>OX375876.1:29294286-30494286 GCA_947359465.1 Metellina segmentata | reverse complement strand
TCGTACGATGTTGCCAAAACGCGATAACAAATAACGTCTTTTTTGCGTAAGAGAATTATATATATAGATGGATATCAGGCATAAGCCCAGTCCACAGAGATCGCGTATCTACGAATTCCCGGGGAGACTCGCTTGAGACTAGGGAATCAGAATAGTCAAGACACGGTCGCATGATGTATATACTATATATATTTTTATGTACACTATGTAAAAATTATAACACTGTGATGGAATTATGCAAATTAAACGAAACTTTCAGGGAAGGCAAAGCAGTTTAGGATATGCAAATGATTAGAATTGCAAAGCGATCACGCATGTGTGGACCGAGAAACACCCTCTAAACTTCCAAGTGAGCCGCGTATAAAAAGCACTGTAAATGTGCGTTGAAATGTGTGTATTGTCGTTCGACTGCTGTAAATGATTGATTAGAAATCAATATGCCTCGCATAAAACGCAGAGTGTCATACCAGCAGATAACCGAGTTCGAAAGGGGCCGCATAATCAGCCTCTGTGGACTTTCGTGTAGTGAAATCGCCACTCGTATGGGGCGTAATACCACAACAGTGATGCGTGTGTGGAAGAGATGGACCATGGGGAACCGGTAACGTCGAAACCCCGACAGTGGGCCATGTAATATGACGTCACTAAGGGACGACAGACACCGTGTGCTAGTGACAGTCCGTACAGCGTTCTCTCGTGCATTGGCACAATATTGGAGCAAGTGTGTAATTGTCTGCAGGTGTCTTCAACAGGAGTGTCATTGTCTGTCTCCATTGTGCGTCGACGTCTGCTGCGCCATGGGCTACGTGCAAGGATTCCCTCTGCGCAGGATACCCTTGACGCCGAACCACCGACGCCTCCGGCTACAATGGGCTCCCCAACACAGACAATGTCAGTACCGATTGGCAACAAGTCGTCTTCTCAGATGAGTTCCGCTACAATCTGGACTATAACGGTCTGCGCGTACTCCTCAGACACCACAGAAATGAACACCTTCTCCTGGATTGTCGTATTCAGCGTCATACTGGATGAACACCTAGCATCATACTTCTTCTTCTGAGTTGAAGCAATCCCCTCCGTACAGAGTTACTTAAAACCCATAGCAGATTGGCAGGGAAGGCCTTTAATGAATAAAAAAAGAAGACCCGGGCATGTTGGAGTCGCGCTAGGTGCGCCAGGTTATCCGAAACGTAGTCGAAGTCCCCCGACAACCTGCACGGCCCCCGCTCAAGCTTGAGGTGTCCGTCCCAGCTCATAGTAATCATTCAACACGGGGCCGCCTTGCTCACACGATGGATTCATCCCTAGCGTCATACTGGACGAACGTTATTGGATATCATGGGCGATCCCACCTAATCGAAATTGTGGGGACCCTGAACATCGGGCGCTACATCAAGGAAATTGTGGAGTTGGAGGTCCTACCCTTCTAGCAACGCATTCTCGGAGCTGTATTTCAGTAAGACACGTGTTGCTTGGATTGTACAAACCTTCTTCAGAGAGAGTGCACTACAGGTTCCACTTCTTCCATGACATGCACGTTCCCAGAATATATCGCCCAATTAGCCTGTCTGTGATTACATCGGTCGGTGACTCGCTCGTACCTCTCGACGTGCAAAGAGAATGGCTGTACTTTTACATCAGATAGAGGCCATTTGGAATACCATTCCTCATCATAATATTCAGAATCAGCATGATTCGATGCCACGACGTGCACATACTCTCATCGCTGCCCGTGGCGACTACAGAGGATTTTACGAATTTCACAACAACCATGTTTTATGTGTATTAGTTAAATAAAATCTAATAAGGCTACATTCATGCACTTCTCGAATTTAATTATCACTCCCCTAGCTTAGTCTGAAAAAATACGCACATCATGATCAGTCTAAAAAATTTAAATTAATTTATTTACACCATTGTATACTTTGCACATTGGATTTCTTAAATAACTTTAGATCAATGGTATAAAATTAATATAAATTGCAAAGTACATGGCCAGAGCTATCAGTAATAAAACCTATTGGTGGAAGCATATATATGAAGTAAAATATACCCATATTTTGCATTGTAATATTTTATATTAAAATCATCGATAACATTTTTACTAATTTACCAGGCATCTTTATTATTTGTTAGCATAAAAGTACTAAACATACTTAATTCGGATGGGTTTATGATTCACCCTCTGCTACTTACATGATTCTAGTCTACTGGGCAAACAAACTATATATAAATAATAGCAAGAAACAAAGGAAGAATAATACAAAGTGTTATGAACCAAGAAATCCTGAACTGGTGTAAATCTTGAATGCATAATATAAATTACTATCACACTGCGTTAAAAAACTGCCTACATTTCAAATCAGCATTTCAAACAGGTAATCATTTTCATTATTAAATACGTATACTTAACAAGACTATACCATAAAGATAAATCTTTATGGTATAATGTATTACCAAATTAATACATTATGTCTAAATAATTTAAGTATCAAATCGACGAAAATTTCGAAAATTCCCAACAATGCAGACATAGATAATCCTAACCACAATCCTAGTTCACCACCAACAATGCTGAAAAGTTGAGTTTCATCAAACTTTGGTAGCTGTTCATAAATGTGGAATTCAGAAAATGAAAGTATTATTTTAACTCTGGCGAGACTTTTACGATACCTTTTCACCTTTTTCTTCAATGATGCATGCCTACTGACGCGATTATTACGTTGTCTTGAAATAAACTCACTCGAGGGCCACAATGCTGTAGATAATTTAACCTTGTAATTCGAGGATATGCAAGGCAGAGGACACTTACACGGAGGACCATTTTCTGTTAGGCTTCTATGAACATCGTCTAAGCAGCACACATCATTCGAATCGGTTAAATTACAATGCCTTCTATCTCTGACCAAGGAAAGAGTTACGTCAATGCAGCCACATTTTGAAAAGTAGATGTCTTGCATACACCTCCTCACACATTCGTATTGATTGCTCGTGTCATTCAAGGTAGAATAGTTCAAGCAGTGATCTCGATAGGGAGATGGTAGTCTTCTGGTCATAGTCGATCTTACAAATAGGGATGTTTCAAATCCTGTGTGTATGTTGAATCCATTACGTTCTGGATCTGGTTGCTCTCTTGGATCGTGGAAGACTATTCTTGCACCTACGGTGGCTGTATCGGGTTGATATAAACAGGGTTCCAAATTAAGAATAAGTTCCAGTACTACTGGAGTTAAAATATGGGACTTTAACCCATTTATCTGTCTTTTCTTCAAAGTAAAACAGTTACCGTAGCGAAGGCTCTGGAATAGAGTAAAATTATCTGATGAGCATATTTCACCATTCAAGGAACAGTTTCTAATCAAAATATTCGCCTGGTGTCCCTTTTCAAATCGTTCTTTATTTCTTAAGGCAGGATACATCATCAGAAATTTTAACTTTGAGAACATTTTGTTTTCATAAGTTTTGTTTTTTAGGTCTTTACACGACAGCAAACCTTTTCGTTCGGAAATAACAAGAGGTGTCCCTATTTTCCATTCGGGATTACCTTTGCCTTGTGTATCGTCATCTTTCAAGATCCTGTTCAAATTACAAAAAGTAACGATAGGGAGTTGGGAGTAGTGATTACTTTCCACTCGTATATTTAGAACAATAGGGTATTGAAAGTACATTTTATAAAAAGTGTACACATGGTAACTGCTCACAAATAGTCCTGTCACGAATATGGTGTACCAAATAACGCTTTTCATCTCATCTGAGTAGAATGTTTTCTTCGACCTTGGAAATAGTAGACAGGTTGATGTTGTTTAAACATATCCTTTAACTTGCTCAGAAATCAGTTACATTTCGGAAGATTGCCATTGCTGAATTGTGGGATGTTTTTTCTCAATTTTCTTCGAACCACCCTTTTTATTAAAACTTATTTCGCAGTTCAACAGTCTCATCTTTTTTTGATGAATATCGAGAATTATTTTATGAGGTATACTGAAATACTTCTCCGCATATTAAATTACTTTAATTTTTTCAGCACATAGTGTTGAATAATTAGACTTTTTACGTAGTAGTCCAATTCGTGTTCGTGATACAGTTGCTTGTGACTTATTTCCAACAAAATTTAACACTGACTTGATATCAAACTCCTTTATAATGCAATGACAAGTCGCTACTTCTCTCATTTCTTGGTTGATCTCAAATTATCATACGATAATGATTAATAATCCCAATGAACAAACTTCAAAATGAATACATTTTATTTTACAAACTGTAAAATTAATATATGTTAATTGGCCTTTCTTCTATGACAGTGCTTTCTTTTATAAAACATATGCACTTTCAAGGTCAAAATTTGCACAAAATGTAGAAACAAGATCATATCATTTGTTTTCAAAACTGTTAGCTGTTTAAAATAAAACCTGCTCACTTCGCAGAAACACAGTTCTAACGTATCAAAAAGCATTCCAAACTGGTAAATGCCAGATTCTATCCCAAAATATAAGGTAAGAAGATTCAAAATCTATCATTAAATCATTTAGGTCTTAACGTGTTCATTTGTCCTAAGCTCTTACGATTATAGAAGAACGCATGATTTTAAAATATCTTTGTATTATTTTGAAAGATCATTCCGTTTTTAGAACCATTCTTCCAGAAAAGCCATTTTTTCAAATTAGTTTTGGATGGCTATTATGCAGGTAACTTATTTCTTTAATTTCCTAAATTCACTAACAATACGTCTGGTTGTACCTTTGCATAATTGATTGAAATAATGATTCGTTCCCTGGAGACGAGCTGTGTATCATTTGCGTAAAATGGCAAGACAAACATTTTACAATGGCAGCAAAATTATTCGTTCGAGGTCTCACTAAATTAGGGAACACAATTGTGACATATGTTCTAATATATAGTATTACACATGAACTAGGTACGTTTGACTATAAAAACTTACAAGAGTTTCATATCAAGTAAAAATGTGAGACGCTTCTATTTAAAAACTAATAGTGTCAGAATAATATAAAACCAATTTGTTTGATTGAAGGATATATAAATCATGCTGTAGATAGCTGAAACGATGTAAGTGCAAAGAAATTTTATTTGTTCAAAAACCGACAGGTAATCGCTGCTGAAATTGTCAAATAGTGCTTGCACGGAATATTTTTTTTTTTGTGATGTGTACTCTTTTCCATAACTGACCAACAATCGTAAAATCTCTTTTTAAAGTATCTTTGAAATGAAATTGGAAGTAATTTTTTAATTCAGTTTATACCTTTGTAGCAAGATAAGTATCGAATTTTTGTATTGAAGTATTAGTTTTCTTTTAGAAATAAACTGGATATCTTTCATCTTAATTTCAGAGGGTTGACCCATTAAGTCTCACGAGATAACTGAGTACTGTAGCATTGTTTTTTCTCCACAACCACATAATGACTAAATAACCTCACATATCGATTGAAAGAATGATTCTATTGGTCAAGAATAAAGACCAGTTTAGTCTCAAAAAGAACTGCAGGTAGTAAAATGGATATATCCCTGTGAATCTCTAAAAGGTTTAACATACAATTTTTCACAGCTAAAATCCTTCCGTTCACAAAAGTCAATTTCCTATAAATACCGCGTTTTACATTAATTTTCCGACTGCACTCACACAAAATTTTTTACACTAGGGCCACGACCATGCATTGAACGGCATTTTGTATATATGCGGAAATAAAGAGCATTGCGAATTAAAATAGAAAATAATTTTAATTCTCAGGGTTTTCCAAAATTATGTAGACAAAGACTCACATTCTTAAAACATAGTAGCTATGTTTGTTGTTAATATTGCACACGTTTATCAACATCGTCTTAAATAGTTTTGCATTAATATCTATCTTGTGTTTAAGTCAAAATTATATTCTTGCTTGAAGAAATAATTCAATATTTTATGTTTCGCTAAAATTGTAATAAACGTAACAATTTCAATTACTTATGACTTTTTGTAAATTTGTGTAGATATTTTTCCATTCTAGTAGTCACAAAAATCTCAGAATTTTATTTTTTGTCGTCTCTCTTTAACGAATAATTAATTCTATTATATTTTAATAGACCCTTCAAAATATCCAATAATCGAAAATGATATTTATGTTAAGGTATTTTTCTTCTGCCGTAGCTAATGTAATTGAAATAATTTTATCTATAAGTTGAAAATACCAAAAAATACATGTTTTCGTGAAGAACAATGGAATAAGAAGCAAAAAGTAAAGGAAATGGTTTAATTTTTCTTTTCTGAGTTTTAGTATGATGGCCTATATTACTAAAAAACCTTGAGATATATATATATATATATATATATATATATATATATGTGGTGCCCAGCCTCTGCCTGCCACTAGAGGGCACCTACGACCACTGCGCAGCCACACCGCGCATCCGCGCAACGCCGAGATCCAGCAGACGCAAGACGAAACCGCGAGGAGAAAGACGCAAGACGAAACCGCGAGGAGAAAGACGCAAGACGAAACCGCGAGGAGAAAGACGGGTTCGCGTGAACCGAACCGCAACGACGAGCGGCTAGCAACGACTTACTTTTGTTTTAACCATCCCATCTTGTAAATAGTACCATCATGATCATCAACTAATTAAACTTCATTATTATTTGATTTGTTTACTACTTACTAAGAACTACTTTCCAACACCCGGCCTCCACAAATTTTCAGAAGTGGGATTATGAACGCATAGATGGTGAATGCCTCGATTATGAACGCATAGATGGTGAATGCCTCGATAATGTACGTCTAGAAGTCGCGCCGAAAAAAGAAAAACGTGTGACTCTTTGAACTTGTGACTGTTTCAAAAACGAAATCTCTACTCCAATCTCCAAGCTGCTCCTTACAACAAAAGCATCTTAAAGGTACGTGAACATTCCATAATATAACATGATTTTGAATGACATTAAAGAAGTCAGCGTTGCATTGAAAAATTGCAAGACCGACAAAATAAGAATTTTGCATCGATTCATTTTCGAAAATGACGGCAATCGATCGAATAGAACACGCGTAAGAAATTTTCCTGGCTTTAATTTCGAAACAGATAGCGAAGAATTTAATGAGAAATTGAAAAATAAAGAAGACAGCTTTTCGCTAAACGAATTGATTACAATATCTAACTTGCTAAGCATTAGTTTCGAAGGCACGAAAGCGGAAATAGCAAAAAGAATTTTATTTATGTTATGTAACCTTGAAAGCTTCGTTGAGAACGAACGCGCCGATCTGTCTGAAACTGAATCGGAATCGGAAGACATAACAAACGAAACTAGAAACAAAACTGATTTTTCAATGCAGTGCAATGAAATCGAAAGTATTACTAATATCTCTCAGTGTGATTATATGCATAGTAGAAATAAGATAGATAAGAGTGATTTTTCTATGCAATGTGGTGAATTTGATTTTAAAAATGATACTCATGTTTCTCAGTGTGATGATGTATATAGTAGTAGAAATAAGATTAGTAGTAATAATTCTTTTCAAAATGTCAGTATAAATTACTCTGATATCGAAAGTACCCTTACTAAGTTCAATGCAGAACCGCACGAAAATGTTTTCAATTGGATCGAACATTTCGAGAATACTTCTAAGCTGTTTTCCTTAACGGAAATGCAAAAGTTTATTTTTGGCAAGAGATCGCTTAGTGGTAACGCTGCTTTGTTTGTTAGAACAGAACCAGAAATAAATTCATGGTCAAAATTGAAACAGGCCTTGATCGACGAATTCTCTTTTGAAATAAACTCTGCTAATTTACATGAACTTTTGAGAAAAAGGAAAATGAAAGATTCTGAAACCACTCAAGAATATTTTTTAAAGATGAAAGAATTGTGCAGTTGCGGAAAAATCGATGACGCTGCTTTGATGCACTATGTGATTAAGGGAATAAATGACAAACACGAAAACAAAACTATTCTGTATGGTTGTAAAAATTTGTTTGAGTTTAAGGAAAAACTGAAAGTTTATGAAATAATAAAAGCCGATTCTTCATATGGTAGAGTTGCTTTCGACAGAAAAAATTTTGGTAGAAAGAATTTCGATAGGATGAATTATGATAATAAGAATTTTGAAAGAACAAAAAATGAGTATCGTAATAGATTTAACTCTAAAAACGAAACTGCAAACAGAGATAGAGTCAAGTTTGATGGAATGAAATACAATGGTTCAGAAAATAGTAGTAATAAGATTTGTTTTAATTGTGGATCAAAAGATCACATATCTAGATTTTGTATTCATAAAGATAAAGGACTTAAATGTTTTCAATGTGGCACGTTTGGTCACAAGGCTTCGGAATGTAGAATGAATTCGAAAACGGAAGTAGCCATTTTGGATGTTAGCGCAAAATCGAAAGTAATGAAAATGGTTATAATTAATGGTTTAAGTGTTAATTCATTGATAGATACTGGAAGTCAAGCTACTCTGATTCGTAAATCTGTTTTTGACAAATTGACTATTAAGGATTTATGCCCGTTGAATTCTACTTTGACTGGTTTTGGAAAATGCCGAGTAGAATCGTTAGGCTATTTTAAAGGACACGTTCAAATAGATAATTTTGAGGGTGATGCAGATATGTGCGTAGTAGAAAATAATGTTATGACTTATGACGCTATTATTGGACTAAATGTGTTAATGTTGGGTGAAACATTAATTAACGAAAACGGAATTACTCTGAAAAATAAATCCCAGTGTGTTGAGGAAATTAATACTTTGTCTGTTTTACCAACGGATTTGTCAACTGGTGACGATGTTGATGTAAATATTGAACCTGACGTTCCAAATATCTTAAAAGAAAAGATACAACAATTAGTTTCGAATTATGAACCACACAAAACAAAAACAACAAATGTTGAATTGAATATCTTGGTAAAAAATAATGAACCTGTATCTCATCAACCACGTAAGTTACCATTTTCAGAGAAAAAGATCGTCGAATCGCAAGTTACTGAATGGTTAGATCAAAGGATAGTAGAACCAAGTTCTTCAGAATATTGTAGCCCAGTTGTAATTGTAAAGAAAAAGGATGGAACACCTCGTGTGTGCATTGACTATAGAAGATTGAATAAAGTAACTGTAAAGGACAGATTTCCCCTACCATTAATTAAAGAGCACTATTTCATCCCCAAGCTCAGACAGAAGATTAAAAAAACCATAGGTAATTGTGTACATCGCGTTTTAGCGAATCACAAAAAGAGAAAGAAAGAGAGTCGTTTGCACCCCTTGCAAAAAGAAAATAAGAACTTGAAATTAAAATCAAAATACCTTGGACCCTATAGAATCACCAGAATTAGAGAAGGAAATACGTACGACGTTGTAAAAGAAGGATGTCATGAAGGACCCAACCTCACTACAACATGCGCCGAATTTCTTAAACCGTGGAATTGGATTTAAGAGTTTGCTAAGACGAGTCAAAGGAAAGGAGGAAGAAGGTACCATATTTTTTAAAGACGACAAACCGAAAGAAGTAAAAGACGAAAGACGATTAAAGAAGAAGTTAAAGACGAAAGACGATTAAAGAAGAAGTTAAAGACGAAAGACGTTAAAAGAAGAAGTTAAAGACGAAAGACGATTAAAGAAGAAGTTAAAGACGAAAGACGTTTAAAGAAGAAGTTAAAGACGAAAGACGTTTGAAAGAAAGACGAAGAACGACGTTTAAAGACGACAAATGAAGCTAGAAGACGATTTGGCTTATTTAATCATTTCCAGAGCTGAAGGACATTTCAGAGCTCTATAATCCAGATACATTTGTTTTACAGAGATTGACGGATTTTGAACATTGCTTCTGCTTTTGCCTCTTTTTTGTATATTTTCAGAAACGCCTGGTGGTCCAGTCGCACCCAGGATGGCCGAATTGTGGTGCCCAGCCTCTGCCTGCCACTAGAGGGCACCTACGACCACTGCGCAGCCACACCGCGCATCCGCGCAACGCCGAGATCCAGCAGACGCAAGACGAAACCGCGAGGAGAAAGACGCAAGACGAAACCGCGAGGAGAAAGACGCAAGACGAAACCGCGAGGAGAAAGACGGGTTCGCGTGAACCGAACCGCAACGACGAGCGGCTAGCAACGACTTACTTTTGTTTTAACCATCCCATCTTGTAAATAGTACCATCATGATCATCAACTAATTAAACTTCATTATTATTTGATTTGTTTACTACTTACTAAGAACTACTTTCCAACACCCGGCCTCCACATATATATATATATATATATATATATGTAGGAATACTAGACAACGGTAGTTGTCTACTAGTCTGGAAAGAACTCATTATAAGAGCAACGAGACTGGTAGGAGTCAGTTGCATTGTAGTAGGAATGCAAGGCAAGACTGTCACGAGCCATTCACATTCCGGTATTCAGTTACGAGAAAATTAATAGAACAGACACTTTTTCCCCTGGACGCCATTGAGAGCTGACGTATTTTTTCCGAGCAGAGACGACTGCTGCAGATAATGACGGAACTGTTTTAAAATATAACTCAACTGTACATAATAATTGTATATATTTATTCATTAAATGTCAATGTGCTGTAAGATTCGAAGTCTTTAATATAGACCTTACCAAACAGAACAACACGAATCTTACAAAAAATGGGGGCTCGGCCGGGATGTGAAAAACCGTTGACGACGGCGACGATTCTCCTCCTTCGTACGAGGGCGTGAACCCCCTTCCGCTCCAACGAGGGTAGCGACGACGGATTAACAGACCCCGAAAGCAGGGACGATTGAACCGGCCGGCGGAATGTTTTGACTCCCTATGCAAACCTGGACTTGTGTTTTAATCATCTGCAAGAACAGTTTCATGACTTCTCCTGACGTGGTGCTGATGATAGACTGAAACGACAAAAAAGAAAACGCTAGACGAAAAAACGCGTAGACGCAAAAGACGAGTTGACGGAAAAGACGGATAGAAGGAACTTTCGAAACTGTGAGTACAGAATTTTGTTTTACTTGATGACATGGCATATTTAACTAAGGCCCGAAAAGCAGATTTGCTAACATTGATTGACGAATTAGGCCTAATAGTGCCAGCGAATCCCAAAGTAGCGCAGTGCTCGAAACTTATAATAGATTCTGAAAACTATGACGCGGAGATAACAAAAAATCTGTTGAGCGTTATTATAACTGAACGCGAAGAGAAAAATGAAGCCGAAAAACAAGCCCGCGAAGAGAAAATTGAAGCCGAAAAACGCGCAGAGAAAATTGAAGCCGAAAAACGCGCAGAGAAAATTGAAGCCGAAAAACGCGAATTCGAATTAAGGAAACTCGAAATCGAAACTGCTAACGGACAAGGCAACAGTTATGGTAAAACTACCAGCCTATACAATAACGATTTATTGAAATTGATTAACCGTTACGAGACGAATAAGGATATTAGCTGTTATTTAACTTTATTTGAAAGACAGATTAGTCGTATCGAAATACCAAAAACGGAATGGGTTACACATTTGTTGGGTTTACTCCCATTGGATTTGGCTAATCTTATCACTCGTGAGCAGGACGATAAGGCTAATGACTATGAAAATGTCAAGAGATTATTGTTGAAACGTTTTAAATTAAATCCGGAACAATTTAGGCAAAATTTCCTTTCGCATAGAAAAGAAGCGTCTTCTACTTGGAATGACTTTGCTCATGATCTGAAAAATTTCTTTGAAGAATGGACGAGTGGGTTGGAAGTATCAAATTACCAAGACCTTAAAGAACTCATGATTACCGATCAACTAAAACGAAAAATACCCAATGACGTTCGAGACCATTATATAGACGAGCTACCGAAAATAACGAAAATAGACCAACTCGTCAATAAATTAGACGAATATGAAGCGGCTCGGTGTCATTTAAAAACCAATAGAGATTCGAAAACATTAGACGATAAATATAAGAAGCGTTTCAATGGGGATTTTGACAAATTAAAGCCTCGATCTTTCGTGCGCCCTGAACAAACTAACACCAATCATATAAAATGTTACAACTGCAATGAATATGGACATAAGTCGATAAATTGTGAAAAGAAAACTGAGGGTGTGAGATGCTTTAAATGTAAAAATTATGGGCACAAGGCCGACGTGTGTCCCAAAAGAGATGTAAATAGAACTTTAATTAATAGCCCTTTTAATTCTCGTACTAAGCTAAGAAAATATGTTGAAATGTGCGGGGAAATATCTAATGCGCTAATCGACACAGGAAGTGATGTGTCAATGATAAAATATGAATTTCTGAAGGTCCCTTTTGGTTTATAAGTTAGTCCCAGTGTTTTCCAGCGGTACATATACACGGTATTTAGAGATCTTTTAAGGGATAACACTCTCGTTATCTACATGGACGACATAATAATTCCCTCACGAGATGAGAAAGAAGGAATCGAGAAACTTAAACGTGTTTTAAAAATATCATCGGAATATGGATTATAATTGAATTTTCAGAAATGTCAATTTCTTAAACGAAAAATAGAGTTTCTTGGTTATGTAATAGAAGACGGGACAATTCGACCCTCCCCAGCTAAGACGTTGGCTGTACAGAAATTTCCACAACCACAAACAACTAAACAATTGCAAAGTTTCCTTGGTATTTCAGGATACTTTAGGAAGTTTATTCCTCAATATGCCAAAGTGGCCAAACCTTTGAGTGATTTACTCAGAAACAATACAGAATTTAGGTTTGGGCAGAACAAAAAGAAGCATTTCACATTTTAAAGGAAATGTTGTCACAAAGCCCAGTACTACACATTTTTCGCCAGGGAGCGACTCTAGAACTGCATACTGATGCAAGTAGCCATGGATTTGGGGCGGTGCTCCTCCAACAGTCAGACGACGGGAAGTTTTACCCAATATACTATAAGAGCAAAAAAACAACACCTCAACAAGAGAAGTATAGTAGTTACGAACAAGAGGTACTTGCCGTAATTGAGGCTCTTAAACACTTCAGGAACTACCTTTTAGGCTCGAAATTTAAAATATTCACCGACTGCTTAGCATTTCAGAAAACTATGGAAAAAAAGGATTTAACCCCTAAAATTGCAAGATGGTCTCTTTTCTTAGAAGAATTTGACTATGAAATAGTCCACAAACCTGGTAAACAAATGGCCCACGTGGATGCACTCAGTAGATACCCTGTACTGCAAGTGATGCAAGTCATTGCAGATGACGGAATAACTCATAAAATAATTGCTTCCCAATCCAATGACGACCACATTACCGCAATTAAAAAACTGATAGAAGATGGAAGTAATTCAGATTATTTTACAAAAAACGGTGTCGTGTATAAATACGATAATGATCGTGAACTTTTAGTTCTCCCCAGAGCTATACAAGACGAAATAATACGACATGCACACGAGAAAGGACATTTCGCTGTAAATAAAACTGAAGAGGTAGTTAAGCGTGAATTTTTGATTCCTAAATTGAGGAAACATGTTGAAGATTTTATAAGTAATTGTGTACCATGCATACTCAGTAATAAGAAGCTAGGAAAGGCTGAAGGATTTCTAAATCCAATTCCTAAAGAGGACGTTCCATTATACACGTATCACATTGATTTCATAGGTCCGTTACCTTCAACATCTAAGAACTATCAGCATATCTTCACGGTAGTAGACGCATTCACAAAATTCACTTGGTTATATCCTACCAAATCTACGACATCAGGTGACGCAATAAATAAACTCAAACAACAACAAAATAGTTTTGGAAATCCTGCGAGGATAATCTCGGATAGAGGATCCGCTTTTACATCTAAAGAATTTACAGATTTTTGTTGCGAAAACGGGATTGAACACCTAAAAATCACAACAGGAATCCCAAGAGGCAATGGACAAGTAGAAAGAATGCACAAAACCCTGATTCCAGGGTTATCCAAACTTTCAATTGAAGAACCGATCAAATGGTTCAAACACGTTGACGCCGTACAAAGAATACTCAATAGTACAACCTCCAGAAGCACAAGATGGACACCCTTCGAACTTTTGACAGGTGTGAAAATGCGAAACAAAGAAGATCTCAAGATAGTCCAGCTTTTAGAAGAAGAATATACTGAAGTTTTTCTAGAGAAGAGGAAGAAATTAAGAGACGATGCCAAAGAGAATATCCTAAAAATTCAGGAAGAGAATAAAAGAACGTATGATAAGAAGAGGAAGAAACCTCATCAATACAAAGAGGGCGATCTTATTGCTATTCAGCGGACTCAATTTGGTGTCGGAATGAAATTACGACCGAAATTCTTAGGACCATATAGAGTAAAGAAAGTGAAACCCCATGATCGCTATGACGTTGAGAAAGTTGGAAACCATGAAGGACCGAACTTGACGTCGACAGCAGCTGACCATATGAAGTCGGGGTTCAATAACTAATACTGAATCAATGTATTCCCAGATACTGTTTTGTGTTTTTTTTTTTTTAGGTTTGTCGTGTTCCTTTTGAGGACGAAAGATCATCAGGATGGCCGGTTGTAGGAATACTAGACAACGGTAGTTGTCTACTAGTCTGGAAAGAACTCATTATAAGAGCAACGAGACTGGTAGGAGTCAGTTGCATTGCAGTAGGAATGCAAGGCAAGGCTGTCACGAGCCATTCACATTCCGGTATTCAGTTACGAGAAAATTAATAGAACAGACACTTTTTCCCCTGGACGCCATTGAGAGCTGACGTATTTTTTCCGAGCAGAGACGACTGCTGCAGATAATGACGGAACTGTTTTAAAATATAACTCAACTGTACATAATAACTGTGGATATAAATTCATTAAATGTCAATGTGCTGTAAGATTCGAAGTCTTTAATATAGACCTTACCAAACAGAACAACACGAATCTTACATATATATATATATACAGGGTGGTCCCGAATTCATGGGACAAACTTTAATGGTAGGTACAGGACATTGTAACAATGATTTATTGTATAGGAATGTATAGTCGCAAGTGACGCGGTGAGGCGTAAACAGGGGAAATAAAAGGAAAGAGAAATGGAGTGATCGGTTGGTATCATTGCCGGTAGAGGGCAGTAGATGTCTAGCCGCTGTTGAACATGATGCATCGCAGTAGGGAAAAGCGCCATTCACAATTGTGCTGCCGTAGACGATGGATGACTTTACGTATGCAGAAAAAGCAGACATGCATTACATGTACGGCCGTGCAAATGGTAACGGCAGAGCTGCGTTACGAATGTATCGCGCGGAGTATCCTGATCGACGAATGCCGGATCATAGAATTTTTCAACGGTTACATCGTCAACTTTGTGACACAGGTGCGTTCGACGTCAACAGACATGGCGCTGGTCGAGTAAGAGCTGTACGCACTCCAAGGCTGGAAGAAAGCATCTTGAACATTGTGGCTGATAGACCCGAGTCAAGCACAAGAACTGTTGCGCGTGACGTAGGTGTGAGTCATCAGACTGTATGCAGAGTGTTAAACGAAAATCGCTTACACCCCTTCCATTTTCAGAAAGTACAAGCATTGAATCCGGCAGATTATCCTCGCCGCGTGAACTTCTGCCTGTGGGTGATGCAGCAATGTGCGTTGCAGCCGGATTTCGTAGATTATGTGCTATTTACAGATGAAGCGACATTTTCACGCGAGGGTGTCTTTAATGCGCACAATTCCCATGTGTGGGCAACCGATAATCCACATGCAACGCGTCGACATGCGTTTCAACAACGTTTCAGTATTAATGTGTGGGCTGGTATTGTGAACGACTTTTTGATTGGCCCATACTTACTACCCACGCGGCTCACTGGCGGAAGCTATCTTATTTTTCTGAAAGAAGTGTTACCACAACTGCTGCATGATGTTCCGATCGCCATTCGTAACCGCATGTGGTTTCAGCACGATGGGGCGCCAGCACACTTCAGCATTGATGTACGGAATTACCTGAATGCCACGTTTGGTACTCGATGGATTGGGCGTGGTGGACCAGTCCCTTGGCCACCCCGATCTCCCGATTTATCGAGCCTCGATTACTTTTTATGGGGACATCTAAAGCATCTTGTTTATGAGACTCCAGTTGACTCAGATGAGGATCTCGTCGCTCGCTTATCTGTAGCTGCTGCAGGTGTGCGTGAAATACCAGGCATCTTTGAACGTGTACGCCAATCGCTCCACCGACGCTGTCAAGCATGTATCGATACTGGTGGACGCAATTTTGAACAATTACTGTAAACATGACACTTGTCAACAACGCTTTCAATAAAATCTTTGTTTTTCCTTTCGGCCGTTATTTCCCCTGTTTTCGCCTCACCGCGTCACTTGCGACTATACATTCCTATACAATAAATCATTGTTACAATGTCCTGTACCTACCATTAAAGTTTGTACCATGAATTCGGGACCACCCTGTATATCAAGTTCATGCGGCAAAGTCGACATTAATGTATATGATAAACGCAGCGATTTTAAATTTACAGTCATTAAATTAATGTTTTGGAACTCCAATATCTCTAAAAGAATAAACTACAACACGATTGCTGGTCAATTGGTACGTTTAAAAAAATTTGTAATTCTGATTCAAACTTTTTATTACTATGTAAATATATAAAAAACACACTTCTCAATAACAAATACCCTTATTCATTCATTAATAATATTTTTGAAAAGTGTATTAATATCAACAGCTACACAATCCATGAAAAATTATTTTTCGTAATTTCCTCAGAGCCATGGGAGTTCTTTTTCAATTTTATTTTACTATTTCTGAATATCGTTTTGAATAGGGTCTGGGATTTTACCCATTATTTATATTTTTATTTTTTTTCGGTTTTTATGGACTCGTTGCATCGAAGTATGGTGTTAGCATGTTGTTAGATTGTGTAATTGATGGCATTTGGTGGTAATTTGTAGGCTTGTTGTTGCTGATTTCCCAGCTGCGGCTTCGATTTCGTTTTGTTCCTGCTCTGTTTTGGTTTTTGGTTTTGGTTTTGTTTTACTTGCTTTTTGGTGGTGTTTGAGGGAGTGTATGAGCAATTTTTTCAGCCTAATGCTGCTCATATATAGAAAACACCATTTTATGTAGTTTGGGTCAGGTTCCTCCCTGATGACGCCCTGATCCACCAACATTTCTTCATTTTTTATTATTTTTTAAGACTTTTGTTACATTTTTATGGAAATTCTTGTGTTTTTGAAACTATATATATATATATATATATATATATATATATATATATATATATATATATATATATATATATATATATATATTCTATGCAGTTTCATTTGCGCTGTTTTAGTATCTCGTTTTGTTTTTTCTCTGACTCACCAAAGCATAAAATTTAAAAAATAATGTTTTTTCTTTAACACAAGAAAAACAGCTGTAGTAAATGCGATCGGCTACAATATATTTCAAATAAGAATTTTGTACTGTTGTCTAGTCGTTATTCAAAGTGAAAACAATTGAAGTGCACAGCACGGATTAGTAATTAGTTACAACACGGAGAATAACATAGCTGTTTACATGAAGAAAATGTATTTTATCTAAGAAAATCGAGAAACGAGAGTACACAAACTTTCTAAATGCACGTTAATAAGCGTTACTAAATTTCGAGACTACATATTGTTGACTACAATATTTTTCAAGAATTTCGTATACGAAATTTTAAAAACGAAGAACGTACGTATTGCAAAGATTCATGCCTGATCCAGACAGAGTTTTGAAGATGGTACTTCATGCTCAATGTTATCTAAGTTTCTTTGTTACTCTTAATTTTGAACAATTTTAGTTAATTTATGTGTAATCTAGTCAGTTTAATGTAGATATCTTACAAATTGTACATCAACTATGCTTTATGCGTAACACTGGAAGAAGGGATTTGAACTAAAGAATAAGGCTTCATTGATGTTGAGGTAAAAAACTCCTTTTTTTTTAATAAATACTCCCCTTACCAATCTCGTATAAATGTTTATATATCATATAATAAATGTTAGACGCATGTAAAGTAGTCTAAATATAACTCGAGTAAATTATTTTACACAATTACACCATTATTATACTTATCACATAGGATTTCTTAGATAACATTACGTCAATAGTTGAAAATTAAAATAAATTTAGTAGTACATAACCAAGACTGTCATATAAGTATCATTTTTATTTGTGAAGGAATCTCTACCTAAAATATAAACATGTTTCACATTGTAATTTGTCATAGTAAAATTATCAATCAAATTTTCGTTACTTGTTTATTTACTCTTTACTATTGTTAAAATAAAGCATAGTTGATTAGGAAGGATTTTTCGGGGCAACCGTCTTCAACTTGCAGGTTGCTAAATAATAGCACGAAACAAATATTCTATTTCACTACTAAATTTTGTTTCATATCAGATTTATCAAAGCATGCAAAGAATTACAAAATACGCCATATTCAAGGAATAAAATGTACAAATTGTTAACCATTTAATCTTTAACAAGAGTAAAATCAAGAAACATTATACAAATATTATCCAATTAAATAATGCAAGTTTCAACAGTCAAAATCAGGATATGTATCAAATTATCATTTTCAAAATATTTTACAGATACAGAGGCTGTTCACACATTTTTTAGACAATGTATATTGTATTCACAAAACTAAATTCCATAAAATTCTTGTGTTTTAAATGTTCTATTTATAGCCCTTATTCTGAACTATCGAAACCGTAATTTCCAGGATAATAATGCCTTTTCAAATGTCAGAAGAGGTATTCTATCCCCTTCCTCCTGAACAGCTTTCCAGAGTCCTGTAAGGGTTGTGGGACGCAATTTGAATAATGCAGAGTTTAAAAGTCCGAAAGCACAAAAATCCATAGGTAATACATCGGGAGATTTAGTAGGGATATCAGTGAAGGGTATGGCCTTGATACCGGTTTTTTGTTCCATTTCTTTTAGGAAATTCACAGAGTATTTTGATGTGTGACTGCTAGCTATGTCTTGATGGAGTTCCACAGATTGATGGCACTGTGGGTAAAGCGATGGTAATTGATTCAAAAAAATTGGCGATAAAATATGTTCCTGATAGTATTTGGAGTTAATCTTGCCATTTTTTTCCACTCTCTTTATTTTTAACTTGCCATTATATGAAAAACCAGCAACAACCATGAATCCCTTAGAAAAACTTTCTTTCGATTATGTGAACCATGAACTTAAATTTTTTCTCCCCTTTTATGATAATAAATGGCTCTTTTTTGCTGCTATCATTTAAATACACCCATGATTCATCTATTGTGACAATTTGTTTCCATTTTTCTTTGGATAAGTGTTTCTCATATAGAATTCGGCATCGTGACCTGCGTTCAGCGATATGCTTTGGAGAAAGACAATGCACATTGCGTTTTTTCGCTTTCTTAAGATTTAAATCAACGTTTATCATTTTGTTTACAGTGGACACCGAGAATTTTAATGATTTTACAACTGACCTTTGACTAGGGGGACTTTATTTTAACATTAAACAACGTACCTTTGCAATAGTCGAAGATGTCCGTTTCTTCCTTGGATACTTGTTTGGAATTTTTGTCCCACTTATTTTTGTCCCACTTGAGGCTCCAATTTGCCTTTTTTTTTTCCTTTCTTGTTGACGATATTACCTATCGACGCTTTATATATACCAAAACCATGACTCTCACATCGTTTTTGGATAGCGGAATATGAATATTTCTCTTCGGAAAGAGCATAAATATAGCCTTCGAACTATTGCTTCGTTAAAAACGCCATTTTGAATAAAAACAAACTTCTCAAGCCACAGACGATAATTTTGAAGATTTTTTATTACCGCTAACCAAAATCGTCTAAAAAATGGGCGAACAGTCTCTGTATAGTTAACAAGACCATTTACAGTAAAGAATAACCTATTCGTTCAGTCTAAATAATTTCTGTACTCAGATGGCAAAATGTTAGAAGTCACTTTTTCCAAAAAATTGAGTAAGTTCCATTCTGGAGTCTGGTTTGTTAATGTTTAGAAGGTGTCAAAATGTCGTAAGTCATTTTCTTTCAGTTTATGAGAAAACAAAGGTGGGAAAAAATGTAATAAGTCAAAAAATATAGAACGACATGTTGAATCTTGAATCTTAAAATTGCTGTCACGGAAAATTAAAAAATTGACTTAACATTTTGCCATTTTAGCACATATTTAAACATTAAATCGACGAAAATTTCTAAAATTTTAAACAATGCAGCCATGGATAATCCTAACCACAATCCTAGTTCACCACCAACAATGCTGAAAAGTTGAGTTTCGTCAAATTTTGGTAGTTGCTCATAAATGTGGAATTCAGAAAATGAAAGTATTATTTTAACTCTGGCGAGACTTTTACGATACCTTTTCACCTTTTTCTTCAATGATGCATGCCTACTGACGCGATTATTACGTTGTCTTGAAATAAACTCACTCGAGGGCCACAATGCTGTAGATAGCGTGACCTTGTAGGTCGCTGATATGCAAGGCAGAGGACACTTACAGGGAGGGCCATTTTCAGTTAGGCTGTTATGTACACCGTCTAAGCAGCACACATCATTCGAATCGGTTAAATTGCAATGCCTTCTATCTCTGCCCAAGGAAAGAGTTGGGTCAATGCAGCCACATTTCAAGTAGTTGATGTCTTGCATACACCTCCTCACACATTCGATTTGATTTCTCGTGTCATTCAAGGTAGAATAGTTCAAGCAATGATCTCGATAGGGAGATGGTAGTCTTCTGGTCATAGTCGGTCTTACAAATAGGGATGTTTCAAATCCTGTGTATATGTTGAATCCATTACGTTCTGGATCTGGTTGCTCTTTTGAATCGTGGAAGACAATTCTTGCACCTACGGTGGCTGTATCGGGGTGATAGTAACTTGTTTCCAAATTCAGAATAAGTTCAAGTACGACAGGAGTTAAAATATGAGACAACTTCAACCCATTTTTTCGTCTTTTCTTGAAAGTAAAACAGTTGCCGTATCGAAGGCTCTGGAAGAGGGTGAAATTATCAGATGAGCATATTTCACCATTCAAGGAGCAGTTTGTAATGAAAATCTTCTCCTGATGTCCCCATTCAAATCGTTTTTTATTACTTAAGGCAGAGTACATCATCAGAAATTTCAACTTTGAGAACATTTTTTGGTCATAAGTTTTGTTGTTTAGGTCTTTGCATGACAGCAAACCCTTTCGTTCGGAAATAACAAGAGGCGTCCCTTGAAGAGGTGTCCCTTTGCCAGCTGGACCTTCACCTATCCTGATCCTGTTCAAATTACACAAACTAACGGTAGGGAGTTGGGAGTAGGTATTGCGTTCCACTCGTATGTTTAGAAGAATCGGGTGTTGAAAGTACAAATTCCAAAAGGTGTACGTATGGTAACTGCTCATATATAGTCCTATTCCGAATATGGTGTACCAGAAGAACTTTCTCACCCTACTTGAAAGGTTTTTTATCCTGAAAATGGTACACATGTCGGAATCCTTCTACAGTAACTTCTTATTTCCACTGGAACCAAGTTCATACTGCCGTGTGCCTTCTTACCAAATGCTTTGGTATGTACGCTCCGAGTTGAGATCAGATCGCGTTTTTAATTGAACTTTCTTTTGTTATTATTGAATAATATGGAATCTCTCATGAAATATAGTTGTTTAGTAAAAAACTTTCTTTTTGTATTTAACCTTTAATTTTTCGGAATTAAATGGATCAGTGATATTTCCGCACTTTCTTTTTATAGTGATGTTACATACTGAGGTGTTTCCAAAAGTATCGAATTAAAAATTATTTTTATTAAAACCAATCGGTTCCCGTTAAAACATTTGGTAACATGTTTAACAAGGCAATTATATGTTACTTCTCTGTTTCTGCTAAAATGCTTGTCCATAAAAAATGGCAAACGGTTTGACTTTGTGTCAAATTTTTCTTTTCAAAATATTCAAAACCAAATTAAAATTTGTCTTTCAGTACAAAAACAATGGCTTCCTTTGATGCGTCTTCATACAGCAACTTGCATCTGTTGAATATAAAACTTGAATCTCTAGCCGAAATTCAATTCTGTGGTTAAGTAGCACACATTCTCAAACCAACAAATAGCAGTATAGTGGCTAACCGATTGTGATAACCAAACCCTGTAATTCATAATGAATGTGAGTTATTGGGTACATTCACTCTAAGCGGTCATTTTAGTGAAACAAAATAAGAGATGCATAAAATTTAAAAGAACTTCTATACGAATATCTTTTTCTCTTCAAGTTCCAAAAACTCTGTGTAAAATGATGGATTATTCGTATATTTTTGTTTATTATCATAATTACCTCGCAAACAGTCGTTTTGCATTATTTATTCCAGAAATCATTTATTATAAGGATATGAAGTTTATGTCGATAGCCATCAATAACATGGTTATTACAATAAATGCAAAATAATGCAATCATATTACAATAAATGATGCAAAATGATTGTTTCGGAGTCGAATCTAGAAAGCAATATACAGGTGACGTTTTATTGAAATTGATTACAGAAACTAAACTTTCATTTTAAAAAAAGGGTTTTACAAAGCAAACTAAGAGTTCCGATTCAGATGAGATTCGTCCATCAATATCTGTCGAATTTTGTTAATAACGAGGTATCTCGTCCGCGAGATATTGCCGATTTCTGATGATGACAAGTTCGAGATCTGGTCAGTTTCTTTCTATATTATAAGTTTATTTCTTTAATATGGTTGAGGAAACGAACATATTCTCCGAAAATTTCACTAGTACTCAATTTTTACTAGGAACGTTACTTTGCTTGAGAGAATATTTGTTATATAGAAATTATTTTAATAACTTTCAAAATATCACCGGCATTGTCCTGCATAATTTAGGACCCGATATAGCCTTTTTGCAATCATTGTAATTTGTTCTCATGCTGACCAACGACATGCAGTTCACTTCCTCTCAATATACTATTTTTTTAATGGATTATGCAAAATTAATGTTAAATTACTTACACTGACTGAATTGACCAAAAAAATTAAATTTGAATAAAAGCCTATCATAATTTGTTTTTTGATGTGTTTTTTTTTGTTGAAAAACTAAATTGGTCATTGATGTTTGTACATTTGCAGTCCTCTTAAATTATGCAACACTATGATCGTGACTGTTTAGAAGAAATGTGCACATCACAATCCCAAATCATTTTAGTAATGAATTCTGAACTCTGTAATCTAATGTGGTTGCTTATTGTTTTGATACTTGCTTGTTGAAAATACGTCCTGCTGCACTAGACCTAAGCTAAATATATAGGTTTGATTTTCTACAACTGCAAGTTGATGCATGAAAACGTATCAAGTGAGATCACTTTCTACATTTAAATAATATTTTTACCTTGATCGTAATGTATGGTTAATAAAAGGAAGAATTTTACAGATAAGTAAAACCATTGCTTTTATAAACAGGCAATTTAAAATTTTAATGAAGTTGGTAAGTAACATAGGACTTTGTTGCAAAACCTATATCCGAATTCTTTTCCTTTCTGATCCTTTCCTAATTTGTTTTGAAAAATTATCTCTTTAGATATTAACAACAAAAAAACATTTATCATTAAAATAACAGAAGATGACTGAGAGTATCTTAAGATTACTAAGTTTGGAAAAATTAAAAATTCAAGTATCAATAGCAACTTGTTTCTAAAATACCAACAAAATACACTGTATAAAGTCATTCCATACGGCTCAGTAAAAATCCAAATGATGAGCAGTAACTTTAGAAATTTCAGTCGAAAACAAGATGTGATTAAAATTCGGAGGATATATCCCGATCCATTTCGTAGAAAATCCCACTTCCGAAGTGCAACAGATTCGCATGGAAATAAGATGACACGGTTGAAAGATTCCGGCATGTCTACCACTTCCAAAGTCGAAAATAATTCAACTTGGATGAGGATAATCTTCTGTGTTACCATATTCGGGACAGGCCTATTTATAAGCTGTTACCATGGCTACGCCTTCTGGAGCTTGTACTTTCAATACCCAATTGTTCTAAACATACGAGTGGAACACAAGAACAACTACCAACACCCTTCCCTTACCTTGTGTAACTTGAACAGGATCAGGCTGGAAGAAAAGCCAGGAAACTCTTTTCAATTTATTACTCCTAGTCCACCTGGTGGTTCACCCTTAATCATTTCCCAACGAAAAGAATTGGTGTCTTGCAAGGACCTGATGAACGAGACTTGTAACATCAAAAGTTTTTCAAAGGGGAAATCTTTGATGTCGTACTCGGAGTAAAGTGATAAAGAACGATTTAAAAAAGGACACCAGATGAAGGATTTCATTCGAAATTGTTCTTTCAACGGGGAGATATGCTCATCGGAGAATTTCAGTCTTTTCCAGAGTCAAAGCTACGGAAACTGCTTTACTTTCAGAGGAAGAGAAATGAGTAAGTTTAACTTTCCAAGTGCTTCGACTGACGTTGAACTCATTCTTAACTTGGAACCCCTTACCTACGATTCACATACAGTCACCATAGGTGCAAGATTGGTCTTCCACGATGTTAGTGAGCGACCAGATCCAGAAAGGAATGGGTTCAATGTACACCAAGGATGTGAAACGTCTCTCTTTGTGAGACCGACTTCGGTTAGAAGACTGCAATCTCCCTACCGAGATCACTGCGTGAACTACTCTGTTTCAGATGACACGAGCAACCAAGACGAATGCGTGAGGCGATGTATGCAAGACATTAACTATTCAAAATGTGGCTGCATTAACCCAACTCTTTCCTTAGTCAGAGATCGGGAGCTCTGCAATTTAAACAATTTGACTAACAGTCAAAATAGGTGCAAGATTGGTCTTCCACGATGTTAGTGAGCAACCAGATCCAGAAAGGAATGGGTTCAATGTACACCAAGGATGGGAAACGTCTCTCTTTGTAAGGCCGACTTTGGTTAGAAGACTGCAATCTCCCTACCGAGATCACTGCGTGGACTACTCTGTTTCAGATGACACGAGCACCCAAGACGAATGCGTGTGGCGATGTATGCAAGACATCAACTATTCAAAATGTGGCTACATTGACCCAACTTTTTCCTTAGTCAGAGATCGGGAGCACTGCAATTTAACCAATTTGACTGATGTGTGTTGTTTAGACAACGTCATTGATAGTCTCACATAAAATGGTTCATCGTGCAAGTGTCCTCTGCCTTGCATATCAACAACTTACAGAGTTAAATTATCTACAGCATTGTGGCCTTCACGTGATTTTATCTCGAAACGCTTCAAGTATGATAATCCGTTCAAGAAGATGAAAGGAATGAAAAAGAAGGCACGTTTATATTTTAAGGGTATTGTGGTGATGACTTGTGAGACTCTTGCTCAAGTGAAAATACAATTTTCAGTTCCGGAGTATTGTACTTTCGAACAACTTCCAAAATTTAAAGAAACTCAACTTTTAAGCTTTGTTGGTGGTGAGCTTGGTTTGTGGTTAAGTTTATCCCTTGCTGCAGTGATTAAAATTTTCGAAAATTTAGTCGATTTGATGCTTAAATTGTTTAGACTTGAGATGTAGCTAATTCTCTTGCGATCTGGTACTTTGATATTTATTTTGGTCATAACTAATTCAATTAAAACTTGATTTGAGTGCAATATTTTCTTTGCTAAGCAAGATCATATGTTGTATAATTTGTGGCATGATTTCACAAATGTTTTGGGTCAGTTGGTGTAAGTAGTATGTGGGCCTCTTGAGCGTGTAAAACAAGATGGCCGCCGTTTGTTTACATTTTTGAGGAGGATAACGTTGTTGGGGGAGATAAGGATTCGTTGTTGGGGGAGATAAGGATTTGTGGTGGTTACTGATAAGAACTTGACGTTTTGTTTTCATTTTTCGGTGGACGAGATGACGTCATGTTGTTGATGGTGAGTTTCCATGGTGATGAAGAACTGGTAGCGACATCTGGTGGTGAGATGAGTAACCGTATTATATGAATTTTAAAAGGATTTCCTCGGATTCGAACCGGGGACCACGGGTTCCGAAAGCAGACATACTAACCGTTGAGCTATCGAGCACTTGCGAGGAAGGGGTGTTTAAATGTAGCGTTTGCTTTTTTCTCTCAGTTTTGGGACTTGTAAATATTTTAGAGTTTTATTTTGAATAATTAATTTTTTAATGAATGGGGTTGGGAAACGACTGGTAGCGCCATCTAGGGATTTTTTAAGTAACTAATTAAATATAAGATTTGATATGCTCGTATATAATTTCTAATGGTGTGAAAATGACAGGTATCGCCATCTAGGGGTGGACAGAGTAACAAATAGTTTTAAAAAGATTTATTTCCCAGCTATATTTTAGAATTAAATGGATAATTATTTGAAAGAAAAATAATAATACGTGGATTCGAACCCAGCAAAAGGTAATCACGGCCAACCGATTTTACACAAGCACTTTATCCGTTCGA
Source organism: Metellina segmentata (assembly GCA_947359465.1). NCBI lineage: Eukaryota > Metazoa > Arthropoda > Arachnida > Araneae > Tetragnathidae > Metellina > Metellina segmentata. Next base: position 30,467,938 of record OX375876.1, on the reverse strand, counting down.
CCATGATTACCTATATGATCGTGTTGAATTTAAAATAGTCTATCATTTTGTGAATGCGTATAGTACATACTATCAAAGACTGAAAAGTCTAGAAGCTTCTGGAACTGGTGACTAAGGATTCTTTAGCCTAAGTTAATGAAGATAACAGAAGGACACTAACTCGGAGACACTGATAGGATACAATCTTAATTAAACAACAGTGGGCAAAGTGACTTTAGCAATATGTGTGTTTTACATTAATTATATATTCAGATGGAATAATATCCTGTGTGAATACTAATATGTGGATTTGAACCCAGCAAAAGGTGCTCGCGGTCAACAGATTTTACACAAGCACTTTATCCGTTTGATTACGACTACATAAATGATTGTGTTATATTTAAAATAGTCTATCATTCTGTTAATGCGTATAGTACATACTACCAAATATTGAAAAGTCTAGAAGCCTCTGGAACGTGTGAGAATTACATATGACTAAGGATAATGTTTTTTGCACGTGTAGGTTAAAGAGAAGGAACGGACTTATACAAGGAGTCATCGATAAAAGTGACTCAAAAGAAAATTAAAGATTAGCTTAAACTACTGAAGTACACGTGTTGTGGTATCTGAAAATGTTAGGGACCAAACAAAAGTATGCGGTAGGAGTTTTTTTTTTCGAACTTATGGAGAAGGTGAGCAAGTTTTTCGCGTTTGCAACTGCCTCCTACGTTAAAGTTATAGAGAAGGAAGTCTTCCTTTCTAAAGCGTCTGATGCTGAAAAAATGAACTTGGTTTTTCAACGTGTATCTCAGAAAAAAGACCATTGTTTTCAGTTCTCGCCCCATTGTGTGTGTGTTTTGAATTCTGATCAGTACTTTAAATTATGCGAATTTTACGCTAATGTGTCAGATGTATTGAAAATATCGCTTTTGACGTATTTGCTGCCATACTATGTGAAACTGGATATCAAAAATGGTTTTCCTGGTGAAAGCTACAAACTTTCCTGCAGTAATACTGATAAATCTGATTGTTGGAGTGAAGTTATAGCTTCTCTCTGCAAGTGCCTAAAGGAAATTGTGGTAAAAAATATTACTATTCTTTATGATTGCTTAGGTTGTAAGAATGAAATTGTCAATCAATCTGTACATGCTTGCATGAAGATGAGTGTTGACGAACGCTTTTGCGAATATTTCACCCTTGTTTTATGTGCTGTTAACTGGAAAGAGTTTGCTATTAATTTTGTAAGAGAGAGCAATAAAATAGTAAACTTTATGACATAATATTAGAGAACAACTTTTTTTGAGAATTTGAATACAACAGATATTTTCAATACTGTTAGAGAAATGTATGTACAAGACTTGTAAGGCATGTATGTTATAACAATTATATTAACTGTTTTACAGATTCTTATGTTTTTCAATAAATATTTTATCTTCAATCCAGTGTTGTCAAAAAAAAAATATTCTACACAACAATTATAGTATTTTTTTGATAATGTTAAAAAAATGTTAAACAATTAAAAAAAATTAAACAGTAAAAAAAAATTTAAAAAAATTAGGTAGTAACAAAAACAAAGTAGCAAAAAAATTTAACAGTAAAAAAAAATTTTAACAATAAAAAAAAAGTTTAACAGTAAAATGAAAAAAAAAAGTTAAGCAGTAACAAAAAATATAAGTTACGGTGTTCTTTTTTTTTACAAGGAAAAAGCAAAATAAAGTTTATTAAGAACAATAAATAAGAAAAAGTTATGCAGTAAAAAATCAATTAGAAAAAAAAATAGAAAAAATTTTCAAAATATCAATATTTATTTCCAGCTTTCTTACATTAACAGAGTACTTTTACACACATCTTTCTTAAAGCAATTTGTAACTCCTTTTTAACGCACTTTAAAATTCTTATATCCAACATAGGTTTAGCATGTAATGAACAAACAACAGATAAGTAAAATAGTTATTATATTTAATATATTTAGAAGAGGTATAAGTCTTTCCTACACGATTTTACCACAAGTCCTTGATAGAAAGTCTTATAATTATTTTAGAAGTATCGTACCTCCTTACGAGTCTTTTTGCTGCCGCACATGTATTACTTTAATAACATTAAACTCAAAATACCACTCTTATGGAATTCTTTCACGTCATGTTCAGTTAGTCACTAAAAATTACATCTGCTACTTGAATTGATAAATGGTAGATAACGTTTAGTAACAAATGTACGTTTTAATTTTATGTAAAATATTGGTTCGGCACATAGGACACGTTAAGAGACCTTTCGTACATCTCATGCATGTCACCAGATGACCGCAAGGCTGTAAAGTAGCATCCATTTCTGATTCTAAACAAATTTTACAAAGTCGTACGTCCTTGTCGTTGTTTGAGGGGTAATTTTTTACATAGGGTTTTATTAAACCATTGGTATTATTCTTGATTTCATCCACCTGTACAATTTCATCTGTTGGCGTTCTTTTTGATCTAGGGTCAGAAATCATTTGCTGTTGTTGGGCTACCAAACATTTTGGATAAAACTTTATGTGTTCGTGTCTCACTACATCCTCTTCTTGCCAATTTTCAAGTCCTTCGCCACACCAATAACACCTGACCTTGTCCAATACACCCGTATGAAACAATCCGTTTCGGCCAGGTCCCAAATCTCAAAGTTTGTGCGTGGCTAATCTCTAAACGTAGATAGACGTTTATTAAGCATAGACATGCTTGGAAATTTTGACTTCAAATTTACATAATGGTTATTCATTTTCCAAAAAACTATACTGCTCTGTTGCTCTTAAGTGTAAAATTATAGGGCCTATTGAGTTGAATCCCCTCATAAAGGTTATCTTCGTCAATTTAAAAAAATCTGATACTAGTCAAAGATACTAATTTCTGTTCAACAAAAGGCAAAGATTTGTGCCCATAAATAAGTAATTCAATTTACTGATGTAAATTTAGAAAAATAAAACAGCATAATCAAGAGAAATCAGTGTACTTTAAAGAAAGTAAAAAACAAGTTCCTCGAGTATAAATTATATTTGGTTACATATTTTTTTCTTGCTCAAGTTTAGTCACCGAATTGAATTGTATTCAGCTCATCTACGTGATAGAGCAAAAAAAAAAAAGAACAAATTACACGCACACTTAAGCATACCCCCTTTTGTTAAAATCTTGTATTACAACATAAAGCTTTACTTGTCACATTATCACAAGCACGTGTTTTCTGAGTACATTCTTCACTTACGAGTTTATTGTTACTCACAAAAGATAAAAGACTAAAATAAGATTAACTTTACTGATTAGTAAGTGTATGGTGTTATATATAGTTAGGTTCTTTGTGTCTCCAGTTTATAATAGTTTTCCACGAGCATATAACGCTTTTCAATAGCAATGTTTAACATTTGCGCAATTGTGGATTTTGATGGATTTCAAACTAACGAAGGTTTCTTAGTACGTGAATACGGTTACATCGCTATAAAATCGCAAGTAGTTGCAAGTATTCGTTTTAACCTATCGCCTTATAAGTATAAACTTAGTGTCAAAGTTCGTAAAACTGTGCGATATGTTGAAAATTACGTGTGTGGACTTCCTTTCTGTTCCATAGTATGGGAAAACGTGTATCCCTTGGAAAGTCTAGACTCTAAACTTTTGGAATTGTACAAGCAGACAAAGAGTGTCTCTCAGTACCTAGTTACTTACAAAGGTGGTTGTGTTGAGAAACAACGCTTAGATGCCTTGAATATTCCAAACATCAACTTGGAACACTTTGGGTGTCCAAAATGCGATGTACTATGTGCTCGAAGCACCAACAAAGAGATCGAAAAACTATCATGTGGTCATCACAAAAATCATTTACATTGCCCAAAAGCTGAGGTGACGGCTTTTAATAACTGGCTCATAGGAAATATTTGTCTCTTAAAAAAATGCAGGCATGTAAAAAATACGTTCTTTTGTTTTTACTATAATGCATAAATTTGTGTAAAATATATGAATCCTGTTGTTTTTTCAATTAAAAAGTGTTATATAGTTTACTTTGTTTCAGTATGACTTCTTTCTAGAATTATTTTTCAATATGTTTTAGAATTATTTTTCAATATGTTTTAGAATTATTTTTCAATATGTTTTAGAACAATTTGTTTTTTGCAGAGATTGTTTGAAGAATACATAAAATTCATACTTAAACATTATTTCAATGATATTTGTTCATTTTAAAAGTTAATTAGTATTTAAAAATTTCCGTTGTTTTTTAATTTTACTCATGTGTAAAACTATCAGTGGTGTGAGTAAATCTTTAGATTATGCATTAACTATCAAGAAAGTGCAATAATTTATTTTGTTTAGCAGCCTTAAAATGTACACATTATTTTCAAAAATCACAAAAACCCACTTACTATCCATTTAACGTAGCAATATAGTACATCTAAAATTATAAAAGACCTATACAAAGTATCTTGTAAAATACTTGTGCAAAATTGGCATTTGACTCTGCAATTTAAACTGCATAATATACACACGGTTTTCAAGTAAATAAAAAGAAGTTCATATGTTTAGTAAAATGTATGATTTGCAAGAGCTTTAGAAAAAAGACATTTAATTTAGAACTTCAAGGACTAAAAGTTTATTAATATTCATTTTCACTACTTCAAATGTACAAGTAAACATCTTCATAGTATGGATCTTGCAAAGTTTCAACTAAAGGTAAAAACTATTTTACTTTTACAGGTTTCTTCTTAATTTTTTTCTTACATAAAAACATGCTTCAAGAAATCAAACTGCTAAATGTCTTAACTGTAAATAGAAATTTTTTTTTTGTAATCTGCATTTAAAATTTTTTTTTAATAATAGCTAATTTATATGTTTCAATCGTTTTTTTTCAAAATCATTATTAAAATATGTGTAATAGTATCTAATTTTTGTGTAAAAGCATCTTAATATTTTACAATAAATCAAAGAAAATTTCATTTCAAAAAGTTTGTAAATCTAAAAAATTGAATCACTAAATTTTAGCCAGATTTATTTTAAAAAAATTATACGACTAGGATATAATAATTAAAAAAATAACATATGATTTAGATTTCAATACGATTATAACTTCTTCAAATGTACAAGGAGTCATTTGCGTTTCTACTCATTTGTGAAGGTCATCAAATCTTGTAAGTTTAATTAACTTTGTTTCACTGTTTCTTTGTTTAATCAACTTACTTCTGTAAGTCCCATGTTGTACTTCTGTGGTATTTGGGTGAATTTTCTTTAGTTCAAATAAAAAAAATTTACAAGGAAACATATTCATAGTATGGGTTTTTGCAAAGTTTTCAAATAAAATAAAAAAGATTTTTGTATTTTTACTTAAGTGTACAGTATTTAAAAATAAATTCTGCAGTAAAATATGTGCTATAGCATCTAATGTATAATTAGTGTTTAAGTGAAAACATCTAAATTAAAAAACATAAATATTTATAGCAAATAAAATTTCATTTCAGATCTTGCATTAAAAAAATACACAATTTATAAAATTAGTATTTAATTAAAAAAAATAAATCCAGAATACAGTGTATGTGGTAAGACACGCATAAAAGTTTCTTTAAAATAACAATAAGATGTAAGTATAAAAAATAATATTCACAAGGGCATAAATATTAATTGTAACGTTTTCCTAATATCGTTTAGTGTACATTCTTATTTGCATTGTGTTCCAGTTCAGGGGGGTACATATGGGCATTATCACTAATTTATACAATAATTTTTCGAAACGTTAAGTTCATTCTAGGGCATAATGCATTTCCACGGGGCAAGCTGTGTACCCAAAATTTATTGGTTGGATAAATCATTAAAAGTAAACTTCCATTTTCCAGAACAATTTTTAACGAGTTGTAATTCTTTCTAGAAAACACAAACTGTCTTTTTTGTCCAAATGAAACAGACGCTATGGGCGCATTATGATCCAAGTCCTTCTCGCTGTCTTTATGTGCACCTATACAGTCCTTGCCATCTTTATAACGGTTCACCAACACAAAATTAAATCTTGCATCAATTATTCGTTCCACTTCACCCTTTATTTCCAACAGTAAAGGAGACCAGGGCTTGGCTGTAATACAAGATCCACTAAAGGTATAGCTTATACCTTCGTCTCCGTATGCTACAAGTTGTCGAGGCACAGTATGTTTCTTGCCGTAAATTTCTATAGTAGTTTCCTCTTTCTTTAAATACGTTAATTCGTTTTCCAATCGACGGAAATATGACCAACCGTCACAATCTGTAAACAATTTACCATATTCATAGCATAAAGAATCTTTACAGTATTTCTGAAAACACTGTTCTTTGTCTATACGCATTTTCTTTGCAGGTCTAATATCACTAGAATCCATGTTGTATCTAAAAACAGTAGAAGGGCAAAAATCCAGAGAAGCGAAATTATTCAAAGACCCTAGAAACAAATTCAACTATACTTTTAAAAGCCTCTTAGTTATCAAACAGTATAATCACTTTCTTTTGTTTGGTCCCTAACATTTTCAGATACCACAACACGTGTACTTCAGTAGTTTAAGCTAATCTTTAATTTTCTTTTGAGTCACTTTTATCGATGACTCCTTGTATAAGTCCGTTCCTTCTCTTTAACCTACACGTGCAAAAAACATTATCCTTAGTCATATGTAATTCTCACACGTTCCAGAGGCTTCTAGACTTTTCAATATTTGGTAGTATGTACTATACGCATTAACAGAATGATAGACTATTTTAAATATAACACAATCATTTATGTAGTCGTAATCAAACGGATAAAGTGCTTGTGTAAAATCTGTTGACCGCGAGCACCTTTTGCTGGGTTCAAATCCACATATTAGTATTCACACAGGATATTATTCCATCTGAATATATAATTAATGTAAAACACACATATTGCTAAAGTCACTTTGCCCACTGTTGTTTAATTAAGATTGTATCCTATCAGTGTCTCCGGGTTAGTGTCCTTCTGTTATCTTCATTAACTTAGGCTAAAGAATCCTTAGTCACCAGTTCCAGAAGCTTCTAGACTTTTCAGTCTTTGATAGTATGTACTATACGCATTCACAAAATGATAGACTATTTTAAATTCAACACGATCATATAGGTGATCATGGTCGAACGGATAAAGTGCTTGTGTAAAATCGGTTGGCCGTGATTACCTTTTGCTGGGTTCGAATCCACGTATTATTATTTTTCTTTCAAATAATTATCCATTTAATTCTAAAATATAGCTGGGAAATAAATCTTTTTAAAACTATTTTTTTACTCTGTCCACCCCTAGATGGCGATACCTGTCATTTTCACACCATTAGAAATTATATACGAGCATATCAAATCTTATATTTAATTAGTTACTTAAAAAATCCCTAGATGGCGCTACCAGTCGTTTCCCAACCCCATTCATTAAAAAATTAATTATTCAAAATAAAACTCTAAAATATTTACAAGTCCCAAAACTGAGAGAAAAAAGCAAACGCTACATTTAAACACCCCTTTCTCGCAAGTGCTCGATAGATCAACGGTTAGCATGTCTGCTTTCGGAACCCGTGGTCCCCGGTTCGAATCCGAGGAAATCCTTTTTAAATTCATATAATACGGTTACTCATCTCACCACCAGATGTCGCTACCAGTTCTTCATCACCATGGAAACTCACCATCAACAACATGACGTCATCTCGTCCACCGAAAAATGAAAACAAAACGTCAAGTTCTTATCAGTAACCACCACAAATCCTTATCTCCCCCAACAACGAATCCTTATCTTCCCCAACACTTTCATCTGCCGCCAGTAATGAACCCTGATGATCTGATTGGTCCACGTGACATGGCAGTAGATTTTGGCGATATCACTAATTTTTTCGACATTCTAGTTCTGTCGCCAATTAAATAAGCAACCCTTGTAGTAGAGGCGCGTACCGCATTTTTATTTTGGCAAAATGGTTTTCATTTTTCTCGCAGAATGTGTTCGTTCGTATTCGATCTATTGATTCAACTTCGCTATCCAGATGGAGAAAAATTGAAAGCAAGGATTAGATTCAGGTAAGTAACAATGTTTGCATCTGCTTTCTTTACTATTTTCATATATTTCTATTTCCTACTAGTTTTCCAAATGGTACATTCTGTTGAGTCTGCTTGATCTGGAATACTACCCAGACTTTGAGGTTGGTAACTAAAGATATTAAATCATTTGCTTCTATTTATATGCATTATTCTTTTGATGATGGTTCATATTGCTTTTTGAAATGCATAAAGATCAATTCGCTTTAGCTATTTTTCCTACTTCCATCTTAAAACAGAACAACCTTATGATGAACGCTCTCTTCTTGTCAAATGCTTATTCTATTGCTATTTTGGTCTGGATTGTTGATTAGATTGGTTTATGTGGCAAATCTATGAGCTAACGACCGTAAGGCTTAAGAGATACATTTAAGGAATATCTAGGTAAGTGACAGCATTTGTTACATTTTTTTCTGGTAATTCATATTGTTATACTAAATGCAAATGGCATGCAGTGCTGTTATTATAACTGTTTTATCTGCTCTTGCATATTGTGTTTATCGTTGGTAATGCATATTTTCTACACGCTCAGCTTCAGAACACTACCCCTTTGGCCCTGTTTGTTAATGTGGATGTACCTGGAAAATATGAACTAAAATTTAGGTAAGTATCTATTTTTGTATCTGCTTTCATTTATAACTATTGATATACTTGAATTTATACCTTGACTGTTCTTATTTCTTAACTGTCCTAACTAACCTATTTAGGTACAATACTGAAGATTTTTCTCTTTACACACGCATATTAGTATACGATTGCTTTCTTATTGTATGGTCAAGACTAACTCACTTAATACAATCTAAATTTTAATCCTCATCCAAAAGTGTATTCTAATATTTACTCAGAAAGCTGGTTGTTCTAATCAATGAATAAATTTTCAAAATTTAAGTGTGTGTGCACATGAAAATGGATTATTTTCAATTATCAGAAGCATTGAGTGACTCCAAATTGTAGATTTACTTGTGAAAGAGAGTGGAAAAGAAAGAATACAACTAAAGATTCTATAGATTAAGAAATAAGCTTGCCAAAAAAGAAGCTACTGCTGGCTTAGAAATAGCTCTGCTTTTGTTTTAAAAGTTAAAATTCATCTGCTCAATTGTGTAATCAATAATCGACATTCACTTGTATAATGTTTGTGATGAATACAATTTAATCTGAGCCAAGAATTGTACAGTACCTAAGTAATGTAAATACACTAACTACGGTTAATACAAATTATTTTTACTGTCCCATGAAGTTCGTCTTAACAAGGTTTGACTACCTATATTTATGCTCTTGAATATCACATTTATGATTCGTAATCCATGTTTTCTGCACGAGTGTATTTTCAGCATAACATTTCCCTTGAGCCAGTTTTACAATGATGGAGAATTTCTATTTATATTGATGCTTGTATTGCAGAAAAACCTCAACATAAATTACCAAGAGTGGGATCACCTTTTATCATAAGTTTTATCCCAACAATCTTTAGGATTTTCAACTAGTTACCACTGTCCCAGTCTAAGCCATTCAGTGTATCGCCACGTAATTTTGAACCATGATCAGATGACAAAGCAACATCTGGAATGATACCCCACTCTCCAAACTTCCACACCAACCCAACGTATGGACTTTCGACCACGACAGATTTAATGTGCACCAGCCGCCTCTACACCATATGCTTACAAACATCCAGATTCGAACCAGGAACCTTTCGATCTAGAGGCTAACATACACCTTAACCACTATACCGGTTGGTCGGCTAAACAATCTTCATAATATAGAAATCTGTGAGAACAAAATGTGCATCCACTTTTATTAAAATGCAAAATTTTCTATTTTGATCTTTAAACATGGGTTGTCTTTTTGCACTTAAATCAAATGGTAGATTTTGTTGAGTGAGCATTTTATTGCATGCTATTCAATAGAATTTACTTTTTGGTTGTTAAACAAAAATTTTAAATAACATGGCTTTTTTTTTAATTTATGAACTGTTACGTATTCTTTGGAGCAAATTTTTTTACCTGCTGAATCTCAACAATAGCAGGTGATAACAGTATAGCTCAGGATATAAACCTAGGTAGATAACAATATTTGTACCCATTTACTCGTATTGTATTTATATTGTTTCGATTCTGATTCATAGTGCTTATTTTATGTTATCGAGAGTCAGATTCAGCTAGGGTTTTTCCTGTTGCTCAATAGAATATGCTCTCTCCTCTGGTTGGTAAAAAAGAGATTTTTGGTAATTTGTCTCCATTTACCATTTAAAGTATTAATGATCTTTTATATTGTGTGTAATGCGTGTTCTCTTGTGTTTATGTCTGTAAATAGTGGATTTGTTTGTGTTATCTAAAGAAATAACTTTTTGCTGTGAAATAAAAATAAATTTGTGCTTTATAAATTTTGTTTCTGGATATTGCTCTTTTTATTTTGAATGCTTACTGATTTTATCCATTAAAATGGTGGATTTTGTTATGTTCAGCCACATAATAGAGGTAACTTACTAAAATAATCAAATATTCTGTACAAAACATTCATGTATATGAATTTTGCAAGAGGATAGTTAAATGAAAACTGCAGTGTCTATAACTATCAAATGCAGGCTCTGGTAATGTATGAAAAAGAAACTTCTATAATGAAATGCTTCATCCAAGATGTATGCATCATTTATTTTATATCTGATTTAAAATTTATCTTCAACTTTGAAGAAATTTCACCAATGTTGCTGTTAAGCCTATTGGCTCTACCCATTTTATATAAAAACATTTAACAATAAAAATAATGTAGAAGTTCTTTGTATTTCAGCAGAACAAATAATATATAATAGCTTTGGAAAGGCATACATAAACAGGAAACTTTCTAAATAGCCTCATGACTATCAAAATAAACAAGAGGGCTTCTATGATCAACTAAATATTGACACTAAATTTTTTACATTGCAAAACATTTTGAAGAAATAAAATAAATTTGTGTTATATTTTCCATCTTAACAAGATTTGTAATTAATGAGGCTGCTTTTGCACACTACTCTACTGCCCCTGATCCTAGTTTGTTAATTGTAACACCTAAATTACCATTAACTTAAAATTTCAAGTTGTGTAACTGTAAGGACTTTGTCATGCATTTTTTGTAACTTGTTTAAATATTGTATTCGATATAAAATACTTTTTTAAATATTTGGGTAAATTTAAAAAGTAGAAACCTAATGATGATGAAAACTTTAGAGTTTGAAAGATAACAAAACAATTTTGAAATGTGGACTTTTTTTAAATTTTATGCAAAATTGTCCAAATTTTAAATCTATTATAAAAGGAAGTGTTTGTTTCACGGCTGCCTTACATCACCTTAATACCTTACATCACGCAGTGGCTAGTTTGTTATAAATTACACGTTTTTATTAGAAAATAACTTTATCGTTAATGAATTCACAAAACAGAAGACAATACCTATAGTTTTATGTGTACAAAAGATTAGTTCTGAAAAAAAATCTGAGAGTACCAAGTACGAGTAAGTGTAACAATAAATAGAACGAACTTTACAGACACCTGTTGAAATTTCAAAGTTTTATGTCTTATTGCAAATTTATCATTCCATATTGGTATGAAAAAAGCATGATTTTTTAAAATTAAAATAATCGAATTTTATGGTTTTAAAATTAATTCCTTGCCTGTACAAGTCTAAATTTCTTGGACCTTAGGTAATGAAATCAGTTTAGTTTCTAGGTAGTTTTGTGATTTTTATGTTAAACATTAATAGTATATATTATCTATAACATTATTGTAATAGGAGATATAATTGGACACATTTTTTAAAGATTAAAATGCAACAGAATTTAACATAGTAAATCACATAATGGAACCGCGTAAATTGTTTCATCTGGTTCTAAGCCAGTTACTTTGATTGTAACCCATAACCAGTGACGTGAAAATTTTGAATTTAGATAAATAAGTTTGTTGGATCACAGACACCACTCATAATTTTTATTCTTCTGTATATTAAAAAGAAGTTTCTGCCGCAGGAATGAAAACTCGCTTTTTATGCTCAATTCTCAGATGGTTTCCCCAGAAAATTGCTAAATTGATAAGGTTTGTTCAATATTGTACAGGGAACTAGATGGAGAATAATTTTTTTTCTTATGTGGCTATTACGTAGTTTAGGGTGGATTAATTGTCAAAGTCGAAAAAAAGCAAAATTCTTGCGAGTGAGCGAAACACGGTACAAATGTTCTGTTTTCAGCCATGAATTTTTTTTAGAATACCTCTAAACGCGAACTTTTACACATCACCGAGTTTTTTTAGAAATTTTAATTTGGTTCCTGTTAATACTTTCTTGAAAATCAGGACACTTTCGTTAAAACTGCCATATCTATAGCTTATTACTATCAGTTTTTAAATTTGAAAACATCACTGGAAACCTTAGAATTTACTCTTTCTTGTGGTACAGTTATTTTTTAAATTGGTTAATAAATAAATTCGATGCAATTAAAAGTTGGTCATACAAATTTCGGAATTTTTAGAAAGTAATTTCCGATACAAATTAAAATTGTCAAATCTATAGCTTAATACTATTAGTTTTAAAATTTCAAAGTACCACATGAAAGTTTAGAATACGCTCTTTCCTATGACATAATTATTTTTACAGTTGGTTCAGAAATAAATTCGATGCGATGAAAAGTATAATTTCGCGATCGTGTACACATTTTTCATCTCGGAGATGAAACGTTAGATCGTTTTATCTGGTTTTGTGACGTCATGGCCCGGAAAGACGCTTGCAAAAGGGGCGTTGGTTTGCGAGGCAAATCAAATGGGATTGCGTAGCAATCACCGGAGATTGGCGAGCCGGGGGCGGAGCCCCCTATTGTGTAAAATATTTCAAATCATACACATTTCAGAATTGTTCATGCATGTATTGATACATGAATATAACATGTATGACATCTCTTTAGTTCTTTTCACACAAAATAATTAATTTGTTCAAATTTACTAATTCAGAAAAAATCAAGTCAGTAATAAAAAATAAAATTAAAGGAATCATAAAAAAAATTCTTATTTTTCATTAATATTTAGCTTGTAAAAATAACGCTATTTGAAAATATTGTTATTTGTGATAAAAAATATGACGAAATATAAAATGAGACGAAACACAAAAACTTTCAATCAAAAATGCTTAGTTTTGAAATTCTCTGAGCATTGACAAGTATTTCGTATACTCCTTGCACACCAAAAAGGGCTTATACATAACATAAGAAAGTGAAGTTTTCTCTATGAACAGCATAGAACAAGTGTTATAGCATCCCCAGAACATGCCAGTCCAGTGGAATTTTGAACTTGCAATAAAAAATTCATCATTGCAGTTTTTCATCACAATTAATCCAATAAATGTTCACTTCAATCCATACTCTATTTTCTCAACATACTCAATCATCAGATGAGTGAATTGGCTTTTGACGTTGAATATGTCTTACCTTTCGAAACCGGTATACCACGCTTTATTTTTTAAATTCACATAAAAGCGTAAATGCGAAAAATTTGATAACTTGAAAGGAGAAGAAAAAAATGAAAGAGATCACGTTCAAAAGAGCATTAAACAAAGAATGTTATAAATGTTCATTAATCTTGCGCTGACGTCATCCGATTATGCACTGCGTGAAGTTCACGAAAATGCGCACTGCCGCTCACATTAATTTAGTCTAATTCTGGCCTACTTTGTTTGTTTGAGGTGTCATTTGCTACGTCTCTTTGCATTTTATAAATAATAATAGAAATAAAATTTTAATATTTAATACTTGTTTAGATTTTAGACTTCAAAGTGTGGAAATTTCGCAAAAATTGTCCCCCCTCCCCTAAATTAAACACAACAAAAATTATAGAAGCGTCTATAGAAAGAGAGATGAAGAGATAGAGAATCCAAGATAAAAGTTCTGGAATCCGATGCTGAGCGTCAACGGGCTCGGAAGGAACGCCTTAAAGTTGAGGCTTCGTGCCGCTCACATTATTTAGTTTAGCTCCGTTCTCTTTTGTGCGAGCACGACGTTTGAGGTGTTCGTTCTTTCGTCTATTTGCTTTATACATGGTAATCGAAATAAAACCTAAATATATTTAATACTTGTTAAATATTTTACCAAAGTGTATAAAATAGAAACTTTTTTTAAATATCCAAGTATATAATAACCCCTTGAAGAATTAGAGGGAACGTCAACAGGAAGAGGGATAAAAATCCAAGAAGTTCATTCAATCCAATCCATTCCATGAATGCAGAATGATTAAGCAAGTAGTGCAATGGAATTCCAAAGGATCAATGCATAAAATTTAAATTAAAGTTACCAGAATATATTCAAAACATAATGAAAACATTAACATTGTCGAAAAAAAATTTTGTGCAAAATTGGAATGGCTTTTGTAATACTGCCAGAAAACCTTTTCGTTGTGACTAAGTGTCTTTATTTTTTCATGAACAGATTACAATACCAAATAACATTAAATGAATGCAAGTTACAATTTGAGTGAGTATATATTGAGCTTCTTCACCTATTCGTCGATTTTCAGTATAATTTTTTGTGTGACGAGCAAATTCTTAACATTTGAAAAAATAACATGCATTTTGTTCATAGTTATTTCATTTTCAATATTATCAAACACAATATAGGAAGGAAACTTGATCACTTATCACTTGATTGAAATCAGCTGATTTAAATTCACGTGCCTGTTTAATGTGGTCAAATGAAGTTTAATGGACAAGAAGAACAAATTGGTAGCCAAGCTCTGGCCTTCAGTTCAACAGGCTGTGTTCAGATCAGGTCCCGTAATAGGCATGGATGTTCATAGTAGTTGACAATCCATTTTAGCCTATTATGGTCCAATTAGCTGCAGTGCCGTATTTCTAAATAGGCTAAGTAGGTTGCAACCTAGAGCGGCAAAATTTTCAGGGGCGGCAGTTTGGCAATTTATTCAAACGTTAAAATGAAGTATTTCAGACGTTAAAAATATGATTTAGTCCTTCTACATAGCCTACTTTCTAAAACTATAACAAAATATAAATTCACAGCACGTAATCTTGTATTATAACTTTCTTGTAGTGCAATCTAATTTGGTTTGATAATATTGGCACAAGCGCAGCGATTCGATCGGACAACACTGTTGGTGAAAGGCCCAGTGGCTCCGCTGTCAGTAGTGTAGTGTCAGTCTAGTCTGTCTGAGTCTGACGCTGTCATTCATGTCTATCGGTGTGCACAACGGGATCGTTGATGATTGTGTTGAGCAAGGCGTGTTCGTGTTGTTTGTTACGATTTTGCTTTATAGTTAAGAGTATTCCAATACATAACGTAAAGTTTTTAACAAGTAGGCTACTCCCTACTAGCTACTATGAATGACAGTAGGTAGAGACTCAGTGGCGCTGAATACAAAAAACGAACAAAACTGAAACTTCAAGAACAAGAACGTGTTCTGAAACAAACAAAAAAACTATATACGTTTTTTAAAACTAATAGTTTGCCAGTGGAAGAAAAGAACGATAAAAAAGATAAAGGGGAACATGAAAGTGCTCGAGCTGTTTGTGATGGTTCTGTTGGGGACGACAATGCTTTCTCTGGAACGAGTTGTTCCAAAACAGCCATGTTGTTATCAGAACCTACTGAAATACAAGTAAGTTCTCACAATCAGATTGTACTCGATAGATTTGATGTTAAAAGTCAATCTTTAACAGGAAATAAAGAGCCAACATTAGCAATTTCCTTAAATAAGGATCCAGCTTTGTGGATCTTAAATGATGCTACTAGAGATCTAATAGCAAAAAATGGCTTTGACCAAAACAAGAGATGACGCGTGCCAAAGTTTACGAGAGTCTTGGGAAGAAGTGTACATTGATGTGACAGGAATTTCAAATGACACAACAGAAAAAGCAACGACTAGATGTGAATCCCGAGGAATACTTCGAAGATTAGAACGTTTTGGGACTGCGTTTATGGTGTGTTTCTGGAGCACAGTACTTCACAGAATCGATTAAGTTAGCAAAGCCATGCAAAGTGGAACTGTGGATGTTTTGTTGGTCAGATATTTCTATGGCTCTCTTGAAGAATATTTTACGGAACAGAGAAACAACTTTGATTACTTTGAGGAATTGGCCATGTATATAACCAAAACTACATTTTATGAAAAAGATAATAAAAGACAGCCAAAAAGAAAAGTTTGGCCAGACGAAGACCGAAGTGGAGAAGTTAACTTTACTAGCAGGGATGACCTTAAAATAAATACGTTTTTACCAATTGTAGACTCTTTTGTTTGTGAATTCAAGAAAAGAAAAATGGACTATGACGAGTTTCAAGACCGATTCTACTTCTTAACTCAGTTGTGTGATAACAATACAGATATGGAAGAGGAACTGAGAAAAAAGGCCACCAACCTTTACCACGTCTACACAAATGACTTGGATTCGGATTTCACTGAAGAGTGCATCCACTTTAAAAATCACTGTGCTGTGGGTAATAATCACCCATTTGATAAATCGTTGGAAGGAATTTCGAAATTTCTGAGGTGTAATTCCTTACGAGATGTTTACCCCAATTTGGACATTGCTGCAAGGATAAGTTTGTGCATACCTGCTACAATCTGCGAACTAGTATTTCTGAAATACGGTTAAACTCACTTTCATTACTTTGTATTGAGGCAAATACAACAAAAACACTTTCATATGAGGACATTATTAACGAGTTTGCCATTAAGGAATCTCGTAAGAAAGATATGTAAATTTGAACATGAAGATTAATCTTCAATTATAAGATATGTAATTACGTGGGGTGAGTTGTTTTAGAGAAGTTTGTATATTTTTCAACAAATAAACCATTAATTAACTACATTTTGTGTAATTACATTTCCGTGTAGGATAACTTAATTCAAATTGAATACAGCTCTTCAATTACGCAAAAGATAGTCATTAGTATAAAATATAAAAATATGTTTAAAATAGTGATCTCTGATCTCCAAGAACAAATGAATTAATTAAGTTCGAAACCCATTTCATTTTTTAACGAATCTTAAAAGAAGCAAGTAAAAAAACCGAAGTAGATAACTAATTTGATTATATAATTTATTATGTAAACCATTAATATTGTAGTTTTATCTAAAATATAAATGAACTTTATGTTTAAAAAAGATGAAAACATCAATGAACTCTATCCTTTTATAGTATAAAACAAATGTATTTAAGCAAATATGAACTATAGAGGGGGCGGCAAATGGATTTTAGCCTATAGGCGGCATACTCTTAAATCCGGCCCTGATTAGCTGTTGTGATGCAAAAGATTATACAGACGAAAACAAAGCAAAAATAATAACTTCTAGAAGTAAAACAGAGATTGTAAAAAGTTTGTGTTTCTCAAACATTAAGATTTTAAAAACAGCATTTTATTAAAAAAGCACGGCATTGCCCGTGACAGTTGTTTTCGTGAGGCCATGTGTAACTACTGCTCGCTAACCCCCGGTGATTGCTACGAATTCCCATTTGATTTGCGAAGCAAACCAAATGAGAATTCGTAGCATATTCGATAACAGCCATCATGGCGTTGCTCGTGGTGTTGGTTTGCTTCGCAAACCAAATAAAAATTCATAGCCTATTGTAATGAATTCCCATTTGATTTGCTTCGCAAACCAAACTATGAATATAATAGTTTGTTGCGCGGAATATATTGGTTTGGTTTTCTAAGCAAACCAACACAATGGACAATACCGTGATGGCCACGTCATTTTCAAATGCGACCAAATTTGATAACGGCCATCATGGCGTTGCTCGTGGTGGTTTGCTTCGCAAACCAAATTATGAATTATGCCTCGTCATTGTCAAATTCGGCCAAATTCCAATTGCGAAGAGATTCAATCGGCGTGACGTCAGAATCTCTTGCGAAAATAGAAATATATTTTGAAAAATTATCTATTAAAAGAAAATGAAATACAAGGTAAATTTTCTAGTGTAAAATTATCAGCAGATTTCGAATCCGTTGGAATTTTCAAACTATCTTCAACGATCCCAATTTTACAAAAATAAACAAAACATTTCCAGCCAAAATGAATTTTTTTTTATAATTTTTTTGCTGAAATTGTAAGAGGGTAGGAAATGTTATATGTTTATTACTTGAACGCGAAGTTTGACGTGCCGTCACAATCTCTTGCGAAAATATAAGAGATATTCAGTTAAAACAATTTTTATTTATTTAAAGAAAATCATATTTTTACGTATTGATATAATGTGAAATTTTCCGCATATGTTAAATCTGTTGAAATTTTTACTTTATCTTTAACGGTCTTGGAGATAGAAAAAAGGAACTAAATAACTCCAATTAAAAGTTTTTGTTTTTTATCGTCTGCTGGAAAATCATTCCTCCGAGCAAAATGATTTCATTCATGTTGCATTCAATAATAATTAAATTTTACAATAAATTCATTTTAAAATGTTCTAAATAAAATTTTAAAATTCACAGGGACTCAAAAATTGCAAAAAAATTTGGACTACCTGTGCGCCAAATTACATTACTGTAAGTGGCATAGATTCGTCAGGAATTTGCGGGCAGAAAACAAGCAGACAAACACTTCCTTTAATAATATTACAGATATTCAACTAGTTACCACCGTCTCAGCCTTAGCCATTCGTTATTTTGAACCACTGTCAGATGACGAGGCAACATCTGAGCTGGCACCCCACTCTCCAAACTTCCACACCAACGCAACGCAAGGACTTTCGCCCACGACAGATTTAAGGTGCACCAGCCGATTCTACACCATACGCTTACAAACATCCATGACCCGGATTCGAACCAGGAACCTTCCGATCTAGAGGCTAACACCGTTATCTACTTCCTTGTATAATATAGTAGAGATAAATATTAATAGAAGTTAAGTTCGTTCGAATTATCCTTAAATATTCCTACAGTTAAGCATTGTGTGCACAAGAAATGCAATGTTAAAATGGTGTTCCAAGATTGTTGGTTGCTATGAGGTTATTAAAAAAATTTAGTGATTTTTTCACAAATGTTAATGTGTCTTAGCAGTGAACACAGGTATACTGAAACCTTTCTGCTCATAAATTTAAAGAACTCTTGAAAAATCAGAGTAAATTGGCGAGTTTTTGTAGGAAAAGAAAAAAGAAGTTGTCTAAACGTTCTATAGTTTAAGAATTTTAAACAAAAATAAATTTTTTAAATAAATTTTGTGCAGTTTTAATTTTTTGTTTTAAATTTCACAACGTGACTATTGAAGGAGATCGATTATGAAATTATTTTCTAGAAATGAATTTATTAGTATTTTGAAGATCAATTTGTCAACACTCCCAAAGAAAATATACGAGCGTATTGATTTTCGTTTGCAAAAATTCAAATATCGAATCAAGTTAAAAACTTTCGAAGTTCCTATTCTTTCCGTGAAAAAAAAAAGGGATATATCGAGACCCCTTCTCTCACCACAAACAAAACTACTTTTAACGGTGGAATACATTTTCCCCTTTCGTTTAATTATTCAATTCGTTTGTTGTTTTATGCGTTTACATCTCATACCACATTTGAGTCGTGAGTACGAAATGAAAACAAGATTTTGAAAAGGCGGGAAACGGAGGAAAAGTTTTATCTTTCTTATACCTCCCATATCCCCTATCACAAATTTAAACTCTTCAAACTAACAAAAAAGACTACTATTTTTGGCAATTTATGGCAGATTCAAATCACAAAACAGTCGCCATTGAAGTTCATATCCAAGTGTGCGCTTGCGCAGTTTGCTAGCTCCTAAGAGCCAGACTATGCATATACCCAAATGGACGGTTCATTACTGGCGGAAGACGCAAGTCCCCCAACAACGTTATCCTCCTCAAAAATGTAAACAAACGGCGGCCATCTTGTTTTACACGCTCAAGAGGCCCACGTACTACTGGTGTATGGCGCTTTTTGTGTTTGATTCCATGAATATGGCGTTTTTTGATGTTCTAGCGGAATTTCCTAAATCTTCAACAAAAAAAAGATAAGTTTTAAAACGTAACAAAAAAATTTTTGAGTAACTAATATATTATCAGTAAAATATCTGTATATATCCTGATACATGCCTCTAAAATTAATTGAAATAAATTAAATAAGAAGCAACCTAGAAAAAACAATATGCTACATACAGATGTTAACAATGAAGTATGAAAAGCTTTTTGATGGAATTTTTTCTCTCTATAAAACATAGAAAACAATAGTAAAGTTCATATATCTTTATTTTATATTTTTGTAAGGGTACTTTTTGAAAAATATTGTTGAATTGTGTAAGAATGTTTTACTTTGAGTTGAGTTTTAATGTGCATGAACCATGTTTACAAGCTTTGACAAACTTCATGTAAATAGACACTCCAGGAAGGAATCGAATTTACACCACCTACATCTCACAGGTTGCTGGACCCAATGACAGAAGACTCATGCAGGTTAACTGATAGAATTAGGGATATTTTCATTAAAGTGAGCTTGTCATTTGCTTTTGATGATAATATGGATTTTTTTTTATCTAAGCAACCATGTGTGTGTGTGTGTGTGTGTGTGTGTGTGTGTGTGTGTGTTAGTCTTCATGGTGCAGTTAGTAATTCTTGAGCATCGATTTGAGATTTTACTTTTAATAAAAGTTGAGTAACAAAACAGTTTTGTAAAATTTTGTAAATGATCTTATTTTCTACAGTTGCTTTAATTGTGGAAAGAAAAAAAATTATATTATTTATTTTTCTACTTGTGAGAAATGAGTTTCTATGGCTTCCAGAAGACAAATGGCAGGTAGTGAGCGCTGGCGTTCTGTGGGAAGCCTTGAAGCAGGGCAATCAATCCTTGATGTTGGAAACAATTGATCATGGAAACAATCCCAAACAAGGCAAACAGTTGTCTAAAGATTTGTGGCCGGACGCCCAAGGGTTACGACCCCCGTATAAGATCGATATATTGCTGTTGTAGCGAAGGGAATCGAAGAGAGATCTCCAAACGAGTGCTATCCATGGTTGTATTGTCCATTACCACTACTGTGCGCCGAAGGCTACACATGAATGGACTGTACAGTACAATGGGTGGGTTGAAAAAAGGTTTTTCTGATATCACATTCTAATAGTGCAGAAAAGTTGGCTCATGCAGTAAAACTAATGTGTAAAAAATTTTATCCCGATTTCACGATATCTTTTGCCTTTCCAAGGGGTTCAAACACCCTAAAAAGATCAAAATTCGGGCATTTTTTAATAAAAAAATGCTTACAATTACGTTTTAATAGTGCTCAAAGTAAGCTAATACATTCAATGTATTAACGGTAACAAAAATTGTTTAGATCAGTACATATCTTCTGCCTCCCCAACGGGGGCCAAATAGCAGAAAAACTGAAAAAATTACATTTTTGCAACTACGGTAAAAATTGGTGATTAGTTTTTCTGCTATTTGGACCCCGTTGGAGAGGCAGAAGATATATACTGATCTAAACAATTTTTTACCGTAAATATTGAATGCATTAGCTAACTTTTGAGCACTATTAAAACGTAATTGTTAACATTTTTATTTTTTATGAAAAATGCCCTAATTTTGAATTTTTTGGAGGGTTTGAACCATTTGGGAAGACAAAAGATATCAATAAATCGGGATGAAATTTTTTACATATTAGTTTTACTGCATAAGCCAACTTTTCCGCACTATTAGAATGTGATATAAAAAAAAACCTTTCTTGGGGGCACCCTACTGTACAACCGGGTACCGCGAGTTTGTGTTCCTCTGTCCGTCCAATACAGAGGGGCGCGATTAAAGTGGAGTCGACAACATGTGAATTGGACTGTATCTGATTGGGCTAACGTTATGTTCACGGATCAGTCGAGATTTGCCCTGGAGTCTGATGACGAACGTGTTTGGAAGGCACACGCAATCGGCCCCAGAACATCATCGAGCATCACGCATTCCGAAGTGGAAGCAACATGGTGTAGGACGGGAATTCGTTGGGATATCGCACCGACTTGCATATCTATAGGCGGGGTTCTGGGACTACTGTCCGGTATCGGCATGAAGTCCTAGAACCCACTGTGAGATTGTACGCTACAGCAGTTGGTCCTTCTTTCGTTTTAATGGATGATAAGGGTACGTATACTACGGAACCTGGAGTGGCGCATGTAGCCTAGCTGGTCGCCTACTCGCTTACCGCTATGTAGAATTGAGCAGTGTTTCCATACGGGAGCATACACTGCAGATCCTGGTGGGTTACCTAGATTGGTGCAGTGAGCTAAGCAGGAAGCTGGATGATTTGCCAATGCGATTCTTTACATAGCAGTGTGCGGTGAAGCTGAACGATCGCCTCGATTCGTCTGTGCTTTTTTTTTTACCTTAAACAGTGAAGTAATATTATATTGATTTGAATTTCATTATATTTAAAGCATAGTTCCTGGTAATAAAATGCTAATAAACATAGTACATAAAGTGATTTAAAGTACTGAATAATGTAGTTCCTTGTAATAAACATATATTTTTTAGACGGGAAAAAACTTTAAAAGTGCGTTTTACTTCAGATTCAAATGTATATTAAATACATTAGCTAATATATGTTTGTGTGACACATAATATCGTGCACAATAACACCTAATATCGTACCACCTGTAACACCTAATATCGTAAACAATGAACGAAGTAAAATAAATTTAAATGTTTTTTTTTTTTTTTTTTTAAATACGTGTGTACAAATTTTAGTCTTCATAACAGCCAAAAGTGAGTGCTATAATTATAGGATGAGTTAGAAAAAAAGTTTGTTTCGAAGAAAGGTCATCAACTCTTTCTATTTGACGAGTTTAGTGTAAGTGAAAATTTAAAAAATTTTGATAAGCTTAGGGGAAAGTAAAAACAACTAAAAATAAACTCAATTGTCTTTGCAAACTTCACAATTCACCCATTCAATAGTTGATAGTTGCGTCTTAGAATTTAATAGTTAAATGTCTCTTAGAATTTGATAGTTAAATGTCTATCTAGTCATTGTAAATGATAGGATTAGCTGCTCAATAATTTATCACTTTTAAAGTTAAATTTTAATCCTTAAACAGAAGTTTCTCTCTTTAAGTTAAATTGATTTCCTTTATTTTATTTAAGCTAACGTTCTTCTGGACGAGCGAAAAGCAGTCCAGAGGATTCTTCCTCTAGTATTACATTGGACCTAAAACCTAAGCATCCATGGACGCAGTCAGTAGATAGGAGGGTGACCTCCCTACTCGTTTTGCGGCCTGTGTGCTTACGGTTAATTTAGCATTTAAGTTTTTCCTGCATCCTAGACCTACATTTTTTTATTTAAATTCACCCACCCTTATGTATAATAGTCTTTATTGAAATTTATTTTTCTGCAGTGGAGATGAGCTGCATTGCAGCGGGTGCTCTGAAAGTGATATTCCAGTCCAGTCAGGATTAGTTGAAAAATACATTTCAAAAGCATCTCGAACTTGTTTAGCACACTGAGATTGACAATCCCTTGCACAGTATGCGGTCAAAAATGTCATTTTGCTTGGAAAAAAAGGGGATGTTTTTAAATTATGGTCAAAGCCTTCTCGGTCAATTATAGTATTCTGCAATACGTAACTGCATTTAATAATGTTGTCCGCTACAGTTTCTTCCGCTTCAGAGGCTTTGGAAAATATTCGCCAATTCCAATATAAAATTCCAAATGCACACTCGACTGATTTTTTGCCCCTAGAATGTCGTTTGTTGTATGTCTCTTCGTCAGGCGAGGGATGCTGGTTATTGTAAGTCGTCATGATATTATTCAATGATGGATATGCTTAATCGTCACTCAGAAACTCTTTACCGTCACTACTGAACTCAATAATTATTAGCACTACCAAAAAAACTACGGTCTTCAAACATAAACAAACAAGAAATGAACGGTTCTATGTGCGCATGCGAATTTTCGTTGTCTGCAGGCTCTCTGCGCGCAAGCTCAGCTCTGTTGTGTTTACTACAAAGCTTACATTCTATTCTACTTGCGAATATGCCTTGCGACCAGCTAGGCAACATGGGCCCATCCAGGTTCCGTAGTGGACGTACCTTAATGAGCATCCCCAAAGAACTGGAGAGCTGGCATCGTCGACGACTACCTGGAGAGTGATGGGATTGCGCGTATGGTTTGGCCGGCGCACTCGCCCAACCTTAATCCCATTGAAAATCGTTGGGATGCCCTCGGCCGTTCTGTGTCTGCACGTTTCCCACCCCCAGCTACTCTCACAGAGTTGCAAACTGAACTGCAGGGGGAATGACGATTACTTGACTCTGGGGTGTATGATCACCTCATGGAGAGCATGGTCACACGCTGTAAACTTTGTATGAGGATGAGGGGTGGTTACATACCCCATTAATTTTGGCTTTGTTTATTTGTTTCGGATTTAAACATAATTTTGTTAATGACTCCAGTATGACTTCATCTTATAATTTATGAAAATTCAATATTTTTTTTATCTTTATACTATTTAATTTTTTGTTTTGATTCGTGCAGAAACCTATTTGCTTCTTTCCTGCCGCATTTCGTGTCCATTAAGGCTGTACGTTTCGGGTTTTTTCGAATTTTACCTATCATGCTTAACTTAGAGCAGTGAGTGTATATTTCACGAAAAAAAAAATTTCTTTATCTGCGCATGTCTAAAATATTAAGTTAAGCTATAAAATTTCGGGAACGTAATTATCATGTAAAGTATAAAAGCTTCAAATTCAATAATTGAATAAATATACTTCAAAAGATATTTGATACTATAACCCTTCAATTATACATTATCAGGACATGAATTTTAGATATTTGTAACAATACGTCTATGCTTGGGATAGGAAAAGGACCAATGTTCATTTTGCAAGTTTTTAATAGCAGCGGATTTAGTAATTTGAGTTTATATAATTTTTAACATAGTGCGTTCTAAGAGTACTTCCTAATGTTTTAATATGTTGATAGGAGGACATGAGCCCTTTCATAACTTTCGTTTCATTGAAGTGATTTGTGAGCAGCTCAAATTCAACGAATTCGGATATCCCTGTCCATTTTAAGCAAGGTACAAAATTATCCACAACTGCTGGTAATAGAGCACTACAGCACACACAATAATATCGTGCTGCCATCTTCTGTTCATAAAGTATACTAATTACATCATTGAAAGCCCTTATATGTTGAAAAAAGTAAATTCCTTTCGACCAAAATAAATGTGTTATACTTCGGTGTTCCAAAACTTACAAGGTTTTTTTATGAAGAAATTAATGTTCTAACCAAAAGTCATGTTTAAATATTGTATGTTAGGTAGAAATAGTAGATGCATTTTTTTCATAGATGAAATAGTAACGAGGAAAATAAGGATCTGTAGGTATAAAACCTCAAAATACGAATTTCTAATGGATGTTGTGACGGTTCTTTCTATCGGCGGATTTCCTATTCCTCTGCCTTGTCGTCCTCCAAACATTAAAACTGGTCCATGAGCATATTTCAAATTTATTAACACCACATCTTGATTATTTGCTAAACAGATCATATATACATGATCATTCAGTCTATCATACAAGGTCGGGAAAAATCCCAATCGATCTCCAGCACAAAATAAAC
This sequence comes from Metellina segmentata, assembly GCA_947359465.1. Lineage (NCBI taxonomy): Eukaryota > Metazoa > Arthropoda > Arachnida > Araneae > Tetragnathidae > Metellina > Metellina segmentata. The sequence goes on along the minus strand of OX375876.1, from coordinate 30,442,359 downwards.
ACGTCTGCTATCCTCGCTGGCCTTCGTGAAAGTTCTTGTTTTCTTCCCCCTTCTCTAAACGGGTTCCTTTCCCCATACAGTAGGGGGACCCCCGTGGTGTCCAACTCCGTGTCCAATGGCCCTACCCAGATCTGGTGAGGCGACGGGGAACTTCACAGATGTGTTTAACATTGGAAAATACAGTTCATTTTTTCCCATAAAAATACATTTATGTAACAATGCAAAAATATCACATGATTTTCCAAACAATACTATAAAGTTAAAACATTGATTTTTTTTAAGGCTTTTAATGGCATTTTTCAGTTGTTTATTTTGATTAAAACCGCTATATTTGATCATTTCGCGAGTTTGCTTCCATATACTCTTGTTATATTTGCCCTGGGATTCTAATAAAATGTTTGTTGAAACATTCCCAAATCACTATTTTTCGTCCGCGGTTTCATTTTCAGGAAAAACAATTTACATGTGACTCAACTTCTTACGCCAAAAAGTTGGTAAAGGAAAAATATTATATTTTTTTGTTTATGCGTCATTTATTAATATTATGTGTCTACCACGAGAACCTGCTTTTGACATCACGTTTGGGTAATGTTGGCGGTGACGTCATATTGCGTGGCCCACTACCAGGGTTTCGACTTGTCCAATTCTCCATGGTCCATCTTTTCCACACACGCATCACTGTTGTGGCATTACGCCCCGTGCGAGTGTTGTTTTCACGATACGAAAGTCCACCTTCACGGAGATCAATCATGCAGCCCAGTTCGAACTCCTTCAGTTGCTCGTATAGCACTATGCGTTTTTAACGATGTGTACGTATATCGACTTCTAATCTATCATTTACAACAGTCAAACGACGATACACACATTTCAACGCACCTTTACAGTGATTTTTATACACGTCTCACTTGAAAGTTCAGAGGGTGTTTCATTTTACAGGGCGGCCTTAGTTATACATGTACCTCGAAATTGTAAGGGAGCCGCATTGTTTTTTCAGGGGCCCCTTAGTTAAACAGGTACCTTGAAATTGTAAGGACACTGCGGTTTTTTTCCATGGCGCCCTCAGTTAAGCAGGTACTTTGAAATTATAAGGGCGTCGATGTGTTTTTAGAAGGCGCCTTTTGTTAAACGTGTACACTGACATGGCAAATATCCGTGATTTCCTAGTTGTGCTCTGTAGTGTCGTTCACCGTTTCTTAAACGTGTTATAAATATCCTTGATACTAAAATTGTTAAGGTCGGTGCTTTTAAAGGGACTCGCCGTCAGTTCTAGCAAAAGCTTCATAATTCATAAAAAGCTAGTTAAAAAGTTTTTATAATTTTTTTTGGAGGGGGAGGTATACAAAATTGCTTAAATGCGTAAAACTAACAGATTTTCTATTCGAGAAAAAGTTTCTAGCAAAGACACTGCAAGAGCAGCGTTTCTGAATCTTCAACTGAGGAGGCCTTCCTTTGGGGGCTTGGAGGGAGCCATGAAGTACTTTTATGACCGTTTATTTCAGAAAGTAACAACAAAATCATGAAAATTGTTCAAATCATGGTTGGAAAAAGGAAAAAAAATTATCAACAATTAAAAGGGAAGCAGTAAAGTTCTCGATTCTAATGGACACAACAATAGACGTTTTGGGCAACGATCAGTGTTTTACATAACGCATATACTTTTACATAACGCTCAACTAGCGCGTTATGTAAAAGTATATGAAGTATTTGGAAGGATGCCGTCTTTAAACTGTGTTACCTCAACTACAGTTGATAATCTTTTAACTTCTTTGAAAAATATTTTAAAAGAATTGGATATAGCAGTTGAAGACTGTGTGGCAAACGCCTTTGATGGAGCATCGAATATGAGTGGACCATATAATGATCTTACTGACAAACTATCAGATATAATACCAAATCTTATACATACTATGATCATGTTTTGAGCTTAGTTCTTTAGGACATATTACAGGTTCTGCTCCTTACGATCACTTCTTCTGGTCTGCTACAGGAAACTGAAGTTTTCTTGAAAGAATCTCTGAAGAGGCCGCAAAAATATCTGGAGGAAATCCCATCATATAAATTGAAAGATATTGAGGCTACTCGTTGACGCAGCAAAAGTAATGCCTACATAAAATTTTTTGGAAGGATTGATGACTGGGTATCACCAAAGTCGAGAACTTCATCACAGCAACCCCTAAAACAATGTTTTTACGAACTTACTCTTGTATTGCATAAGATACGTTTATCAACAGAGTTCAGTGCCAAAATTAGAAGCGAATGCGGGAGCCCTTTTCATAAATTTACTTCATTTGAAATTATTATAATAGCTATGATTTTCTTGCAGATCTTTAAAGTTACAACTCCCTTGTCGGATTACCAACAAACAAAAAATTTGGAATATGCTCAAGCGTGGAGGTCAGTTGAGTCGGCTGTCTCAAGACTCAAAGATGTTAGAGATAAATTCGACGAAACTCTACACGCAGCAAAAAAAAATTTAAGAAGTTTAAAGAAAGAGTGGAGGAATCTTCCAATAAAGAATTATTAGAAGATATAAATATATACACAGTGATTTCGAAAAACAATGGCCAAGCAAAATTAAGAGGATGGATTCAGAAAAGTGTGTGGGTGAGAAGGGTAAACGTTCACCAAAGGATGAGTTCCGAATTCATGCATGTAATAGAATAGTGGATACTATTATACAAACCATGGAAAAAGAATTCACAACGCATAAAAATCTTTATTTAGATATGGGTTTGTTTGATCCTAAGAGATTTGTCTATGCTAAATTTGACCAGTTGCCTATAAATGCGCTGGATAAGATCTGCGATTTGATTCTTTCTTTGAATAAGGGGAAATTAAAAGAAGAAATGATTTCTTTTGTGAATGTTTGACCTAGTATTTCCAAAAAATCCTTGGATGCAGATTATAATGCTGAGTTAGAAGAATATCAACACCCTGAATATGAGGAGGAGAATGACATTTTTACTCCGTGTAGTTTCGAAAATCAATGTAACAACTGCATCAAGTGTGCATTGGGAATAATTGTGAAATTCACTATGTTCAGTCTCCAATATACCAAAATATACAGTCTATAAGTATTTACTCACCATAACATACTCACCATTTCCATAACATTACTCACCATAACATACTCACCATAACATTACTCACCATAACATACTCACCATTACATACCATTAATGCAAGTAAGTTGTGAAAGAATTTTTTCCGAAATTGATGTTAACTAAAAATAGACTGAAAGCATCTATGACCAATGAAACTACGGAAGCATTTGTCTTGATGCATACTGAGAGATATATTTTAAACACCATCGAACCAGATTTTGTAATCAGCAGACTGTGTGAATCAAATTCCGACGTCTTCTAGTTCTATGAGGACACTGAAAAATTTCAAATGTACAAATAAATCGACTTTTTCCAGTTAATTTTAGGATTGTAAGACAGTAGGGACAACAGTTCTTTATCGGGATCCACTAAATGTGCATAGAAAATTATAGTATATAAAGTTATTTTATTTTTTGATCCATTCAAAGGAAATGTTATTAGGAATTTTATTCTTAGAAAATTACCACTCTCTTTTGAATATTCAAATTAATTCATATAAAAAACAGGTATACTCTTTTTCTGAATGACCATAATTTCGGTTACATTAGCTGGGGTTTTAAGTGTTGAAAAGTTAAAATTAAGCGTATACAGCAGCTTATCTGCAAGGACTGACTATCTGATGCAATTTTGTTTTTCATGTCTTTGCAAGTAGAATGTAAGTCATGCACAACCAAAACGGTTAATGCAAAAAACAATACGATAAAACCTCTTACCAAAAAGAAAAAAGATATTTTCAAGCATCGAAAACCAGTGGATGTAAATTAGCTCATAAAGTAACTCCCTCGTGTTTTTGGTTTTTTTCCTTTCAAAATTGCTGGGTCGTTTTGGATGTTTTGTGGAAATAAATGCAGTTAATTTTTAATATAAAACATATTTGATCATCTAATTTACGAATAATTTTTCATAATATGATAACTTATGGGAATAAACAAATTTCGATGCATCTAAAAAAGGAAGCTAACTTAGAAATCAGCAAATAATAATTGTAAATAATTTTATATACTTTTAAAATTATTTCATTTCTAAATATATTTGATGATACTGGAAATTAATAAAAGTGTTCCATGAAAAAATTATACTTGGTTAGTTATTTATTTCAATTATATTTTTAAAATAAGCACATTTTTACAGCGGTTTTAAAAGAATTTAGTATTAGCTGAAAAATGAAGCAAATGTGACGGTAAGTGCGAAATTCGAAGGCGCCGCTATCAATGTCTTGTCCACCGCCCTCCCAAGGCACCCAGCACGGGCCTGATAACAAGTCATTGAAAGGGCAATTTTACAAGTTATTTGAAGATTTATGTGAGAACCCTGCAAAGTTTTTCTGCATTACCGAATGACAAAAAGTAGTTTTGACGAATTATTGGGAATAATTGGTCCATCTATAACAATCTTCAATTTCTTTAAATTATTCTTTTTAATTTCTTTAATTAGTAACTCAGTATCAGTTACTGTTAATATTCGTCTATCATTACCTCCGCTATATATTCGTTGAGAGACATTTGAAACAAGTATTTGCAGCTTTTAAAACATAGACCAGAACAAGACTTCTTCAATACTGCGACTAAAGTATCGCAAGTGGATGCACGTCCATGCCTGTCCGTGTGATTCATTGTGCTAGAGCAACAGTCCCGTCGCAGCGAAAATAGGACCGGTTTCAATATTTTAATCGCTGCGATTGTTTAGTCGCAAATTTTTAACTTCTATTTTTCACAATGAATTTTATTTTTGAGACTGAAAAATTTGAGACTTTATTTTGAGACTATAAATTGCAAGAGGCCTAGACTGCCTTAGCAATCAGTGTTTTAAACGAAAATATCACAATATCCATCCACATAATCTAATTCGATTATTTTTCTTATAAACAAACTAAAAAATTAATTTGAGTGGTATATAAAAGCCATTTATATTGTTTTTAATAATTTGTCTGGACTGGACATATCACTTGCGAGCAACTGCTGCAAACAGCTTATCTCCTCTTTATAAGGTGTGTAAGGTACATAAAATTAACTTGCATAGTATAATTATTGAGGTTGTTTAAAAACAATGGTAGAGAAGCTTGTAAAACTTAAAATGAAAATATTTAGCTTTTCATAAGATAGATGGCGCCACTACCGTACACAAATAACAGTTCATAATATCATTTTGTCAAGTGCTGACCGCTAACTCCACTGTTTAGTTGTCCATCCTGGAAGAGAGATCGTAGACGCAAGAAATCAATATTTTATTCAGTAAAACTTCAAAGGAAGGAAGAGAAAAATTATTGTGTTTTTGTTGACGCAATCAATTGTCCAGTCGAGTCTCAAAAAGCTCAACTATGCGAGTGACAAGTCGCGATCCAGGAAAGTGACATTGCAAATTACTTTTGGGGGAGAAATTATAAGAATTGGTCAAAGACGTTTTACGGTCCAAACGAAACACTCCTCGGCGACGTTTTGGTCACTGCGGGAAGATCTGCAGGTGTCTTTGCAGAAAAGCATGAGCTCTTTTCGGGTTGAGTTTGACCCACGGGTCAAATGGTGGTAATGCTCTGAGTGCTTCGTTTCGCACCTATTTTTTGAAAAAATGTTAACGAAATGTACTGCTGAAATTCAGCAATGGGCTTAATTTTAGTATCAGAACGTATGACTTCATTCCGGATATAATTAGAGGCTCCAGAACACGGTTCTGTAAGGTCTGCAGTTTTTCAGTAGATGCCCAAATTTGGGAACCGTGTTAGATTTGGCTGAATAATAGCTTTGTAGAGAAATTCCCTGGGTGTATCTGTCTTCAAGACGAATACATTCATAAGTTATGGGTCGGTGAAATTTTCCTTGTGTGTCCAAAACTTAACCTTGTCTGTCTTGTGTTTGGCGCAGCATGGTTAAGCTTTTGACCCCCTTGCTCTGTGAAACCCAATAAACCAATCAACCCCTCCATAACTCAGATTCAGGGTGGACACTTTATCCTAAAGATATAACATTCTTTGTTGAAAATGTTATTGTCAAAACACGTAAGAATCCATTGTAAAACTGCCCAGGAGCGTGAAAAGTTGTATCACAGCAAAGCTGTTTTTATAAGCCTTTCATACCCTTCTAAGCCAGCTCGATCAAACGAAAATTCCCTATCAATGACTCAACTTCTGGAGTAGGTAGGTATTGAATTAACGTCTCACTGGAGCACATACAATAGGGGAATGGGCGACAGTCCGGGATCGACCCCCAAAGTGAAAGATCCGAGGACAACACCACGTAGTTTGGAACTACGGTATGATGAAGAGGTCACACGTGACCTGGTACCCTACTCTCCAAACGTCCACACCACAACAATGTTAGGACATTTGAATCCAAGACAGATTGAACGTGCACCAGCCTTCTTGGTACACGACGGTCTTTGGTACTTTGGTATAAGAACTCGCGAAACGGTCTTTCGACCGGGCTACAGCTGTCCCAACTGCTGCTCATCAGGGACCCTCCATTATGAACGCTTTCAAAAAAGGGGGACACAACAAGCAGGGAAACCTGCAGGTTATCGCTCCGTGGTCCATCCTCAGCAAACTTTGTATACTCGGTAAATATTTTTTCATCTTATGCTCGTCTTCGGCATATCTGTCATCAATCCATGAACACCCGATAGAGTTCCGAAGTGAAAAAATATGACCTTAAAACACTATCAACATATCTGTGATTCTATTATCACGGATTTTAGTGCAGTTCTTGAGGTGGTTGGTAATTTTGTCCAGCCCGCAAAGGACAGATCGGTATAAGTCAACGTTAGAAAAGAAAAGTGACTTGTCCCAAGGACCAGTGCATACGAAAATACATTGGTCCGCTGTAATAATAGCTGGTCCGCTCCTCAAATAATAAATTAATTTAGTTAATAGCGTGTTCATTCAGGGCACAGAATTTCCACTCGCCATTGGCAAGAGAAATTTTTTCTTTGGTGAATGAAAATTCTGTCAAATTGTAGATATATTTTTTATTAGCTTCAAGTCTCCAAGGAATTCTTATAGCCCCATTCTCAGAAATCGAAGGCGCTGGCCATCGCAAAAAAAAGGGATATACCACGTGGTCAAGCAAACGCTCCCTCCTCTCGTCAATAGCGATAACGAGACCGAAAATGCTCCACAGCGTACATTCTTTAAGGACTTGCCGATCATACACAGCCAATGATTCAACAGGCGTTGATTATTGTTTTTGCAGTTTGGAGGCAGAAACCAAAAACGACTAAAGTATACGGTGATACGAACTTCCAAATTCTCGAACTTCCAAATTCTCGATCATGTGACCGGAATAAATTTTTGACAGATTGCCAAAAGTAAGGTTTGGGAGTTTGAAACTTATTTTAAAAGAAAATACGTGCACGCAATAGCTTTCTCATTATAGCTATTGGTCCCGCGGACCACCCAGATTTTTAATCTCTTGGTCTGATCGTACTTTTAGTGTTCTCAGACCAGCGGACCACTAGTGATTTCGAACGCTGGGTATAAGTGTCTTTGCAGAAAGTCATGACCCATACGGAGTAGAAAGAAAACGACTCCTGTAACTCTAGGAAAGCCCGAGAGCAGAAGTGCTTAAAACGCACGTCGCAGAACAATTTTTACTTCATTTTATCAAAATTTCAGCCGATTATTTTAAATTATAAGTTACGATGTTCTGCAGTGCAAAGCACGCTTCTTGCCACACCTTTTTTTGTTTTCTAGCAACGGAACAACCTTCCTACCCCTCCCAAATTACCACAAACACTTTATAAATAACACATCTATGTGTCAATGACAAAATAATTAACTTTAATAGTTATCGACAGAATTTCAAATTCTGAAAGCATGCCTTGGTTTTAAATAAAGTAAGTTAATTAATTTTGATCCGCTTTATTTTGATTTGACTGTAGTTTTCAAAATGCGGACAAAATGCCTGCAGAACAATTGCAATTGCTTGGAGTTCTGTTGCAGAGCACTGAATATAATTCTGCACCTGGGTGGGCAAGGAGCCTGGGATACGAGGTTCTTTCCTCAATATAACATTCCAGTTATTTCCTGTTCACATATCACTTTCTTTGTAGATTAAGAGTCTGTTTACCTTTATAGATGTGTAGAGGTAAGAGGGGATTTAGGTTGGAGCAACTGTTCTCCAGCCTTATTTAATTAGTCTGCCTGCTCATTGCCACATACTATACCAATGACATGGAATCCATTTCGAGACAACGTTTTCCCTAACCTTCCCCAATGTGGCCTTATTTTTCTCTACATCTGCACACGATCACATTCACTTTGACGACCAGGTATGGATATTGCTACCTGAGAATTGATGAAATAGGACAGTAAATTGTGACGGTTTCATTATTATTAAAATAGGACTTGAAAATCACTTGGAGGGTGTGACGTTCTCCGCCCAACACACTGAGTAATGTTGGTCGGAAGGAACCATTCGATCCCTGTAGGATTAGAGTGCCTATATAATAAGAGTGGCGACATACGGGAAACACTTTCTGATTGGCCTACAGACCTTTTCTACCGCCCGAGGCGGTCTTTTCCTAGCTCCCGTAGACTTAGCTGGGAACTTTTTGTGTGTTGGAGAAAAACGTGTTTACATTAAATAAAAAATATATATATATATAGCTTATTCATGTTCCATTTCGTGTTCTAGACCGTTTATTTATTATTATTTTAGTGTTTTTTCAGTATAAATGTGAAGACTTTTTATCTAAATAGCTTTTTTTTTTAACAACGTGGTGTTTCCCGCAATCTAAGTTTGCGCGTTGTGTAATCCATCACATCAATTATGCATGTAATTGAGCGTTTATATGATTCATTTATACCGAATGTATCCATAGTATTACAATAATATGCTTTTTGTTCTCCTTGATATTATATATTAATTCGCCCAGCAATCTTCTTTGAGACGTTTCTGGTAGAAAACGGCTGCCGCGCATGCGAATTGGGCCAAATTTGGTCCCTTATCGCCACTCTTATTATATAGGCACTCTATGTAGGATGTTAGCGAGGGTGTCCTTGGACAATTGACCGTGTGAGGAGAACGGAGGAGTGATAAAGAAAACTCGAGTGGTGGATACGGAGATGTTCAGGGTTCTTCGCAGTCGTGTGAACGAGACTACTATATTAATATGTAAATAACAATGTATGGTACCCATCTCTTGCAATAAATGAATACAAAACACCCCTGAAAAAGCGTCACTCTCTCTAGGCGCGTTTACACGGGAGGTGCAAACGCGTCCCCCTCCGAACATCAAACATATTCCGAGAAACGACACAAATTTTATCGTCAAGATCTCGTGTCGGGGTGACGAGTTTGCAACTCTAATTTCGTTTTCCATCAGGAGTCGGTGAAGATCAAAGGACTGCATTTTTTGGGAGACATTTCTCCGCGATGAAATTTGGGATGAAAATTCTTCTCTATTCCATCCCCTTTCGGTATTGCAGACAACCATAGTCGCTCACGCTGTCTTTTGTTCGCTTTCTGTGACATTTTACCCTCACGCTTGCCTTGACCACATCTCCCGCCAAACTCTCAGAGAGTGCCCTGTTTCATTAAAATGGCGTCGACGAGAGAGCCGATGATAACATTAATAGAACTATTTAGAGGGAGGCCTGTCCTTTGGAAGACCTGTCTCATTTGTGTTGCCGATAAAAGTCGACAAAGCGTGTACAACGGAAAGGGTCGAAATGGAGTCAGCAATATTGGTCGTAGAACGTCTTCGTCACAAAAAGAGGGAGAAAAATATTGGCAACTCCAGAGTAAACGCGGCTTCTCTATTAACCTACACTGCTGGCCACCCAAATTGCTACACCAAGAAAGACAAGAGATATCACAACAAAATTTATTTTGTAGATAACATGTTGACCAAGTATCAAATGATTAAATTTATAGACTTCTGTGAAGTGTGGTTCCTGCCAAAATCAGTAGCCAGAGCTAAAGATCACCGCTGCCACACGCCTCGGCATTGATTCAAAGAGACTTTGGATGTATTCTTGGGGTACAGCAAACCAATCAGCTTCCACACGTTGCCAAAGTTGATCTGGTGTGGCAGCTGGGGATGTAATCTGGGTCAATCGTTGAGCAACCATGGACCACATGTTTTCTGTCGGCCAAAGATCCCGAGAGCGAGCTGGCCATGGAATTAATTCAATCTGGCGATTGACGAAGAACCCTTGGACAATGCGTGCCACGTGTGGTCGCGTATTATCCTGTTGAATTATGGCTGTGGGCAAGCCATGAAGGTAAGGAAGGACAACTGGCTCCAACACCTCGGAGATGTAGCGCTGGCTGTTTAAAGTACCGGTAATGCATACTAGAGGAGTGCGAGAGTGATATCCAATACCGCCCTATACCATAATACCCGGTGCAGAACCAGTGTGGCAGTGCATAACGCAGCTGTTCAGCATCCTCTCTCCACGGTGTCTCCAGACTCGAATGCGACCATCGTGGTGTTGCAGACAGAAGCGTGACTCGTCAGTAAAGACAATTTCATTCCATTCTGACGTCCACGTCCTTCTTTCATCGCACCATTGGCAGCGGAGACGTCTGTGGTTCTGCATCAAGGGTAGACGAAGCAATGGACGTCTTGCGGACAGACCACTCTGCTGTAAACGGCGTCGTATGGTATGCGCAGACACCGGATGATCCGTTACAGACTGAATGTGCTGTGCTATGGTTCGTGATGTGTCTGAGCGATCCGTCACTGCCATACGCACAATATGCCTGTCATCACGTGAAGTGGTGCACTGAGGTGGATGCGATCGAACACGTCGGTCCGTCGTATCCTCCTGCATCCAACGATCACATATCCGCATTACAGTTTTTTGGTTTCGTCCAACACGACTACCGATTTCCATGAAAGATAATCCACAATCTCGGTAGGCTACTATCCTTACTCTGTAGAACTCGGATACTTGATCAAAAGATGATCGCTGTTTTCTACGAGCCATAATTGATCGTTGTTTTGAAAAAACCACAATAAAAACACAATTGCCGTACTTGAAATCGTCGAAATCTCCAAGCCTTAAATAGCGCTTTGAAGTGGCGCCACAGGCGCGCGTGATGTGCGTCTGCGCTGAAATTATAATCATTTGCATATCTCACCTCCGCTAATGCATGTTGTAAATTTCATATTATTTGCATGCTTCCTTCAGGGTGTTGCATTTACGGTGGCTAGCAGTGTATATTGATGTTAATAAACCACACCACACACGCATCATGACATAGGGTTAATATACGAGGGCAAATAAAAAATATCCGTATTTTCGCTATAACATACATTTAGGTTTGTCACACAGCCTTCTGAGCATGCGTGCTGAGAGTTGATACTGTGGTCACGTTACCAAAGTTAGAACTTGATAGAGTCATTTTTATCGCTTCTGCTTCTGTGTAAACATGGCTGCTACACAAGTGGTGTGCCCCATAAAGAGCATTGATCTAACTTCCAGGGACGGAAGATGTGCCATAGGCTGAAATTCATCGGAAGCTTACAACACAATACGGAGACAACAACTCTTTACCACGCAGAAGTGTGTTTGAGTGGATCGAGAAGCTTATAAAGGTGCATATGCATTTGCGAGCTGAACTGTTCGCGAGCCGCTCGTTAACCGTTCGTTGGAATTATTTTTACAAAAAACTTCCAGTGATCCATGGGAAAGGAAGCAACCAAGCGCGAATTACCAGGCAGTCATTTGTCAGCCACCGGTGATGACGATGAAGTCTGGACGTTCGCGAGCAGAAAGAAAAGCAACGAACAACTCACGATGCCGTCCCAATCTGAATCGAGAACGCCTTCGTGTTCGTCGAAAAACCGACAGGAAGCGGATCGCCACGATCGGTTCACGAGCCGTTTGTTCGGCGCCTAATACCCCGTACCAATCATGAGAACTAGAGGCTCGTTTACGGTTCGGCTAGCAAATGTATACACTGCTTATAGAGGCCGTACATGTATGATGCAGGAAGGAGCAGGACTCCGGTTAACCTCCACCACTGACGAGAAGATTCAGCAAGTTCGAGAAATGGTATTAGCAAACCGGCAAGTGACCATCGACACTGCAGCGTGTTGGACACAGAAGTTGTGGAAGCGGAGCATAAACGGTTGGGCTACCGACCGAAAACCTTCTTTTTGGAGAGAACTCGCAAGATTATGGACCGCTGGACCAGGTGCATCGAAAAAGAAGGAAAATAAAAATGGTAGAAAAATGTCGAACCGGTTCAACCCCTTCATTTGTGCAAATAAATTGGAAAAAAAATAGTACGGATAATTTTGGACTTTTCCTCGTAATAATATGGGGAAGTGATACTTTTTTTTATATCAGAAACGCTGAAAAACGCGACCAGACCCAAATCGATGCCTTATGCAACCAAAGTTACTCACAGCCGAATTACTCCTCTTTGCAGAAAGCTACTTATTTTTACCGCGATCCCCAAGTCGTCGAGACTTTTCAAGCGCGTGATCCAAATTCTTGCAGACAGGGATCGAGCGACTTGTGTTACACAGGCAAAACGGTCCCGTCAAAGAACGACCGCGGCTGAATCTCTGAATTCTAGACACACGAGGGGGAGGGGATGGAGAGGACCGCCGGGGCAGGCGCAATCTTGAGCCCCTGCCAGGAACATTCCTTTGTCCTCCTCCGTTCGCACGTTGTCCTCTCCTCTGAGCTGTTGAAGGCAGGTAATTCCTGAGGCATTCACTCTCCCGTAATGAATCAACTCGGAGAGCGATTCAGGACGGCTCGTGCAGATTGGAGTCTTTGAAGTCTCTCTCTTAGGCGGAAAGTGATTGTGACAGGGGGCAAGAGAACTGCGCGGAATTTTAGGAGCCGCGTCTCCTAGTGAAGCAAAACGCTACCAGAAATAACAAACTGCGCCGTAAACGGTTCCCGTCTAATGTCTTAAAAGCCGTTTTCACAAATACGTGACACTTTGCCAGACACGTATGTAGAAGACAATTTCGGATGGGACTCAATCTTCCTCCACCGATTTTCTATTCCAACCAAAAGTCTTTAAACTTTCAAGTGGTTTCGACAAGATATCTAGTCCATCACGTTCTGGTCCGGTTTTGCGAATGCTATATCTCGTCCATCGAGATCTGGTGGGTTTTGCGAATGACATTTCTCGTCCATCACGATCTGGAAGGTTTTGCGAATGAGATATCTCGTCCATCACGATCTGGTGGGTTTTGCGAATGAGATATCTCGTTCATCACGATCTGGTGGGTTTTGCGAATGACATTTCTCGTCCATCACGATCTGGTGGGTTTTGCGAATGAGATATCTCGTCCATCGAGATCTGGTGGGTTTTGCGAATGAGATATCTCGTCCATCACGATCTGGTGGGTTTTGCGAATGAGATATCTCGTTCATCACGATCTGGTGGGTTTTGCGAATGACATTTCTCGTCCATCACGATCTGGAAGGTTTTGCGAATGAGATATCTCGTCCATCGAGATCTGGTGGGTTTTGCGAATGAGATATCTCGTCCATCACGATCTGGTGGGTTTTGCGAATGAGATATCTCGTCCAACACGATCTGGCGGGTTTTGCGAATGAGATATCTCGTCCATCAAGATCTGGTGGGTTTTGCGAGTGATATTTCTCGTCCATAGAGATCTGGTGGGTTTTGCGAATTAGATTTCTCGTCCATCGAGATCTGGTCGGTTTTTGCGAATTAGATTTCTCGTCCATCACGATCTGGAAGGTTTTGCGAATGAGATATCTCGTCCATCACGATCTGGTGGGTTTTGCGAATGTGATACCTCGTCCATCGAGATATGGTGGGTTTTGCGAATGACATTTCTCGTCCATCACGATCTGGAAGGTTTTGCGAATGAGAACATAGCAAAGACTAAAAAATTAATCACAATTTTACACATTTAGAAATACTAAATTATTATACTTCAGTAATCAAGTTATATTACTAATTCAGATTTAAATTTCTGAAATTTAATAGATCCCAAAGCTTTAGTGAAAATATCTGCAATTTGTATGTCAGTAGGACAATACTTTATGTTAATTAAACCTTCATCTACCTTTTCTTTTATGAAATGGTACCTAACATCTATGTGTTTACTACGTTTATTAAATACCCCATTTTTAATTAAACTTATAGCACTTTGGTTATCAATATTTAAAGTAACAGAAATTTTTTCATTTGTGAGTTCTTCAATTAAACTTTTAAGATACACAAGTTCTCTACAACATTCTGCTGCTGATATATATTCAGCCTCTGTGCTTGAGGTAGCTACAATGGACTGTCTTCTAGAACACCAACTTATTGGTCCACCACAAAAATAGATCACATATCCAGTGGTACTTTTACGTGTTTCACTATCTCCAGCATAGTCAGAGTCACAATATGCAATAAGTTCTTTATCACTGCTCTCTTTTGAGTAGCTTATTCCTGAATTTATGCTTCCCTTTAGATATCTTAGAGTTCTCTTTAGATTCACAACATCTTCATTAGATGGATTTTCAACATGACGACTGTTAGAATTCACTGCAAAAGCCAAATCTGGTCTAGTTCTCCACGATAAATATAAAAGACTTCCCAAAGCTTCTCGAAAAGGGAAAGCAATTTCTTCATGTTTTTCAGTATCATCAGCTGAAGTCTTCAATATGGGTGTGTTCATTGGTTTTGCATCTTGCATTTTATATTTTTGTAGCACTTGGCCCGCATACGCTTCCTGGTGAATTTTCAGTGCTTCAGAATTTAATTCTATACTAATTCCCAAAAATGAATCTGGTTTATCATATGATGTCATTTCAAACTCTTTTTGAAGGATTTCCAAGTATTCAACTAGTTTGGATCTATCAGGCCCAATTAGAATTCCATCGTCTACATAAAAAGCCAATATTGTGTCAGTTCCCACAAAAATACATTGTTCAGATTTAATTTGACGAAAATTTTTACTTTTCAAAAAGTCAGTTAGCCTTTTATTCCACCTCAAAGGAGCTTGTTTCAAACCATATAATGATTTTTGTAACTTACATATTTTAGACTGATCACTGTAACCCACTGGCATTTTCATGAATATTTCCTCATCCAGTTTTCCATACAGAAATGCTGTCTTGATGTCAAATTGCATAATATGATATCCTCTATTTGCTGCCAATCCAAATAAAATTCGCAGGGATGTTATGTTCACAACAGGACTAAAAGTCTCTTCATAATCTATTCCATAATTTTGTTCACATCCTCTGACCACTAATCTTGCTTTATACGTGTCATCATCTTTAATTTTAAATACCCATCTATTACTTAGAATCTTTTTATTTCCAGCACTACTTCTATCCACAATTTTCCAAGTTTCATTTTTTTCTAGAGATTTCTTTTCATTTTCTATAGCTTTCTTCCAATTTTCTTTATCAGGGCCATTTACTGCTTCTTCATATGTAAGTAAGACATAATCAGTGAGATGAGTGGGTGGTTTCTTTATTCTTTTGCCTCGTCCAAGTTCCTCTTCATTTTCTTCATCTGTCTGAACCAATTCTTCGGAATCTTCCATACTTTCTTCTACATCAATTGGAAGAGACAAAATATTTCTTTCTTCAGTTCTTGGAACAAGAAATACCACATCTCTTGAAATTTCTATTCTTCTTTTCTCTTCATCCCACAGCCGATAGCCATTGTGAGTATATCCAACAAAAATAAGTTTGTTACTTCTACAGTCCAACTTTTTTAGGTGACCAAGTTTCTTTGCATAAGCCACACTTCCAAATATTTGCAATCTGGACAAATCAGGCTTATTTTGGTACCACATTTCAGCAGGTGTTACCTCAGTAGCTTCTGTTGGACTGCGGTTTATTAGATATGATGCAGTTCTTAATGCTTCACCCCACATTAATTTCTTAAGGCCATAATCAAAAATCAATGCCCGAGTTTTCTCAAGCAAGGTTCGATTCAAGCGTTCAGCTTTTCCATTTAATTGTGGTGTATGTGGAGTTGTGTAATCTAACTTGATACCCTTTGACTTGCACCAACTTCTCATTTCATTTGAAGTATATTCGCCTCCATTATCACAACGTATTTTAGCTACACGAAGTGACCATTTTGCTTCAGCTTCTTCTGTATACTCTTTTAGGACATTGAGAGCTTCATATTTGTTTTTAATCAAAAATACCATAACAAAATGTGTATAATCATCTAAGCAAGTCAAAAAATATCTATTTCTGTCCCATGTTTCAACTTCTATAGGCCCACATATATCTGTATGTATTATTTGCAATGGTCTTGTAGCTCTAGTTCTTTCAGATTTAAAAGGAAGTCTGACTTGTTTAGCTTTTAGGCATACTTCACAAGAATTAGACATACCTTTTATTTCTTTTTCTGACAGCTTCATGCCTTTTGAATGCTTCAAAAGAAGTTTCATGTTCTTTTCACACAAATGTCCAAGTTTACGATGCCATGTGTCTGCATAATTTTTACTCTCTGTCAACAATGCTTCATTTTGTTTATTCAGATCAATTTCATAGAGTCCTATTTCATTTTTATACCCTTTCAACACAATTTCACCTTGTTTGGAAATTTCAACTCTATCTTCAACAAATTTCACTTCTCCTTTGTTTTTAGTAATAGCATTTACAGACAGTAAATTTTTAGACAGTTCAGGAACATATAACACTTGATTTAATATGCAACCCTCTGCTTTGATACTTCCAACACTTTTCGCTTCCATCACTTCTGAATTCTTGGCAAGACCGATTTCAGTCGAGATTTTTAATGGATCTTCCAATAGTGTTTCAGAATTAACCATGTGACTTGAAGATCCCGAGTCCACAACCCATTTGTTTGTAGAACTTCCATTAGGAGCAAGAAAGGAAACTTGTTTTCTTCCATTGGCATTATTTCTAAAAAAACAGTCTTTTTCAATATGATTAGTTTTCCTACAAATGCTGCAATGGAGTTGATTTCTCTGGTTCCTGCAATCTTTGGCAAAATGCGAAGAACTGTTACATTTAAAACATTTTCTTTCTTTACCATATTTTTCTTGTATCTTAATTTTAGGACAGGATCTGGCAAGGTGATCTCCGCTGTTGCATTTGAAGCATTTTTTTTCATGGACTTTAAATGCAACACTCTCTTGCACTTCTGGAGTTTTACTTGAGTTTTCTTCATTTAATAACCGAGCTGTTAGGTTTTCTAAGGTCTTGTCTTCTTTGTTTGTGGAATCCCATGCACTTCGGAAGTGTTTATACTTTTCTGGAAGAGTTGATAGAATCTTCGATACAATCATTTCGTCATCTATGTTCTTGTCAAGTGTTTTTAAACGGAATGCAATGTTTTCTAACTTACTGATATGGGTGGCAAGATCCGATTCAGAATCCATATTGTAGTTGAAGAATTCTTGCA
The DNA here is from genome assembly GCA_947359465.1 of Metellina segmentata. Lineage (NCBI taxonomy): Eukaryota > Metazoa > Arthropoda > Arachnida > Araneae > Tetragnathidae > Metellina > Metellina segmentata. Next base: position 30,424,931 of record OX375876.1, on the reverse strand, counting down.
ACAGATTACACTTTTGCTGCTCAGAATCCCGTTCATATATTGAACAAAGTTTTTTGTACATCTCGCAACTGTTTCCGCAATTTAAAATATGCATCATCACCTTTTTATCGATACTTGTCACAATAATTCTTTGTGCTTGCGCATCTCTTTTCACCCACGAACCAAATGCTGCATCAGCTAAGCCTTCTTTTGATTCCGTTCCGCTTACGATGTCAAATAAAGAATGGGATTTAAAAAGTATAGTCACTTGAAACTTCCACACTGGAAAATCACTTTTGTTTTTCAGTTTATCAATACTGCTCAAGTCTTCCGATACGTTAGCCATTTTTAGTTGTTTTTAGCGTTGCCTGGAACTTTTTACTTCTATTTCATTTAGCCACCAAACGATAATCTGGGCACATGACCTGTAGAATTTTAGTACAGAGATAACGCAGAGTTTTTCTCGGCTAAATAGGTTTATTTAAATATTTAATAAATACATCACACACAACAGGCAACTAGACAAGCAGTAAGCACATGCTTCAGAAGGTAAACAAGTAGTCTAGTGTTGCCACTCCAGATTAACTAACTTGAATAATTATATCTCAACATCGTCCACCACGATCTGGTGGGTTTTGCGAATGTGATACCTCGTCCATCGAGATATGGTGGGTTTTGCGAATGACATTTCTCGTTCATCACGATCTGGAAGGTTTTGCGAATGAGATTTCTCGTCCATCGAGATCTGGAAGGTTTTGCGAATGAGATATCTCGTCCATCACGATCTGGTGGGTTTTGCGAATGTGATACCTCGTCCATCGAGATATGGTGGGTTTTGCGAATGTGATACCTCGTCCATCGAGATATGGTGGGTTTCGAATGACATTTCTCGTCCATCACGATCTGGAAGGTTTTGCGAATGAGATATCTCGTCCATCACGATCTGGAAGGTTTTGCGAATGAGATATCTCGCCCATAGAGATCTGGTGGGTTTTGCGAATTAGATTTCTCGTCCTTCGAGATCTGATCGGTTTTTGCGAATGAGATTTCTCGTCCATAGAGATCTGTTGTGTTTTGCGAATGAGATAACTCGTCGAGAAAAAACTGTCCCATTATTCCAAAGGGAATGAAGATCCACCCCCCCTGTTTACCACAAACCATAAACCCCACGAGAAACGAGAAATTGTGTGGATTCCCGAGGCGGATGAATAATTTAGGGAAAGTGGTGGAATAATTTAAATGCTGCCTTAAGACCACTGTTTAGCTAAAATATTCTTGACATTTTTTTAGATAAATTTACTATTCTTGGGCCGCAATGATTGGCTAGATGCATGATATGTAAATACTTGGCGATTTTATGGATTTTCGTACACAAAGATGGACTTCAGCATGGAATCAAATAATATCATGTTTCCTTACCCACTACCAAGTTTCTGTAGGTCTAACAAAGAGAATATGTCCTATTTAACCCTTTTGTGCGTTTTCGAGCGACAGAAATAAGGAAATTCCCAATACATCGAAATTAACAAAGTCATATCAAATATAGATGGAAATTTTAGTAATTTTTTGTAATTTTTAATTAACGTCATACTAGAGCAACTTAACGGTCTACGACGGTCCGGGATCAATCCCCTAAGCGAAAGATCCGAGGACAACACCACGTAATCAAATATGGATGAATAAAACTTAATAAGTGTCTATTCAGAAGCCAGTCGTATAAATTTGAGTGCCATTAGCCTACTTTAGCAAAATGGCACCGACACCTACTATAAAATTAAACTAGGAAAGAAACAATATGATTTTTTAAGGTAGATTATTTTCATAATTTAATTAACTTTGTATGCATGGCTTAGTTGTTATTCACTATGCAACACCTAAAGCTTTGAATGGAATTCCTGTAAAACACCCTTTTTATAAGGGCAGAAGAGGCCGTGGTAGCCCCGTTGAGATAGTAGCAGATTAGCAAGCAACTTAATAGTTGCCAGTTTGAAATCTGATCCAAAAAAGACCTTCGAGAACGTGGGGACTGGCGTATGTTAAATCTGTCGGGGCTTCAAATGTTCACGCGTTGGTATGGTGTGGATGTTTGGAGAGTGGCGTGCCAGCTCAGGTGTTGCTCTCGTCATGTAACCGTGATTCAAAGGACGAGGGATTGTACTCGGATCTTTCTCTTCGGGATTGATCAAAGGACAATTGCTAAGCCCCTTCCTGCTGCTCAAGTCTTACGTCTATTCAATAACCTTCCGATCTACTAAATGGATATTAAACTATAAAGCAATCACACTTAAATTTTCAAAACTCGATGTTTAAGAAAAATAATGTGCTTCCAAATACTACCTAATAACATGCAAATAGCGACGATGTTTTAGACGACCTTGTTATGAAGGACCTAGTGAAAGTTTCCAATCCAGTCATCTAAATTGTGTATACCTGGCAATGTTAGAGCAGTAAGTGCTACGTATGACGAGAAAAATAGTAAAATTCGAGAAAATATTTCCAACAAGTATTCATCTTAACAATCCCTTCGCAAGCTCTTATTGAATAGCACTTTTACAAAACTCTTCAAAGAACCCAACTAATTCGATTTTTCACAAATCCTCCTGTTGCAGTCAAATTGACGGACTAAACACAGTTTTCAAGTCCGGAATTTTTTGAATGCTTCTTTAGAACGAACCTGTTTACACTGACTGAAAAACCTTGAAACACACATTGCCAGCTACTCCCTAGGAAACAAAATAAATAAGTACGACTCCCTTCCCTGCTGCTTTCTTCACAGTTTCTTCGGCTCTGTTTTTGTCGCATTCCCTTTATTACGCTGATAACCACTCGCTTTCCAGTGAGTTGCCAACAGGCAGTTATTAATGCGAGACCTTGTTGAATTGGAAGAGTGTTGTGGCAAATAGGATGTAACGGGTTAAAAGAATTTTTTAGGGTGAAATTACTTGCTGTTGGTCTGTGAAAAGTAGGGAATGTTTTTGATGTACTTAATCGGGGGCTGTGCGTCTTGGATATGGGAAAACCTTACATTTTCTAATGAAAAATGACTTTGCGCTGAACAAGATAATTTGGTAATTATGTATTAGAAATTTTGTAACTTTTCAGGGTTATGGAGCACTTATAGTTCCACAAAACATTCGTGGAACATTCCGTTTATTTTTCATTCTATTTACTTTGTTATTTTAGTATTCTATTCAGAAAATATTAGCGGTACATTCGATTTCTGTGAATATTAAAGGAACCCTTTTATTTCACTAAATGTTAAACTTTTCATTTCAAGGAAAATATTAAAGAATGCTCTCACATTTTTCCTAAATAATCAACGCACGCATTCTATTTGCAATTAAATGTTCACGGAACGCTTTCAGTATCACTCAAAAAAATATATGAGCGGGACACTTTCTGTGTCAGTAACATTAAATGAACCACTTCAGTATTAAAAAATATTAAACAATCTTGAAGTTAGAAACTTGAACTATAGAATAAAAAAGAAATAAACAGCAGTCAAAAATTGTTATTTGTTTGGTTTTGCTTTGCTGGAATCATTACTTGTGCTCAGGAAATTAAAGGAAAAAAATTAATTTAGAATATGATCTCTTCACACTGTTATACTAATTCTAAGGAAAACAAATCTACACTCATTGCCATAAAAATTTGCGCACCAAGAAGAAGTCGTCAAAATGAAACGAAATTTTACACATTCAAGTTCTACTTTGATGTAAGTAAGTGATAAGAAAATCAAAGAAAATGATAATTTATTGCAAAAAAGAAGCACAAATGAACGGAAGTTTTAGTACTCTGTTGTACTTCCCTTTAGCACGAATGCACGATGCGATACGAGCGGGCATTGAGGCATACAAGTTCCGTATGATGTCCTGAGACATCTCGTTCCACAGTTGCTGTAAACGCGCGTGTCCAACTTGCCGTCCCAAATGATACCAGATATGCTCGATTGGTGACAAATCTGGGGATCGAGCAGGCCAGGGAAGGGTGGTAATGTGGAGTAGGCAGTCTTGTGACAACCTTGCTGTGTGTGGCCGAGCATTGTCTTGTTGAAAAATGGCTCCTGGGAGCCCTGCCATGAGTGGCATCCCATGCGGCTCCACACACGAACACGATTGTCTTCATGTTAAGCCCTTCACTTGACTTTCCCCTTCTGTGTACTTAAATGTGTATGTATATATTGTGGATTGCTTAGCTCTCCCTTATCCCAGAATCTCCTCCGTAAGGCGGACTATACAGCTGAAAGCCGCACAGGTGAAACAGTGTCCTCCTACGGCGTCCAATCCAATCCAATCACTGCTCAAATTGAATCTAGATTTGTCGCTGAAGATGACCTGGTTCCATTTGAAGTTATTTTTTCCTTAGAAATATTCTTCTTGTGAAGACGCACTTGAAATGTCTTAATAAATTTCCGAATCCGTTTCGTATTCGCTTTCAAAAATATTATCCGAAATTTCTCTGTTCCAGTACTTTATTTCCAAACAATTATCGACAATATCCTGAATTTCTTTCTGTGTAAGAGGCACAGGTCGTTTCTTAGTAAAGTTTGTTGCCATTTTAGGCTCTCTGCCGAAATTTCCTACTCAAACTTAGACAATTTCATTCAACAAGAACGGTAACGCAAATGCTGTGAAGAGGTCTAAGAGACCACGCGGGAAATGCGAATAGTGTAAAATACGAAATAGTTGGGGCAGCCAATCCAGTCTTGGAATGTGGCTTCTGTTGGACGTAGTAGGAAGGTACTGAATAGAACAGGGGTGGAATATTCACTTAAGGGGTGGAAACGACCTGTCAAAAATGACTCGGGGTCTGTGAGACCCATGACAGCAGTTAAAGGTTATTGTTATATTTAGATGAGTTTCATGCTAAGTAAGTATACCTGAGTAAGTATACTTAAATCAACCATAATTAGATAGTTTCGGAAAAATTGGAATGTACATTGAGTATTAGGATTACTTTGATTTGCTTTACCAATACTGCTAAAAATCCAATTACTTTTCAAAAAATTATTTTTTAAATGGAATTTTAGCTTTGATACTTCATTTATTTCGAGTCTTATTTTTGTTCTTTGCGCAATGTAAACGATTTCCGAATATTTGGGACAGATGATATTTTTCAACGGACGAGAATAAAACGGAAACTCGTGTTTCTTTCTCTCTGAATTAATTTCGCATTTCTAAATTTTGTGCACTTTTTAGTTGTAAGTTGTGGCAATTGAAAGATCAAGAGATGAAAAGGAATCACAAATTAATATCTTTAGAACACCCTTTTACCGACATCTTTTATTTTATTTTATATTTGGCTGATTTCTGTTTTAAATTTTTATTATTTTGATAAATTGGTGTTTCTTTTTCCTCACACACAACACAATCTCAAAGTGTTCGACTTGAAGTGGCAGGTAAGTCAGAATAAATCAAATTGTAAGTGTAATTATACCATTAATGAAAGAATAATACCGTTATTGAAAAAATAATAATGTTTTAAAAATCCGAACTAGAACTTTTCAAACATTAAAAATTATTAGCATAATGACACGAGAAGATTGCGAAATTCCACAATGTCGAATGCCGGATGCAAGAGTGCCACAAGTAAAAAAATATTATTTTGTTGACTGAGTGCGAGAGCCCTTGCCGTAAATCATCGTTTTTATTAATTGCGTTGAACATGAAAAGAACTTTAGAAAAGGAATCCCAAACTTCCCTAAAATCGTCTTTTGTAGTAGTAACCTTAATGTTACCTTTTATCATTTTGTAGCTTTGACATACAGCAAGGGTGCGATGTATGTGACATGTATTATGTACAGGAATGAATATGCATGTGTAGGATTTGTATCCTATGTAAGTAGTAGAAATTATAAAGATGTCGAAAGTTGTTAAAATATTATTTTATTCTACGAAAAACGTAAGTCATTACATATTTTCATCATCTCTTCAATCTACAGTAAACCAATTCAAACCGAGTAAGGTCGGATATTTTGCTAGTAATAAATAAATGCCAATAAATTAATTAAAAAATGTTCGAGATTAAATTTTAAAATGCGGGCTTCGTGCAAAATTTGCATAAAATTAGGACTACCTGTGTGCCAAATTTTACTAGTGTGATAGATTCGTATGGACGCGCGCAGACACTTCCTTTTATAATAGTAGAGATTCACGCAATCATTTCTGTTAGTAAATGTTCTCGGAATCATTTCTGTTAGTAAATGTTCTCGGAATCATTTCTGTTAGTAAATGTTCTCGGAATCATTTCTGTTAGTAAATGTTCTCGGAATCATTTCTGAATTAGTAGGTGCTCGCGAAACTCTTTCTCTTTCGGTAAAAACTCACAGGACATTTTCAGTTTCAACAATTATTCACAACAGTTTGCATTCGACTCTAATGTGTCGGGTAGCACATACCGAGCAGCTACATTTTTTAGAAATGAAATGTTGAGAAATCTTCTGTTTCATTAAGTCCCCAAGTGGTTTGAACTAGAGATCTCGTCGATCAAGTCATCTAATTAGTTTTGCTAATGATTAGATACCTCTCCACAGGAAGGTTAAAGGTACGGGACATTCTTTACAGTGTGTTCCCCGATAACACCGCCGTGTGGAAATGAATTGACGGATGGATAGTTTGGTCAAATTGTGTTTTTGGTCGATGGCCTGTTAGTTTGCCACGGGTTACACTCACTGGGAGTTTGAGTAACATGAAGACAGAAGGAAATACACAGTCCAGTCACATTAATGTGACCACTACCTAATTTCGACGTCAACGTGAAATAACCAATCACAAAAGGCAGGTGGCAGCACATTGCAGTGGAGTGTATATAAGGGATGTCCTAGGGCATCGGAAAGCCTTTCAATCGTTCTCGTAATCCAGAAACTTAGCGATTTATCCGACGTCCAAAATGGCATGATTATTGGCTTTCGGGCCAAGGGTGGAAGCATTTCGGAAACGGCTAATTTTGTGAACTGTTCGCGTGAAGTCGTGGTAAAAGTATACCGTGCATGGCAAAATGGCACTATCGAAAATCAGCGGCGTGGCACATGTTGTGCACCACGGGCTATAGATGACAGAGGCGAACGAAGGCTACGGAGATGCGTTCGGGCGAATAGACGTGCAACTGTTGAGCAACTGACCGCCCAGATGCATCAAGGGGCTACCAAGAGTATATCCTCAACAACGGTTTAGCGAACGTTGCTGCGCATGGGCCTCCGCAGCAGACGCCTGGTTAATGCAGCTATGCTGACTGCTGTTCATCGGCGTCGAAGGCTGTAATTTGCACGCCATTACCGAAACTGGACGTCCACAGAGTGGCGACGGGTGGCTTTTTCCGATGACAGATGGACGTTGGCGTATACGGCGTGGAACGTCTGAAAGGAAACACCCTGCAACAATTTCCGGAAGGATCCAGGCTGAAGGAGGAAGGTAATCTAGCGCAGCTGGCCGCGGCACTGGAGTCGGTATGGCTCAAAATCCCAGTGAACACCTTCAGAAACCTAATTGACTCTCTTCCTGCACGTCTCTAGCGGTCCGCTCTGCCAAAGGTGGTTATTCTGGCTTGTGACAGGTGGTCACATTAATGTGACTGGACTGTATAGTTCGATTCCTGGAGTAAAGTACTGACTCAAGTCGTCACTCTTTGAAATGTTTAGAGGAAACGTATGATCTTACGTTATGTGTGTTCCTCTTCAATTGCCACGTATGCATCTAGATAGAGTCCCATTGTTAGTCAATTGCCCAGGTATAGAATAATATTCTGTATCACAACTCTAAGCAACTGCAATTGTTCTGCCAGCATTTCGTCCGAATTTTGAAAACAGACGTAAAACACAACTATTGGCTAAATATATGTATTACATACTTATAATAAAACACATCAAAATTCATTACATTACTTTATTTAAAACCAAGACATACTTTCAGTATTTGCAATTCTGTCAGTAACCATTGAAGTTAAATATTTTGTTATTGACATCGAAGATGTGTGGTAGATAAAGTGTGGAGATAAAGTGTTTGTGTTTATTCGGCGGTGTAGGGAGGTTGTTTCTTAGCTAGAGAAGAAAAGAAGGTGTGGCAAGGAGCACGCTGTGCAATGCAGAACATCGTAACTAATGGTTGAAAAAAATCGGCCAAAATTTTGATAAAATTAGAGAAAAATTGTTCTGCAAAGACATCGCAGTTTCAAGCACTTTTTGTTTCCGGGGTCAGGTGTATCTATCTGTACGGGTTTCAACTTAGGGACTAGGAGGAAAAGTGCCTAGTTTGTTTGACCGAAAAGTAGACATTGGAACATACAGGGGTTGGACAAAAGTATGGAAACACCTAAAAAAACATGGAACATTGCCTAATATGGTATAGGAAAACCGTTGGCATTCAAAACAGCTTGCAGTCTTCTCAAAATAGATAAATACAGTTCTTGTACCTGTATGCTTGCCAAGGGAGTCTTGTACCATTTTTCCTGCAAAACGGTGGCAAGTTCAGATAATGTTGATGGCGGTGGATAGCGATCACACACTTTCCTCTCCAATGTAGACCACAAAGATTCAATAATATTGAGGTCTGGTGACTGTGGTAACAAGGGGAGAAGTGACATATTTTCCTCGTGCTCAGAAAACCAGTCCTGGACGATGTGAGCTGTGTGAACAGGGTCTTTGTCTTCTTTGAAGACACCATAACCGTTGGGGAACAAAGTTTGTACCATGGGATGGACTTGATCGGCCAAAATGTTCACATAATCCTTGGGCATTAATGTGCCCATGCAGAGTAATCATGGGGTTCACAGAAAACCACGATATGATTGCCCAAACCATCACAGAACCTCTGCCAAGTTTCACTCTTGACAACAAGTAGTCTGTATTTATAGGCTTGGGATGGCGTTCGCCAGACGTAAATTTAGCCAGAACTGAGAAGCAGTGAGAAACAAGGACGATTATTCAAATCATATTCAGATGAATCAATTACACGTTAGAGCCCATAGAAAGTGACACAATTCAAATAGAAGTCAACGGAGAATATTGTTGTGTAGTTTCGTCTGCCGTTAAGGGGATTCATGGCTCAGTAAAAATCCTAAAGCGTTGCATAACATTGTTAAGTGGAAAAGTCGAAATTACATCGAAAATGCAAGAAAACAGCTAATGCTTAGCTTTTGCCAACTAGATTCGTCTTTGCTTCTGTTCCGCAAAGTCATTAAAATACAAATCCCTTTAACCCTTAGTTTACCCCCACCCCAAATTGGATCAGAGAGACAATCCGTCCATCAAGATGTGGCTAATTTTGCCCATTACGAAATATATAATCCATCAATATGTGACCAATGTTGCTCTTGACAACATATATCACCCATACTGGTATGAGACATTTTAGCTCTTGACGAGCGCGATATCTCGTCATCAAGATATTGCCGATTTGATATGCTGCCGAGATAAAAATCTAACCAGTTTTTTTCTATCGACTAGACATTTCGTTTATTTAGATCAAGTCAGTATTGCTAACGAGTATCTCGTCCTATCCTAGATCTGGTCAGTATTGCTAACGAGATATCTCGTCTAATCTAGACCTGTTCAGTATTGCTAATGAGTATCTCGTCTTATCTAGATCTGGTTAGTTTGCTAACGAGGTATCTCGTCGGTTATCTCTCTGATTTCATGGCGGACGTTCATATGGAGAACGCCATGTACCCGCTACCACCAAGACAACATCATTGGACGACACCGTTACGGTGTGCAGGATTGCTCATTTGGGGTTGAATTATACTGTGCTCCAGAACATATCTACATGTTCAAATCAGAACCATGAGAGGCCAAATTTATCGGAACATCATTCTGGAAGAACATGTACGTCTGTTTAGAGGTGCCATGGGAGCAGAATTTGTGTTTATGGATGACAACGCCCGTCCTCACCGTGCAAACATTGTAAACTAATGCCTTGAATCTGAGGTTATTACCCGTATGGAATGGCCAGCATTCTCATCTGACTTGAATCCGATAAAGCATGTGTGGGACATGCTTGGCCGACGAGTTACAAGCCCGTCAACCACCTTTTATATGTGTACCGGAACTCGGTGAGCATTGCTTGCTGAGTGGAGTGATCTTCCCCAAGATCAGCTCGATAATTTGATCCTCAGCATACCTAGGGCGTTACCACGGACTGTATTTCATTGTATGGCAGACTTACAATGTTTTAACCATCATACCAACCATGTCATGTTAAGTTTTTGTGAAGGTCGATATTTTTTGTAAATGCTCTAGCGAGCAAAAATCGTAGTTTTTATGAATGGTATCATTCATACACCATCTTTTTTTTTCCTCTTTATCTTTTGTTTAATAAATGGGCTTTATGAATAATTCACGTTTGTTTTGTTTCTGAGCCTTTATTTGCCGGAGCTGGCATTATCCTTAATTTATGGACATGAGTGTATTTTGTTTTGGATAATAGACGTTTTTAAAGGTGTAAGGTAGAATAGAAATAATAAAACACTAGATATAATTGGAAATTTCAAGAAACCGTTACTGCAAAATAAGTATTTTTAAAATGTTTTCAAACATTCATTTGAGATTTTATTCATCAATATCTATCGAAATGCATGATTTCTGAATAAGTATAATGCTCACTTTTATTTCCATAAGGCACGCATAAGTTTCGAACTTTCTAAAACGCTTTCTTCATAGATATGGGTAGGATTTTCATGACCTAAGATTTCTTAGAAAATGATCCATAAAAATGGATCTTTGAACTGAAAAAACTGCAAAAATATTCTAAATTATTACCTAAAGATAAGATATTTACAAGAACATTTTTGCAAAAAGACACTTGCGAAACAACAAATTAATTCAAACATTCCATATACAACCAAAAAAACAGTAAAAAAATAGTTCTTTAAAAGCATAATACTAATTTTTCTTATAAATAGCTTTGTCAATGAAAAATATGCCCTTTTCCAAAACTAGAAAAATACAAATACTATTTAACATTTTTTAATTACTCTTGTCCCAAATTTAAAGTTTGTTCCTTACTAGAGTTTCTGATGGTTATTTTTAGTTTGCTATACTTGTATATGATCCGTCCATATATTTGGAAAGCAAAATGAGACACCATGAGCATATTTTCAAGAGTATAATTTTCTGGGGTCTGTTAGCAGAAAACATCAAAAAGATCCTTTTAACTTAAATTGAAGATACAGAAATACAGTTTAACCTTCCAAGTGGTTTCGAAGAGACCACGCCAACGTGAGGACATTTGAGACCATCAAGATTTAACGTACACCAGCCCCTCTTTGCACACGACGGTCTTTGGTTGCATTTGAACTCACAACCCTCCGGTTGCTAGTCCAATACCCTTCAAACCTGGACCAGAAAATATTAAAACAAACGAAAAGTGTTGTGTGTGCCGCACAGAAAAATATTCAATTATTGTTATAAACAGTGGGATTTTGATTTGAAAAGAAAAAAAAAGAGAAATATTATTCAAGACTCTGGAATAACCTCCCTTTTTTTTAAGTATAAAGCAAAAAATCGCATCTATACAAATTTGATATGCACGGTAATTGTTAAAACACACGAATTCTTTTTGTTTGAGTCAGACGTTTCCAATGCGCAATCGTACAAAAGCGTGAACTTGAACCTTTTATGCCCCGGGATTCGATTTTAATGTCTTAATAATCTTTCTTCGAATAACACCGACAATAACCAAAACCAAAAAACAAGCGCGAGGGATTCTCCTAAATTGCCGACTTTCCCTATCATTATCGTCGGAACCCGATCTAATGGCTTCATTTATTTCAAGCTACTGGAAAAGAAAGACTTTTCTGGTGTGAAAACAACTTCAAAAGAAAAAGCGACTTGCATAATGGGGAGGTTTTTCGTAATTCATTTCACGCTAAAGTTTACAATGCCGTGAAAATTGAGACACGTCGGAATTATTAGCTCCAAATTAAATTTTTGTTCCGAAGATAATGCAATTATGCTTACAGTGTTTATTTTTATCGAGTTCGTTGATACGGTAATTTTGATGACTTCTTTTCTACCAGCGCGCGCGCGCGTTGTGTTTATTTTAAAAAGAAAAATTAAGAAAAAACTATCTTCAAAGGTTGTAAAACCGTCTGCATTCCATTAGAAATATGCAGATATCAAAACTTAATAACAATCGAAGTTCCTCCATTGAAATCCATTGTGTAGATAGAAAAAGGTGAATAACCTTACGATATTTCCCTAAATGAATTTGCGGCCTAGTTGGAATAGTAACGCACTGATTTTATTTACACAAATATACACATCGAAGTGCTCGAATCATCAGAACGTATTTGCGTAAAATATTTAAATCGATAGAATTTTTTAATGCGTACAGTTACTATCTTTTTCTTTTCATGTCAATGGAGGACTTTTTTTTATTATTTTTATTCTTAAAAGTTTCTTTCACAGCCAGCAACACAGTGAAAAATTCCTTCATAATTTTAAATACTACTATACACTTCCTTAGTTTGAAGCTAATTTCGTAATATTTTATGTTAGATTTCATCACATGTGAAGAAAAAAAGACGACGGGTGTGAAGATTACTTTTTTTACTTATTTCAATAAAGTAACCGATAGACAATTGAACTGGTTGGGTGATTGGGTTATTCGGCGCAAGTTTTAAAAAAAAGACAAAAAGATCAGTCCAAGATAAATAAAAAATGCAAATAAAGAAAATAATAATAATAACAAAGCATTAAAAGAACGTAGTTGGACAAAATGGAATTAAACTGAGAACATATGGTTTTCAAATACCACGTGATCAACAACGTCATAGCCAATAAAGATATTCTGTGTTTAAATATCCGGATAGGTAGTTAACTCGCACAGGAGCAGCACTCAGGGCTATTGGTATCCTGGAAACGCGACACGGGGGTTTACTAAAGCCAGTAAACCCCATATTAAAATTCCGAAAAAGTTCATTGGACAGAAAATATTGATAAAATCTTAAATGTCTTTTTGTGACGAAAATCTGAGCGAGATGACGGTTTCTACTTTAACGTCCTTGATTTTCAAGGTAGAAACCAACGAGATAATGCGGACGTCCGCTTACCCTGCAAGTGGTTGATATCTTGTTCATTAAGATCTTAAATTTTACACCGACGAGATATCTCGTCCATCAAGATGTAGCCAATTTTTTATGTTGGCGAGATGTTACGTAACTCTGGAGCTGATACCTAAGTCAGAGCTTAGTGAATTGCACTCAAACTAGTGGCAATACACTATGAGGAAAATTGACCAAATGGAAAAGTTTCCTTGAATTTTAATAGTATTTGGAAATGGGATTCGAAAACAAATGAAATGTAGCGATGATGAAAAAATGTTCATTGAAATTAACTAAAAATAAAAAGTATTTCCCATCGAAGCAGTTTGAATAACGCTAATCTAGCGAAACTTTCTTTACAAGTGGAAAAGGGACAATCGCCCCGTAAGGAATAGAACAATTACCGGGAAAAGTAGCGAAAATCGATTTCACCATCCTGTCTATTTGAAGGGATCCCGTGGCCGTTGAACAATGCTACCATTTTCAATGAAAAATAAAAAACCGAATACTTTGTTTATGACATCTAACGTGGCGTAACATTAATAACTGCGGATACCGAGGTTGGAACGAAAGCAAAAAAGGCAAATATTATGCTTAGCTTTAGACTCTAGACAATCGTATGTTAACATTCACTATTATTTCTTTTCCGTAAAGAAAATGCAATGCAAATAAATTTAGCTCTTAGTATAAAAAAAACGGGGCATAAAAAAACATTTTGCATCCAATCATGACTGCTCTGTGGGAACGATCTAAACTCTAAATATCTGGAATCTTTTTAATAAAGAATAAAAGAGACCATGCACAGAGACCCACTGCGCATATTATCTGGATTTGATGCTAGCCTCTATTGGAGTCATGCGATAGTTTTGGAGAAGTCTACGGGTGTTACTGCTGCTCTCCGCCGTAACCTGTGTTCACATAGAAGAGAAAATAAACCCCGTAAAGTAACAGATATTTCACACGCAAAGATTTGTTAACCCGCAAGAATTGTTTTCGATGCTTGTAGGGTTAACCAAATTTTACTCATACACTACTGTTTGTGAAAATTGTAGCACTGTGAAAAGAATCATCAGAAATAAATGAAATTTTTTCCACGTATTAATTATAGTTAAAAAAAATAATGCCTAAAAACAATATCTTGTGCAGCCGCCATGCGCAGCAATGACAGCCTGTACACGTCGTGGCATTGAATCATACAGATTCTAAATGTTTTACTAAGGAATGGCATTCCAGATGGTCTTTATCTGATGCCCAAGTTCAGCCGTACTCTCTGCCCGACGAGTGGTACGAGCTAGTCGCCGATCAATGTAATCACAGACATGCTCAATGGGCGACATATCCGGAGAACGTGCAGGTAATGGAAAAAGCAGAACCTGTCATGCAATGAAGAAGGCTGATATTTTCCGAGCAACATGTGTAGTTTGATTGTCTTTCTGAAATACAGCTTCGAGAGTGCGGTGTAGAAGGGGTAGTACCTCGGGCTCCACAACTTCCCTGTTGCAGCACTCGCTGTTCAGGGTCCCCATAGTTTGGAGTAGGTGGTATCGCCCATGATATCCATTAGTGCCCCAGACCATAATGTCATGCGTTCATCCAGTATGATGATGAATAAGACACTCCGGGAGCAGGCGTTCATCACTGTAGCGTCTGATGAGTAAGTGTCCATCGTTATAGATTAGATTGCATCGACACTCATCTGAGAAGACGACTAGTTTACAATCTCTTGGCTGTGTTGGTGAGCCCATTGCAACTGGAGGCATCGGTGGTTCAGCGTCAAGGGAACCCTGCGTAGAGGAATCCTTGCACGTAGCCCACGGTGCATCAGACGTCGACGATCCGTGGGGGCAGACAAGGACACATCTGTAGACGTGCTCTAATGTTGTGCCAACGCACGAGAGGAAGCGGTACGGTCCGTCATCGCCATGCAGATGAGTTGTCTGTCGCCCCGTGGTGACGTCATATTGCGTGGCCCACTGCCGTGGTTTCGATTTGTCCGGTTCTCCATGGTCCATCTCTTCCACAAATGCATAACTTTTGTGGCATTACGCCCCGTGGAGTAGCGATTGTACGATACGAAAGTCCCCCTCACGGAGGCCAATCATGCGGCCCCGTTCCAACTCAGTTAGTTGCTTGTATGGCACTCTACGTTTTTGGCAATCTAATCAATCATTTACAGCAGTCAAACGCTGATACACACATTTCAACGCATCTTTACAGTGCGTTTAATACACGGCTAACTTGGAAGTTTAGAGCGTATTTCTCGGCCCACACATGCGTGATCGCTTTGTAATTATATTCATTTGCATATCCTAACCTGTTTAACATTTCCTGCAAGTTTCGTTTAGTTTCCATGATGACTTCATGGTATTGCAATTTTCACTAACAGTAGTGTATCTTGGAACGAGGTATCTCGTCCATAAAGATCTGGCCAAATTTTGAAAATGACAAGATACCTCGTCATCAAGAATGTCAATTGAATTCTGAATGAATATACTGCGGTTTCTTAAAGATAAACTTGACCTGACCTGGATCTCGTTAACCTACGACGAGATATATCGTTCATCAAGATAGGGACAGTTTTGTTAACGACGAGATACCTCGTCCAGATCACTAGGAGAGTTGATAGAGAAAATAAAAACCTTTTTGGAAAATCAGAATTTTTTCTTGCCTGATGTCAGAGGACCTTACTTCGTCGAAATCATTAAATGTAGATCTACATTATTCCTTTTAATAAAAGCGTTAATAATTAAGAATGAAAATGCATTACATGGTCTTTGTAACATAAATAATTATGCTAATGCCAAAAATCATTATTAAACTAGTTTGATTTTGTCGGATAGGGATATGTACGTATTAAAAAGATTGCTTATGGGAGCAGACTGGCATGAAACTCGATATATTTGACATTCAGTTCACGGGACTCGAGTCTTCTTCGTGGCATACTTGTGAAGATAGGAGTTTTTATTAAATGTCTTGTTGCGTCACAAAAAAATTTGGATCCACAACTAATTTACTTGAAAACCTATCGTGATTACGACATGATGTATGATGGGTTGAGATAAATGTTGGTTTGCATTTAGTATTCTGATGGGAAAAGGACATATTCACTTCCAATCTAAGTGATTTGATTTTGTTTTCCTTCCGCTATTTTGAGAAGGAGAAGGGGTAGTTATCTTGACTATTCATTAAACCAGTCACGTCTGCGTTGGAATACATTCAAATGCATGGATAAGGTAGGAAAAGATTGATGACCGCCGAGTGTTCATTTTGCGTTGAAAACTAACGATAGATTCAGCTATCCGCAGTTTCGGTCTAGTAGCCAGTAAGATCCAGACGTAATGCCAATAGCTCTGGAAGTAAAATGGAAGCCCATACGAGAGTCGTTTGATAAGTTTGGAAAATTTCTACCAGATGACACAATCATTTTGGTGACGTTGCGGTTGGCAGGTGTCACTCTTCGAAATAGTTTAGCCCTAATTCAAATTTCAGCGAGGCGACAATTTGCTTCGGTTAAAGACTTTTGAAGCGAGTGTTGTAGCAGCTGTCGTGAAAATAAAAAATAATATATATATATATATATATATATATATATATATATATATATATATATATATATATATATATATATATATATATATATATATATATATATATATATATATAAGTGGACGGTCTCTCTATTTTCCAGACTTGTCCGAATGCAATCTTTTTTTTTCTAAATTTGAAAACTTGCCTGATGAAGAAATTTTCATCGAATAGGGATGTCATTATCGCCATTCATCCGTGTATTTCAGCCTTTGAGAAAGGTACTTTTCCGACGGTATGAAAATACTAGAAACTCTCTGAACCAAGTGTGCTGCCTCCAACTATGACAATGTTAATAAAAACAATAGATTTTTCAAAAAGTGGTTCCTAACTTTCATTTTTACTATACTTATCAAGCGACCTTCGGAATTTATTAAGTAAGTAAGTAATAAATATGTCACACTGTCACAGAGATCAAACTCACAATCGTGAAGGGAGTGGTGTAGGTAGTCGATCGAGTTAGGTAGTCTTGAGAAGGGTAGTCTTGAAAATGTTGAAAATTCACAAGTTGAATGCTGAGACAGAAATAATTGGGGAAAACAAAAACTTTATTTAATCATATATATATATATATATATATATATATATATATATATATATAATTTTAAAGAATAGTTGGAACGATACGTTCGAAAAGACGAAGTCTGCTTCTGTTATTTGAAGTAACTTAAACGGCTGCTATCTTTCATCTACGGGGCTTGAAGAAGAATGGGAGTTTAAAGAAATATTAAGGGACCTATTAAGAAAGTTTATTTTCAGAAAATGCGGATATCAATTTAAGTCGTACGTGTATCTTAAGTATGGATAATATAAGTATCTTAACTATTGTCGCAATTGAGCAACACAACGAGCTACTGGCGATGAAGAAAGAATCCGAGGACAACGCCAGTAATTTTGAACGACAAGAGCGTCACAGAATACTGAGAACCTTTGTCCCAGGTTCTCCTACCACTGCCCTAATGGTCTAGAAAACCAGAAAAATATTTTTTACACTTTAGTTTGACTTAGGAAAATAGGTAAAAGGACTTCACACACAATTTTGGCTGTTTTTTCAGATGGTGCTATCGAAAATTAAAAACCATCTGAACCTCACTTCCTTTCATCATAGTAGAAATTAACTTGTCGCTATCCATTAAACAATCCCTGTACAAACTACCAATATTTAGTCATCCCCAAGCTCTCATTATTACCTGAGCAAATGTATGTGTTTGATTTTTTGTTTCACTTATTGCTCCTTGTTATTCTTATAATAAAGATTTACTGTTTTTCAAATTCGATAACAGTCCCTATCTTGTTTAAAGGCCTAGTTACCTCATATTGAACATTCCACTTGTAGATGATCTGAACTTGCTGAATGAAAGGATATAGAATAGTTTTCCTCTACTACAATAACTACTCCCGCCAAAGTCTTGTGCGTAAGTATTTCATTAACGTTGCACTATAGCAATACAACGGGCTATTCTCGATGGTCCGGGATGAAACCCGAAGGAGAAGATTCGAGGGCAACACCACGCAATTTTGAACCACGCTCAGATGACGAGGTCACACATGAGCTGCTACCCTTCCAAACTTCCACACCTCGACAATGAGAGAACGTTTGAGGCCACGACATATTTAACGTGTACCAACCCTCTTGTATACGAAGGTCTTTGGTTGGATTCGAACTAGTAACCCTCTAGTTGCAAATATGTTGCTCTTCTAACCAAGCTACTGCGCCACCGCCAAAGTCTGTAGAAGACTTGGTAGTCAGCTGTTGTAGAACGAGGCTTGTTAATTTTGAGTAGGGGTAACCATGGTGACAATCTTATTTTGTTTTTGGCGAATTTCGGACAAGTGAAATATACTTTACAACAAAAAAATCTCGACACACCAAGACGGAGTTGTCCAAGAGCAGTGCCGGGCTCGATCAACTTGTAACGATGACTGGGGACGTATAGTCTTTAGTGACGAGTCCCGTTTCCAGCTATACTACAACAACGACGACAACCGCAGTCTGGAGACATCCAGGACAGCGTGGGGATCTTGCCCTTACTATCGCTCGTCACACATGCCCCAACAAGGCGTTATGGTCTGGTGTGCCATCTCCTTTGATAGCCGGACCTCTTAGTAGACATTTCTGGTACACTTACAGCTCAGTGGTACCTAGACGACATTCTACGATCGGTTGTGTTACCGTTCCTTTAGCGACACTCCGGACTTATTTTTCAACAAGATAATGCCCGGCCGCCCACGGCACGTGTTTCTATGAATTGTCTTCAAGCTTTTCCAAAGCTTTCTTGGCCAGCTAGGTCTCCCGATCTCTCTCCCATAGAGCATATTTGAGACGTTATGGGAAGGTGATTGCAACCATCCCGGTCCATTTAGCCCGACGATTGGAGACGGCAAGAAATTCCACAGGACACCATCCGGGTACTTTTTCAGTCAATGCCACGCCGGGTGACAGTTTGCATCCAGGCCAGAGGTGGACCAACGCTTCATTGACTTCCTCCCTTTGTAACCTACAAACTCTGAGATAAATCTTTCAATTGTTCTGAAATTTTAATTGTTTGTTTTTTAATGTATGTTCTTCACATCCACCCATTTTTATCGCAATTGGACAACTCCTTCTAGGTGCGTCGATTGTTTTGTTATAGAGTGAATATTTCTGACTCGATATTGTGACGAACTTGGACACATTTCTTCCAGCATCTTGTATGGAACATTGGATTGGTTCAGGTTTATACGTTGAGACAGGCGTATATTTCGTGGATCGGGCATTTCTAGTGGTGCACACAGAAAATGCACAGCAGAATAGAGATAGTTGACAATGCAGACAAAATTGGACATGTCCACGAGCAGACCAATCAACGTACAGATAGCATCAAGTAGAAATGTTTCAGGATTGTTTTAAATTTGCAATCCATTCCATGTGAAGATAATAGTCTGACTTTTAGTTAACCCTCCAGGTGGTTGTATCTCCGAGATATTTCGCCATTACACAAAACTGTCCTCGATCTTGATCTCATCATCATCAAAAAACAGCAATATCATTCGGAATTAATTCGTCATTCCGGATGATCTCGAGGAAAATTGGACAGATCTTGATGAACGAGATATCTCGTCGATACTACTTGGAGGGTTGAACGTGACTTTATCTTAAAGTATCCGGCCACGTTCGAGACCCTTTTTTTTAAATGTGGTATAGAAACATTTTAATGATATTTTTATGTTTTGTGTTATTAAGCAATATAGCTTTGTGCTACAAATATTTAAAATATATATTAATAATTTTGTGAAAATGGTAATTATGTATAAAATTTTGAAGAAATGTGCCGAAAAACTTCAAATGCGCTACGTGAAAATCTATTCCACCAATTTGAAAATTAATGCCAAAATAAACTACATGTATTTTTCTAGGGAATGAACTAGAATCAAAAGAATACTTAAATAAACAAAAATTTTACAAGCGATCGAAAAATGAATACAAGGTTTTTGATAGTTTTACAGTGATACGTCTTAAATAAATCGCCAAAATTTAAAAACTTTTCAACTCAGCATAACTTTTTTTTCATTACCTACTTCCGGTTTTCCCACCTTGATTAAAACCTTAATATATATCTTCAAGTAATTAACTTAGAGAAAAAAAAAATATATTTTAGAAAGTCAAATAAAAAATACTCTAAACAAGATCAAAAACTTTTTTGGAATTTTTTGGTCAAAAATGACATTTTTAACGTGTTTGGTTACCTTGTCGCGTTGTTATTTGGCAATTTTGCAACTCCAATTTAGTTTTCCGCCAAGAGTCGGTAAAGATCAGAGGACTACAACTTTTGTGGAAATTTTTCCGCGACGAAATTTGAGATGAAAATGCTTCTCTATTTCGTCCCCTTTGGTAATTCAGACACTCACAGGTCCCCTCTGCCGTTCGGCACCCCGTGGTCGCTCACACCGTATTTTGTTCGCTCTCTTACATTTTGTCCTCATCACTTGCCTTGACCGCATCTCTCGCTAAACTCGCAATGAGTGATCGATTCCATAAAAATGGCTTTTGACGAGAAAGCCGATAATAACATTAATATAACTATTTAAAGAGCGGCCTGTCCCCTTTGTGTTGCCGATATAAGTCGACAAAGGGTTTACACCGGAGTGGGTCAGAAAAAGGGGTTGTTAAACGTCTTCGTCACAGAAAAGGTGAGAAAAATATTTTCAACTCTGGGCATCCCAAAGTTGTCAGTCTTGTCACTGTTTTGGGTTACACCTGTTTGAAAAAAACAAAACTGCTCAGTCGCTTTTCTTTCGCAAACCTGATTGCGCAAGTCATTAAGTAGGCAGAGCGAATCAATCCGTTCCTCCGAGACAAAGGGCGACACAGCGCACATATTTAGCGGCTGTTAATTGTTTGTTATTTCAGCGCAGCGCATTGTGTGCGGAAAGGGGGAGCGATAAGTCATCTGTGAAGGAACACGGGAAGAGAGTTGGCGCTCAAGGTTGCCGCAGACACCGACGCCTCTCGCCAACTGATATCGAAACCTAAAGCGGAAGCGCCGGCTGGAGAGGCGCGGTCTAGAGTTACGCGCATTGGGAAAATAGTCCTCTGAGGATAGATGTTACTTTTCGACGCTAGTGTCTCAATTTAGCTATCGCTGGCTATGGCGATCAGATGGGTAGATGCCAAAAAGCCCATGATTCGATTCGGTTCCAAATTGATTGTTCGATTCAATTCCAAATTGATTCTTCGATTCGGTTCCAAATTGATTCATTGATTCGGTTCAAGGTTAATTCGATTATTCCTCGTCTGGTCTTGACATGAAAACACGGTTTTGAGTTTTTTTTTCAACTCCTATTAATTTTTAAAGGGACTAAATAAATATATCTAATAAATTGCAACAATTAGGGCAAGGTCAATAATAGTCCTTTCTCTTTATTTTTGTATAAAAGTTCTGTATTTTACTTTCTATTTCTTCTTTCAATTTCATATACGTCTTTTAATAAAGGCCTTTTCATCACCCTTTCAATACTTTTCCTGGGTATTAGTTGTCCTTCTATTTTATGCCTAGGTATTACATACAAAGCATAGATTATGTATAGTGTTTATTAGGCTGCCCAACCACTGGTGATTTTGATGAAAAAAATTTTTAGCAACGAAAATGAAACATTTTGTTTTTAATGTAAACTCGCGCATTGGTGATTATTTAGTTGAGAGAACTAAATAAATACAACCCGTTCCATATCGAAGGTGACGAAATTGTTTTAGTGTCACATCTGTGGGAAAAGAACGTAAATATTCAGGACTGTTCGCGCTCACGGGTGATTATTCAGTAGACTACATGCACTAGGTATGTACATATTATGTACACTTCCGTTTTATGTAATACATAGTACATAATACACCAAATATTATTACCTATGTTTTCTTGAAAAATCTTGAGTGTAATTTCTTAGAAATGCATTTATTATTTATTTATTAATTTTTAAATTTATTTGGAAAAATAATTTTTTAGGTTATGGAAATTATTATTACTTCTAATGGTATAGCCAATCTCATTGATGTATTATGATATGAAATATGTTTGATAGTAAATTGTATCAACATTCTATCAAAGCTCTGTTTACTCATCCGAAAACAATTAAAAAAATTTGTCTGGATACTTTTCAATGTCTCAAACAGTTTTTAAAACTGACTACTAATAAGTCACACATAATATTGGATATACCTAAAATCATCTGTTTCTTTTTAGTCTTAGAAGAAGTGTACAAACACAAGTCGTTTCCTTGAAATCCATTTTAAGAAAGCTGTGTGGCAACTATGTAGTCACCTAATCCGCGCTTACGAGGAGTAAAAGACACTTTTTAGTATCGGAACTATTTAATCATCAAAAAAAGCTATTGTCAGTGCGCCGGAGGATTGAAAATGTATATAGAAATCCCGAAAAATGATCACATTTTATTTTATTGCTTCAAACTATATCTCAATTTCTGAGCGTTTTAACAATACGATCTTGTAAATATTCAGAATATTTTTCTAATCACAAGGGTTTTTCGCCAAAGTCTGTCATCAGTACAAACATGTTTCCAAAATTTAAAAACTTAGTTTCTTAAGAACTGTTTCATCAATATGATTCTTTGTTCTAGCGGTGGTAACTCAACGTGCAATCTACATAATACAATGGATGTTCTTAACCTCAATCCTTTTAAAGTTAGGAAATTAATTGTTTGTTAATTTTTAAATGTTAGAGAGAAATTTTGAAAGAATCTTGATTTTTTAGACTTTCTTGGTGAAAACAAGTGTAAAAATTACATATTCCATCTAGCAAGTTGATTGAGAATCAAAACATGAAGAATAATATTCGGAATAATTTCCTACATAAATTGTCTTTCGGAACAAAATAGAATCGCTGTTCAAATAGGTATCACTGTTCAATAACATGCTAGTCATTATATCTAAATTAGGTAATTAATCATTAGCTTAATCTTATTTTTATTAATGAAATGAGTTTAAGCATAAGTCAATGACGTGTTACAAAAATACTGGATTTTAAAAGTAAAACAAAACCTTCTAGTGCATTTGTACACCTTAAATCAACAGACATTTCAAAAGCTTTGTCTTAAAATGTCACACATTCTTTAGATTTCCTAGACATAGAACGCATTGGCAGGAACATATATCGTCATGCTAATTAGCAAAACTCGTACTTCCATTGTTAACGTATAGCAGTTGCGAGTTTTGCTAATTAGCATGACGATATGGTAATGAAACCAATCTCAATAATGAAGTACCTTGAGCAAAGTAACGAAAATGCTTAGTTTTCCTGTCTAAAAGCTCGTCTTTTAGTTAAAAAGATACGTTTAAAAGCTCATCTTTCTTCCAAATCCTCCTTTTGGACATTTGCGGATCCTCCCAGCGCAGATAATAACGTCTTTCAGGGTCGAACAGCGTGTAGTGATCATTTGATCGATCTATGGGAAAATGGTTCCAGTCTCAGTCAACATGAATATGTTTTCTGTTTGTTCAAATCTAACCTTGAAATTTTTTTTCGCGAATATTATTTCGATTTTATGTAAGTAACATAGGGTTTTATCTACCCAACCATTCATGCGAATGCTTTTTTCCATAAAACCTACAAGTAGTTTCGACGACATATCTAGCCCGTCAGGATCTGGCCATTTTTGATGAAGAGAGAGAAATATATCTGTATATATCGCTTTATCAAGATTTACCAATATTTTTTGTGATGAAGGGATCAAGTTCTGGAGAGTTTTATCTAGCGAAGTTAGAAAAAAAAATCACCACATATAAGTAGGTAAATATAGGTCATGTTTATATAGTTAACATCGGGTTTTATCTACTCTACAATTCATGTGAATGCTTTTTCCCATAAACCCTCAATGTAGTTTCGAAGACATATCTCGTCCGTCATCTTACCATTTTTGTTTATGAAGAGATATCGCGTCAAAGTACTGCCAATGCTTATTATGAAGTATCAAGATGTGATGAGTTTTCTTCTAGCAAGGAGATATCTCGTCCATCGGGATCTGTTCAGTTTAGTTTTAGCGACGAGATAACTCATCCATCAGATCTGGTCAGTTTTTCTACTACCTCGAGATACCTCGTCGAGACAGATTTCGAGTTTAATCGAGGTTTTTTTTTTTTTTTTTTTGCTGATGAGTAATCATGTTCATCAAGATCTGGTCAATTTTTCTAACGGCTCGAGATACCTCGTCGAGACAGTTTTCGAGTTTAGTCGAGTTTTTTATCTTACTGACGAGTAATCATGTTCATCAAGATCTGGTGAGTTTTGCTAATACCTGGAGATACCTCGTCGAGACAGTTTCCGAGTTTAGACAAATTTTTTTTTATCTTACTGGCAAGTAATTCTATCCATCAAGATCTGGTCAGTTTTGCTTATACCTCGAGATACCTCGTTGATACAGTTTTGAGTTTAGTCGAGTATTTTATCTTACTGACGAGTAATCATGTCCATCAATACCTGGTCAGTTTTGCTTATACCTCGAGATACCTCGTCGATACAGTTTTGAGTTTAGTCGAGTATTTTATCTTACTGACGAGTAATCATGTCCATCAATACCTGGTCAGTTTTGCTTATACCTCGAGGTACCTCGTCGATACAGTTTTGAGTTTAGTCGAGTATTTTATCTTACTGACGAGTAATCATGTCCATCAATACCTGGTCAGTTTTGCTAATAGCTCGAGATACCTCGTCAAGACAGTTTTAGAGTTTAGTTGATTTTTTATCTTACTGACGAGTACTCATGTCCATCAAGATCTAGTCAGTTTTACTTATGACGAGATATCTCGTCGACACAATTATCAGGAGTATTAAGCTTAAAATACAATCTTTTCTTCTTGTAAGGAATTGTCATGTTGGAACACGGCTATGAGCTGTAAATTTTTACAATGTATTCAGCAACTCTAAACTTTTTTACCAAAATGAAATTTATTGATTCTTTTGGAAATATTCGCTTCGAAAACTGCCCTATAGTGTCCAGCCTCTGGTTTAAAAACCTCTTCCGAACTGTCGCCAGTTCAGGTTGGCAATTTGTTTCTCCTTCTTGGATCTGCAATTCCCTTAGAGTAATAGGGTAATTTTGTCTTGACGAGATATCTTGTCCCTGGTAAAATTGAGATGATATCTTGGACGAGATATCTCGTAGGAAGAGTTGGTGCCTTGAAATAAAAACACTGCTTAAATGGTGGTGACGAATGTGGAAAATAGAATTAAGAATTTAAACAAAGCATATTTACGAACAAGAAAAATACAAATAAGAAAATCTACTTCAGAAATACAAATAAGAGAAAAATATCTTCTTCGGAAATTCAAATAAGAAAGAATGCAAATTAGAAAATCTACTTCAGGGTAGATTAATAATAAAAAATTGTTTGACATTTAATTCGGATGACTTTATCTCTAAATTGATCTCTTAATAAATATTTAAAGAGACTACGCTATATCTAAATGCACTATAATATATCTAATAAGGCAAATATAGTTAATAAGAGACTTTAATATACCTAATAAGTACTCATAAGGGAAATATATAAATGATAAATATTTCTTAGTGAGGTTATTGAATTCTACTCTTAATTCTTTGGCAATCAGAATCTTACAATGTGGAAAAATAACGATAATTATGGATGGAAAATTTCCAATGAATGTTTGACGAGCCTTGAGAAATGAAATTGAAAGTTAAATCCTTGTCCCATTTTTTCCTCAAGGATATGTTACATGTTGCATAAGTATCGCCATATTAGAGTATAGGTATAATAAGGGGAATCGCGAACCAGAGGCCTGCGGGCAGCATGTGGCCTGGTATATTATTTCCTGCGGTTCGCCAGGTCAATAAGTCGAAAAAAGTAAAGAGAACCGATATATAAGAGTCACTGTATCAAACCATCAAGTAATAAAGACGCACAAGTACCGCGATTAAAACCAAGCAAAGATTTGTATCTAAAATTCACATTTTTACTTTGATGTAAACACAGAAGAATTGATCAGGAGTAATAGTTATGCTGCTGTACATCAAAATACAACACCAAGAAATAGTTGTTGAGTTGACCATAATGAGCAGATGTGTAGTTAATTATGGTAAATAAAAAAAATTTAATCCAAATTGAGTATGTAAATAGGTTGGATTTGGTTGAGCATTGAAAACTGTCAGAAAATAAGGAGCATCTTCGACCTGTTATGCTTTTTGATTCCTGAAAGAGCAAGAATGAGCCACATAATTTCCTCCCACAAGCAAGGAATTCCTCATCCGTGCAGTGAGATTTGAGTAGACAACTTGCCTCAACAGCTGCTGGATCATGTTGTTCTGAGTATGCCACGTCTTGTTGAAAGTTGCCTCGCACTTAAAGGTGGCCACATCTCTTACTGACATGACGCTGAGGATTGTTTGTTGCAAGCTTTCTTTGTGCAGCCCTGTCTTCGGATGATAAGCACTTTGTACAAACACAACCTCTTGTATCACCCTATGTACAACCTTTCAACAAAATTTTTTAGTTAATCATGTTGAACATATCCACACTATTGTTTGCGTCTTGGTCTACAACCCACATAAATTTTAATTTACATGCCCATCTCTTCTTCGTCCTTAAGTTTTGTCCATCAGTGTGTGTATATGCGATTCTGCTATTTCCACAGTTTTAACCCTTCTCTTAGCTTATCTTCGAATCGAAAACTGCCCTATAGTGGCCATCCTCTGACCCAAAAACCTGTTCGAAGCTGTCACTAGTTCTGGGCAAGGGACAATTAATCTTCGATCTTCATTTCCCTAGTAGTAATTGAACAGTTTTGTCTCAGAGAGGTATGTCGTCGATAGCAAAATTGGCCTGATTTGATATACGAGATGTCTCATTGAAACCACTTGGGGGATTAAACAGACTGAGGGAGTAATTGCATTTTTTCACACTCGTTATGATTTACTTTATGAGCATCTAATTATAATGAATCCAATAAGGAGAATAATGAGCATTCAATCATAATGAATTCTTTGTATCTAAACAATCATAAAATTTCTGGCTAAAATTGTTTCGAAATTTGCCTGTACTTCCAAAAAAGAAGCTAGTTAAGTTTTCAACCCCTCCTATAAGAAATATCTGGATGCTTGTCATCACATAAGGTAACTTCCGAGCAGGATATATAACATTCAACCGCAGAATATTTCTCTTTACTTTGAGGACAAGAAAAGATTGATAATAACATTAAAACTACAGGTGATTTCTATAAGATATCTCGTCCATCACAATCTGACCAATTTTACTAATGACGAGATATCTCGCCATATCTTGTTTTCAGTCCCCATCTATAAGAAATATCTGGATGCTTGTCATCACATAAGGTAACTTCCGAGCAGGATATATATAACATTCAACCGCAGAACATTTCTTTTTGCTTTGAGGACAAGAAAAGATTGATAATAACATTAAACCTACAGGTGGTTCCTATAAGATATCTCGTCCATAACAATCTGACCAATTTCACTAATGATCAGATATCTCGTCATATCTTGTTTTCAGCCCCTCCTATAAGAAATATCTGGAGGCTTGTCATCACATAAGGTAACTTCCGTAACAGGACATGTAACATTCAACCGCAGAACGTTTCTTTTTTGCTTTGAGGACAAGAAACGATTGACAGTAACATTAATCCGCCAGACGGTTTCTATGAGATATCTCGTCCATCACGAACTGACCAATTTTACTAAAGACGAGATATATTGTCATATCTTGATCTCTGGCATTATTTTAGGACGAGATATCTCGTCACTTAAAAAATTGATCGTATCTTGATGGACGAGATATCTTGTTGAAACCATCTGGAGAGTTTGGCATATTCAAATCAGTTCATCTTCCCGCGAGGAAGCAGGAGTGGGCAGTGATTAGTCTCGCATGAATGGATTCGTGAAGTCGCCAAGTGGGAGGATAAAGTTGCCAATCGAGTGGAGCGGAGGCGAAGTGTGAAGGATCGCGGAGTGTGACGATCGGGATGAATGAAAAGCGTCGAGTGCTCCGAGATAGATACCTCAAGGGTGTTGGATAAGGCACCTCCCTTTCTTCTCTCTCCACAAGATGCGCTCTTTCTTAGCATGGACACTCCTGGCGGTGGTTATCACCGTCAAAGCACAAGGTAAGCTTCCATCACACTAGCTAGTTTCAATTTTGAAGATACTCTTTCATTTAGTTTTGAAAAAAACATTTTTTTAAAAATAAGTTAGGATATGAAAAAAAAAAGGATTTTGAAGCAAACAACATGCATATAAATCAGTTAAATTACGCTTACAGCAATTAAAAAAGTTTTCTTTTGTTGTGAATTGAAAAGCATATTTTTATATATTTTTCTCACCTCCAATTTTCCCATTTTCGAACAAAATTCTAAAAGTTTCTGTTGAAAAACATAAAACTTGTGTGTTCGTAAGTTAGAGCTATTTTTACATTCTCGGACGGGGTTTGATCATTTTGCCGTATATTTTGGAAATTAATAACTTTTTTCTTATTATTTTTTTTTCATTTTATTATTTGAAGGTATTTGATTTTTTTTAATTCAAAAAATTTATTTTTTATATAAAACATGTTCACAGAGTAATAAGCATGTGTCTAAAATTTTCATTATAAATTATCTTTACAATATATTTATATATATATATGCTTATATATAGTTTGCATGTTTCAAAATAATGTTTTCATTACTTATGAATGAATATTTCATTATGCAGTCACTCTATTATTGTACAAATTTTATATGGGTAGTATAAATACTTTTTTTAAAAGGTTATTAGGATGTTTGGATGCAAATTTTATTCTGTAAAAAATTGACCAGTGTTTGATCGACATTGCTTTTCAGTTGGTATACTTTCTCTTGAAATTGCTGCTTTATTATATCTATAAAAATCGACATTATTTAAATTTGATTCTCATTGGTGAAAACTAAACCAACTGATGGATCATGGATTTGAAATGCTTATCACATTTGGGCTATGAATTATTTTCTCTGAACTGAATCTATTTACAGAAATTATTAAATCCCATATGCCACGCGGATTCATGTAATATGTTCCGAATTTTATTTTTGAAACAAATATGAAAAGGCGACTTTTAAAACCTTATTGAAAAATCTTTAACGAGTAGGATTTTGCTTTCTAAAAATCGACATTTTCTCATTTGGAGAGTAAATAATTTGGAGATAAATAAATGATGGTAATTTTTCTAAAAAGTCGAGATTTAAAATTTATTGAATAAAAACCAAATAGGAGGTTAAATATACTTCCTACATCATGTTGATTGAAAAAAAAGGATTTAAAAATTATTTAGGCTTTAACCACAAAATGCATTTTTATTTAACAGTGTTGTCTTAAAAATACTCTCTACAACAAAATATATTCTCCCTTAAAATGAGAGTTGTAGGATTTTTAACTATCATTTTAAGAAAAAAATACACACAAATTAATGTGCTTTCAACAAAAAAAATTTACGTTATTGAAGTTTCTAAACAATTAATTCAAGCTGAACATGCTAAAATCAACCAGAGATTATTTTCGTTTAGTCTAGCAGTCTAAATAATGAAATATCGCATTTTGTACAGTAACTAACTGCTTACTTTTAGCAATATAAGGTTACCTATACTGTAAAAATCGTACACATTGTAAAAATTACAATTTTTTGTTAACGTTTTTGGTATGTTGAGAATATTCTTTTTTACGCATAAATGAATTGTAATTGAGAAAAAGACTCGCTAAGACTAAAGATAAATACGAAAAAATTCTACTCCAATTACTTCTT
This sequence comes from Metellina segmentata, assembly GCA_947359465.1. Taxonomy (NCBI): domain Eukaryota; kingdom Metazoa; phylum Arthropoda; class Arachnida; order Araneae; family Tetragnathidae; genus Metellina; species Metellina segmentata. The sequence continues at coordinate 30,395,059 of OX375876.1, read as the reverse complement.
TCTGCAATACCGTTTTGAAGTTGACACAAATCTTTAGAAATAATTTCCAACCTCAATGAGATGTTTACTTACAAGCCAAAATACCCGGCGTTTATATCGAAATAATTCGATAGAGATTAAAATAATCGAAATGTAATTTATTTAACATTTTAGAAAAAGTAAATATCTAGGAAATAATCTATTGCTCCTTTTTTTTTATTTATAGATTTCGCCACAGTTCATTCTTGAAACAAATACGCTACGTTTGCTCAGTTAATTTTATAAAAGCCTTCCTTTTCAAAATTTCTTCTCAACTCCAATAACATAAATGGTTGTTGAATTCGAGAAATTATCGGGTAGATTATTCCAAACAGATGTCTTTGGATTAGTCGACTTTTGAAAAGGTATCAAGCTCTTTAGGAGAAAGAACTGCCATGCTTGAAAGCATGTAAAGCTTTTATTTATCCCTCGCCAGTGTTTGGAATTTGTATAAACTCGGTGCCAGAATCCGCACTGAGGACGCCAATTGTGGAAAACCCTTAGTTTACGTTTCAACTTATCACCTAATTTTTTAAAAAACTCGTTCAAAACCACGTGACACAGATGCCAACTCGCCGGGTATGCACGCTACGAACAACTGTACTCTCGCGAGTAGACAATCGAGTCATGTGGTTTCGAACGCGTTTATTTTTTAAACTATGTGATAGGTTAGAATGTAAACAAAGTGCTAACACAATTAGTGTCCTCAACGAGGATTCTTGTTCTTTGTTTATTATTAGTTGCCAAAGCGACAGCAGTCACAACGAGTTACTAAGGAATCATCCACGGTCATCACCATTCATGCTTCTGCGTATGGAAGCCTTCTCGTGACGAGCTTTCACAGCTTTTCAAATAATGACTGACCCACGGTTGACTGCCTTCACGTTGGAACCGCAGTACTTACACTATTGACTATTATCGTTTAGTTTTGGACTAAAAGGAACTATATTTTAATTGATCTCTCCAGGGTGATACCTAAAACAGTGCGATTTAGGTAGCTTAACCCTCCAAATGGTTTTGATAGTATATCTCGTCTTTCAAGATCTAATTAATTTGCTTCTAACAAAACAATCTTAATCAAGATATCTCGAAGAGATATCTCGTCCATCAAAATGTCAGGTTTGCTAAGGACGAGACAACCAACAGGAAAGTTAAGGTGTACTGAAACAATTGGGAATTGTGGTTTCAACTAGGTATGAAGGTTTAAGGACATGCACAAAAATGTTTATGTAACTCTTATGAGAATGACAAGTTTGACTACTTTTACAGCCGTTTCGCATTTTAAAACTGATGGAATAAAAGCTTGCGGTTAGTTATGGAACATTAAAAACATCAAATTAAATGTTTTGTTAGTAAGTAAACTTCGACCTTTTAATCCAAAATTCAACCATTCTAATCCAACAATTGTAAATTGCATTTTTCCTTGCTTCACATTAGGTCGTATTTTTTTTTTGACAAAATAAAGGCTTAGTTTGGCAGAGTAGCTAAATATCTGTTCGGGAATGTTCTTTTAAAGTTCAGCAAAGAAATGGTAATTTTTAGGTTTTGTTTTCAGGGACATTTTTTTCACTTTTTCGTCATCCCCTTCATACACAAATGTATTTATTTTTGTTCAAAACCCATTTATGACGTTTGAGTCTGTTTAATACCAAAACGCACGCACACAACAATGCGAAAAACAAACAAAATGATTTTTTGAAATAAATATTGGAACATGAAAAAATAATCTATTCATTTCTATATTTTACAAATTCTCTACATTTACGTGAATAAACTAAAAAACATATATGTTCCAGCGATTCGTTTTTGGGTTTTCTTGCTTTCTATTAAGCTCTTAGTTTTGTGGTTACACATCTCTTAGTTTTTCTCGTCAAAACGAGAAATTAAAAAATTTTCCCTTTCTATTGTTTTAGCTAAATGTATTACGCATGCCTCTTAAAATGAAAAGGGCCGTCGTAGCTCATGTATATGCCCATTCTCACTACAATAGTAGTCTTCGAGTTGAAAGCCCTGCGCCATAAAACCCCAAAACCAACCAACTTAGTCCAGTGAAGTATAACAAGAGCAAATAAACGTTGGATTTCACTAAATTTCATTTTCAGATTATAACTGGATGTTTCCAATCGCAGTACTGTTATTTTGTTCAAGTCTTATTCAGCATTTAATCCGTAATGTCTTCTCTACTATTATGAAAGGAAGTGTTTGTCCTCCACTGAGCAGTGTCCTGACGAATGTATGGCACTTACAATAATGAAATTTGGCACACTGATAGTTCGAATGTTTTGTATTTTTGGTGCCCAGACCAAATTTTAAAATTTAATCTAGAACATTTAAAAATTAATTGAATGGAATTTAACTATTATTGTTTTCCTTAGAATGGCAACAGCAAAATAAAGAGATGACAGATTCTAAATTATTTTTTTTCCGTTTGATATTGCGGAGGAACAATTTTAGCCGACGAAAAATAAGAAATAAAACTGGAGTTATGTAGTTCTTTTTTATCTGTCTCCTTGTTCGTTAAAGCTAGAGTAAAAATTTCTACGGGTTTGAAAACTGCAGAAAATTTTACATACGATAGATACCTAAAAATAGGATTTTCTTTAAATAAATAATTTTTAAATTGTAACAATACGAATTTGACCTTCGCATCACGTATTCCATTTCCTACACTCAAACAATTCCAGCCAAGGAAAGCAAAACAAATAAAAAAGGTTTTGACTGGCATTGTTTAGTTATTTTTTGTAAATTCGGATTCGTTAAAGATATATTGAAATTTTCAACGGGTTTGAAATCTGCGGAAAATTTTACACCACATAGATGCAGTATACATTTGATTTTCTTTTAATAAACAATTTTTCAGTTAAATAATTATATTTTCGCAAGAGATTGTGATGTTACGACGATTGGATCTCTTCGCAATTCGAACTTGGCCGCATTTGACAATGACCGTTTTCTAATAGGCTACGAATTCCCAATTGATTTACGAAGCAAACCAACACCACGGGCAATGCCGCGATGGCTGTTATTCAATAGGCTATGAATTCATAGCAATCGCCGTATACGAATGCGTAGCAATCGCCGGGGGTTATGGAGCAGTATTCACACCTGACCCCGCGAAAATAACTACACGCAGTGGCTAGTTCGTAATAATTTGAATTTCGTGGTTATGGATCATTTTCATTTCAGCCTAAATGTTACTCTCTCAAAAATGATTGGGAGGGCAAAATGTTTCGGCCACCTGCAGTAGTTAGAGCTACCACTACCAAGAAGCTAAATTATTTTTTTTAATCCTTTGTGCATTTTGTTTATGTAAGTGGGGGGACCCCCTAATACAGTCAAATACTTCTCATAAACAATGGAAGTGTTTGAGTTGACTCTTCGGCTGTTTTACTTATCAAAGCAAAAAATAAGCTAAGGAATAAATTTCTCTTACGAAAAACGGTTGAATTTTTCCCACCAGTCTGTTAGCGTGCCCTGTTATTACCCGTTTTTACTTTCGGTTGGAGAAAATCGTACGATGCGCTTTAAAAGCTTTTACTTGTTATTCGCTTCTTTCACTTGATCGACCGCTTTCTTTTCCAATATGCGACCACATTCTTCTCTAAAATCGTCGAGAATGACTTCTTCCTTCCTTTTCCAGAAATCGCATTTTTGTTAGTAAACGCGTAATTTTCTACTTTTAATTTTCACACTTCTGGCGAAAGTTTCGCTTCAACGCGTATTTGAGTGCACGGGCGAGGAATTAATTTTCATTCGCCATATTTCTTCGAAACGCGATTAACACGGTTCAGTAATAACCGTCATTTTAAGTCAATGAAGATGAAACGTGTGTGTCATTGTACTTAAAAGCTGAATAGCATAGTCAAAATCAACGCTCATTATAATTTCTGTTCACATCTACCCTAAGCGCCGACCAACCGGTATAGTGGTTAAGGTGTTAGCCTCTAGATCGGAAGGTTCCCGATTCGAATCCGGGTCCGGGAATGGATGTTTGTAAACGTATGGTGTAGAGGCGGCTGGTGCACCTTAAATCTGTCGTGGCCGAAAGTCCTCACGTTGGGTTGGCGTGGAAGTTTGGAGAGTGGGGTGCCAGCTCAGGTGTTGCTTCGTCATCTGACCGTGGTTCAAAATTACGAGGTGTTGTCCTCGAATCTTTCCCTTGAACATGTCTGACATGTGCTCCTGTTGGCGTGGTGTCAAATTTTGGAAAGTGGGATGCCAGACCATGGTTCAAAAATATGTGGTGTTGTCCTCGAATTTTTCCCTGGAAGAATGATCCTTGATCGTCGTCAATAGCCCATTGTGTTGCTCCAGAACGACGTTAATTAAAATACCTTCTCACTTACCACAAGGAGGCTTAATTCTAACGTGTCCTCAAATGCGGTTTGGAAGTTTGAAGAGTGGGTTATCAGTTCAGGTGTTGACCTCGTCACCTGACCGTGGTTCAAAATTACCAGGTGTTGTCCTTGGATCTTTCCCTTAAGGGACTGATCCCGGACCGTCGTCAATAGCCCGTTGTGTTGCTCTAGTACGACGTTAACTAAAATTACCATTACCATCTACCTTAAGCGTTTGGTTTTACTTTTTGATTAAGATCTTTGTATGCTTATTTCTCTGAAATGTGATTATTAACGTAATTGAATGAAAAAGAATGTCCAATCCCATCCATGTTACGGTTACTTCATGCTCTCAGTCCCGTTGGTAGCCCGGTTGGAAGTAATTTGTAGTTTGTAATTTTGAATTAACGTCGTACCAGAGCAACACAACGGTCTATTGACGACGGTCCGGGTGGAAATTAAATCTGTCGTGGCCTCAGATGTTCACGCGTTGGCATGATTTGGAAGTTTGGAGAGTGGAGTGCTATGGTGTTGAACTCGTCATCTGACGTCGTTGTCCTTGGAACCTTCCCTTCGGGTTTGATCCCGGACCGTCGCCGATAGTCCGCTTTGTTGCTCCAGTGCAACGTTAATTAAATACCTACCATGCCCTACAGACATATTTTGCTTGACAAATTTGAGAGATTAACATAACTGAAAGAAAAGGGCCACCTATGTTATTGTAAACGTTTCATGCATGCCGGTTTTGTGTTTCCTTCAAGAATGCTTGACTTTGTAGTTACTCCATTTACTTCAGTCGACCAACCGGTATGGTGGTTAAGGTGTTAGCCTCTAGATCGGAAGGTTCCTGGTTCGAATTCGGGTCAGTGCAGGTATGTTTGTAAGCGTATGGTAAAGAGGCGGCAGGTGCACCTTAAATTTGTTGTGGCCGAGAGTAATCACGTTGAGTTGGTGCGGAAATTTGGAAAGTGGAGTGCCAGTTCAGGTGTTGCTGGTCATCTGACAGTGGTTCAAAATTGCGTGGTGTTGTCCATGGATCTTTCCCGTAGGGGATTGATCCTAGACTGCCGTTAATAGGTCGTTGTGTTGCTCTAGAACGACGCTAATTAAAAATTATCATTACTGATCTAATTAGCTCCGTGTCAGCATTAAATGACCCCATTGAGCTGACCGAATAAGTTATACTGAATATGATTTTAATAACTAAAACTAGTATCTACAAGCTACACGCTATATTTCCTTATTCCATGAAGCAAAACTTCTAAATTTTGTCTAGTATTGCGGAAAAAGAAATTTTTTTTTTCTTGCTGTTATTTCGTATTAGTTCTTATTCTTCAGAAAACTTCGCCCCGATATTTTTTATTGGAGTTGAATAATACGAAATCCCTATCTTAACCTCCTGTTGGTTGCCTCGACGAGGTAGCCCATCATCAGAAATATACTGATCAGATCTTGTTGCTTGAGATATCGTGTTATTAAATTAAAACTGATCATGTCCTGATACCGTCAAAAAATGTTGGCAAAATATTGATGGCGAAATAAGATATCTAACTGAGTTCTAATGTAGAACAACTACTCAGGTAATTTGGTAATTTTAGTTAACGTCGTACTAGAGCAACACAACGGGCTATTGACGACGGTCCGGGATCAGTCCCTTGAGGGAAAGATCCGAGGACAACACCTCGTAATTTTGAACCACGGTCAGATGACGAAGCAACACCTGAGCTGGCACCCCACTCTCCAAACTTCCACGCCAACCCAACGTGAGGACTTTCGGCCACGACAGATTTAAGGTGCACCAGCCGCCTCTACACCATACGCTTACAAACATCCATGCCCGTACCCGGATTCGAACCAGGAACCTTCCGATCTAGAGGCTAACACCTTAACCACTATACCGGTTAACAACTGCTCAGATCGTTTTGTACTAAGGTAGCACAACTGCTCAGATCGTTTTGTACTAAGGTAGCACAACTGCTCAGATCGTTTTGTACTAAGGTAGCACAACTGCTCAGATCGTTTTGTACTAAGGTAGCACAACTGCTCAGATCGTTTTGTACTAAGGTAGCACAACTGCTCAGATCGTTTTGTACTAAGGTAGCACAACTGCTCAGATCGTTTTGTACTAAGGTAGCACAACTGCTCAGATCGTTTTGTACTAAGGTAGCACAACTGCTCAGATAGTGATGGACGAGACGTCCTGTCGAAACCGATGGGAGGGTTATTTATTCAACTCTATAACATGGAACGGCCGATTACAACAGGGGATTTGGATCTGATAGTGGAACACAACCCATTAATCGAAGTAAATTTACATAACTGCTTCCACACAAAATTCAATCCCCTCGTTCGGAGATTCTGTCCCTACGACGTCATTTCAAGCCTTCTTAACCACATCTCTTAAGTTGATGACGGAGATTATAGATTTTCACAGCAGAAGAATCACGGGCATTTTTTGTAAACAATCAACAGGAAAAATGAAATGCATTGTCTTGGGCAACCGTATAATTTTGTACTAAGGCTTAGCAGAAATGGATTGATCAAACAATCAAGATGGATGTCTTGATTGTTTGGAGTAGATGTATTTTGGTGAGATGTACCCCATAAATACCTTGGTTTATCTAGACTTCCTGTGTAGCATACTGCATTGCGTTTTCGTAAAAATAATAGTGTAACTCTACAAATTAAATTTATAGTGGTTGGAGGAATTGTTTTTAAGAAAAAAATTTCGGAATATTTCAGAAGAGCCCCATACTTCTGGAATTATTTTACAGTTTATCTTCAAGGGATCAACGAGATTCTGGTTTTATATTTCAAGTCAAAGGAGCAATTTAGAAGTGTTAATATAACGCGCAATTAAGACATGATTAATTGTTTGCATAATGTATTATTCATTGCATTTTGATGTTTCCGCGAAATTGAAGCTGTTTTGCTGGAGGGAATCGCGAAAACTCAAAAACTCGTTCCTTAAACTCGATTCTGAAACTTGGAATATTAGTTTTAATCCGTCTTCCGTCATCAATCTGTAGCTATCGACTGTTGTGTATTAAGTAGCATTTCGTTTTATTTCCAGTGATGGGAACAGTAGAACCAAATCGCCAAAACAAAAGTACACAGAATAGAAAGAACGTATAAAAGAAGTTAAAAATAAATCTCTCTATATTAAAAAAATGTTACCGCCGCCGCAGGATTGAAAACTGTGTTGTTTAGCTCGATTCTGAGACGGTTTCCCAAGAAAGTACTGATCGGAAAAAAACAAAATTAACATGGTTTGTTCTTTATCGTATTCCCTGGACAATTCTTAAGATTTTTTTCCGATGCGGCTATTAGTTTAGGGTTTATTAAGTGTCAAAATTGAAGAAGCGAAATTTCTTCCGCGAGTGAGCAAAACACATTCAAATTTTCAGTCTTCAGCCGTGAGTTTTTTTTTTTAAGAGTACCTCTCAACGTAAATTTTTGCAGCTCGTCAAGTTTTTTTTTAAATTTCAATTTGGTTCTTGATAGTATTTTTTTGAAATTCGGGAAAAATCGGGACATTTTTGTTATTTTTTTTAAAACTGCCGTATCTATATCTTATTACTATTAGTTTTTAATTTTTAAAATATCGCAGTATACCTCAGAATGTACTCTTTCTTACGGTACTATTATTTTTGAAATCGGTTTATAATTAAATTGGGTGCGATCAAAAGTAGGTCATACAAAATTCGGAATCTTTGGATATTTTCGCTACTTTCTGTTACAACCGTTATATCTACAGAAAAAACCGTTATTTTTAAAATTTGAGAACATCACTGAATACATTACATTACACTCTTTCTTATGGTACAATTATTTTTAAAATTGGTTAATAAATAAAATCGGTGCAATTACAAGTTGGTCATACAATTTTCGGAACTTTCAGATCATAATTTCTGATACAAAACTAAAACTGTCATATCTATATCGTATTACTATTAGTTTTTAATTTTGAAAATATCACAGTATACGTCAGAATGTACTCTTTCTTACGGTACCATTATTTTTAAAATTGGTTCATAAATACATTCGATGCAATCAAAAGTTGGTGACACAAATTTCGTATTTTCTATTTCGCTGAGCATATTTGCGGAGCACATCAGGGTTGTTTTTTTGACTTATCGGGTTTGCCAGATATCAAATTTATCGTAGCAACAATTGCCATAACAACGATTTCTTTTTATTTAGCGAGGAAAAAGGCTCGCTGTTTTCCCTCTGTTCTCAGACGGTTTACCGAGAAAGTACAAAGTACAGATCGTAAAGTTTGGAGATTAAAACGGTTTACTTAAAATTGTACAGGGAACAAGATGCAGAAGATTTTTTATTCATGCGGCTATTAGTTTTGGGTGCATTAAGTGTTAAAGTAAAAAAAAGTGAAATCACTTGCGAAAGAAGTATTGGTTTGCGAAGCAAACCAAACGGGATTGCGTAGCAATCCCCGTGAGTCGGCGAGCGTAAGCGAGCAGGTGGCGAAGTCCTCGATGTGACGTCATGGACTGGAAAGTGAAATCAGGATAATACGAATTATTCAGATTGTTTCACTCTGCGAAAGGAATGTTGGTTTGCGAAGCAAACCAAATGGCATCTGTGAAAGGAGAGTTGGTTTGCGAAGCAAACCAAATGGGATTGCGTAGCAATCCCCGGGGGTTGGCGAGCGTAAGCGAGCAGGGGGCGGAGCCCCCTAGTTCTATAAATAAAAGAAAGCTTATTCAGTAGTTAGTTGGTTTTGGTTTGACGCTCCACTGCGTAAACGTTTCATGCTATCACGGCAGGAGTTAGACCTGACTTTAAGCTTTCAAAATTGATTTCGATGCTCAACGAACGGCAACGCCCGAATCAAGAATCGAACCCAAACTCTGTCCAACAATTTATTGCGACAGGCTTTGGGTATAACGAACTTGAAATTCGAACTACTAAAGTGTAAAATGTTTTTTCTTCATTGAATTTCATTCGTTTAATTTTCGATTGTAGTTCCAGCTCAGGTGTTCTGATTGCAATCCGACAGTGGTTCAAACAGATGAAGGAGTGTCCTCGAATCTTTCTCTTCAGTATAGATTCCTGACCGTAGCTAACAGACCAATTGTGTTACTCCAGTGAGACGTTAATTCGATCTGTCTCTTTTGATTTTGACTTTTTGTGTGACAAAGTTTGTTAGCGACTAGATAGGAAGGTTCCTGGTTCGAATCCAAGTCCGGGCATGGATGTTTGTAAGAGTATGGTGTAGAGGCAGCTGGTGCACCTTAAATCTGTCGTGGCCGAAAGTCCTCACGTTGGGTTGGCGTGGAAGTTTGGAGAGTGGGGTGCCAGCTCAGGTGTTGCTTCGTCATCTGACCGTGGTTCAAAATTACGAGGTGTTGTCCTCGAATCTTTCCCTTAAGGGACTGATTCCGGACCGTCGTCAATAGCCCGTTGTGTTGCTCTAGTACGACGTTAACTAAAATTACCATTACCATTACCATCGTCATCTGACCATGTTTCAAAATTACGAGGTGTTGTCATAGGATCTTTCCATTAAAGGATTGATCCCGGACCGTCGTCAATAGCTTGTTGGGTTGCTCTGGTACGACGTTAACTAAAAAATTACCAATTACCCTTAAGGGATTGATCCCGGACCGTCGTCGATAGCTCACTGTGTTGCTCTAGTACGACGTTGATTTAAAAAAATTACCAAAAATGGTGACAAGGTTTGTGTTTTGATCTAATGTCTCTGGTTGGAAATCGAGTTTCTGTGTATATCAAGTGTAAAATATTTGCAAGAAAGTATTATGTACAGAAAGTGTAATATTCGCGTGTACACTAGAAGCACTTGCTTTCAAAATTCTAAAATATATAGGTAGGTAGTTTAATTAACGTTGTACTGAAGCAGCAGAGCGGGCTATCGGTCATGGTCCGGAATCCATTACTAAAAAAAAAAAAAGATGCGGGTGTTACACCATATAATTTTGAACCACGGTCAAATGAGGAGCTCAGCACCTGATCTGACGCTGGCATCTTTCTCTCCAAACTTTTAAAGTACGCCAACGTGAGGACTTTTATGGTCAAGACCGATCATCATGCAATGTGGAGTTAGTCCCCAAGTACGCGACGGATCGAGTTTCGGACGCACATCCCTCCGGTTGCTAATCTGCTACTCTACCAACTAAGCTACCATGTCCCCCTACACTATATAGATTTTATCGAAGCAGAGACGCTTCAACAAATGCATGTTAAAAACTTTTTCAGATAACAGCTTTATGGTTAGGTTTAACGATTTTTCTAGAATTTTCGACACGCTTCGCCAAAGATGAATGTACGGAGATCCATCACATGAAAAATGGACACGCATCAGACTCTTATGCAAAATAAAAGTGTTCGTAGGTCATCAACAGGCAGTCGGGTTCCTCACATTCTCGAGGAAAGTGTTCGTGTGAAGGAATTTGAAAAGGTGATGGTGTACGATGGAAATCGATGAATCACAACCAAATTGGCGGTCGAATGGTTGATTGTTGATACCTGAAGGGAACCTAAATATCGCCACTTTGCAAGCAAGATGCATAATCGATCAAATCTAAGCAACAAGCGTCAGTCACCGTTCTTCAACTAATGCTTATTTTATGATCGCAAGGGCAATTACTGTCACTTTAATGGAACTCCATTGGAAGGTACCGGATCATTGATGGAAAATACTGAACTGACACTATGAAGCCCCTTAAGAAAGTAGAGATGTTCCAGTAACAATAGTAGTAGCAACTAGAAGTAGCTATGTTTTCATAGCAATAGTAGAATAAACTAGAAAGTAGCAGATCTAATAGCATTTGTAGTAGCAACTACAAAGTAGCAGTTCTAGTAGCAACTAGAAAGTAGCAGTTCTAGAAGAAACAAGAAAGTAATAGTTATAGTACCAATAGAGTAGTAGCAGCTAGAAAGTAGAAGTTCTAGTTATAGTAGTTCTCTTCTAGTAGTTCTAGTTCTAGTAGGAATAGCAGTAGCAATGTAGCTATTCAAAAGATTATTTGAGATTTTATTCTGCACGGACCATTATTTGACCAAGCTACTCCAAACACATAACAGACTACTTCAAATAATAGACGTACACAGGCAAAGAAAAGTTTTACAGATATGAAATATCAGTATCATATTTCGTTTCTGTCTTTTAAGGGACCAATTTTGTCCCCCTATCAGCATAGTTGAAAATATTCGCCTCTCGAAAGTTTTGTTATTTACAGTCATTAGAAATTAAGGCCCTAAGACCATTCAATGAATTTTTCTTTAAACGTTTTGGGGGTTGTCAATGTCTGATAATCAATTAGAACGAAAATAAGGTACTAATTGGATATGCAAATCAGAAAGGTCGTGCTTTTCTATTCGTCTTCTGAATGTCAAGCCAATCTAAAACTGATTGATTGTTGTTGGTTGGTTGATTTGGATTTCATGGCACAAGATCCAAAGAAAGACATACTGCGCCAAATGCAAGATAGGTTGGTAGTTGAATTTACGTCGCACTGAAGCTACACGACGGGCTTCTGTCGACGGCCTGAGCTGGCACCCTACTTCTCCAAGTCTCCACACCACGCCAACGTATGAATATTAAGTGCCACGTCAAATTTAGCGTGCACCCAAATAAAAGACGGTCTTTGGTTGGATCGAGTTTCGAACTCACATCCCTCCGGTTGGGAATCCACTACTGCCAACTAGGGTACCGTGGTCTAATCTGAAACAGATACCTTTTCTAGTTTGTTTTCGACACGGAATTCCGTAGTAAGATTACTGGTCAAAGTTGCCGAGCACTTTATTTGGACAGAAATTAAGTTATAAAATTCAGATATTGGGAGGAGGCCAACAGCATAATATCAAATGGATGGCATCAAAAAAGGATTTTAATTGCACCATAAATGCCATGTCACCCATGTTTGTACTATAAGTATACGGTACTCAAGACATTTTCCACCGACCATCATTTTACTTATCCTATGCTAGACTATAGGTTATCTATTCCTCTAGCCATCTAGTACATGCACGAGTTTGTAACCCATTTGGTTGGTTTGGTTTTATGGCAAAAGAACCATATTTGGCCATACTGCACCTGACACAAGACCATACAAGATCAAGTAAAGTGCTCTGCAAAAAAAAAAAGCATTCACTGACACGGAAGATGGAAATATGCCCAGGAAGGAAATGAATCTGACAGGAATTGAAGCAGCTCCGCTTACAAATTGCAAGTTGTCAGTGCAGTGGATATACCCACTGAGCCACGACGTCCCCGTAAGCCATTTTAGAGGGAAAATATTATCTCAAATGTGGTCTGTCTGTTAGATGATCAGCCTTCATCCGATAATCTAAATCCAGTCATCGGCATTGCCGCAGCTTGTCGGTTTTTGGACCTTGCACCATATTATCGAATCCTATCATGTTCGTGAGAGTCGCAGAGCGGACAGGAAACCTTGTCTATTATTCCGATTCTATTTAGACGTACCTACAAACAGTCGTGAACCATCATCAATCTAAAACTTGCTGCAAAGTTTCCACAACTACATGAGATCGACGTCAAGCATCAATGGGCAGTGATGGGGCATGTGCTCCGTAAATAAATGCAAATACAGAGTCCTTTCGGATTCAAAATTCGTCCCTGCCGTTTATGGTTCACGTCCACACTTCGCGGCAGCAAAACTCCCGGACCGTGACCCAAACCGTAGCTGAGCAGAGGGAAGACTTCACCATTATTACAATTATTCTGTACAAGTAAAGACACTATAACGTCCAAATGGTCTGACAGAAGGCAATAATGAGATTAAACATGTACGATGTCCTCGTAAGGAGTCAAGAGATGAAAGACTTTCACATCAGAACCCATACGGGAGTGGTCATAATAAACAGCACAGTAATCTTGCTGCATGATTCCGTGTCAAAACGCCTTCATGGGTACAACTGTTGGCGTGTAGGGGCATCAGGACCTCGAGGAACACAAGCGATCTGTCTCCCTTTAGTTCTACACCCTGGCTTACCCTTCTACTTTTTGCTTCCTTTCCTACTTCGTTGTTGTCTTATGTTTGGCTCAGTTTGGACGAATGTGGCACTCCTGCCATAAAACCCAAACCATCCAAACTTGTCGAAACCCAGCCCGGAAAATATCCGTTTTAGATTAGCCTATTGTAGTAAGCCCAGGTGACGGAGGATTGGATTCGAAACTCGATCCAACCAAAGACCGTCGTGTACGTGGGGACTGGTGTATGTTAAATCTGACGTGATTTCAAATAACCTCACGCTGGCGTCTTGTGGAGAATGGGGTGTCAGCTCTGGTTGTCTGGCGTTTCTTACCTCGTCATCTGACTGTGGTTCGCAATGAAGCGATGGCCTCTGATTTTTCTCTTCGGGATTGTTCTCGTACCATCGCCAATAGCCCCTAGTAAATTCAACTACCTACCTGCCGGTTATAGATTTGGCGTCGCATTCTGAAAAGATGCATACCTACAACCTGTTGATAGTTTTCCACACATTCGGATTTGCATATCCATCGAGCAGACCATAACCCAAACCATAAAATGCTGACCCTGAGCAGACAGAGCGAATGTTTGAGATTTTTCCAGCTGATAAACGGTACTGTTTTAAAAGCCCAACGCTGGTTCAAATAGAATCCGCGGCCCCTGCTGCCCCACCACTTCAGAAATGCGGGCCCGATGAAAGCTGAAAGAGAATTCTCCTCCACAGAACGAAGCGCGAATTAATACGAGCGTTTAGAGAAATAGAAGAGGACCCCCAGTTTCGGGCCCCCTTTTCGGACCACAAGAAGAGCGAATGAAACCATATGCCATCGGGCATTATATTGCAGTTAAGCAAATAAAGGAATCCCTCTGCGTGGAGTGAGAGAAAACACGCATTTGGGGCCCCCTCCCCCACATGCAGGCGAGAAAATTGGGGGCACGACCCCCCACCTACCGTTCTTTTCATCGCCACCCCCCTGACACGTCAAGGAAAATCAGAATCGAACGTTTCCTCTCGTAGTCTGGGAAAAAGGAACCACGCTTTTTTGCATTCGCCGCCCGCCTTGTTTGTTCAATCGCTACTTCGAAGTTCCGGACAATTGCAGACGGGCCTTTCAATTTTTATCTCGCTAAAAACTTTTTTGCCTCTTTTTATTTATTTGCAATCGGCGCGTTCCTGAGATGAAGAGTATTGTGGAACGCAGTTGATTTTGGTATTTTTTTTTATCGTGGCGTCTGAAAAAATAGAAAACGATTGCTAATCTGTTGCCAAAAAGGAAAGATGAAAACGCGTCGCGGTCTGCTATTGGTGGTTGGGTGGACGTGAATCCATTGTTAGGGGGAAAGGTAGACTAATATTTTGAGAAAAAAGATTATTTTGTCTACGGTTACTTGCAAACGAAAGAAAAACATCTCTGAGGCTATTACAGCGAAATTATGTTTTAAACACCAGTCGTATTATATAAAACACTCGAATTGCCAGTTCTTACGTCAGGGGTTTCATCAGAGATTTTACTTCCAAATCAATATTTGCTTTTTTGTCCATGGCATTTTGGCTGTGTGTAGACTAAGCTTTTCACTGAACTAACACACCAATTGATAATTGAATTCACACCCAGAAGTCCTGGTGGAAAAAAATCCCAAATCTTTCTGACTGGCCTAGAATGAAAGCCGTAGCAGAATTCCACCTCGGTAATGGCCACGACTGCCTTGCAAGACATTTACATCGCATAGGCATCCTTGACGATCCACGCTGCAAGCTCTGCAATCTACAGGAACTCATGGACTATAGGGTGGTCCCGAATTCATGGTACAAACTTTAATGGTAGGTACAGGACATTGTAACAATGATTTATTGTATAGGAATGTATAGTCGCAAGTGACGCGGTGAGGCGTAAACAGGGGAAATAAAAGGAAAGAGAAATGGAGTGATCGGTTGGTATCATTGCCGGTAGAGGGCAGTAGATGTCTAGCCGCTGTTGAACATGATGCATCGCAGTAGGGAAAAGCGCCATTCACAATTGTGCTGCCGTAGACGATGGGTGACTTTACGTATGCAGAAAAAGCAGACATGCATTACATGTACGGCCGTGCAAATGGTAACTGCAGAGCTGCGTTACGAATGTATCGCGCGGAGTATCCTGATCGACGAATGCCGGATCATAGAATTTTTCAACGGTTACATCGTCAACTTTGTGAAACAGGTGCGTTCGACGTCAACAGACATGGCGCTGGTCGAGTAAGAGCTGTACGCACTCCAAGGCTGGAAGAAAGCATCTTGAACATTGTGGCTGATAGACCCGAGTCAAGCACAAGAACTGTTGCGCGTGACGTAGGTGTGAGTCATCAGACTGTATGCAGAGTGTTAAACGAAAATCGCTTACACCCCTTCCATTTTCAGAAAGTACAAGCATTGAATCCGGCAGATTATCCTCGCCGCGTGAACTTCTGCCTGTGGGTGATGCAGCAATGTGCGTTGCAGCCGGATTTCGTAGATTATGTGCTATTTACAGATGAAGCGACATTTTCACGCGAGGGTTTCTTTAATGCGCACAATTCCCATGTGATAATTCCCATGGGCAACCGATAATCCACATGCAACGCGTCGACATGCGTTTCAACAACGTTTCAGTATTAATGTGTGGGCTGGTATTGTGAACGACTTTTTGATTGGCCCATACTTACTACCCACGCGGCTCACTGGCGGAAGCTATCTTATTTTTCTGAAAGAAGTGTTACCACAACTGCTGCATGATGTTCCGATCGCCATTCGTAACCGCATGTGGTTTCAGCACGATGGGGCGCCAGCACACTTCAGCATTGATGTACGGAATTACCTGAATGCCACGTTTGGTACTCGATGGATTGGGCGTGGTGGACCAGTCCCTTGGCCACCCCGATCTCCCGATTTATCGAGCCTCGATTACTTTTTATGGGGACATCTAAAGCATCTTGTTTATGAGACTCCAGTTGACTCAGATGAGGATCTCGTCGCTCGCTTATCTGTAGCTGCTGCAGTTGTGCGTGAAATACCAGGCATCTTTGAACGTGTACGCCAATCGCTCCACCGACGCTGTCAAGCATGTATCGATACTGGTGGACGCAATTTTGAACAATTACTGTAAACATGACACTTGTCAACAACGCTTTCAATAAAATCTTTGTTTTTCCTTTCGGCCGTTATTTCCCTTGTTTTCGCCTCACCGCGTCACTTGCGACTATACATTCCTATACAATAAATCATTGTTACAATGTCCTGTACCTACCATTAAAGTTTGTACCATGAATTCGGGACCACCCTGTATACACACCTGCGACACTATCCTGCGCTCTCCGCTACAACTTTGTGGGAACGATACTGGGAACCGAGGGACCGAATGAGTCCATAGACTTTCTTCTGTTGCCTTTTTTTTTACATTGCTTTTGTTCTGTTTTTTGTCTTCAGTTTTGTCTTTTGTAACAGCCATTGGAAATTTAAAAAAATAGTCTAGAGGAAATCTAAAACTGTATATTTTTCCAGACAAAAAGATCCTCATAGAACCGAGGATGGTAATTTTCAACCTTGATTTCATTTGACTGAATATTACTTTGGCACACGTGTTTCAACAATGTTCAATCGTGAAAAAAAGTTGAAAATGATCTGTTGTATTTTCCAGGAAGTTATAAATTATCTTACAATTTTCCTTTCTTATTCAGCAATTATTTTACTTTAAACCAATTGCTTCATTTGTTTCCCAAACTATTCAATCCTGCTGAGCCTTAATGTACGATAGTCGTTAGATAATTTTGGTGCAACACCTGGCAGGTGCCACCAGAACCATACAACCAGCTCAGGCCGAATTTCCGCCAATGAGACACTTTGCGTTCAACAATAGTTTGAAGCGAATATTGTAGCAGCTGCCACAAAAATGATTAAAGGGGTTTTACAAAAAGAATTTCAGTGATAAAGTTTTTTTATTTAAAGTGGATGGCCGCCCTATTCTCCACACCTGGCCAC
The DNA here is from genome assembly GCA_947359465.1 of Metellina segmentata. Lineage (NCBI taxonomy): Eukaryota > Metazoa > Arthropoda > Arachnida > Araneae > Tetragnathidae > Metellina > Metellina segmentata. Next base: position 30,377,735 of record OX375876.1, on the reverse strand, counting down.
ATGCGAATTGTTTCCAAAATTGAAAATTTGACTCGGTGAAAAGAAATTCCCGTCGAATACAGATGCCATTGCCATAATCGTTCCGCAAATTGCTGCCTTTGAGAAAGATACTTTTCCGACGGGATGAAAAAGTTACAAACTTTCCTAACCAAATGTGCCCATAATGGTGAAAAAATGAAAAATAAAATCGATTTTCCTTCCAAACGGTGTTTAACTTGCTTTTTTAAAACACTCACCAAACGAAACTCGCAGGAGTAGAATAAATTATGTGAATAAAATATACTTTTCATGTGGTCTTTGCAAGAGCCTCACGAAAATTTTCCTTTCATTTTTCAGAGAACATGTTCATGTCTTCCAGTTGTTGTTCGTTGGCCACTGGTTCCTGTCGAGCAACGTGTGAAGAGGTAAGGAAAAAAATTTATAGGTTGAATGTATCTTCAAAGTCTGTCCTTTTTTTTACTTATTCGAAGTCTTAAATGACATGCGTACCATTTATCTTTGAAAATATAAATGTTATTGCTGTTTCTAATTCCCAAGTGATCCGCTAATGTCCTGTCAAGCAGCGATGGACAGGCGAGGCAGGGAATTTTCGAGAGGATATGGCCTCCACGAGGACCTGTTGGATTTCAAATTTTTTTAAACAATAGTTTTGACAATCCAAGCGTTTTAAAGCTTGAAAACCTTCCATTTTGGATGGATATCATTATAAACAAATATTAGATGAACAATATCAAAAAATGTGTAGAGGTGGCTGACCTGCTGTGATAGTTAGGCCAAACAAAAAAAATGGTTCGTTTCCTGAAACCCGACCGATCCTGAAATTACAGTACAAAAATTCCCCAACCCTAAAGTTTAAAAAAAATTTATTAATTCAATTTAATTTTTAAGGAAACACGTCCATTATAACGATTAATTACGATGTGATAGATATCGTAATTGATTAATAATTGATAATTGTAGATTCAGTTCAGACGTTATATGTCATAAATAAATTCTTTAGGGATGAATAAGTGTTAAACACGAAGAAAAATAATAAATACTTACTAAAATACCCAATTTGGGTAAATACCTGAGTATATACCTAGGATATTGAAGCGCAAAAATAAATATTCCCAGGTATTTTGCATCACTGATCACACCTCTGATCAATTTTAAATCTAACATTAATTTTCAGGTTATATTTCCTTTTGCGTATTTGCTAAAAATATTTAGCCAAAAAAAAACTTTTTCCTAGCTACTTACCGTAATATTTTTGCTCATGTTACAGGAAACAGACCTTTTCTTTTTAGGATTTATCAATTCCCAGTGATACACTTCGGGAATGAAGAGGAGATAATTTTTTTCTTTGAGATTTAATGAGATTTAAATCAATAGATTATTTCGCCTTTCCTAGTGTGCTACTATTTTAATAATTTTAAAGATAATATATATTTTATGTTTTATTTTATGAACACTCCCAATGAGTGTGTTTCGCAGTTTTATCCTCGGAGCTCTATTCTTGATAAATGTTGAGGATTTTAAGTGTCAACGTATTTGTATTCATTAAACTGGGGTGTTATTGCCTCGATGTAAACTTAAAAATCATGAATTCATGTCAGATGTAAATCTTTATAGCATACATTTTAAGAAACGACGAATAAAATCACATCGTCCCTGTGCTTCCTTTCGGCCCTCCGGCCCTTGAATTATGTTCCTTGTGTTGTGTTGATTGCTTGTGTGATGTCGGGTCATTTCTTTGTATTCTGTTCCTGTCTTTGGTGCTGTGTTCCAATTTTAATCTTTATCCATTGAAGTGTTTTGCTCCATTTGTGCACTTGCATATGTCGGAATTATATTATATGAGGTATCTTTTATCTCGTTTTCCCTCCTCCAGTCCATCCAATGAACACTCTAAACCTCTAGTGAGTTGGAAGGACGAGCATACACTAAGTAATTAAACGTTTCAACGAGATATCTCATCCAATATATGGTCAATTTTGCTTGATTTCTGTAGGCTGGCTTTGGTTTGGTGTGTTTTATGGCACGAATGCCATATTCGACTGGCTGCGCCAAACAGATTGAAATAAATTGACACACCGAGAAGATTTTAAATACGTATACCGAAGAGAGAAATACCTCCAGTTAGGAATAAAACCTCACGACGTGAAGCCATTTGAAGCTACGACAGATTTAATGTGCACCCGCTCTCCATGTGCACCAAGGTCTTTGGTTGGATTCAAACTCGCATTCTTCCTACCGGGCTACCGCAGCTCCAAGAAGGAAAGAAATTGCAGTTTCTTTTAGTCAAGGACAGAGGTCGGCAAACTTTTGGGACGAAAGAGCCAAACCTGTCTCTCACAACGATTTAAAAACTGTTCGAGAGCCATATATTTTTATAAATTTAAAGTTATATTGCAATAAGTAATAACATTAATTGTATCATTAGTAAATGAAGGAAAGAAAACGCACAACATTTCTTCAATTGGTTTTAATCCCATCCACTCACCCTGTATCTCGGTATACTTCCTTCACGCTATCGTCCACCCGTCCTGACGTCATGTCTTTGTGCCACTATTTTTTTCGAGCGCTATAAATAGTACGAAATCGCCATTATGTGAACAAAATCATTTGGAAACTTTATAAATGAATCTACGATAGTTTTATTTTCATTTTCAATTTTGCTTCATAGCCACATGCACATAACCACAGGGCCGCATGTCGCTCCCGAACCGCAACTGTTCGACCCCTGGTCTAAGACGCGAAATTAGAAAGCATGAACTTTTTTACTGAACTATTTAAAGGTGAAAGAGCACATTCAAAAGATCGTCAAAATAGTTTCAAAGGTATATATGATTCATCAAATATTGAGTTGATAATTAACGCATTAATCTTTTTCAAAAGGTGTAAAAAAAAAATTTATTTCGAAAGCTCTTTTTTTTTAAATATCTTCGATTCATGGCTTTTGTGTATTGAAGATATGAAATATGACATTGAAGGATTATTCTGTTACTCTATGTGTGCGTTGAAAACATGAATACTTTACCACCTTTAAAGCATTGAAAGACATTAAAAAAAATTTAATTTAGGTTTTCAAAAGATTTTAATACAAAAATAAACATTCCCAATCAACGATACAAGCGTGACTCTTATAAAGCAAACTTTTGTGTTCCTGATGTAACAGGAATCCCAAACTTACACCTTTTTACCTGCCAAAATCTTGAAGACTTTTTTTCTCATGCTAAAAATCAATGCTAATTGAATCTCGAATGAAGTCTGACAGCAGTGCCTAATGGAAGTGTCACTGCGAGATAGTAATTAATTCTTTTTAAATTTTCTGGATTTGAAGGAGGAATGTTCGTGGGTACATAAATAGTTTTCTCAATTCTTAGAATAAATTTATTTGGCAAAGGGAGAGTTCTAAATTTATAAAGTAAAAACGAACAATCAATGTCAATTCGAAATGTGTGCTGCATTCCATTCCGATTAGAATAACAACTGTTTATTATTCAAGCAAAAAATTACAATCTAGTACTGAATCGAATGCAAGCATTTTACGAAATTATTCTCTACTTTGTGCACACGTCAAGAAAATACTATAAGTTTTGAAGGTAGTTCATTTAACGTCGCATTTTAGCAACGCAGCGGGCTACTGCCGACGGTCCGGGACCAAACCAGAGGGGAAAGATCTGAGGACACGTCGTCATTTTGAACCGGAGTCAGGATTGACGAATTTTGCTAAAAACTCGTTATCTCATCAAAATATTGTCGATTTTGTTATGATAAAGAGATCAAGATCTGTTCAATTTTTCAAATGACTAGGTACCACGTCGAGACAGCCACCAGTATCTAACCTTCTTGGAATAGTTAAGATTAGGTATGTCGATGTACTAGGTGCATTAAGGCTGCGGAGTTATATAAATTTCTCTCCAATATTCTGATGTCTGGTAGTGCTCTTGATGGATGGACGTAAAAACCGTTAATCTCCAAAAGTATCTTCGCTGTTCTGGATTTATGTCGATATACTAGGTGCATTAAAGCTGCTGAAGTAAATAAATTTATCTTTAATATTCTGTCTGGTAGTGCTCTAGATGGATAGACATGAAACTTTTAACCCCCAGAAGTACCTTTGCTTTTGTCCTCCGTAGGGATTTATGAGTTTGAGGGACACTCATGCCAACTTTATGAAAAAGCAAAAATAAATAAACAGTGGGTTTTGAACCCTTTTGGGGGTTGTCTCGACGATATATCTCGTCATTAGAAAGACTGGCCAGATCTTGATTTCGACGTCATACAAAATCATCAGTATCATCATTGTCAGTATCATCAAAATCATCATTGCAAATGACGAGATTTCTCGTCATTTGCAAAATTAGTCAGATCTTGATAGACGACATATCTCGTCAAAAGCACTTGGAGGAAATCACCATTCTGGTATTGCAACACTTCTTGCATGGGGATTATCCATGGAAACAAATTTTCCATTCATATTTCTTGATTATATACAATGAATGTAATTTAAAGTTGAGTAATTAGTACAAATAATTTAAAGTTGAATAATTAGTACATATAATTTAAAATAGAATGACAAAGGAAAAAATTTTTTGAAGTCGTATGATAAGTATACAATTTAAAGTTTAATGTTAAGTATATAATTTAAGTTAAAGATTAAATAACTGGGCTCTCTCCCTCTGTCATTTTATGACTAAGTACCATCGGGAAGGGTAATAAGTTATAAAAGGCTCAATCACCCCTTAAAAATATTAACTGAATGTTTGTAAAAACGGACCAAATCTTCATCTCGTCATGAAGTAGTCAATATTTTGAAAGATGAGATATCTCAAATTTTGATAGATAAGATATCGCGTCGAAACCACTTGGAAGGTAAAAGTACCTTAGCTGAAGATTGGCACGAAAGGTGATAAATCTTCACTCACATACTTTTTCCTGTAAAATTTTTTTTAATATAGCCCTTCAAAGACACATATTCAGTTACAATAATTCAACGTGGATAAGTCCTCCATACTGCGATGCGTCTCCTGGCCGTAATTGAATGGTCCCATGGTCCTTGTGAGCTATTTAAACCACAAAGTCCGCAACGATCGCCGATCCAATCAAGTCGAGTCCGAGAAAGCACGTGAGGAGGAGCAGACGCCTTGTTTCCACGGGACCATTGACTCAAAACCATTTTCCCGAACGAGGAACTTTACGGCCCTTTATACATGTTTCTGATCCATTACGGAAACAATGCAAAGATGACGCAGCGGGTACGCGTACTTCTTCGCGAACAAAGACACTCTCTGTCACTGGGGTGGATTGTTTATGTTGGGGTTGTCTCTGGGCGAGTCCTGTTCGGACGGGAGGAAGGGGGAAGGGCATGTGCCCGGGAAGATGATGTGGGAAAGGGAACCGTTTGTGACCCTGGTAGCAGTGTCCTCTTACAAGAGGTATTCGGAAGGGAGGTTATGGGGTCCTGGCAATAGGTTTGTTTTGAATGCTTCAAAAATAAATGCTGAAGTTATGGCTTTTATAGAGCAAGTGTCAATTTTGGCCAAACACAAGTCAGACAATGTCAAGCAATTGTGAAAAGAATGGATGGATGGAGAAAGATCGCTTGGGCATCCGGGGGTTGATATCCCCGTGTTTGCCAGAGCCAGCAAACTCAATGGGAAAATAATATATATCACAAGGGTACATCGGGTTCGTAAAGGCCGTTCACACCTAAAGATGTGCCCACAGTATATAGGTATTTTAATTATAGCGCTCTGGAGCACACCACTACTGGCGAGGATCCGGGATCAAACCTGAAGGGAAAGAGCCGAGGAAACACCGAACCACGGTCATATGACGAGGTCCCACCTGAGCTGCCACCTCATAAACCAAACTTCTACACCACGCAAGCGTGAAGACATTGTAACGACTTTGACTAATGCTACAGGTTGAGAAATAAGAAGTTTTATTTCTAGGTTAGAGTAAGAGTTAAATATATACAGTTATCTTGGAATCGACGGTCTGGGAATGGTTCCCTTGGAGAATCAGTAGCAGTGACCCGAGTAATGGGGTGAGTTCCAGGCTACGGTCTTTCACGGTTATCTCGGATGAGATGATGTCTGGCGGGATGCCAAGGCGGAGAATCGGGTCTCCTCTGGTAACGGGACTCGAGCGAAGGATGAATTCCAAGCTACGGTCTTTCACGGTTATCTCGGATGAGATGATGTCTGGCGGGATGCCAAGGCGGAGAATCGGGTCTCCTCTGGTCTACGAACCAAGCAAAGGGTGAATTCAAGGCTACGGCCTTTCACGGTTATCTCGGATGAGATCAAGTCTGGCGGGATGCCAAGGCGGAGAATCAGGTCTCCTCTGGTAACGAACCAAGCAAAGGGTGAATTCAAGGCTACGGCCTTTCACGGTTATCTCGGATGAGATCAAGTCTGGCGGGATGCCAAGGCGGAGAATCAGGTCTCCTCTGGTAACGAACCAAGCAAAGGGTGAATTCGAGGCTACGGCCTTTCACGGTTATCTCGGATGAGATGATGTCTGGCGGGATGCCAAGGCGGAGAATCAGGTCTCCTCTGGTCTACGAACCAAGCAAAGGGTGAATTCGAGGCTACGGCCTTTCACGGTTATCTCGGATGAGATCAAGTCTGGCGGGATGCCAAGGCGGAGAATCAGGTCTCCTCTGGTAACGGGACTCGAGCGATAGTCCTCCGGCCGGGTGGCCTCTCTGAGCGTTCTCAGGTGAGATCAGAAGGTCGCAAGCTCGTGCGACCGTGGAGCAGTTTAGCCGGCTACCTGCCGCGGCTACTGCGTTCCTCTCAAGGATGATCTGGGGCCGGATGCCCGGGTAAGCTCAGCTCGACCGTCCTGTGGCAATTAAAATCACTCGGTGCTTTTCGAATAAACCGTGCGCGCCCTTTTATACCTCTTTTGGAGGGGGTGGTCTTCTGGCGCTGTCGTCGCTCTTGACGTAATTCACGTCCTGCAATTGGTCTAGTGTAAGGGGGGTCACAGGTGCCCGCTGACCTTATTGGCCTTTGAACCCCGACGGAAAGTCTCGGTTCGGCCTCTCGCTGTCTAGGATCTTGCGTCCAGCTCGTCCATCAACCTGGGAACCAAAAGTCTGCCCATTGTCTCTAACTGTCAAGTAGAGCGACAGGAGGGCGACTGGCTGTCGCCGCCATTTCCGTTGGACTTAGACGTGGGAGAGAGAGAATATATGGATACTCCACAATCCCTCCCCCCTTCAAGAGATTTTTCCTTGGTGAAAAATCTGTAAGGCAAGGGTTAGACAAAACAAGTTCACTGATCAATTCATTAGAGGCAAAGGAAAGAGAATACACCATAATTACTGGAGGAGTATTGGCTCTTTTACCTAACGTACTGGAAATATTCCTCAGTGTTAGGCCAACATCCTGCTTAATCTCTGCTTTCAGTATCTCAGTCTGTCGCGGAGAGGTCCGGTATGGTTTGGATCTAACAGGCTGATTACTAATGAGCTCCACGTCGTGTTCAATTAAATGGGTCCTTCCCGGATTATTAGAGAATAATTTCTGGTGCGTCTCCAGCAATTTTCCTAACTCGGAGATTTGCTCTGGAGTGCACCTACCCTGCAACCCGCTATCACGGACGATATCGTCGAAATCAAATATGTTCGGATTAGCAGCCGGATATGCGATCTCTAAGTCCATTCCTTGACCGTCCCGAATAGTATCCTCAGTAATCAGCAAATTTACGGTCTCTACTCGCTGGTGATACGGTTTGAGTAGATTTACGTGATAAACTTGCGTTTTGGATCTACCGGGCATTTGGATGACATAGTTAGTTTCCGACAACTGTCTCACTATCTCTCCTGGCCCAACCCATTGAACTGACATTTTATTCGCTTTGTACGATGCCAGAATCAAAACTAAATCGCCGGGATTAAACTTCCGCGTGACGGCTCCCCTATCGTAATAGGTTTTCCGTTTGGACTGTTGTTCCGCTTCCCTCTGAGACGCAAGCTCCTGGCATCTCTTTAGCCTATTTAGTAATCCTAGAACGTATTCCGTCACTAACTCGCCTTCGTCCGGTTTTTGTGTCCAGTGCTCAAACAAGATTGTCTCGGGCACTCTCAGTTTTTTCCATGCACCAACTCGGACGGGCTGAATCCTGTGGACTCGTGAGTCACATTCCTTAGGGCGAGAAGGGCGAACGGCAACTGTTTCTCCCAATCCTCTCCCGACTCTAAACACAGTACCTTCAGTAACCTTTTCGCGGTACGGTGCCATCTCTCTACGCTGTTAGATTGGGGGTGATACACGGAGCTGTGACATACCCTAATACCAAACCTTTCGAACAATGAGGTCGTCAAGTGGCTAGTAAAGCAGGTTCCGTTGTCACACTGTATCTCGCGTGGGAATCCCAACCTACCAAATATCCCCAACAGCGCATCCGTCACTGTTTCTGAACTGATATCTGGGACGGGTATGGCCTCCGGGTATTTCGAAGCTACGCAGATAGCCGTCACCAGATACTTATTATCGCGACTTGACACAGGGAGTGGCCCAACGGTGTCAATATTTATTTTCGAGAATATTTCTGTAATAATTGGTACAATTTTTAAAGGTGCCTTCTTTTTTTCCCGGGATTTACCAATCCTCTGACAAGGATCGCAACTTCTTACAAATTCTTCGGTGTCTTTTGTGCAATTCGGCCAAAAGAAATACCTAAGAAGCTTATCCTTCGTTTTGGTCACCCCTAAGTGCGAACCGCTACCTTCATGAATGAAGCTGAAGATCTGGTTCCGCAGTTTCGCGGGAATCACCAGCTGTAGCCTCGCGTCTCCTAAATGATCGATTGACTTCCGGTAAAGCAATCCATTCTCGATACGGAACTCAGTTGGTTTTCCCGTTTCTGCTCTTTCCCAGCTAAGTTTCAATTCTTCGCAGCTCTTCTGCTCGGTTTTAAATTCCTCCGCCGAAATCCCTGCCAGATAGGTTTCGGCACTTTCAGTGGCCTCCGGCAGTTCAATCGGTTCCTCCTCATCAACTATTGGGCTTTGGGGTGCGACTTGCGGGATTTTAGCCTCTCTTCGGGCCTGACTACGCGTGACCACTTGATTCAACAGTTGCGGGTTTCGCTTTGCCTGCTCAATAAGCTCTTGGGTGGCGTTCCCTAATAAATAGTGATTCATTTTCACGGAACTCCCCACAATAGCAGCCTTGGTGACCACTCGCCCTATTGCCGCACTTTCGATTATCATTTTCGCTAAAGGTAAACACCGATAATCGTTCTCAAGGGGTTGTCTGACCCATATCTTTTCTCCCGTAAAGTCTTCCGGGTTTGCTAATTTCAGAGGGGCTAAATCGATGCTGCTACCGCTGTCCCGTAGTATGGTCATTTCTACATCGTTTACGCGACCCTGGCTTAGGAACGGCCTAAATGAGGGAGCGAACTCCTCTGTGGTTAGGTTATTTACCCGTTCCTGTGGGCGATTGTTGAGGGGACAATGGGGGCGGATATGGCCCGTTTGATTGCATTCATAGCAACGCACTTCTCTTCTACGCTCGAATTCCTGACTGCGGAGATCTCTCTGCGCCCCTGGGATTTCTTGCCCTGGCCTTCCCCTAGGTTTTTCGGGGCCCCCTGGCTTTTTGTCAACAGGTGGTTTTTCGGTCTTAACCCTATCATTAAACCTCCTTTCTGGCGGGCGGAACCTGTCCGGCCTCCGCGAGAATTTCCGGTTAGTTTCATAATCGTCGAGCTTCTCGACCAATTCTGCCGGATCGATCATCTCGGCCCATAAGTCGAGGAAATGGTCTTTCATCTCGACCGGAACGCGCCTCTTAATTTGATCCGATATTATCAGATCTTTGAGTGCTTTATAATTATCTACTTTTAGGGCTCCTAACCAACCCTCAAAATAGCTCCTTAGCTCGAAGACGAGGTCTTTCCACAAGGTTCCTGGCTTCCTCTGATGTTGTTGGAATTTTACCCTGTAGGATTCGGCGCTTATTTGGAATCTCTTAAGGAGAAGTGACTTAACATACTCATAATCCCCGCTCAATTCGATAGGTTCCCTTACAATCAGTTCAGCTATGTCTACCGGAAGCAAGGGGATCAAGTAGTCAACCCATTCTGTTTCCTCTATAGCCAACTTCCGAATCTGCCTCTCAAACAAAATTAGGAACAACGACACATCGGCCTTCTCAGGTTCGAATTTTTGCATCACTGCCCCTAAATGCCTGAGAGATCTGGTTTCTACCCTACGCGTGGGGGCGGAATTAGTTATCTCGACTGTTTGTGTTAGGCGGAGACGCTCCAGTTCAAATTCCCGTAACGACTCAGCCTCAGATTTTTCAATTTCTCTCTCTCGGACCAAGCTTTCGAGCATTTCCTTGGTTCCTACCTCCTCAAATTCGGGACTTTGTTGAATTTCTTTTACAAGGATCGTTATAGTTTCGTCCCCCGTTATATCTAGCCCCATTTCTTCTGCTAGCCTTTGCAAGTCAATTTTCCTATGTCTTTTTAGGAAAGCCATTTTTTTTCTATCTCTGCGGTTCCCCACTAAATCAAAACGCGGCACATACACAACAGTTTTTAAATTTCAGCGATCCTCTAATTCCAAAACATAAAATACACCAACAAAAACAATGCACAAAGAAACCCTGAATGTTAACTACTATTAATTTAACACTCCAGTTTTAACAATCAGTACAAGTTAACTACCAGATTCAATATTTCACACAGTACGACCTTACACATTAAATACCTAAGCCTCCAATAAAAAATCAGCTTACCCCGTTTGTTGACCACTTGCGATGAGGTATCCAGTTTGAAAGCACACTCGCACTACTCTAAGCGATTCACGTAATTGAAGCCCGCACAGAATTGAAGAACGGACGATTCACACGACCGCTGGCGCTGGACCACACAACGCGATGACGCACAGCTGCATGGGGTCTAACCGCGGTCCGGTGGCTGGACACTTAAACTTTCGCCTAATGGCGTTGGGGATGTTTTTGGCCGTTGGCGCTTCTACGGGGGTTCTCTGTCGAAGACTGCTCTGATCGCTATCCTGCACGGATGATTCGTTCTTCTGTGGTGGGTTCTGCTGTCTTTGACGGAGGTTTTAGCTGTGGGTCTCCTAAGTGATTTCTATACTAGGAAATCGCACCGACTGCCAGCAGTTTGACTGTAACGACTTTGACTAATGCTACAGGTTGAGAAATAAGAAGTTTTATTTCTAGGTTAGAGTAAGAGTTAAATATATACAGTTATCTTGGAATCGACGGTCTGGGAATGGTTCCCTTGGAGAATCAGTAGCAGTGACCCGAGTAATGGGGTGAGTTCCAGGCTACGGTCTTTCACGGTTATCTCGGATGAGATGATGTCTGGCGGGATGCCAAGGCGGAGAATCGGGTCTCCTCTGGTAACGGGACTCGAGCGAAGGATGAATTCCAAGCTACGGTCTTTCACGGTTATCTCGGATGAGATGATGTCTGGCGGGATGCCAAGGCGGAGAATCGGGTCTCCTCTGGTCTACGAACCAAGCAAAGGGTGAATTCAAGGCTACGGCCTTTCACGGTTATCTCGGATGAGATCAAGTCTGGCGGGATGCCAAGGCGGAGAATCAGGTCTCCTCTGGTAACGAACCAAGCAAAGGGTGAATTCAAGGCTACGGCCTTTCACGGTTATCTCGGATGAGATCAAGTCTGGCGGGATGCCAAGGCGGAGAATCAGGTCTCCTCTGGTAACGAACCAAGCAAAGGGTGAATTCGAGGCTACGGCCTTTCACGGTTATCTCGGATGAGATGATGTCTGGCGGGATGCCAAGGCGGAGAATCAGGTCTCCTCTGGTCTACGAACCAAGCAAAGGGTGAATTCGAGGCTACGGCCTTTCACGGTTATCTCGGATGAGATCAAGTCTGGCGGGATGCCAAGGCGGAGAATCAGGTCTCCTCTGGTAACGGGACTCGAGCGATAGTCCTCCGGCCGGGTGGCCTCTCTGAGCGTTCTCAGGTGAGATCAGAAGGTCGCAAGCTCGTGCGACCGTGGAGCAGTTTAGCCGGCTACCTGCCGCGGCTACTGCGTTCCTCTCAAGGATGATCTGGGGCCGGATGCCCGGGTAAGCTCAGCTCGACCGTCCTGTGGCAATTAAAATCACTCGGTGCTTTTCGAATAAACCGTGCGCGCCCTTTTATACCTCTTTTGGAGGGGGTGGTCTTCTGGCGCTGTCGTCGCTCTTGACGTAATTCACGTCCTGCAATTGGTCTAGTGTAAGGGGGGTCACAGGTGCCCGCTGACCTTATTGGCCTTTGAACCCCGACGGAAAGTCTCGGTTCGGCCTCTCGCTGTCTAGGATCTTGCGTCCAGCTCGTCCATCAACCTGGGAACCAAAAGTCTGCCCATTGTCTCTAACTGTCAAGTAGAGCGACAGGAGGGCGACTGGCTGTCGCCGCCATTTCCGTTGGACTTAGACGTGGGAGAGAGAGAATATATGGATACTCCACAACATTTAAGATCTCGACAGATTTAACATGCACCACCCCCGCATGTACACGATTGTCTTTGGTTGGATTTACAACCTCCCGGTTGCTTATCCGTAACTCTTCCAACTGGGCTCTGAGAATAAATAATCCAAGTGAAATGGAATGAACGCCAATAGAGAAACCCTACAGAAGGCTGCAGAAAGACCACAACAAGGTTTATTAGAAATAGTCTAAGTAATCCTATGTATTAATGCAGGGGTGTTAGTGGAGGTATTTACAAAATTCAGTGCTGAAAGTCAAAACAATTGCGGAATAGTAGCACTAACAGCATAAATTCTTAAAATTAGTGGTACAGAAATGTGATTTAGGTCTCCTCTTAAATCCTAATTTAGTTTTTCGGCTACAAAATGAATAAACTGAAACGCAAAATCTGCTAATTAAGTTTGAAAATTTCGGTAAGAAATATAAATTTAAAAATTGAAGTGCTAAGTATTTTCTTAATAGAATAGGTGTTCCAAATGTCGCCCCTGTGCATAATATCGCCTTCTCGTGTTTGCAAGATACTATACACGACATCTATGAGTTTATATTGTTACCTTGAAGGTCTAGGGTTTTGCCACACGTAGCGCCACCGGCAAATTTCCTATCAGTTATATCAACAACACTATTGCATCTGAAGTATTTGAGGCTGTGATCAATGTATTTTTTGTCTCCAATCCATTCAGGGAATATCCAGGCAAGGGTTTCCAAATCATAATTTCGTTTATATGACTTGAAAATATATTAAATACTAAAGGTGGGCATGTATGCTCTACTAGCAACTCGTTTTTAATAGTAGCTCCTCATTTCGTCTGGTGGGTGGTAATAGGAACAGGGGTAGGCGATATTAGAAATCCACTCTTGAAAATTTTTTTGGGAAACTTTTCGAAATTTTACTAGTTAACTTAAACTGACATAAGTAAAGAAGGTATGTCATCTCTGGTAACCAAAGGAGAATAGTTCCTAGTGATATTCATTTAGTTTCCAGCTTTATTTCCCGACCCAGGAGGCTGAGATACAGAGAAATAGTTAGAGTAGGCGATATTTGGAACACCTACCCTAAGATTTTTTAGGACAATCTAGCAGATCGCGGGTTTGTTCTTTTAATGGTCGCCACTGCTTGATGTCGAAATTTCGAATGGCGTCATAGAACTTAGGTCACGAATATCTCCGGAAGCCTCGTCCAATCGAAAACCAGATTTAATCAATACCAACACTACCCGACTCATTTTGTCTTCTGTATTTGGTGATAGAAATCCCCTTTTTTTTGCACATCTTTTGCGCATTTTGTAAAGAAAATATTAGTAGGTATATTAGTAGGATGTGTCGATGACACAAACCGAAATTTCGACGTAAATACTGGAACCTGATGTTGGGTTGTGGAATGAATGAAACTGACTTAGGATGTTTGAACTATTATTTAGTGTGAATACTCAACAATTGATGTACCGCAAATTCGTTGATTAACCTATGATTTCAGTACAGCTCTCGGTAACTTTCGAATGACACAACTTATACGGTTCTCACTCCACGCAATCCAAAGTCACACTGGCCCATAGCTCTCCCAGTATCGCAGAATTTCGACGTATTGCGATCCCCCGCCTGCGCATTCGGTCCGAAGGTCCTGTCAGGTATGGACATCCTTTGTCTACCCGACGCTATATTTACTTCTGAATGTTTCCTCTAGTTCTGAAATCATAAGACAAAACAGTTGCAACGCTAGAATTTTCATACATGCCCCCAGTACTGTTCTGGTAATGGCAATGGTAATTTTAATTAATGTTGTATTAGAGCAACACAACGAGCTATCCAGTACTGTTCTGATTTAAAAGGGTCCGAATGAAATAGTAATGGATTTGGCAACCGGAAGTCGAATCCAATTAAAGACGTTTCGAGTTCGAATCCAACTAAAGACCTTCGCGTACAAAAGGGGCTAATGCACTTGAAATCGGTCGTGGCCGCAAATTTTCTCACTTTTGCGTGGTGTGTAAGTTTGGAGATCGGGGTTCCAGCCAAGATTTTATCTCGCCATCCGACCCCGGTTCAAAATTACATGATGTTGTCCTTGAATACGTACCTCGGGGATTGATCTCGGAATGACACCAGTAGCACGATGCGTTTCTCCAGTGCGATGTTAATTAACCTTTAGACCACGACCAGTACAAGAGTTGTACCTAAACCGCGCAAAGAAAGAATGTAGGCTACGTCCAGTACAGCATTTGTACCTTGAAAGTTATAAGAATCACGCCAAGAAAGAATTTAAACTACGGCCGCTATAGCAGTTGTACCTAGATAGTTATAAGAATAGCGCCAGTTATATCTATAGCCGTAGTCAAAAGGTTAAAATAGCTACTTACCAATTAAAAAGACGTATTCACACTAAAAAAAATGCAGTGACTAAACGGAGCTCAGTTTTACAAAATCAAACGCATACCCGTGCCTTGTTGAACGATCTTACTATATTCTCTACGGTCCTAAACTAAACGGTCATTTCAACCTGTAAAAAATATGTAATTAATGTCCTAAATTGTACGGATCTTTCTTTCCCTTTGGGCATTGATCCCGAACCATTACCACTAGCCCGTGTGTTGCTCCGGTAAAACACACACGTTAATTAAAATACCTATAACTAACTAAATTGTAAATTTTAATATCCTAGAATCGTCCACCTATCCGGATTTTTCCACAAGTACACATGAAACGGAGTCAAATCAATGAATACATGCGATGGTCATAAATTATTAATCATGTCATACCCTGATACGTTCTGGATATATTTATAGCTTTCCTCATTGTCCCTTCAAATGCTTTAATCGAGATTGAGTGTCGTGTCAGTTTTAAATTAAGTGACATGCAAGCTAAGAAGAAGAAACCTACCTCCCGGACGGAAAATAAAAGATGTTAGTAGCCTACAGGAATACATAGGTTTAATTTTTATTTCGTCGAACAAACACAATCTCCAGTGTAAGATCTGTCTGTTTGCTTTTTATTGGCTATTCATATTCTCTATAGTCGTTTTACAGCTATTTAATCGAGCGTGAGTCAAAAATTGGACACTGGGAGACTACTTGAAGGATGAGTCGCCGTTTGAATGCAGTGAGAAATTCACAGGATGCACTTACAATTAAAATTGGTACATCCCCAATCGTCTCATGGTAATGTTCTTCAGATGGATCTAATGGTCTTAAATTTTCTCAAATTTGTTACGTGTTCCCACCTTCGTATAATTTTCTGCAACAAGCGTCTCTAATGGGTCATTCATATTCCACCAATGACCCATTCTTCCTGCTTCAATTGAGCCCGAATGGCACTGGGAGGAGATCGGCCATAAACTGTCCATTGTCGAAGCCAGGATGGACCCAGATGCAAATTCCAGATGGCCAAGACCACGCTTCGTCCGAGTCTCGGAAATGCGATTGGTGTTGCTTGACCACTCAGCCGTGAATCGCGTAGGCTCCCACCAAGACAACAGAATGGGGATTTTATTACATTTAAACAACAAAAGTGTATGCAAATGGCAGTTTCCTGTATTTCTAACCGACTCCGTGTTTCGGTGGAAGCCATTTCCACCACGAACGTTGCAATTTCGGGTCCCGAGGTTTCGGTGGGAGTTCTCGGAGAAGGGAAAGCGTAAATCACGGAGAATGTTGTCACTGAAGCACATCCGAAGCGATCGGTCCTTCCCATTGTCCGGGTCTACGACGTGACATGGAATGTTTATGAGACCAAATTGCTGCTTCTCTCTCCTTCCAGCGAAGAGAAAATGGGGTTTGGTTTAACTCGCGCGACGGAGGATATACACGCCTGTGTCACGCAACGCCGTTTGGTTTTTAGTCTTTTTTTTTGTCCCTGCAACTAATGTCCGTACGTGTCGGAAGACGCCGTTCTTAGCCGGGACGCGGTGGAAAGTGTCCACCTGGCAATTACTGTGACACTCTGCGCAATCAGCAACTTTGGAGCTCCGGGCAATTTCGCTTGTCACCTTTTCACGCTGGGATATTCCCGTTTACCAGAACACACATGGTTAGTGAGTCGTCAGGTATACAAGAACCTTGACGATTGTCTTCTATTTCGTTCAATTTTGAGATGTAAAACAGACGGTTTCCTATGTGAATGGTTTGTGGAACAGCTTGATTGCTTTCTTCTTTTTGAGGGGCTGTCAGAACTTGACGACTTTGTTTGCTGGCGTCACGACACTGTTTTTCGGTGTCCCTGAACTACTGCGTTGTGTAAAATTGTTTTATTTAAGATGGGATAAAATAATAACTCAGTGTGTGCTTTTGAAAAAAAAAGCAATGTAAGACACTTCCCTTACAGTGTGAAAATTGTCTTCAATCGATCTTTTTATTCCCATGTCTTACATCACGTTTTTGTAAGCAGGTGAATTTTCTCTCGGCAAGTTTCTCGGGTATTAACCCTCCAAGTGGTTTTGACGAGATATCTCGTCCATCAGGATGTGACCAATTTTGCTAATGACTACAAATCTTGTCCATCGAGATCTGGATAATTTTGCTGGTGACGATGCAGCTCGTTATCAAGATATTGGTGATATTTTGTATGACAAAATCAAGATCTGGTCAGTTTTTTTCTAATAAGGAGATATCTATTCTATATTGATCTGATCAGTTGCTTAATGACGATATAACCACTATGAGGGATAAAGAAACATTGAAAAGTGAAAGAGTTGCCATAATATCCGCTCGATGGGCTAGAATAAGAAGCTTCATATAAAAGCATGAGAAAGTTAAGCTATTTAAATCACTTCTTCAGGAATTTTTAAGGATGATGACCTGTTTATTTAAGATAATTCTAACATATAGGTGTCTGTTCCCGTGGTACTAGCTGTCCGCGTGCAAATCTCAGCAGTCAGTTTTCTCTTACAGAAAACATCTTTCGAAAAGAACGCTATTCATTCATCAAACACGAATTCAGAAAATAATCTCGGAGGCAGTTTTCTATTTCTCGGTTCCTTAAATACCGTTCTTGAATGAACATTACGTTGAAGGATATTTTTCAACTGTTTTCAGACGCTCAACTAATTCGAATGTTTTATCCGAGTGATTTTCGAAACTTCGATTTCGAACAAACCCTTTCGTGACCTGTGGGCTTTCCTAAATAAACCCAGGTGGATCTTGGTTGTTTTTAAGCTAATCTAAAGAACAAAATCTATTCGGATTTACACGTATCTTTTATTTCAATCGCAAATAGAACCCTCGAAAATCGAATAAGTAGTCATTGAAGTACAATTCTGTGCCGGTGGTAACCCAGTTGGTAGTAAGGTAAGGTAAGAGGGAATTTTAATTAAAGTCGTACTAGAGCAACACAACGGGTTATTGACGACGGTCCGGTATCAATCCCCAAATGAAAAGATCCGAGGATAACACCACGTCATTTTGAACCATGGTCGGATGACGATGCAACACCTGAGCTGGCATCCCACTCTCCTAACTTCCATACCAATCCAACGTGAGGAGTTTCGGCAAAGACATATTTAAGGTACACCAGCTGCCTCTACACCATACGCTACAAATAACCATGGACTGACCCGGATTCGAACCAGGAACCTTCCTATCTAGAGACTAACAACCTTAACCACCAGACCGGTGGGTTGGTGCCCAGTTGGTAGAGTCATGGATTAACAACGGAAGGTTTGCGAGTTGAAACTCGATCCAACCAAAGAACGCCGTGAACATGGGTGCACGTTGAATCTGACAAAGGTTCAAATATTATCACGTTGGTGTGGTATGGAAGTTGGAGGGTGGGAGGCCTGATCATATATATATATATATATATATATATATATATATACTATTGCTCACATACAAAAGAGTGCAATGCACGCGTTTATGAGTTTTTCTTCAAGCTAAGGGAATGTGTTATTTTTAATTCTTTTCAGTTATAAAGAAAATTATTTATGAATATGATCTCTTTATGTAAAATAGCAGTCATATCGATACAGAATTTTATTCCACAGAAAAAATAGAGCACTGAGCATGGTTTCTGCATGAAAGATAAATAGATCTGTTTTGTAAGGAAACAATTTCCTTGCAGTTATTTCGTGCTTTTGAAAAGCTGTCACAGCTACCTAAGATCCCCATTCACTTGCTTCAAATAGATATCCGAAGTAAAACAACCTTTAGAAATAAATCAGGAAGCTTTTTTCACAGTGTCAAGTTCTTGCTTTGAGTTTTACCGCCTTCTAACAGCTCGCGAAACTTGTGGTTTGTCTATGTCTTGTCTTTTTTCACCATGCTGACGTGATCTTTCACTGGGATGGGAAACTGGCGCTGGCAGAGAAGCAGTCAATTCTAAAATAGAGGGACTGGAGGCAGCTAATGAATACAAATTGGATAGGTCTATTGTGTAAGAGCGGTATCCTCTAAACTGCCTAATAATCAGTATCTTTGTCCCGAGTTGTGTTAAGGATGCATGCATACTTTTGTCCTCAAAACTGCGGTTGTGCAGTTTTGATTAACTTTTTCTGGCGCTAGGAGTATGAAATGTGAAAAAAATGTAGTAAACAGGGATGTATTCAGAGCTCCCCTCCCCACACAAAAAATGTTCTTAGTGTTATAAAAATGCTGAAGTTTGCTTAATTGGTCTGTATTGAAGTTTTATGGGGCCAATAAGTAGAAAAATCGTGGTCACGTCTGTAAATGATCAAATATAGTTGAGAACGAGATGCTTGTTTAAATATTCTGTTGATGCAGTAAGTTTGTTGGTTGAATTTTTATAGCGCAAAAGCCATAATGGGCCAACTGTACCATACAAAAGACAAAAAATGTCACGTTATACAAATACACAGAAAATAAAATTTTTACTAACAGTAGATAAACACATCCATAGAGGGAATCAACCCTTTCCTGTCTACAACTCACAGGTTGACAGCTCAGTGGTTGTCACAACTGTTGAGCCACTGCAGTCTCGTTGATAAAATAAGTGAAGAACCCATCTAAGTGATTGGTGACTATCTATATGGGTTGTTTGGGTTTGTTTTTAAGGGAAAATGGCCATATTTTGTCAAGTTGCGCCATACAACTTTCAGCAAGTGGACATACAAACACAAATAAACCTTTTGCTGACACGCGAGAGAAATATGCCCTTGGTGGACTATAGAGGTTAGAATTTGATGTAACAAACATAAGTGACGTCTCGGGGGAATGCAGAGGTCAACACCTGCACCACTGACTACCGATCATCAATCTCGACCTATTAATCGGGAATATCTCCGGATCTCTGGAGGGAAAGTCCAGATGGTTTTCAACCATCCAAGTGGTGTCAACGAGATATTTCGTACTGTAAGATCTGACCAATTTTTGCTTTTGACGATATATCTCGTCGCCTAGTTATTACCGATACTTTGATGATGACGAGATCAAAATATGGTCAGCATTTTCTTCCAATGGCAAGATATCTCGTCCACCACGATCTTGACAGTTTTGCTAATGACAAGATATCGCGTCGAGATAACCACCTGGAGGGTTAAGAAACCCCACTTTTTAATTTGTTTGCTTTTAAAGAAAATTCTCATGAGTACCCATCAAACTGATGTCCCTCAAGGGGATAGAATCGGGAGTACTTCTAATGGTTAAGGGTTTCTCAGATCCATTCATCCACTCCCAGGTATGTGAATAGGCACCTCGTCGAAACAACCACTAGAAGGGTTAAGAAACCCCAATTTTTAATTTGTTTGCTTTTTAGAAAAATTCTCATGAGTAACCATCAAACACTGATGTCCCTTAAGACAGAATCGGGAGTACTTCTAGGGGTTAACGGATTCTCAGATTCATTCATTCATCCACTCCCAGGCATGTGAATACCAGGCACATCGTTGTGAAAACCACTAGGAGGGTTAAGAAACCCCATTTTTTAATTTGTTTGCTTTTTAGAAAAAGTCTCATGGGTACCCATCAAACTGATAAGTCCCTCAAGAGGACAGAATCGGGAGTACTTCTAACGGTTACTGGTTTCTCATATCCATTCATCCACACCCAGGTATGGTATGTGAATACCATGTACATCGTTGAGACAACCACTAGGAGGGTTAAGAAACCCCATTTTTTAATTTGTTTGCTTTTTAGAAAAAGTCTCATGGGTACCCATCAAACTGAAAAGTCCCTCAAGAGGACAGAATCGGGAGTACTTCTAGAGGTTAACGGTTTCTCAAATCCATTCATCCACTCCCAGGTATAGGAATATCAGGCACCTCGTCGATACAACCACCGGGAGGATTGGGAAACCCCACTTTTTAATTTGTTTACTTTTTAGTAAAATTATCATGAGTGCCCATCAAACTGACTAGTCCCTCAAGAGAACAGAAGCGGGAGTACCTCTGGGGGTCCTCAAGAAGAGTTAAACGAGGTACTGGGTGTTAACAGTTTCTCCCATCCATCATCCAGCTTGGCCAAATATGGCACTTGCGTAATACAACCCCCCAACCATCCATCAGAATATCAGAGATACACAGAAAGCCATCAGGAGGATTAGGAAGTGCATGTTTCGCATATTGCCCAAAAGCGAAGAGAAAAACCCATTGTGCTTCCAACGTTCAATTTCCTCTCAATAAAACCACATTGCCCCGATACCAACTGAGGTTTATGATTAGTATTATGCACTTTGATTGGCGAGCAGGGATGGGATTGCCATTTAGTGAGGAGAAAACACGGAGAGAGGACAAGGTCCAGCGTTCGTCGTGATGACTTAATATGTGCGCGAAGAGGACAATTGAATGAATGGCCCGAGGGGTAATGTGAGGACGCGATGGCGTGCAACCTGTTTCCTCTCTTGAGCCTCGCACACAACGCGTGCGTGCAGAGGGGGGCGACACTTTGTAGATCGCCCGGGCCCCTGTTTACAAAACTCGGACCCATTATGAATTAAGCAAACGGGGGTAGTTAAAACCGGAAGAGAGATAGTTCGTTTGGGGTTCGACGATCCATGCAAGGCTGTGGTTTCGTGAGTTCCTATTGCAGTGGGAATCCGCTGCTCTTCTAACTGGGCTATCGTGGCCCTGCTATTGGCGAAGGTTCGAAGTCCATCCCGAGGGGGAGATCCGAGGTACAACACATCGTTATTTTGAATCAGGGTCAAATGACGAGGTCATCACTTGAGCTGGCAACTCGCTCTGAAAACTTCCACGCCTTTCAAACGTGAGGAAATTAGAAGCCAGGAGTGATATAACGTACACCAGCCCCCATGTACACGACTGTCTGTGGGTGGATCACGTTTTGAACTCATAACCCTCCGATTGTTACCTGCTGGGCTACCAAGTCTCTTAATATTATTTGGGATACAATCAAAACTATTTTGAGTTACAGTTGCAACAGGTATGTCGATACGTCGCACTGGAGCAACACAACAGACTATTGTGGACAGTCTTGGATCGAACCCGAAGGGAAAGATCCGATGACAGCACCACGTAATTTTAAATAGCGGTAAGATGACGAAACAGGTGTAACAAATGCAATACCATGAGCAGGAATCAGGCACGGAATCATTTCATTGCTTCTAACAAGTAGAATTGATAAGTTTTCAGTGCAAATTGAAATAGAAATAATACCATTTTGTGGTACAGCTGCAGCATGAGTAACACACATGCAAAAACACCACAAGCAAGAATGTCACAAAACTCTTCAGCAGAATGGTTAACGAGTAGATGACGATGACTTTTCAATATTATTTGGTATTTAACCAATTCAATTTTATGATTCAATTGGAACAAGTGCAAATAAAAGAGCATGAGCAAGAATTTAAGAATCACTTAAAGTGAGCTTTTAATGAGTTGGAAACTTGGTAACTTTTCAATTTTTTGAGATATAAATAATACTATCTTACAATAGAATTAGAACAGATACAACAAATGCAATATAAAGATCAAGAATATGTCGCAGAATTACTTTAGCTAGTACTAATTACTTACTATTACTAATTACTTACTATTTAATGATCCAATAAATTATCGAATTAAGTGAATTCGGTAATTACTGTATTTATTGCTACAGCTGTCTAGTATTTTAAGGAAAACATGAGTTGAAGCCTCATAATGGCTAAAAATTTGCGTATTTTAAAATAACGAGAAAAAAATTTTGCATATTTTTCATTTTCAAGTTCAACACAAATGTGCATGGAGTGAAACCTAAAAGTGTTGATATATTACGTATTTCAAAATGTTAAAGCACAATTTTGCATACTTCTTATTCGCATGCCATTGAGTTGGTGCAAAAGTCTGTCCCGTTTTTTTTTTTAGAAAAATCGAAGAAAAATTATTTTATTTACTAAAAATTACATTTAATCAATATAGCACACTACCCTACAATAATGGACCGGACGCCATTGCATAAAATCCTTCTACTTGCTTGGGGTTGTTTTTCGTGGCATGGCCTGGGACCTTTGCATGTGCTCCTGGTAAATTGAACGCAGACGCCGATATGAACATTTTGTGAAATCAGGTTCTTCCTACGCTCTGGTAATTTTATTGTCTGGACAGATGTTACTTCCAGGACGACGACGCTCCATGTCACGTTGCAGCCTCTGTCAAGCAGTGGTATCAAGATATGAATGTAAAACGTCTTCCCTGGGGTGCTCAGAGTCCCGACCTAAACCCCATAGAACATTTGTGGGACGTGTTAGAGCGACTCTTATGGACCAGCGAACCACGTCCGATATCTACATCTGAGCTGACAACATTCTTGCAGCAGGAATGGACACAAATACCCATAGTTGTGTATCAAAACCTTGTTGAAAGTATGCCCCGAAGGGTTGCTAGTGTAATTGCAACACGTGGGGAACCATCCCCCTGGTAAAGCATGTATTTTTTCCCTTATACCATCACATCTTGCTGTCCGGTCCATTATTGAAGGATTGTGTACATGCCACTCTGTCCAATGACCTTTCTCCATATCTCCGGTAGCAGCATCCTCCCACGCTGATTAAAGTTCTGAGGCTTCTGGCTGAAAAACTGATCCAGGTGGCGAAATGTTCTGAACCACTTACAGTTCGTAGAATCGTCAACAGCTCTCTCACCGTACACAACACATATATTCTTTTGCGTCTGTGAGGCTTTCTCTCTATTCCGGAAATAAAAAAGTCATACTATGCCGAAAATACTCCCTATTTTCTGTCACTTTTAATGCCTAATAAAATTTTAAAAACACAATCAATAACACAATTTTTTTCCCAAGTACAGGCTGATATTCCTTCTTTCAAATAACATCAAAACTTTACACACGTGACGTAAATAACTTCAGTTTTGCGAAGTTCCAAAAAGGAACCACCTTTTGAATAAAAACCCACTATATAATTCCACACCATAATTCCATTGATTTTACCATTTACGTGTTTGTTAGTCTAAAAAAAATTTTAGTTTGTAAATCGTATCTCTCTTTTAATTTAACTACCCTAAACATGACAGCTGCAAATGTTTTGCCTATGTTCTGATTTCGGGTGCATTCGAAAAATTGTGATACACAAAGTGCACCTTCAAACGAAATAGTTTGCATTCACTGAATTAAGATATTTATAATTTCAAATTTGCCACCTTCAATCGCTGAGAAGGGTATACAAAAGACGAAAAGCGAAAGTAGCACATAGCGTAGGCTTTCAAAGCAGGGAGTTGCCGTTTTAAAGTGAAGATGGATCTTAAACAGCTGCAAAAAGTACTCCCACATCACATTTATTTAGTCGCGCTCTCAGAATATGCTTAAGAATTTTTTCAGTCAAAAAATCTGTGTGTGCGCGGAGCAAAATACTTTTCCTCTGCTTACGACTATTTCAGTTGTCTTTTAGAAAAAGAGAAATCTCACGGAATCATAACGACCTCGGAAAATCAGATAGTAATTTCTGTTTGTAAATCCAGGCCGCGATTTAAATGCTACTGTATATTTTGAACTTCTAGTATTCTTGAGTACACATACGTAAAACTTCTGAAAGTCCTCCACACAATCATAAATTTATTCCAAGATACAACTCAAGCCTTCCAGGATGATTATAAAGGAAAATAAGACAGGCAAATTGACAGTAGCAGAAGAAATATTTTAAAAATTATATTAGTATATTGCACTTTCTCTCTCGATGAAAGGGAATTAACTACAGACATGAAATATAAAACTGAGCATTGCTATGAAGAGCTTCAAAATGTAACACCGTCATGTCTAATAGTACTCACGTGACTGCTACATGAAAATATTATTGTGTTGACCGATTTGACATCTAAGTGTCTCCTATGGCAATATACCATCTTACAACGGTGCGCATTTCTAGTGTCATCAAAAGTGGTGAAATTGCCAAACTCTACTATCAGATGATCAATGAACCAATTAGATGGTGAGTTAATGGATGGGCGGTTTCTCGCATCCCGTGTGCCAATCAGATCAATTTGTTATCAGAAAGAGTACTAGGCCCGGTACACACATCCGGTTTTCAAACGTGCGGCGCCGCTGCGGCAACACAAGTGCGATCTGAGATACATTAGATCCAATGGAGCAGTGCACACATGCTTCCGGCGACGCACGTCCAACTTGCGTGCAATTTGTACCACAGTTCCCCACGGCGCCGCAGCACGCCGCACACGCTTCTCTGGTCTGAAGTACCTTGTTTTCATAAATAAATGGAATATAAATAAACATTAATAAATGGTTTTAACCAGTAACGTCTACTTAGTTTCAAAATATACTTTTTCTACACTCAGTAAGCGAAATAAACACGATTTCTTCCATAGAATATTTATCGCAAATGGCGCGAAATGAGTTCGTGCGTCATTTCACGGTTATGTGTGCATAGTTGGGCTTCGGCGCCGTAGTGGCGCCGCACGTAAAAAAACCGGATGTGTGCACTGGGCCTTAGATTTCACCCACCTAATGAAAGTTGGTCAAGGATCTACTAGTTTTGGTCTCATGATGATAGGCACATAAAAAGGTTTAATATTGCTCACTCTACTTTACATTTCTTTCATGAAACTAACGTATCAAAGGAAAACTTTAAAAGCTCTCGTCAAAATAATATTGAATATCTATAAAGCACATATAGTTCCTTCGTATAATCAGTAAACAAGTTTTGCATGCTTCCAGATTTGACAGTGGAAGTTTCGTTTCCAGTTCTTAGAATCCATTGTTTTTATGAAAAAGATCAAGTTTCTATCTTTAACTTCCCCATTTTTCTGAAGATGTGCGATTTTCGTTTCCAGTTGGTCACAAAATGATTGTCAGAATCATCCATTCCGTGTTACAGTGAACGACAAAAACAAACGCACTGCACTTTCCCCGAAAACAGCTTTAAAGTCTCGCACAGCTTTTCCTTTAATTCCTCATTATCTAATTAACCTCAAGGACTGGATGAAGAGTAATGTACTTGTACAACTATATCTTTCCTTTTTTTTCTATTTCGCTTCCTTCACAACGTCTGCTCGTCTGCTGATGCATTTATTCTCCTTTGCTCCTTAAAGGATCATTGAAACAATTACGCCGTTAAGTAGCTCACTGACAAGTTTAAACGGTGGCGGGGGAGAAAGCGGCTCAGATGGAAACGAAGAAGCGATTCGCTTGTGCGGAAATGTCGTTTGTCGACCGCAAGCACCCCACTGTCATCGCTTTACCCTCTTGACTTATTGACACTTTTAATGTTTGGTGTCTTAACTTTGCAGTCACTGTCAGCTATTGCAGGTCGCACTAGACCAGTGCCGTAGCGTTCATTGAAGCCTGGTATCCCTTGTTCGAAAACATGTTTGGTGTGCAACTCTGCAGTCACAGCCCGCCTATTCTAGGCTTCACTAGACCAGTTTCCCACTTCAAGGTTTTGTGTTTCATAGCGCAAGGGCCATATGCGACCAAGTTACGCGAAACGGAAGATAGACAATGTCGTTAATGTAAAAAGAAAGGATGTAGAGGAGAAAGAAGATGTTTGGTGTGCAACTCTGTAGTCGCAGTCCGCCTATTCTAGGCCACACTAGACCAGTTTCCCACTTCAAGGTTTTGGGTTTCATGGTGCAAGGGCCATATGTGGCCAAGCTACGCAAACAAAAGATAGACAATGTCGTTAATGTAAAAAGAAAGGATGTAGAGGAGAAAGAAGATGTTTGGTGTGCAACTCTGTAGTCGCAGTCCGCCTATTCTAGGCCACACTAGACCAGTTTCACACTTCAAGGTTTTGGGTTTCATAGCGCAAGGGCCATATGCGGCCAAGTTACGCGAAACAGAAGATAGACAATGTCGTTAATGTAAAAAGAAAGGATGTAGAGGAGAAAGAAGATGTTTGGTGTGCAACTCTGTAGTCGCAGTCCGCCTATTCTAGGCCACACTAGACCAGTTTCCCACTTCAAGGTTTTGGGTTTCATGGTGCAAGGGCCATATGTGGCCAAGCTACGCAAACAAAAGATAGACAATGTCGTTAATGTAAAAAGAAAGGATGTAGAGGAGAAAGAAGATGTTTGGTGTGCAACTCTGTAGTCGCAGTCCGCCTATTCTAGGCCACACTAGACCAGTTTCACACTTCAAGGTTTTGGGTTTCATAGCGCAAGGGCCATATGCGGCCAAGTTACGCGAAACAGAAGATAGACAATGTCGTTAATGTAAAAAGAAAGGATGTAGAGGAGAAAGAAGATGTTTGGTGTGCAACTCTGTAGTCGCAGTCCGCCTATTCTAGGCCACACTAGACCAGTTTCCCACTTCAAGGTTTTGGGTTTCATGGTGCAAGGGCCATATGCGGCCAAGCTACGCAAACAAAAGATAGACAATGTCATCATTGTGCAAAGAAAGGATAAGAGGTGAAAGAAGATGTTTGTTGCGCAACTCTGCAGCCCCAGTCCGCCTATTCTAGGCCTCACTAGACCAGTTTCACACATAAAGGTTTTGGGTTTCATGGCGCTAGGGCCATATGCGGCCTAGCTATTCGAAACAGAAGATAGGTAATGTCGTTATTGTGAAAAAAAAAAGACTGCAGAGGATAAAGAAGATGTTTGGTGTGCAACTCTGCTGTCATAGTCCACTTATTCTAGTCCTCACTAGATCAGTTTCACACATCAAGGTTTGAGTTTCATGGCGCAAGGGCCACATGCGGCCTATCTAAGCAAAACAGAAAATAGACAATATCGTTATTGTGAAAAGAAAGAATGTAGAGGAGAGAAAGAAGATATTTGGTGTACAACTCTGCAGTCATAGCCCGCCTATTCTAGACCACTCTAGACCAGTTTCACACATCAATGTTTTGGGTAACATGGCGCAAGGGCCATATACGGCCAAGCTATGCTGAACAGAAGAGAGACAATTTCGTTATTGTTAAAAGAAAGGATGTCGAGGTGAAAGATGATATATCGCTTGGGCATCCTGGGATCGCGACATCGATGTTTACCAGACCCCCATGGAAAAATCATTAATCAAAGTATCTCGGTTTCTTCAAGCCCGTACACACCTAAAGATGTGCTCCTGAGAGGGCGTGGTTTAGGAAATCAAACGTCTCTATGTAGAGGGGACGACTTATTGAGGTTTGCATGTGCAGTGCCAATGTTTCAGGAACAGTCCAAATGTATTGCGTAACACAGAAGTTACGAGTTGGCATAATTCGAAAACGTCTGGAACAGACTGAAGGGTGGGTGTGGGGGTTGAGGAGAAAGTGATCGATCAGTCAGTCGGACCAAACTTCCGCTGTTAGTGTGTCCTGCCTTGCAGCGTCAGGCTGTGACAATCAATAAAGCAGGCAATGACAAGCTCACCAACATGCACATCATTCATAATCCTTGCATCCGCACGATTGCGTCCTATGCAGTGCAGGAGGAGCGAAGAAAGAGAAGTTGGTCAATAATTCATAAGGGATTTCGTATTGCCCGGGGATGAACACACTTAGAAGCCTTTGGGCTGTGCTTGGAGCTTATTCTTACGTAGGTTGTGTTGCAAACCTCAATAAATAGCTAATAGAGACGAAAAACACGATGGTGGAAAATGTCGATTATTGTGTCGGTAGAGCAAAACGTCCACCATCATTAGTACAAAATGAGGTCACTTTTCTCTTGACGGTATAGGACATTTTATTTCACCGAATGGCTATCGACAGGTTTTATAATCTCGGTTTTCGTCTCTGTTGAAGTTTTTTAATATTTGACTACCTGTTTGTGTGTGCATGTGCGAGTGTGTGGTGGAGTAAAAGTTGGGGTTGGAGTAAGAGTGCGTGCGTGTGTACATATATTGCTATATTACTTGCACAGCCTTTATCAAGCTTTTGCGGTGCACTAATCTCTTTTTATTAAAACGTTAATCTAAGTGGCTTATTTGTATTAGAAATTGCATTTAAACTAACTTTTATGTTTTAACTCTTCATATTTTATTTAATTATGTCAGTTCAACATTGTTTCAGGGGACAAAGGAATTGATCCAGAAGCTTTTGTAGAGTGGGTATAACCGATATACGACTAGAAGGGGAAAAGCATATAAGGATTTCGGCCTGTGGCTGGGTGTCTGTATTAAGAGCCGTATCGGGAGGAACGGGTGCCGGGGGGTTAATTTAGCAAGATCTTCAACGACTATTTCATACTTACTTAGAAAATCTTATGTTTAGCTGATTCTTTTTATATCTGAGCAACTAAAATTGCTACTTAAGATGAGACACTTTTTGTCAGTTAAAAAATATATACACTACCCTACAACAATAGACCAGGCGGAAAGATGTGATGTCATAAGGGAAAGAATACATGCTTTAATAGGTGGATACTTCCACACGTGCTGCAATTACACTAGCAACCCTTCAGGGCATACTTTGAAAAAGGTTTTGATCACAGCTATGGGTATTGGTGCTCATTCCCGCTGCAAGAATGTCGTCAGCTCAGCTGCAGATTTCAGTTCCCTTGTCCGTAAGCGTCGCTCTAACTCGTTCCACAAATGTTCTATGGGGTTTAGGTCGAGACTCTGAGCAGGCCAGAGAAGACATCCATATCTCGATACCACTGCTTGACAGAGGCTACAACATGACATGGAGCGTTGTTGTTCTGGAAGTAACGTTCGTCGATTACATAAAATTGCCAGAGCGCAGGAAGAACCTGATTGTCCAAAATGTTCATGTAGGTGCCGGTGTTCAATTTATAAGGAACAACATGCAAAGGTCCCAGGCCATATCACGAAAAACACCCCTAAACAAGTAGTCGGATTTTATGCAAATTCGCTGGCCTCTGGTTCATTATTTTATTGTAGTGTATATATAATACTAATAATATTTCACAAGCGCTCACATATCCTCACGTTGGAGTGGTGTGAGAGTTTGGAGAGTGGGCTGCCAGCTCAGGAGTTGCCTCAAAATTACGTGGTGTTGTCCTCGGATCTTTTCTCTGGGGATTGATCCCGGACCATCGTCAATAGCCCGTTGTGTTGCACCAGTACGACATTAATTAAAATACTTACCTACTCAAATCATGAAATCCATTGCACTAACAAAGGAATGAACTAAAATTTGCACAAAAAAACAAAAAGCTCGTATAGAAACAAATAGCGCCAAGAAATAAGCAAAAATGCGCCAAATTGGCCTCAAAATGTATTGGTATGGCTATAATGAAGTACCTTTTTTAGTGTGCCGCATAAATTAAGCTTGTAGTTTATGTGTGCAATATGATGAAAAAGATTGAAGTCGCTGTTCTAAAAGTTCCTAACTAGTTGAAGTCTTGCAGGGAAAACTGCTGGCTGCAATATAGATATATTTGCGTGAAATTCATTGGTTTAATGGAACTGAGAACTAAATATATATGTACTCTACAGTATATCCTGCACTTGAAATAGTCGGAAGATTTCTTGGTCTGTTCGTTGTTCAATGCGACCCGCTGGTCGCATTGCAGCGAATGCGTGACAACAGCCGGTCAATCACAAATAAAGGAAGTCGCACAAAGCGAAAAATTATGTTACACCTGAGTGACTCTTATAGAGAGATCTAACAGCTCATCTAGAAAGTGAAGGGGACATAAACAAGTTAGAGTTAATGCACATCAATGATAAATGTCAAAAACATTGCAATTGAGATCAATTTAGCGTCACGTTTTTCTCTTACGAGAAGCCTTTTCCGCTTCAGTTGATATGTATCAAACTCGTAGCTTTATGTAATCGCTATCTGTTGTTAAGAGCTTCGAATCACGAATTCCAATGTCGTCTCTTTAATATTGTCTTCATCTTATGTATGCGACACATGGTGCTTACATACATTGAGTTTGTTTCGTTATATTTCTTTCGGGATAATATTGGACACTTTTAGATGATTTTGGTGTCTAGGATTTCTTATATTCAATAATTTAGCGAGAAATTAAATCGCAAAATAGCGTTTTTGTCTGTTCATCAGAAAAATTGCTCTTGTCTAGGTATTGATGGTCACTATTGACACCCCACGTCATTCATACTAGAGCAAATGCAAAGGTACCATTCAGTAGAAAATAACGTCCTCTACAAATTCAAATCCAAAACATTGCACAAGGGAACGTCTTCATATCAAAGTTTGCACAAACAACAAAATTTCTAATGGAAACATAATAATGCCATAATTAGATTCTGCATATTTAAATAAGTCTAAATATAAAATTTCATGACTTCACTATATCTATATCCCGAGATATCCAATGTTTAATTTCAGAGATCACAAAAACGCTTTTCGTAGATCGAGATAAATTGTAGTTATCCCTACCCGAATTTCAAATTTGAATACTATTTAAAACGTATTTTTCAGCAATCCGAGAATTATTATATTTATTATGCAAGTGCAAACGATTTGAGAATTGCATTATTATATTTACTATGCAAGTGCAAACAACCCGAGAACTATGATTCGAGGTTTATCAAGCGTTTTAAAAACTTTCAGTTCCTCCCTAAAGGCTGCTACACACAAGGCCAGTAATTTAGTCGAGTAGCGAGTGATTTAGTAACTAAACGAGTTGGGACAAAACTATTTCGTCGAGTAGTTTAGTAAAACGATTTAGTAGACTCGATACAGTCAAATGGATAGTAGGCGATCGAGTAGTGCCCCCACCCCACTCCTCTCACCTCTATGGGGACACTAGACAGGTGTGAACACATCTGCTTAGTAGAGTTCATTAGTCATTCGTTTTCATTGCTCGAGGTCTCTTTCATGTGTGTGTTTCTTGTTAAAATATGCATTGTACATATGAGTTTTAAATGTTTGCAACAGTTTGTTGATCGCCTGTCTCGCGGATCGTTTTCATCGCTGTAATTTAAATCCAATATTTTTCTTTAGTCAATAAATCGGTTCTGTTTAAATGTTTAACGTTTTTTATTCTCTTAAAATAACACTTTTATCGGCACCATGATTCGTTGGAGTGATGATACTACGGTCAAATTTGTTACTGCTTATGTGGAACAGTAGTGCTTATGGAATGTGAAGTCTTACCTGAACAAAAATAAAGCATCCAAGGCAGTTACAATCGATGAATCAGAAAAAGCGATGGGAATACCGAAGTTTCCCGAGAAGGAAATCAAACAAAAAATTAAAAACACTAGGAAAGTGGGTGGAGTGGTCGTTCACGGTAAGACGTTTGTCGCCAACTAATTTTTGTCGCCAAATCAAGATGGCGACCGAATTCCGTAACAGCAGATAGGATTGCCATAACAAAAACGGCAGTTGTGAAGAAAATCCACAAAAGGTGAAGGTTACCATATTTGGCGACAAATCGCCTTCTTACCGTGAACGACCACTCCACCGGAAAGTGTTTACATTTATTTTTGAACTAGCAGAATTAATTACTCGGTGTTGACCATCTATATACTCTATTTCATATCATATTTTTCATTGCGATTCAGCTTCGCTCTCCGCATCATCTTCAACAGTCGACACTCGAACACCAACTAAACCGTGTGTGTACAAGTACTCCCCCACTTTCCGTTATCTCGTTTAGTAGAGCTACTAAATCACTCGCTACTCGACTAAATTACTGGCCTAGTGTGTAGCAGCCTTAACATCGCAATAATTAGGAAAATATAATGTTCAAAAACTAATTATCGGAAAATGATGAAATTTCGCATGGCCATACTAGAAGTTCTTCTGAATCGATTTCCATAAAAATATAATAAGGTTCCAATTCATAATTTTTTAAAACATTAATTTAATAATTTTTATTGCATACTAAAAACTATTTTAAAATAAAATACTAAGTGCATTGTGTTTGTGTTGTTAACATGGTACAAAATATCAGAACTATAGAAATATTATTCAGGAAAATATTAATAAAAGTCTTAGAAAGTTATTTAACAATAAGAACTTCACTCTTTCTGTCCTCATAACTTCATGACATGAAATTTGGTATATGAAGTTACATTTTGATATAGACTCGAAATTATGTCAAAACAGGTGGTTCCTATTGGAAATTATGAAGTTGGTGCTTAATTTAATATGAAGACGGCCCCATATTAAAATTTTAGGATTTTGAATTAATCGGACGTTAGTCCTGTCAAACTTCATCTTTGAATTTACTGTTAAAAGTGCTCGAATGAAGAGGAGTGGTACGTTTTTTTCCCCACGACTGTACATCTTAAGCGGGGATGAGTCAGATGAAGTTATGCAGCCTCTTGGAATCCCAGGATCACCAGACCCTTTTTTGTGACTATTTTTCAACCTTGGTGGCAAGGAATATATCTTAAAATTATCTCAGAATTTTTCTATTATATTTTCAAAATGTTGACGACTTTTCAGAAATTTGGCGACTTTGTAGAAGATTCACGAAAGAGGTCAACGAAAATTCAGCTTCCCACAATTTTTAACTAATGGCGGGTAGAAAAATATAATTTTCTAATTTTTGTTTCGAAAAAATATTTTTGAATACACCTATTTTGAAGTTTTGGCGTCAAGTGTAAAAGAAAACATCGGCATTTGTGTTTACAAGATTGTCATGAAAACAGTGTAAGAAATATAGTTTTTTATTTTAAAATTTAAACTTCTTAAAGAGATCTTCAACGTGTTTCATACTTTATCAGAACAGTTTTTTTGCTTTTGCCGATTCATTTTGTATCCGAGCTACTATAAAAATACTTTTTATGCAACTATTTATTTTTATTTATGATACTGATGCTACTCTTTCACAAGTGCTTTGGCTGGGCCAGCCCTGAATCATCGTGCAATCCACTTGAAGCCTGAAATCCCCTAAAAAAATGGGAAACGTTCATTGCTATGGTTGCCAGACAGCCGCAGACTTTCTGTCTGGATCAACTATCGGGATGGGGGTCAGACAGCAACTGCAACACACACCAAAATTTCCACTACCAGTTCTTCGGTCCTGTTCACGTGAGGCGTTTACTAACGCGCGTTTTCCATGGTCAGCTTTTTTTTATGCATTAAATTGTGTTTTTCTCCCTAATTCAAGACTCAGACTTTTTTTAATTCATTCTTTACGATCGTTGAAGATAGAGTATAAATTTCAACGGATTTTTAAAATCAGCGTAAAATTCTATGTCAGATCGATACCAAAAACAGATTTTTTATTTAATTATTTACCATTTGATTATTTAATTATTTATTAAATAGGTAATTACTTATTAAATAATTAATAACTTATTAAATAATTATTTATTTATTTAAAAAAAATCACATTTATAAGGCATCTGTGGTGTAAAATTTTCCCCAGATTTCAAATAAAAAGAAATTTTAACTCCATCTTCAACAATCGCAACTATAGAAACTTGAATTAGGGGAATAAAAAACATAATTTAATGTTTTAGAAAAGCTGACCGTAGAAAACGCCTCGTGTGAACAGGGCCTTAGAGAGCAGCTGCAACAACAAAATTTCCATAATCTTTCTGTTCTGTTTTGTTCTTCTAAACTATAAAATAGCGACCCAAAGTTATACCCTGAACAAAAACCAAATAAACATTTTCTTTCCTGAAAAATATTCTATTTTTGTAAGCCTAAAACAATTTTTACAACAGAGTCAATTCGTAAATCCTACATATTGAACCCGGTTGGGGTTGTGGGAGCAATTGAATTACCACCGCACTGAAACTTCACAACATGCCATTAGAGTGGTGGTCCAGGATCAAACCCGAAGGGAAAGATTCCGAGGACGCCTCGTAAATCTGACCATGGCGCAATAACTATATTTGGTCATGCTGCGACAAAAACACAGGTCCGACAAACACACACAAGAAAAGTTTTACTAACACAGAAGAGAGAAATACAACCAGGGAGGAATCGAACCTGCACCAGCTACGACTACCATTGCCTCGTCATCTGACCGTGGTTCAAAATTACGTGGTGTTGTCCTCGGATCTTTAACATGGGGGATTGATACCGGACCGTCGTCAATAGCCCGTTGTGTTTCTCAAGTATGCCATTAAATAAAATAAAAAAAATATCTTCGACTACCTGATTGGGGCTAGCGTAATGGGCTTACCAACTGATCCAAACGGTTTGCTATTATGGTTTGAAAATGCGTCTTTTTTAAAATAAAAAGCTTGTAATACAAACTAAAAGATTGCAAACAAGAAACAGATAATCATTTATTGGTTTATTGGTATAGTATGAATCTCACACAAATCTCTACTACTATAGATAATTGGTAATTTTTTAGTTAACGTCGTACTAGAGCAACACAACGGGCTATTGACGACGGTCCGGGATCAGACCCTTAAGGGAAAGATCCGAGGACAACACTTCGTAATTTTGAACCACGGTCAGATGACGAAGCAACACCTGAGCAGGCACCCCACTCTCCAAACTTCCACGCCAACCCAACGTGAGGACTTTCGGCCACGACAGATTTAAGGTGCACCAGCCGCCTCTACACCATACGTTCACAAACATCCATGCCCGAACCCGGATTCGAACCAGGAACCTTCCGATCTAGAGGCTAACACCTTAACCACTATACCGGTTGGTCGGCTATACTACTATAGAAAGACGTGTTTGTCTGTTTGCTGTCGGAAAATCCTGACGATTCTATGGCATTTACAGCAATGAGATTTGGCACACAGGTAGTCTGAATGTTTTGCAATTTTTGGGTCGCGGCGAATTTTAAAATTCAATCTAGAAGATTTTTAAATGAATTTAATAGTTTTATTCTCCAACTCTTTCTTCAACGCGTTTCTACCGGAGAGAGAAGAAACATCGGAATCTTGACTTTTCTACTCACGTGACCTAGCCGTCAAGCTTTGGAATCATGCCAAGTTTTTTTCATCGCGGTAGATTCTAAATTTATTTTTTTTCCGTTTCCGCTTTCATTTTGCGCAGAGGAATGATTTTCCACAGAGGATAAAAACAGTTTTAACTTTAATTATGTACTTTTTTTTTCTGTCTCCTAGACCGTTAAAGACAGAGTAAAGATTTCAACGGATTTGAAATCTGCGGAAAATTTCACTTTAGATCGATACCTAATATCTAATAAATGTGGGTGTACGTTTCTATATTTCTTTAGTAGCATATTTTATTGTTGGTGTGCCAGTCATCCTGAAGGGCAAAGCAACCGCAAGAAAAACTATTGAAAAAATACAAAACTCGATTTACTACACAGCACTCATTTTACACCTCTACAGCAATCTGTGGGCCAATTCGGACTCAATTGAAACACTTACACGTTAAACAATAATACATATCTCGAATCCCATCACTAGCGAATATTTTGAGTCACCCATTCAACAAAAAGTTGCACTATCAGTTAATGACTCCCCTATTTTCATTTTCGTCGTCGAGCACCTTTAAATCAAACGCTCGAAAACACAGGGGAAAAAACAAAGACAAAAAACGACAACTTATGCTGTTTTGAAATTCACAACGCGTCGATCTCATACCCATTACCGAGAAATCATTTTATGGCCGTTTTTTACAATCGGTTTATTTTTTTTATCTCCAGCGTAAAAAAAAAAGCACAATACATGAATGGATACGACGTCATTATTATATTATTTTCTCCCTTCACTTACTCTCCCTTGCAACAATTCCCCTTAACATTGATCACGATTGTTAATGAAGGATCTTTCTCACAATGGCCTCAGTCGGGATTCCGATCACGCATTTCCTCGTTGCGCTTCCAATCAGCTCGGGCTTGCCGTGGATGGATTCATCTCGGGTTCGCGTTGCCCTTTCATTTTCTTCTCACTGTCGTCTTCGTTCGGTTGCTCCTGACAATCATTAATGAAAGTTGACACTAAAGGGCTCAGAGAAACAAAGCGAGGTGAGTTGTTCCTGTGTTGACGAAAGTGTTGATGTCCGTGGAATTAAAGATGTCCGGAGGAGTGCAAATGGCACGGTTCAAGGGAGTTTAGTGTTTGATCACCTTTAATTTACGCTCACCTTTGTTAAATGTTGCAACGCTTACAAGAACAAAGACGCCATTTTGATCTTTTGAATTAGAATAGATGAAAGGACATACTGTCACAATAGGAGTCACCTGAAAAGATTTCAACTACTATGGCGTTGGGTTTTATGGCGCATTGCTTTTGGCCATTTTGGGCCAAGCTGCGCCAAATACAATCAGCAAGGATTGGCTAGGAATTGTCGAAGATGGATTCATCTCGGGTTTGCGTTGTCCTTTCATTTACTTCTCATTGTCGTCTTGAGTCAATTGCTGCTGACAATCATTAGTGGAAGTCGACACTAAAGAGCTCAGCGAAACAAAGTTAGGTGAGTTGTTCCTGTGTTGACGAAAGTGTTGATGTCCGTGGAATTAAAGATGTCCAGAGGAGTGCTAATGGCACGGTTCGAAAGAGTTAAATGTTTGATCACCTTTTAATTTACGCTCACCTTTGTTAAATGTTGCAGCGCTTACAAGAACAAAGGCGTTATTTTGATCTTTTGAATTAAATTAGATGGATGGACCCTTCACCAAAAAATTCGCCTGAAAGGACGTCAACTAATATGACGTTGGGTTTAATGGCCCATTGCGTTTGGCCATATTGGGTCACGCTGCGCCAAATACAATCAGCAAGGATTGCCTAGGAATTGCCGTGGATGGATTCATCTCGGGTTCGCGTTGCCCTTTCATTTACTTCTCACTGTCGTCTTGAGTCAGTTATTCCAGACAATCATTAGTGGAAGTAGACACTAAAGAGCTCAGTGAAACAAAGCGAGTTGTTCCTGTGTTGACGAAAGTGTGATGTCTGTGGAATTAAAGTTGTCCAGAGGAATGCTAGTGGCATGGTTCTAGGGAGTTTAGAGTTTGATCACCTTTTAATTTACGCTCACCTTTGTTAACAAAAACATCTTGTTCTTTTGAATTAGAATAAATGAATGGGCCCTTCACAAAGGGGATACCCCCTGAAAAGACATGAACTACTATGTTCGTTAGATTTTATGACGCATTGCTTTTGGCCATATTTGGCCAAGTTGCACAAAATACTTCTAATCAGCACTGATTGGCCAGGAATTACCGCAGATGGATTCATCTCGGGTTCACGTTGCCACGCATCTAAAAATGACGGATAAATATACAAATGTCAAATAATGCGTGGAATACACAGGAATCCCATGAACCATTCTTAGTTGGTTTGAATGGATTTTATAGCTTGAGTCATATTTGGCCAAGCTGAGAGAAACAATGGTTGTTCGTTGACTTAGAGTTATATGGCGAAAGAGACGTATTTGGCTAAGCTTCGCCAAGCACAATACAGACATTGTTAAGTGAGTGGGAAAAGAAAGAGAATTACGTTGTCAACCCCCATGTTTACTAGAGTTAGTAAACCCAGTGGAAAAGATTAGATCACTGGGTTACCGAGGGTTCGTGAAGCCCGCACACACCTAAAGATGTGTCCTTCCGAGGGGTCAAGTAAATGGGCATACACACAAGGAAACGTTTTTGATACAGAAGACACCTACGACTCGCAGGTTGCTAACGCAATTGACAAACTCACTAATCCACAGCGATCCCTGCTCTTGTTGGCCAACCAACCGGTCTGGTGTTTAAGGTGTTATCCTCTAAATCGGAAGGTTCCTGGTTCGAATCTGGGTCAGTGCATGGATATTTGTAAGCGGATAGTGTAGAGGCGGCTGGTGCACATTAAATCTATTGTGGCCGAAGGTCCTTCGATTGTGTTGGTGTGGAAGTTTGGAGAGTGGGGTGCCAATTCGGGAGTTGCCTCGTCATCTGACCATGGTTCAAAATGACGTGGTGTTAACCTAGATTCATTCCCTTAGTTGATTGATCCCGGATCGTCGCCAATGGCACGTTGTGTTGCTCTAGTTCGACGTTAATTAAAATTAACAAACATTACCCTGCTCTTGTTGGATGCTTAACTCATGCTGCAGGTAGAAATGTTAATCGTTTTGTACGAGATGAGATTAGATCAAGTTGAAGAATCATATCCACTATCATGAATATAAATAAAATGTGATCCGTTTGAACTTGTCCGGGTTGTGGTATATCGCCAAATACGGAATAATTCCATCACATTGGAAAAATAACTCAAGTTTATTACGAACACATACAAACAATCGGATCGGGTACGTATGTATTTTAGTTAACGTCACACAGGAGGAACACAATTGGCTATTGGAGACGGTCTGGGTTCAATCCCAAAGGGAAAGATCCGAGGACAATACCACCTAATTTTGAACCACGTTCTGATGACGAGGCGACACTTGAACTGGTACTTGCACTCTCCAAACTTCCACACCACGCTAACAATGTACTACCTAGAAACATAAACATAAAAAAACCTCCTCCCTTACGGCATAAATAATACGGAATGCGATACCGATTAATTTACCTGGTCCAATAATAAAATCACGGAATTCTTGATACGGACTGCTCTGAATTTCAAATTCTGAAATCCAACAGAACTCGTTATTCACTACAGCGTATGGTGCGTATGCATAGTTACATACCAGAATGTAAAATCGGCGCTCATAATCTCCAATTCGTTTTTAAAACTCCCGTCATTATCTTAAGATTTCTGAATAAGGTAAGGCGGGGTAGTTGTAAACAGAATTTGTATGTCCACTTTCAATCCCTATTTTCAAACTCTTGATAAAGTAATTAAACATTGTTCATCCTACTAAATTAACTTGTCACTAGTCTACTTTGGTATTTAATTAGTACGAAGATTCCAGAAAAGAAATTTAGCACCGTAGTTGGCTGTTTACTATTACCCCTGAAAGTAGGTTAATTGTAAACAACGATTTTCCTAATGATATTGAATATTGAACAAGTGACAGCATGAGAAGTTGTCATGGCAGTAGAAGGAACTCCATTGGTATTTTTACACTTCTAATACCATTCTTACAACAACCTCGTTATGATCTTTACATTTACCAAATACTCCCACTTCTTACCCCAGCAAAATATAGTGACACTTGAAAGTTGAATTGATCATAAGGTGAACTTCCAGGAATACACAAGAATATATAGTTCAAACATTTACTGAACAAAGAATGTATTTAGTGTAAAAAACAGAAAAATAATAATAATTGAAAAATACAAACTTGGGTACAAAAAACAAACAAACATTACATTTCTTACACATTAACAGTGCCCTCAAAGTGGAAAATTTCTTTGCGGCCTTCTTTCCTATAGGTTGGAGTAGGTAAAGTTGCTTTGCCATGGGCTTTGGTAACACAGAATTAGTCTTTTTCAACCACAGCGAATTTAGTCGATGCATTTAAATCCGGTGAACTCAAACTCCTCTTCTAAAACGACATCCACCCTTCATACATACGAAAAATGGGTTTTCTTTCTCTTCCCCCCTCAACATCTACAATCAGAAACGTAGTCGTTTCAATGTCTTCCATGAATGCCTCCAAAATATTTAACTTCCCTACAAGCTAGCCTTCTATACTTTACTTGAGAGTTTGGAGAACTTCAACTCTTCATCGTCAATGTTAGTCAATTATTTCAATAGTTCTTCATCCTCATTGTCCTCGAGTTCTCATGTTTTCCTCTCCCCATTTGTTTTTTCTTGGTTTCTGGTTTACTCCTGGCTTACTCCTGGCTCTTTCACTTTCTTCTCACTCGGCTACATTTTGTTCTTTTTCTCTTCTGCCTCCTTCAAGCGTGACAGAACTTGGTCATTTGCAAGAACTTCACCATATGTGTGATGTTTTAGTAAATCAGTCTTCTTGCTCCCCAAGCACACGAAAAATGTAATAAAACGCAATTCAAATGTACTAAATACGGTTAAATACAAAATGACACAGAAAAACACATCGATTTTCCATCCAAATTGAACGAAACTATTGGCAAAGTTATGTTTACAATTCCCCCGTCCCTTGAAAAATATGGGGTAATTGTAAACATTCAACTGTAGGTGTATTAAAGTTCCCAGAAGGAAATGTCAATGATTTTCTGTTAGATAGAAACATAACTGACTGTAGTAAAGAATTTGAACAACATAAATTTCATTATATTATGGAGGGCAGCAGAAAATGCAACACACAACTTTAAAACCCAAACTTTTCAACCACAATTTTTTCAGCTAAACAGATTGCTATCAGCTGTGGTTAAAAAAATATGGGATCTCCATAGTACATCCTCATGGTTACCAGCTTTCATATTTCACAACTTTTTAGTTTCTCGGAATTTCACGTGGGCGCTTGTATAGCTTGTTTACACGTACCCAGCCCGACCCTACCTATTATATTTATTTCATTCTCCGATTAAATTCCGGTTGTAAAAACTAAACTCTTCAACTAGAATGCATTGCTTGACTACAGAATTGTGACCTCCATCATGGTCTATACGCATAAACCACGTGATAGCCCAGCTAGGTATCGCTTTCAGCACATACGGTCTGAGTGCTATTTTATTTTTTAACTTCTACTTCGTGAAACTTTCATTCCGCCAATTAGACGTACGATAACATTTTTCCTGATTGAAAGTTTCTTGGTAAAGGGACTGTATAAAAAGTGAAGTTTCGTACTTTTATACGCATCGTGCTTGCAATATGAACAATGCATATCGTCACTCAAAGTGCAAAAGGTCGTGTGTCTAAAAGTTACAAATTTAAAGAGAGCTCATCGTTCTCATTAGGATTTGATTTTACTATTACCATATAATTTGGTTGTAATTTTTATTGGATCAGCTGATGGACATAAGAGATTTTGCCACCAGGTGGAAATCACAAAGCAATAATAGAAGAAAAAAATTGAATTTTTGACGCATGACCTTTTGCACTTGGAGTGACGTTATTCAACATTTATATCAGGTAGGCAGTTGAATTTACGTCACACAGGAATAACACAACGTGCCAATGACGACGATCCGGGATAAGCCCCGAAGGAAAATATCCAAGGACAACACTTTGTCATTTTGAATCAGTCAGATAACAAGATCAATATCTGAACTGATACCCCTCTACAAACTTAAACACCACGCCAAGATGAGGATATAAGCACGTACATATTTAACCCTTCTGGTGTTGGTCGTCTTAGAGAGGCTCTCACCAGATCTTGATCGACGGGATATCCCTTAATTAGCAAAACTGACCAGATCTTGATCGACGGGATATCCCTTTATTAGCAAAACTAACCAGATCTTGATCGACGGGATATCCCTTAATTAGCAAAACTGACAAGATCTTGATCGACGGGATATCCCTTAATTAGCAAAACTGACCAGATCTTGATCGACGGGATATCCCTTAATTAGCAAAACTGACCAGATATTGATCGACGGGATATCCCTTAATTAGCAAAACTGACCAGATATTGATCGACGGGATATCCCTTAATTAGCAAAACTGACCAGATCTTGATCGACGGGATATCCCTTAATTAGCAAAACTGACCAGATATTGATCGACGGGATATCCCTTAATTAGCAAAACTGACCAGATATTGATCGACGGGATATCCCTTAATTAGCAAAACTGACCAGATCTTGATCGACGGGATATCCCTTAATTAGCAAAACTGACCAGATATTGATCGACGGGATATCCCTTAATTAGCAAAACTGACCAGATATTGATCGACGGGATATCCCTTAATTAGCAAAACTGACCAGATCTTGATCGACGGGATATCCCTTAATTAGCAAAACTGACCAGATATTGATCGACGGGATATCCCTTAATTAGCAAAACTGACCAGATATTGATCGACGGGATATCCCT
Source organism: Metellina segmentata (assembly GCA_947359465.1). Classification (NCBI taxonomy): domain Eukaryota; kingdom Metazoa; phylum Arthropoda; class Arachnida; order Araneae; family Tetragnathidae; genus Metellina; species Metellina segmentata. The sequence continues at coordinate 30,335,254 of OX375876.1, read as the reverse complement.
TAATTAGCAAAACTGACCAGATCTTGATCGACGGGATACCCCTTAATTAGCAAAATTGACCAGATCTTGATCCTGACATCAAAAATTAAGCATGGTACTCCGGTTCCGAAAGGTAAGACGTATATTCTGCGTCAAAATGGACAAGAACTAGATGACGAAATATCTCGTCATTAGCAAAACTGGTTAGATCTTGATTCACGAGATGTGTCGGCGAAATCACTTGGAGGGTTACGGGAAGGCTCGTGCCCTCTTCCGAAATTTTAAAATTTAAAGTTATCAAAATGACGCCCAGAAATAAATTTAATCAGCGTAAAATCAGTTTTGTTTTATTACGCAGGTATACATAAGTGAAAAATAGTTGAAAATCAGCTTAATTAATCTTTAGACTACGGACGGAAAAGCAGTTGTACCATGATTGCACCAAGGAAAAATTTAGACAATGCCCAGTACATCAGCTGTACCTTGAAAGATATAAAAATCGCGCCAAGAAAACATTCACGCCACGACCGTTACAGCAGTTGTATCTTGAAAGTTATAAGAATCGCGCCAAGAAAGAATCGTGCTTCTTATATCTATAGCCGTAGTTAAAAGGTTGAACATTTGAATACGGCTAAGATATAACTGGCGGGATTCTGTCTTGATGCGATTCTTACAACTTTCAAGGTCTGTACTGGCCTTGGTCAAAATTCTTTCTTAGCGCGATCACGGTACAACTGCTGTACCGTAGTCTAAAGGTTAATAGCTCACTTAGCATTGAGCCAATTTATACAAGTTTCAGAAATAAGCAAACTGGAGTAATGAATGCTTATCAATAAAATTCTAAGCAGAATAAAACTCATGTAATCATGGTCAAAATTACTAATTAGGCATTCATACGGAATTTGGTACACTATTAAGTACTGAACATCAGACGGCTCTATTCTATAATGCTAATCCTTTCATCCTAATATGCAAACCACCCATCTTTAAAGCTAACTAAAAGCGCTAGTATTTTGGTAATCATTTTCTTAATTTGCATGTTACTTGAATGCAATTGTAACATTTGGTTTATATTAAAAATTAGGGCCGGTTTGCGAGTTTGAATCCAACCAAAGAGCGCCGTGTACACGGGGGCATGTTAATCTGTCCTGGTCTCAAATGTCCTCACATTGGCATGGTGTGGAAGTGTGGAAAGTGGGGTGCCTGCTCTGGTGTTATCTCGTCACCTGACCGTGTTTAAAAATCACGTTTCGTCATCGGATTTATCCCTTCGGGTTTGATCCCGGACCGCAGCCAATACCTCATTGTGTTTCTCCAGTGCGACGTTAGTTAAAATACCTACCATACCTAGATTAAAAATTAACGCATAACATCATCAATACGACGGTGAATGAAATTAGTTTTCTTCACCGGTTGTTTATGTTTACACTGAAAAGCCCTCTCATATTACCATTTTAACCTTCTGAGGCGTTCACACGCATATCTCTTCTGAAAGCTTCAGACTTTTTTGCATGAGCTCTGAATAATTTCGATCTCCTTGACCAATAAAATCTTTCAAAGGATTCTTTAACAGTTCTGGTGGTCGAAAACTGCTTTGTGTAATAGCCAGACTCTAATACAAAACATTTTCCTATTTGAATCTCCGACGATATCCATCGTCATTGACAACATTGTGTTACTCCATTCCTCTTGGAGTTACACAATGTTGTCAATGACGATGAATATCGTCGTTGTCAAACTTGATCAGAACTTGAGGAACGAGGTATCTCGTCGAAACCACTTGAAGGATTAAACCAATACATTGGAATTTAGTCATTTATTTGGTACTTGGTATTTTTAATTAACGTCACTGGAGCAACACAACGGACTATTGGTGACGGTCTGGGTAAGGTAATTTTAACTGACGTCGTACTAGAGAACACAACGGGCTATTGACGATGGTCCGGGATCAATCCCTTAAGGGAAAGATCCGAGGACAACACCTCGTAATTTTGAACCACGACGACGGTCCATATAAATCCCCTAAGGGAAATATCCGAGGACGATACCACGTAATTTTGAACCACAGTCAGATGACGAGGCAAAACCTGAGCTGAACTCCCACTCTCCAAACTTCCACACCACGTCAACGTGAAGACATTAGAGGCCACGACAGATTTAACGTACACTAGTCCTCTTTATATACGATTATATTTGATTGAATTCGAACTCGCAACCCTCCGATTTCTAATTTAATCCATCGTTATATCCAATGTCTTTACGCCGACCAACCGGTATAGTGGTTAAGGTGTTAGCCTGTAGATCGGAAGGTTCCCGGTTCGAATCCGGGTCCGGGCATGGATGTTTGTAAACGTATGGTGTAGAGGCGGCTGGTGCACCTTAAATCTGTCGTGGCCGAAAGTCCTCACGTTGGGTTGTCGTGGAAGTTTGGAGAGTGGGGTGCCAGCTCAGGTGTTGCTTCGTCACCTGACCGTGGTTCAAAATTACGAGGTGTTGTCCTCGGATCTTTCCCTTAAGGGACTGATCCCGGACCGTCGTCAATAGCCCGTTGTGTTGCTCTAGTACGACGTTAACTAAAATTACCACAAATTATTACCAATGTCTTTACGTTAAAGTCCAGAGTGATGTGACATCTCAAGTGTTGACCTCGTCATTTGTCCGTGGTTCGAAATGGCTAGGCACTGTTCTCGGATCATACCCTATGCGATGCATCTCGGACCGTCTCCTACAGCCCACTGTAGTGCTTCAGTACGACGTTAATTCACGGTATTTAGAGAATGTGTAGCTGACGTTTTTCTGAAGGCACCAGAGCGTAATTTTCGTCCCAGTCCTCCCCTGCGTTTAAGAGAGGCATTCCAAGCCTCCAATGAAATACCAAACACCAAGAGTGCGTGCGAAAATAACTCACCACAATCCCTCGCGCGCCCAACTTCCGTCTAGTCGAGTGAGACACCCGAGCACTTTTTTCCCTAATTAATGATCTGTCGTACTCACTCACGACGAAGACCGAAAAAAAGAACTTGACACCCATTTTCACGCCATTCATCGTAACCCTCTCGAACACACCCCTCTCTTTAATTCTCCCGTGTGCGACGCACTCTGCACATGCATGTGCAAAATTAGATCCACCCTGTCCTGTCAAGGGGGTCTGAAGTGTCTTTTCCGAGAAGCGGAGGTGAAAGACCTCTGCATCAAGACACTTAGAAGTAGGCCTAATTTTAGAAGAGCTTTTCATCGGGGTTTTATGAATGGAAGGATTGGTGTGAGGGCGAGATTATCATTACGGAAGATTTATTGGCTGCTCGCGGGGTTGAGCTTGGGTTGTTGAGGATCCAATTAGACGTCGCTGATTATTTTGGGAAAAGCGGAATTCTTCTGAGGTTTCCCCTACTTGGAAAGTGATCCCTTTCCGAGATTTGAGCTTCGATAAGTATTGTTTTAAGCAGTGAATGTAATAGTAAGGTGTTGCCGAAAGGTTTGGGGGCAAAAAAAAAATGGTGTCGTTACACATTGGAAGAATTCCGGGTTGTAGATCGACGATTGTGGGAATCACCTTTCCTGCTGTCTCTGAAAGTAACAGTGAGGCGTTGCTGATCTTCACGGAATGGAACAATACTCGTTATGTGAGGCATTTTTTGTCAAGGTGGCGGCATTGTTTCAGTCGCGGAATGTGTTTATTACGCGTTTCTCACTGCGATGTCGATTGGGTTGTTTCTCAGCGCTTCTCCGATAAAAGTTCCACGAATTTCGTTACATGAAACCCACCATTCACCAGTGGCTAGTGTTTCCAATACGGATGAATTATGTCAAATTGACCCTCGCCTTCGCATTGGATACACGATTTACTCATCGTCATTTTTTATTTGGAGAGCGCGTCCTCAATTGAAACTCATGCTCTACTCCTTTTTCAGTTTATCACATTTTAATTGTCTGACCCGTCTTTATTCGTCGTCTCAAATTTTATAAAACTACTATTTTTAAATCTGCGAGATTTGATTGGAGGAAAATCCTCATTCAAACCTTTTCGCATATTTAAGTTCAATTGGTTTTTAAAATCTAATGTAATTATGTTTCAAATACAAAATGTACCTTTAGTTTTATATCATGTTGCTATGTGGTCAATATGTTTTATATATTTTTTTATGGTTTTATCATGCGCTTGGCGCAGTTTGTCCGAGTTTGGGCCTTGCGCCATAAAACCTCAGCATCCAATCCAAAGAAGTTCCAAAGAATAAATTTCGAATTGATAAAAATGATAGTTGATGAGTCAACGTCCATTAGACTAAACGTCAATATAGTTTCTCGTACCTTAAATTGTGGTTTATAGCCAAAACGGTGACGGGACCTTCCTTTGAGTTAGATGGCATATTTTTAGTTTGGTAGGTATTTTAATTAACGTCATACTGGAGCAACAGAACGGGCTATTGACGACGGTCCAGGATCAATCCCAACAGAAAAGATCCGAGGACCACACCATGTAATTTTGAACCACGGCCAGTTGAAGAGGCAACACCTGAACAGGTATCCCACTCTTCAAGCTTCCACAACATGCCAACGTGAGGAGGGGATATTTGAGACTACAAAAGATTTAAAGTGCACCAGCTCCTTATCTACACGACAAGCTTTGGTTGTATTATAACTAGCAAACCTTTTTCAGTTTGAGTAACTATGTGTGCTATGGGTATAAGGGAAATTGCTATCACAATGGCGAAACATTTTAATTGATCACATTAAAGTTGACGTATAGGATGCTTCACCTTGTTCCACATTGGGAGACTATTTAGCAAGTCTCCTTTTCATCAACTGATTTTTATTTAAAGTAAACATCACATGGGATAGTTCTACATTTCTTATAATTTCAGTCTCGTTTCTGGAAATTGAATAATAAATAATGTAATGATCTATTTTCTTTCAGATTTCTCTTGTGGAATTGGCTACTAGGGTCGACGATCGGTGGCAGCATTTTTCCAAACTTACGTCTTTTTGTTCCGACCAACTTGTAAGTACTTTTTATGTATTTTTAATTTATTACTACATTTCGAATTCCACCTGAAGGGTGTTTACAATAAATTTCTGAAGCACACATCTTCATTCCTGAAGTACGACATATGGATACATTTAAAGAATAACTTATTTTACTCTTAAAACTTTAAAGTATATTAATTAATTCCTGATGTCCTCGTTCAGCGGCATCCTAGTAATTGACCCTAGTAATGTCTCGTGGAATTGGTTCATTACCTATTTGTGTGGGGACGTATTCTTGACAATTACATTAAAAAATACTGTTTCCTTTTTATGATTTCTAAGTCTATATACCCTCATCTTCGTGCCAAAAACTTCCTGGTATAGTGACCAGTCTGAGGCAAAAACCTTTTCCAATTGAGATCTTCACTTCCTTGGAGTAATAGACGGTGTAGCATCACAGTTCCCATCTTCGAAATTTCCTCTCTTACATGAATTCACAGTCAATGAGGGTAATTTGGTAAGTTTTAGTTAACGTCAGACTAGAGCAACACAACGGGCTATTGACAACGGTCCGGGGAAAGATTCTAGGATAACACCACGTAATTTTGAACCACGCCGTCGATGAGGGAATTCTAGGAATCCACCGGTAGAATAATAGATGGCAGAGATGTGACATCAATGTTTTATAACATCGACATCGATGTATTGGAGCCTATCTTTTTTTAACATCGACATTTATACGTTGTCGATGTTTTATTTTTAAATGAAAAAGTAGCGTTATAAAAATTAAAAAAATAACCAAGTAGCATATTTTTTATAATCTGTAAATTGAACATACTTTTAGACCAAAGTGGCCAAGGGTGATGCGTCTGAAAAGTAGGGATGCGACATCGATGTCGATGTTTTCAAAACATAGATGTATTTACCATCGATTTATTGGTGTCGATGTTTGTTTAACATCAATGTTTTAAGACTGTGGATGTTTTTACGTTGTCGATGTTTTTACGTAGTGCATATTTTATTTTTGAATGAAAAAAGTTTAAATACACTGATGCTTAAAAACATCGTTGTTTAGAAACATCGATGGTTTTGGGGCGATGTATTATCAACATCGATGTTTTAATTTTGAACATCGATGTTTTGCTGTTGCTGTCGCATCCCTAATAGAGAGCCCCAATTTCGCAGTTCGTAAAACGTAGATAAATTTGTCGTTACTGGGATGGAGATAGTCTCCCTCGGATCGTAGACCTCCCTCAAGATCCTTTAGTCCGGATCACGACACTTTGAAACCCATTGTGACAATAGTAGAACTGGTCTGCTCCGTTGAAACCGCGTGACTGGAACCATTTTGTTTTTTACTCATTTACCCTCGAGAATTGCCTTAATTTGTTAACTTTGTAAGTGTGTAATTAAATGTGCTGTATGTCTTAAATTTTTTTTAATTGCCTAAAATCCACTCCCCACTAAAACTTATCTCACGACGTTACAGCAGTTTTGTCTCGACGTTGTATCTCGTCTTTAACAAAATCGACCAAAATCCTGATGGACGAGATATCTCGTCGTTGACAAATTTGACCAGATCCTGATGGACGATATATCTCGTCGTTGACACACTTGACTAGATCCTGAAGGACTAGATATCTCGTCGTTGACACACTTGACTAGATCCTGAAGGACTAGATATCTCGTCGTTGACACACTTGACTAGATCCTGAAGGACTAGATATCTCGTCGTTGACAAACTTGAGCAGATCCTGATGGACGAGATATTTCGTCGTTGACAAACTTTACATATCTTCATGGACAAGATATCTCGTCCAAACCACCTGGAGGATTAAAGTACCTTGGATAGACGGCAAAATATTTTTTGAGATGGTTGTTTTTATTGGGATGATGAGATGTTTTCAAGCATAAAACATTCTTTAAATATTAAGTGTTGGTCTTTTCTAACGCTCGAATGGCTGGACATTTTTGGTACTTCAAGAACAGTAATTTAAATGAGAAAAAAAAGGTTTATTTTGAATTCCTCCCAACTGAGAAGAAACAAATTTTACCCTGAAAACGATAATTTAGTAGTAGTGACGAAAAATAATTGCGCGTTTCGAGATTTTTATCATCAGGATGTTGAGGTGCAAGGTCCAAACGCGGACAGAACACGAGATAAGTAGAAAAATCAGTGCAGTGATAGATGCGACAAATCACGCATAAAATAACAGTCAAACACAGACATTTAATGCAGAGATGTTTGGTAATGGATATTACACCTAAAAAAACAATGGTGTGTATAAAAAGGAAAACATTTGAATACAGAGTTTCCACAACAAATCTTTTAAATTTCAAATTGTACTTTTGAAAGATCCGAGATGATTATTAAAAACAGGAAGGGTCATTAAAATGGGTAGGTAGGTATTTAATTAACGTCGCAATGGTGCAACACAACGGGCTATTGCAATTAAAATGGAATGAGCAGTTTTAGTAACTTATCATGTATTATAAAAACAGAGAGACAATCTACCTAGATACTCGAAACAAAAGAATCTATCTCCGATAAAAAAAAGTAGCTAGGTATTTATTTAACGTCTCACTGAAGCAAAGTATTGGCCGTTTACTGACGGTACGAGATTTATTTCGAAAAGAAGGATACGAGGACAACACCGCGTAATTTGAAACCTCGGTCAGATGACGAGGTCACGCCCGAGCTGACCACCCCACACACTCTAAACTTCAGCACTATACACCAACATGAGGACATTAGAGGTCACGACAGATTTGACGTGCCTCCTTTGCTCACAAATGCGGTTGGATTGATTCGAACTCGCAACTGCCCGGTTATATACTCTGACCGGGCTACCGTGGCACACAGACTAACAGGTGGTTAATTGATTGAGTTGAGTTTCATGGCGCACGATTCTGAAAGTTATAAGCTGTTCCCAACAAAAGACAATAAGATGAGGAAATGGAATAATCAGACGAACATTAAAATGAGAGTTTTTAAAATTAGAAACAAATTGGGTTGCATATAAAAAATTTTTAAAGTATTTTATTTGAGATGAAAAATTTTGTTTGATATTTGTGAACAATTTTATTTGAGATATGTAAAACCTTATTTAAAAAAAATTATTACTTAGACGGTCTATATCTTAGAGAGTAGTGGGGTGGAAACAGAAAAGATCGCTTGGGTATCTCAGGAGCGCAACGACCGTGAAAGCCAGTCTTTCTAGAGCAGTGATTCCCAACCGATGTGCCGCGAAAGGGCTGGAAGGGTGCTGCAAAAAATAATACTGGACAAATATTTAAGATATTTTAAAAATCAGAAAATCCATCAAATTCGTGAGCCCAAGAAAGTGAACCAAAGAAAAAATTAAAGGAGGAAATTCGGTTTTGTGTGCTCTGATAATTCTTTTGTGCCTCAATGTCTCATATGCCTGAAAGAGTTGTCAAATGAAGAGATGGTGCCAAGTAAACTACCCCCCCCCTCATCGACACCTGTCTACCAAACATCCTTCGTACATAGATACGGATTTTAACTGTTCTAAACGTCTGCATACTCAAATTCAAATGCACAGTTCTTTTATGAAATCAACCACACTGATTTCTAATTGAACTCTAAAAGCAAGTTACAGTCAAGAGATTGATAATTAAAATCAAAAAGCCTCTCACAATAGCCGAATCACATTTTTTAACAGCTTATGTGGAAATTGTCAAAAATAGCATAGAAGTTAGTAACAGAGTCCAGAAAATTTGTGAAAAAAGCTTGCCTAGAGGTTGATGAATCAACAGATGTTAACAACTATTGTCAGCTAATAAAACTTGTTCGAATTCCTGATGAAAAACGGTTTCAAAGAGCATATTTATTCTACAGAGAATTTCAGAAAGAACCAACTGGGAAAGATGTCTTTAAAGTGATTAATGAATACTTTGCTAGAAACAAAATTTCATGGGACAATTGCATAAGTTTATACATTGATGGCGCTGCTGCAATGACAGGAAGGGTCAGAAGCTTGTCGTCGAAAGTTCGATCTGAAAACATTGATGTTCAAATAGTACACTGCTTTATTCAGAGAAGCTCTCATATCAAATGTAGTTCACTTACAGAATTAAAGTTCACAATGACATTATAAAAATGGGGAATGTGATCAAAATTAGACCACTTCATCATGTCTTTTTTCAATTTTATGTGTTGAAAAGGGATTAGAGAATCAATTTTTGTTGTTCTATACTGAAGTCCGTTGACTGTCCAGTTGTCTCCAGAGTTCTAGAGTTGAAAGAGGAATTAAAAGTATATTTTGAGAGCAACTCTCAATGTTCAGCTAAGTTGGAATACTGGTTGCAAAAAATGGCCGGCGTCGCTAACATGTTTGAATACCCAAAATAACTTAATCGGAAATGCAAAGACCGCTTGAGAATATATTAACTTGCACTGACAAAATTAATGAATTCACAAACAAAATTCAACTTTGAAAATATGTGGTAAAAAATGGTTCAATTTAAATGTTTAGTCGGTGTTGTATAGTTCGAATCCTAAAAAGAATTACTAGAACTTCTAGATCAACACCTATGCATGTTTGAGAGAAGATTTCATCACTACTTTGAATTTACAGAGACAAAGAAATTCGATTGGGTTCGAAATCCAGTTGCATCTTCATAGATCACATGGCATTCGATTTGACAAGAAAGAAAAGGAGAAGTTACAAGACTTAAAATGTGATCGTACCCTTGAAGTTGAGTTTAAGTATTTTTCATTATCTTAATTCTGTGTGTGGGTAACCTGAAAAAAAGGAATTTCCAACCATCGTCGAAAAAGCTATAAACATTCTTTTACCATTTGCTTTAACATACATGTGTGAACAAAGTTTCCCCCTCTTCTATGCTCACTATCAAGAATTTGATATCATCATTAAAAAGTCTTGATCATGAATTCCGTGTAGCTCTTTCGACCAACTCCAGATATAAAAAGTTGCGTTCACAGAAACAAGCCCAAGTATCTCACTGAAATAAGAAGGTAATATATGAAAAAACTGTGGCAAAAGAATATTGTAGTTATCTATATTAATATTTAAAATGTTTCTTTTTTAATTAGCATATTTATGAGTAGTCCGTTATGTATAATTAATTTTATTTTTGTATTTTCACATCCGAATTTTATAAAATAAGTGTTCTAAAAGTTTAATCACAGCTTCACTCAGTCAAATCTGACTATTTAGTTCATACATGCAATATAAAACTATGTCAAATATCAATCACTGAGGATGTATGGCTAGTGTATTTTCATTCCATTTGTTGTTTATTTCGTGCTTAGGACTGCTCAAGAAGACTTATCTGAAACGAATGTCTACCTAGAAGGTTTATGTGTTATAGTGTAAACATATCTTTAAAAAAAATATTTTATGAATTGAATCCCTAGTACCAAATAGAAGAAATTAAGCATGTTAATCAAAAATTGTTCCTTCATAGTGTGTCGTGAAATTATTTATGCTTGTGAGGTGGACCGTGAATTAATTTATGCTTGTAAAGTGTGTCGTGACGTGAGAAAGGTTGAAAGCACTGCTCTAGAGTACCTTGAGTCCGTGAAACCCGCACGCACCGAAAGGAAATGTGCCCTGAGGAGCGGGATATAAAGGTAGTACAGTCATGAAATTTCATATTTTTCAGAATCTGATTGTGGCATCAAGACATGATGTTTCCGATAGTAAATTTCGTTGTTTGTGCAAAATTTCGTATAAAGACGTCCCCTTATGCAATTGCTTTGATTTTGCATTTGTAGAGGACGTTATTCCCTATTGAATGATACCTTTGAATTTGCTCTAGTATGAATAGTGCTCGAAATAAAGGAGGTGGTTCGTTTTCCTTCCGTGACTGTACATAGATGTCTGAAAATCAAAAACTCATTGAGCGTTTTGTATATTGATCGTTACGGTCTTTCGATCGTATTAGAAAACCGAAGGAGATTGGACCCCCTTCGAAATTTTTTCTGAGTACGCACTTACTTCTTCACCAACCCGAAAGAATCGAATCATATAGCTTCATAATTTTGCGACAAGAAAAACATAACAAGGAAGATGGCATGGGCTTTTGTACCAACCTTTCTTAACTGAAATGATTCGACACATACTCAACAAAATACTAACTGTCCACTCACCTAAACATCACAATTTTCAATTAGTCTGTCTACATTGTACTAAAAAAAAGTTATTTTTACTTTATGGCCTGATATGGTTCGCCATAACTACGATTCAATTTCATTGGCTGAGGTAAAAATATATTCGAGTAATTATGGTATTCAAATATAATATTTTAGGTATTCAAGTAATATTACAGAAATTTAGCTACTTCAAGGCAATTTCAACGTCAAAGATAAAATGTCAAGATTTAGTACCTTGTTATATGACCTCCCAGTCTGCAAGATATGTCATAACTATTGTTTTGACAATGATTAATTAGTTTTTCTTTTGTTTCTAGTACATTGAATTTATTGTAATAGTCGTGAGCTGTTTCTTGATTTATCCCGGAATGTATCACAAGTCGCCCCTTGAAAGATAATACATCGATTGTTGGAGACGTTTAAATATGACAACAGACAAGTCTGTCTCAGAAAAAAAAAATATTTTCGTCGAATGTGCATTTTTGTTTCGTACTTATATGAATAATGTATGACAACGGTAAAATTGTTTCTCAAAGTCATTATCTGTTCCATGAAGTTTTGTGGGATTGGGACCATAACAATAAACTATTCGAAACAGGGCAAATATGTCTTGTTTTCCAACAATAGGATATCGCAGGAACACCATTCTCTCTCTCTCTCTCTCTTTTGTGGACACAAATAACCTACATAAATAACCCATATAAATAACAGAAAAATCTATTCATATCTATTTCGCGGAGTAGTTACGGCGTCTTGCTATCAGCAGCGTATTGTGTGCTTTTTACTATTACCTAAAATTATAAATAATACTAAAATACCTTGAGATCACGAAAGCATATTACGTCTATTTAAAAATACGTAGACAAACAGGATGGTCTGATGGCTGTTTAGTTGGGTTTTATGGCACAAGGGCAAAATTTGGCCATACTGCGCCAGACACAAGATAGACAATGGACGAATGCACTGCGAATTTTACTGTCACAGAAAAAGAAATAGACCCAGAGAGGAATCGAACCTGTGTCGCTGTGGCCATGTCCATTGAGCCTCGAAAAGACTCTACAGAACACTCAGAATCGACCGCACACTATTCACATAACGCGATTCCTTATTGGAAACACGCCAACCAACCGGTATAGTGGTTAAGATGTTAGCCTCTAGATCGGATGGTTCCTGGTTCGAATCCGGGTCCGGGCATGGATGTTTGTAAACGTATGGTGTAGAGGCGGCTGGTGCACCTTAAATATGTCGTGGCCGAAAGTCCTCACGTTGGGTTGGCGTGGAAGTTTGGAGAGTGGGGTGCCATCTCATTTGTTGCCTCGTCATCTGACCGTGGTTCAAAATTGCGAGGTGTTGTCCTCGGATCTTTCTCTTAAGGGACTGATCCCGGACCGTCGTCGATAGCCCGTTGTGTTGCTCTGGTACGACGTTAACTAAAAATTACCATTACCTTATTGGAAACGAAGCCTTGTTGATCTTTTTTCAATTAAACGCAGTTTCCGGCCAAGCGCATGAGTCGCGGTAGCCCAGTTGGTAAAATCACGGATTTTCAACTTAATTGGTTGCAAGCTTGAAATTGGATCCAGGTAAACTTTGAACCACGATCAGATGACGAGGTCAACACCTGAACTAACAACCCACACTTCAAACTTCCAAACCGCATTTGAAGACACGTTAGAATTAAGCCTCCTTGTGGTAGGTGTGTATTACGTCGTACTGAAGCAACACAACGGGCTATTGACGACGATCAAGGATCACTCTCCCAAGAGATTCGAGAACAACACGTATTTTTAACCATGGTCAGTTAACGTGGCAACACCTGAGCTGGCATTCCACTCTCCAAACTTTGACACCAGGCCAACAGGAGCACATGTCAGACCACGACAGTTTTAACGTGCACTAGCCCCCTTTGTACACGACGGTGTTTGGCTTCCGGTTGCTAATATGTTACCGCGGCTCTAGCCTCTTGTGGTATCGCCTCATTAGCAAAACAGCAGATTTTGATGGACGAGATATCTTGCCATTAGAAAAATGACTCCATCACCAAAAAATGGTAATATCTTCATTCGGAATTGAGTCGACATTCTTCTTGATGATAACATATCTAATCATTAGCATAATTGGTAGATTTAAGATGAATATTTATGATATTTACAGCTATCTATATGTGTAATTCTCTTACGTGGAACACAAAAGACACGTTATTTACGATCGCGGTTTGGCAACACGGTATGATTGTTTGTTTACCACGAAGCCTCACGCCTCAATTGGATTTATAGTGTTATCGGATGAAATTTTATTGAAAAGAAAAATGAATATTTGTCGAGCTGTTGCAACTTATAATCAAAATCAATGAAAGCGGAGGCTCTTTTCAGGGCCATTTAAAAAACGGCCCTTTCCAGGGCCAACAGTTATACTTCACCAAGACGCTTGCATTACATCTTTCGACAAAAAATTCAATGAAAAAGTGTATGGGTGGCACGAGTGCTGGTAAAATGTACACACAAACAACTTGCTGGGTATTCATTTTCCAAAGCAAGAGACACATTTCGAGTCAAAATTTCTCAATGTTTTTTTTTTATTTGAATTCCAAATTGCTCGAGTCTGATTCCAGAAGTATTGTATATCTTTCCTGTAATACAACAAATTTATAATTGAAAAATATTTTTTTGGAACATCATGTTTAGTAAACAATTTCTTTTGCGACATGTCTTCACGACACATGTCTTCATTGATGCAAGCGAAGCAAGCATAGGTTCGCGCATCAAACAGATGAGAATTGCAAAGCAATTCTCCGGGAGTTGGCAAGCGTCAGCGAGCAGGGGGCGGGCCCCCTAGTCAAGTCGAAATCACTTGGAGGGCTAACGTGCACCTTCGTATAATATGGTCTTTGGTTGGATCGAACTCGCATACCTTCGGTTGCTAATCTGCAACGCTATGAACAGCACAATAAACAAAAACGGATGATTCCAAATGGAAATCTTAAACTCCTCCGCGGCAGACAGACTACGAAACTGATCCTTCCCAGAGTCAATCCCACATGTATGATGTCATCCTTGGACTGCGGAGGGATCCGTCGCGAAGGATCTATCGGAAGACAACACCTCGTCATTTTGTACTACAATGACAAGGTCACACCTGAGTTGGCACCCCACTCTCCGAACTTCAACACCATACCAACGTGAAGGTATTTGAGACCACGATAGATTTAATGGACATCCAAGCAGACGACGGTCTTTGGTTGAAGTATCGAACTCGCTACCATCCGTTTGCACATCATCAACTGGGCTAACGCGGCGCAGAGATACGACAAACAAAAGCGGCTGATTCCAAATGCAAATCCTTAACATCCCCGCAGCAGTCAGTGAACATGTCAGACGACGAAATTAATCCTTTCCGAAGTCAATCCCACATCCATCGTCAGGGACGCTGTAGTCCGGTTGGATGAGTAACGGATTAGCAACATGGGGGGGTGCGAGTTCGAAACCAAACAAAGACCAAGGAGATTGGAGCTCTTTAAATCTGTCGTTGCATCAAATGTCCTCACATTGCGTGGAAGTTAGTTTGGAGAGTGAAGGTGTGACTTCCTGATTGGTTCACATTTCAAAGTGTTGTCATCGGATCTTTCCCGTCGGGTTTGATCTCGGAATGTCGCCAATAAATCCAGTTCGCTGTTAATTAAAATACGTATTATACCATATCCATCAAATCCTTACATCCCGAAAGGAAAGGTACTTGTTTATTATTATTTAACGTCGTATTTGAACAACACAACGGGCTATCGCCGACTATCCGGGATCACTCCCTTAAGTGAAAGATCCGAGGACAACATCTCGTAATTTTTAACCACGGTCAGATGACGAAGCAACACCTGAGCTAGCACCCCACTTTCCAAACTTCCACATCAACCCAACGTGAAGACTTTCGGCCACGACAGATTTAAGGTGCACCAGCCGCCTCTACATCATACGCTTACAAACATCCGGACCCGGATTCGAACCAGGAACCTTCCGATCTAGAGGCTAACACCTTAACCACTATACCGGTTGGTCGGCCCCAAAGGAAAGATACGAGTGCTCCTGACAGTTTTGAACCACGGTCAGATGACGAGGTTACCTCCTGAAGTGACACCCCACTTGGCAAAGTTCAATACCACGCCAAAATGAGGACATTTAAGACCATGACGAATTTAACATGCACCCACGCACACCACTCTTGGGTTGGATCTAGTTTCTAACCCTCAAACCACCGTTTGCTAATAACCGATTCAACCAACTAGGGCCGACCAACCGGTATAGTGGTTAAGGTGTTAGCCTCTAGATCGGAAGGTTTCTGCTTCGAATCCGGGTCTGGGCATGGATGTTTGCAAGCATATGGTGTAGAGGTGGCTGGTGCACCTTAAATCTGTCGTGTCCGAAAGTCATCACGTTGGGTTGGCGTGGAAGTTTGGAGAGTGGGGTGCCAGCTCAGGTGTTGCTTCGTCATGAGACCGTGGTTCAAAATTACGAGGTGTTGTCCTCGGATCTATCCCTTTAGGGATTGATCCCGGACCGTCGTCAATAGCCCGTTGTGTTGCTCTAGTACGACGTTAACTAAAAAAATTACTAATTACTAATTACCGTTTGATAATAACCGATTCAACCAACTGGGCTGCCGCGATACCATAAACAAAAGCGGCGATTCCAGATGCAAATCCCGCAGCAGTCAGTCAACGTGTCAGACGACGAAACTAATCCTTCCCAGATTCAATCCCACATCCATCAAGTCATCCTTGCAGCGCGGAACAACAGGGGGACCTACAACTGTCCCGCGCGCACGCACCGTGCACGTTTTTGTTTTCCAGGGACTCTGCTGGCGTGTCTGTTCGGAGCGATCCTTATCGCGTGTACGGGGAATTAAGTCGTTGTGACACAATGGCCGCCATATGTGGGAAACCTTCCAGCCGGTGGTCGACGGCCACGGTCAAGGTTAAACGAAGACTTTCTCTGGACAGGGGATGCGCATCGCGGCTCCTCCGGAGGGAAACGTTTTGGGAAACAAAATAATAACAATAAGCGTGGAAAAAAATGGCTTTATTTTTATCCATCTCTGGAGGATTGGAGCTGATGGATTTTCGTACGTCTTCTGCTGGGATTTTTTTTCTTCCTTTCTTCGGCCGTGTGGGCGTGTTCGGGAAGCGACCTTATTTTAGAATCGTTGGTTTTCTCACAGGTAGGCTTGGATGGTTTTCGGGGTGCTTTGGGAACGTTTCTGCTGCTGGATTTTGATTGTTTTATCGGTGGAAGAGCGTTGTCTGTTGTACGTCTCCGGTCAAGAAAAGACTATCGAGTTTCTCCGTGCGTGTTTATTACTGGAAGAAAGACATGTATTCCGGTTCTGTATTTTGTAATTCTTTTAATTAACGTCGTTCTAGAGCAACACAACGTTTTACATCCATATCTTGACACCTCGACAGAGGCTGCAACATAACATGGAGCGTTGTTGTCCTGAAAGTAACAATCGTCCATTCCAAAAATTGCCAGAGCGCAGGAAGAACCTGATTGTCCAAAATGTTCATGTAGGCGTCGGCGTTCAATTTACTAGAAACAACATGCAAAGGTCCCAGGCCATACCACGAAAAACAAACCCCTAAAAATTAAAACATGTCGGATTTCATGCATATCCGCTGGCACTCTGTCCATTACTGTAGGGTAGTGTATGATGTAGGGTAGTGTGATGACAAGAAAGCTATTCGTAAATTGATCTTACACCACTGCTATTTTGTATTTGTGGAATGAATGTTTTCAAGCTTTCAATTTCTTGTTTAACTTAGTTTGGTTTTCACACTTAGAACAAGTTGTGTAGCAAAACGGCCTGGGAAATTACGATGTAGTTAATCCTATTATTTAGAATTCATAATACATTTTGTTTATCTTCATATTAATATGTTTTTTTTTAAATTTAGAATTTTAAGTGGATTTGCATCAGAAACTAGTATTTAAAAAAAAGAACAAATCCCAAGAATTATTTTAAATGCTTCAATTTTTGAAAAATTTGCTCTGATATATTTCTTAAACCCGCATGCATATTAATGTTTAACATAAATCAATACTATCCAGAAACTAAGCTATGATTTGCATGTCCCATGTCTATCACGTTTCAAACAGGGGCAATCAATTAATTAAAATAATGAAAAACCGTTTTAAATTTTAAAACAGTTTTAAATTTTAAAACGGTTTTAAATTTTAAAACCTGATTTATCTGATTTAAATCAAATAAATCAGGTTTAAAAAAAATTCATCGTGATTTTTTCATTCCCTGGTTAATTATAAAGCATTTTTTATGTAGAAATACCATTGTAAAGCAAAATAATCTCTTGTAATGTTGAATCTCATTACATTTTTTTTCTGCAGATTACAATTTCTAGTAATTGTGCAACTGATAATTATCTTTTCTTAACAAGCTATTAACACTACTTTTTTTTACGAACAGGTGCCATTTTGGTCATGCATGAACGAGACCTTATCTGGTGAGTAGCACAAAGTCTATATCTTAATCTCTTCCAATCCTTTCAGCTCCTAATGATGAGTTCCATCCTCCAATCAAAGAGTAGTTCTCAAAAGGTGGGAACAAGACACATTTCATCTATTCAAACTTTGACAGCAAATAAATTTAATTCTTAAAATTAATTTTTTTTTCTCTATGAGTTTTTAGTTCTGTTCAGAGAAAGAATTACTATGATTTATTACAACAGTTTGGTGTAAATATCCTTAAAATTAAATTCTTTAGTTAAAAATGTCGGATTTTGGACATCGATAACGTTTTTTTAAATACAGTACACCACCAAGAAAATAAATTATAATGTGTTATCCAGAATTGCAGAAAAATAAATAATAAATGAATAGAGTATATAAGGATAGTTTGTTTACTATTTTCATCAGTAGATGGCATGATTAGTTTAAAATTTTGAAGAATTAACACAGAAACGAAACAATACTAAAGCCATCCAGCATGTTTCGAGATGTCCAAACGAAACGATCGAAATAGCTCTATACCTGAAGCAAAAAATATATTAGTAAGTTCTTTAAACTGCATTTATTTGACTTTAGAATAACTATTAAGTGTTTTAAGGAATTTTTTTATGATTTTGTGCATTTTCTTTGTCGTAAATATACTTTTCTTATTTTTAAATATGCGAAGTCAAAATCACGTAACGATGGAATTGCCAATATTTTTGCCGATTTAATATATGTTACAAAGGTGCCGATGTCCCAAAACATAAAAAAAATAATAATTACAATCTCCTTTCATCACATTAATAGTTTTTTATCGAAAAATAAAGTGAATTTAGCAGATGCAATATTAATACCATTACTAGACACATGTCCAGCAAACGTGTACGATCGAATTGCCAATTGTTTTGATGATTTAATTTATGTTACAATTATGTCCCAAAACATTAAAAAAAAATTTTAATTACAATCTCCAGATTAATAGTTTTTTTTATCTAAAAATAAAGTGAATTTAGCAGTTACATTATTAATACCATTACTACGCACATGTCCAGCAAACGTGTACGATCGATGTCAAATGGCGACGGCGTCGATCATTACACAATTTTGGACGTGATGTAGCAACAATCTCAATACGATTGAAAATAATTTCGTATTTTTTTTGTTTGTTTTTTAAATAATATATTTCTTTCTTTTTTATTTTCTGCTTTATGGCTGTAATGATCCTTTGAATACAGTTTTTAAGATGAAACTTATATTTTTAGAACGTTTTTTTCCGGCTTAATTATATAGGAATTATAAATTTTCCAGGAGTTTTCAATGATAAAGTTATTTCTATTTTATGATCAGGTTTTCCTTTTTGTATGTGTAAATATATATATCATTTAAAAGATCACAAAAATCAACCAAACCCAAAATTTTTGGAATTAGTAATGAAACTTTACAGAATTAAACAAATCCATGATTTGAAAATCTGGAAAATAAAATTCTAATTTTAAAATATTCAAATCTACTCTATTTTTAAAGTATTGACAATTTATAACTAATTTATTTTTGTCATTAGACTTGGGAAATGCCAAAGTTGTGTAACGTACAGGCCAGCAATGTCCAAAATCTGTAACCTACAGGAAAACGATGTCAAAAATCTGTAACCTAGAGATTTTGTACTTAAATGTTTTAATTAGTAGTTTTTCAGAACAGTTCCTGTCTTTGAATGACTGTACATATATTGTATTCTAGGCCTATAAACAATAAAGCAAAAAATTATTGATGCTAAATATGAAAAATTTTAAAGTTATTCTTAGTTAACAATTAGTGTTCCCAGATTTTGAGAATGTCCCAAAAAAGGAACAAAAATATCTTTTTTGTGTCTCAAATGTATCGAATGCTGAAGTGTGTTGCGATTGCATAGTGACAAACTCGCAGAGGGTTTAGTGTAATCAAATTCGCGTAATCACGCAGTGTTCCCCATGTACAGTCGCGGAAAAAAAACCGAAACTCTCCCTTTTCACTCAAGCAATTTTAAAAGGTGAGAAAATTCAAAGCTGTCGTTTGACTGGAACCCCCTAACGTTTTCTAAAAATTTAAATTCATAAAATTTGCATACGGGGCCGTCTTCATGTTAAATTGTACACCAACTTCATGATTTCTAATGGAACCCCTGCATTTCGACACCAAATTTGGAATCTATATGAAATTTTAACTTCGGATACCAAATTTTATATCAAAAGGTCTAACAGTTTCGATCTTATGAGTACAGAAAAATTGTAGCTCCTAATGTTAAATCAGTTTCTTCCACGTTTATGCATATCTTTCTAAATAAAATTTCTACAGATGATATTTTGTACCATGTTACAGTTAAACAACACAGACAAAATACATCTAATAATTTATTTTAAAAATAGTTTTTAGTATGTAATAATTATTAAATTAAAGTTTAAAAAAATTAATAATTGGAACAGCACTACATTTTGAAAGGAATAGATTTAGAAGAACTTTTAGTATGGCCATGCAAAATTTTAGCTCATTCCGATAGTTAGTTTTTGAGCTACATTAAATTTTCCTCATTATTACTATTTTAGGTGGAAACTCAAGGTTTAAAAAACATCAGATAATAATTCTCGGATCGTTTGCACAAGAATAGTAAATATAACAATGTGTAATTCCTAAATCGTTTTTGCACTTGAACAATAAGTATAATACCCTTTGGATCGCTGAAAAATACGTTTGAAATAATGTTTAAATTTGAAATTCGGTTAGCTAATACTGCAATTAATCGCGATCTACAATAGCGACTTTTTATGTCCTGATGATCCCTGAAATTGACAAATTTTATGACTGAATATCTCGGGATATAAAGGTAGTAAAGACATGAAATTTCATATTTAGACTAAGAAGTTTCGTTGTTTGTGTAAAATTACATATAAAGACATTCCCTTATGTAAGTTTTATTCAATTTGGATAGGTTGAGGACGTTATTCCCCCTATTGAATGACACCTTTAAATTTTCTCCAGTATTAATAGTGTTCGAAATAAAGGAGGTGGTTCGGGTTTTTTCCCCCTGACTACCTTATTTCATAACAAGCTACACAAATGGAACATTTTCGAATGTTCAATGGGGCTGCGATAGCTCGAATGGAAAGGTAATGGATTAGCAACCTGAGGGTTGCGAGTTCGAATCCAACCAAAGACCGTCGGTACAGAGGGGGTTGATGCACATTAAATGTGTCGTGGCCCCAAATGTCCTTATGTGGTATGGAAGTTTGGAGAGGGTTATGACAGCTTTGGTGTTGTCCTTGGCCAGGTGGTTAAAAATGTCAATGTATTGTCATCGGACCTTTCCATTAGGGACTGATCACAGACTGTCGCCAATGGCCTGTTGTGTTACTCAAGTGCGACGTTAATTAAAATACCTATCATACTACCCACATCCATCAAAACCTTGCACTTCGGAGGGAACCATCCTGATGATGAAGATACGTGGATTTCTCATCATTTTGAGTTACTGTCAGATGACGAGATTAGAACTCCTGAACTTACACTCCAGTATCTACCAGATTCTCTCGATCTTTTGAGGTAATTGGTAATTTTTTAATTAACGTCGCACTAGAGCAACACGACGGGCAATTGACGACGGTCGGGGATCAATCCCATAAGATCCGAGGACAAAACATAAGTTTGATCCACGGTTAGATGACGAGGCCACGGTTAGATGACGAAAAAGACACACCTGATCTAGCATACTACTCTCCAAACCTCGACACCTACTTAACGGGAGTACTTTTAGACCATGACAGATTTAAGGTGTACCAGCAGCCTCTACACCACACGCTTACAAACATCCAAGCACTGACCCGGATTCAAACCAGGAACCTTCCGATCTAGAAGCTAACACCTTAACCACCAGACCGGTTGGTCGGCCGATCTTTTGAGGAAGCCAGGAAATGTTCAGAAGAGGAATAGTTTATTGAGTTTATCCGGCATGGACCTGCAAACTGCGGCTCATTAGTCATGTACATGTGGCTCCAAAGTAAAATTCATTCAATTTTGAAGTAGAAATGCTGCAATTTTAAAAGAAAAAATTATTTACGAAGTAATTACTTCCATTGTATGCTCGGAAGATTCCGGGTTTGAATCTGAGTCAGTGCATGGATATTTGTATGCGTATGGTGTAGAGGCGGCTGGTGCACATTAAACCTGTCGTGGCCGAAAGTCCTTACGTTGGGTTAGTGTGGAAGTTTGGAGAGTGAGGTGCCAGCTCAGGTGTTGCTTCGTCATCTGACCGTGGTTCAAAGTTACGAGGTGTTGTCCTCGGATATTTCCATTACGGAATTGATCCCGGACCGTCGTCAATAGCCCGTTGTGTTGCTCTAGTACGACGTAAATGATCAATTATCCTATTACCCTGGGTTCGAGGCCTTCCAGAGTCGACGTGTTTAATCGTTTTGCATCTGGCATTAATGAAATCGAACTTTTCCTCGATAACAAGACTTTTTCGTATTCGGTATTAACAGAAGATCAAGTGGTTGCAAAGATTGTACTTTATGGGGGACGTTAAATCACAACTGAATGAGCTCAATCATCAATTACAAGGCAAGGGAAATACTGCTTTATTCAATGATATAGGTGTTGTTTCGTTCGGAAAAGAAATTGATTTGGCTCGCTGAAGCTTTAGGGAGGGTAAATTTAGCTCATTTCATAAACTTGTCCCAATATCGCCGATAAAACAATGCCCTCACGAACAAAGATTATTTCAAGTTAGCAATTTTAAACATGAGAATCTTTCTAAACGTTTCAAGAATCCAGAAATGAGAAAGCTCGACTCGAGCTTTTATTACAAATTCTCTTAATGGCAATGTGAAGGAATTAAATTTTGATATTGATACGGCTAATTTTGAAATACACAATTACTGGAATTGGCAAGCAGACTTATAGAGCTTCAAATTGGTACCTCTTGGTACCAAAATAGACCTGGAAATATAAAACTGCAGTCTGATTTCACAGCACAAGCAGACTGCTATAAAAACTACATCAGGCAGCAACTAGGTAGGTATCGATTGTTCATGGGGTGGGTTCTGTGACTGAGCAACTGATTTCTTCAGGTATCTTATATGCCTCTCACCCCGGTATAGGTAAAACCAAATTTATATTATTTTCTAATATATATAATGCAGACATACCTACGCCGTGACAAAATTTTGGTTTCAAAAAGAAATATTTAAAAATAAATTTATTAAAAAAAGTACAAAATTAAATTGAGTTTTTCCCGGTGAGAAAGAGCGAGTTTATCAACTAATTTCCGTTGTAGAAACGATGATGTATGTCACTTCGAGCAGTCATCAAAGCTGAGCCCATCAGTCTTTGCTGGCAGGTTCTGTTACTTAGATATGCCTTGATTCTTTTTTAAGATGAATAAGTCCGTTTGGACGTTATTATCATGTATAGTGGGAGGGGTTTGAACACTCTGAACCCACCCTTTACCTACGTGCTTGGAAGGCAATGATTTTCTATTCTTGGATCTCTTCCGTACTCGTATCATTAGTTGAAAAAATTTGCATTGGTGTTCATAGTATCTTCCTGTCTAGTATTTATGTCAGCAATCGCTTTCTATTATAATTTCCGTTAAATGTGAATTGAGGAGTCAAATTACTGATTCCATTTGGGAATCGTGCCTTAAACTAAAAACGACTAAACACAAACTGGACATACAAAAATTCTCAAACTGCAAACTTTTTATTTTTTATTTTTTCTCTTTAATTAATAAAGATATAATTAATATTATAATATAATATCTTTTCAAAGAAATCTTAATTTTCTTTATTAGTAAAAACATATTTATGGCTCTCGAATAATTTTTAAATTGTAAGGAACAGGCTTGGCTTTTTCGTTTTAGTTTGCCGATCACTGGGCTAGACAAAGAATCAGTAGCAACAACTCATTCATTTCCCTTGTAAGTCAAAAGATATACTCTCTCAATTAGTTTCCTACTGTTCCTTAACGCTTTTTACTCCTGCAGTGACGCTTGACTTTTTTTAATAACAGAAAGAAACTAACTGATTGTCAAGAACGAGTTCTTAAAAACTACCCACAAAGAGGAGACAGTTTCCGCTCGATGTCCTTCCTGGAAAGACTGAGTCTTCAAGAAGATTAAGCTCATTTATATTAAGCTTTTATTGTTTTTTTCTCCAACTTTTTCAACTCGTTTTTGTTTCAAGGCAGTGTTAATGATGCATCTGCTTATGTATATCCCGTTTCGTTTGTATAAACACTCTAATTGACCGAGTATTTCCTTTCCACATCCATCATGTTCCAGGCTCTACTGAATTGAATCATTTACATTTTTTTTGTACAATGCAGGACGTTGGGATGTTTTTCTAAATACCGGATTCATTAATGCTTTTTGATTCTTTTGATGAGCTTTGTTGTTAGATTACTGATCTCTTTTCAAGAGATCGGTATGATACGCATTCACTGACAGCTTAAGAAAAAATCTGATTCGTTTTTATTCATATGTTCAATGTAGATAGCGCAATGTGGATTGAGTTGATATTAAGGATAAGATCTGAAAGAGTGAGTGAAATTTCTTAACAATCAACTATAGAAATTTTTTTTGAAAGTTTCAATTTTTTCCAGTGGCATCAGTTTGCAGAAATTAGGGGGAATGAGGAAGGTTAGCATGTCAGACTCAATACCAGTGATTGGTTGTTTAGGATTTCCATAACTCAAGGACCATATTTGGTCAAGCTGCTCCTAACACAAGACAACTTCGTGAAAGGGTGTATGTAGGTATTTATTTAACGTCACACTGGAGAAACACAACGGGCGGATATTGGTGACTGTACGGAATCTAACCCGAAATATCCAGGGTCAATACGTATTTTTGAAACACGGTCAGATGACGAGGTCACGTCTGAGTTGACAACCCGAACTTCCACAACACTCTGACGTAAGGACATTTGAGGCTCAGACAGATTTGTGCACGACGGTCTTTGGTTGGATTCGAACTCACAACCTTCCGGTTGCTAATCCGTTACTCTTCCGACCGGGCTACCGCTGCCCCACATCTAATGGAAGATGTGCCCTTGGGGCGTTTCAAATCTGAATAATAAATGCATTTTGTTTAAGTATTTCATTACCTGTATTATCTGTGCTTTTATTGTATTTATCTTACATTTTTTGGGATGGCAGGTCCTAAGCATGTAAATATTGGGAAGAGAAAGGAGGCCCTTGAAGTTGCCTTTGCCCCCGTGTCCTGACTTTGAGACCATACGACCCCTTCCCGAATTTAAGACATTTCATTCAAATTTATAGTTAACTAACGGACATACCTACTAACCAATAACTAACAGACCAACCCTACTCGGTTAAACTGTTTAATTGCAGACTGAAAGTGATCGGAATACCTTCTCTTTAGTACAAAAATGTCCAACATACTAATTCGAGTCTCAGAAAAATAATTGCTTAAGAGCTTTTTGACATTTCTATGATTTTGCTATCTTACTTCGGAGGCAAATCGAATTACATGCCATTACCATGTATTACATTTCACATACACTAACCACCTACAATAATGGACCGGACGCCAGCGGATTTGCATAAAATCCAACTACTTGTTTGGGGGTGTTTTTCGTGGCCTGGGACCTTCGCATGTTGTTCCTTGTAAATTAAACGCCGACACCTACACGAACATTTTGGACAATCAGGTTCTTCCTGCGCTCTGGCAATTTTATGGAATGGCCGAATGTTACTTTCAGGACAACAACGTTCCATGTCATGTTGCAGCCTCTGTCAAGCATCGGTATCAAGATATGGATGTAAAACGTCTTCCCTGGCCTGCTCAGAGTCACGACCTAAACCCCATAGAATATATATGGAAGGAGTTAGAGCGACGCTTATGGACCAGGGAACCACGTCCGAAATCTACAGCTGAGCTGGCGACATTCTTGCAGCAGGAATAGACAGAAATACTCATAGCTGTGTATCAAAACCTTGTTGAAAGTATGCCCTAAAGGGTTGCTAGTGTAATTGCAGCACATGGGCGACCATCCCCTACTAAAGCATGTATTATTTCCCTTATACTGTCAAATCTTGCTGTGCGGTCCATTATTGTAGGGTAGTGTACATAGCACCCTTGTTGTATGACAAAACTACGAAAGGTGGTTACTATGAAAGTTAATTTCGAGGGATTAGGAATGCATCTTCTAAACTTCGTTTACTATAAAATTGCCCTAACTCAAATCATAAGAAAGACGAGTGCACGATTTATAGTTTAGCAATCATAGTTTTACTACCACTTTTGACTTGTGGCACTCGTGAACATTTTTTACATCGTGACATTTAAAAATTTTATCATCTTAAACGAATGGGTCGTGAATTAGTTTGATATGATATACATAATTTATTGTTTTTATGAAATAGTTTTTCCATACAATTTTTCTTCGAAATTCCATTTAGTGACGCGTGCAATAAGAAAGCATTGCTTTTTGTAGTGAATGTCATTGTTTCATTTCACGGCGCCTTTAGTACATCAAGATTTTTTCACTGTCCCCGAAATCAGAACCAATGACCTATAGGTTGCAGTTCGCAGTTTTTGCGGCTTGGTTAGCTAAAAAGTAAGTTAAAAAAATTGTGTCGAGGTCACAAGTCTCAGTGTTAACGTGAATACCCGGGCTTGATGTTAATATTGAAGGATAATGGGATTAAATATCTGAATTTTGCCCAGTTCGATAGGTTTCAAATGCAACCCCTTTACTCAGCCCCTTACGCAGTCCTCACTCCACGCAATTCAAAAACACACTGGCATAAAGTTCTCACAACACAGTAGAATTTTGACCTATTGCGGACCCATCTCCCCACGCTCAGTGCGTCTGTGAACTCGCTTTGAAGGTCAAAAGGCATGGACATCCTATGTCTTCGTGACGCTATATTTATCTTCTAGATCTTTCTTCTAGTTCTGAAATCAAACGCAAAAGCAACTGTAACGTTTTATGGTAAAATTCAACTTTTCAAGCATGTCTCCAGTACTGTTCCTATTTAAGACGTAATCATGCCAGAAATAGATTTAACACATTTTTCAAACTCATAACTTATGTATATTTCCAACAAACATATTAAACAAACAAACAAATCACAATTAGTGGTATGGATGAACCTGTTGCTCATTGTGCATCTCAAATCTAGGAATGAAACTGGTCACAGTCCCTCACTTCCGATACAGACAGTTAAAACCTCATTTCACGTAAAGTGGAAGCCAGTTAAAACCACGAGGGGAAAGTATCATTTCAATGAAAACATCGGTAGGTAGGAAGGTATTGTGATTAACGTCACATCAGAGTGACACAACGGGTTATTGGCGACTTTTCGGATTAATCCCAAACGGAAAGATTCTTGAACACCACGTAATTTTGAATCACGGTCAGATAACGAGGTCACACCTGACGTGACACCCCAATCTCCAAACTTCCACATCACACCGACGTGAGGACATTTGAGGCCACGACAGATTAAACGTACACCAACCCCCTTTATACACGACGGTCTTTGCTTGGATTCAAACTCGCAACCCTCCGATTGCTAACCCGATAATCTTCCGACCGGGCTACCATGGCTTATATGAAAATATTGGAATATTCCACGGTAGTAAGTCATCCTCGGCGGAGTTTGGAAACCACTGGTTTATCGTAGCTACTTCCCCTGATTTGGTCTTTGTTTTTTCAGAAATCGACACCGGACAAGGCTTTTTTGGTCGTCCCTGCTGTACCATCCCTCAGTCCCAAGCTTGCATCATGATCTGCCTGCAGGTAATCAAGCGTGACCATTTCCGTTCTAGCGACTCGTCTTCAATCGATCATTAAGGCGTTGTAACGAACTTTTGCATATTGGCTCCAAGTGTAAAACCAATGAGTAATGAACTATTGATAATTAAGTCAAGCTCGGATCCGGATGTATGGTAATAGCTCTTGCTGAGGGATTTCGCGACATCTTTTTGTCCGTCATGTTTCGTCGGAAGATGGAACAATGCTGGGAAGGGCTTTCCCTTTGTCGTTGTAATTTTTTTTTATTTGAATTTTAGCATTATGAAGGTCTATAACCTCTTCTTACAGCCTTAAGGTGAACTTTCTCAATCGGTTCATGTTCGCAATTTTGAATTGATTTCATATACTGGCTGCAACACGACAAGCCTTTGATTAATATTCTTCATATAAAAGATAATCTGATTACATAGTGATTTAAAATGTTTCCGTGGTAATTTTTTGGTGTTGTATTATTTCTTTAGTGCTTTATAATTTCTAATCATTAACTGTTTTTAGTTCGTGTTTCGTCTCAAAGTGAAACATTCTGCGTTGTTTCGAATGTCAATAGAAGTAAAAGGGAAAGTTAAGAGTCGCAGGGCACTTTCAGTTCGCTGCTTGTAGGTATTCAGATGAAATTTTCGGCCAGACTCCAATATTTTTCTCTCCGACCAGACTCCAATAATTCATTCATTACCTCAAAAATGGTTTTTAATCGCAATATGTCAGATTTGTATGTAATTATGAGTGGTAAAAAGTATTCATTTTGTTGGCTTTGTAAATTTTAGAAACAAGAATTAGAAATGACAGAAATTACTTATGATTGTGTCATATTTTAAATTGACCACCTGGTTTTGTTTGGTCCAATCATTTTATTAGCTATAGCTATCTAATTGATTGTCTACCTGATTTTGGAGCTTTTATTGTAAGAACAATTCTTAAACTGTGTTGCAAAATAATCTATCTTTAAAAATCATTACACCTTGTTCTTCGTATTTTTTTAAAGTACAATACTCTAGTAAAAATATCATTTAGAAATGTCTTTGTAGCTGCATTTTCGTCACTATGATTCGTGGGAAACTTGATTTGTAAAATTGAAGTCTGGAAATTCAAAATATGAGTCGCACATATCGGAATACTCTTATCGAATGCAAAATATTTTATGTATTATTTATATTATTACTATTGCATTAATTATATTATTATTATTATTATTGCATTATTTATATTATTATTATTATTGCATTATTTATATTATTATTATTATTAATGCATTATTTAAAAAATTAATATTATTATTAATGCATTATTTATATTATTATCATTATTATTAATGCAATTTTTGTTTATCATTATTATTATTGCATTATTTATTGTGTAGGCAAAAAACATAGCACGTGTGCACTCCTGTCAATTACATCTTTAAATAATTCAAAACTTTTATAATTTTCGCTAAATCGGGATTGGTTTTGGAGATTTTTGACGCCAGGGCCATATTTGGCCATGCTGTGTCCTACACAAGACATACAATATCAAGTAATAGACAGGTGTGCAATGAAAGTTTTTACTGGCACAGAAGAGAGAAGTACACCCAGGGAGGAATACATCTGACAGAAATCAAACCTCCGCAGCCAACTCGAAAGTTAAATTCGTGAATGAAGCATTTATTAGAATGTTTATCAGTTAAAATATTGCAGGCAGTTAAAACCGTAAGAAATGCAACAATAAATCTCACATATGCATGCAGTTCTTGTAGAAAATGTATGATTACCGATTAACGTTTTGTATTTGATTGTTTTAAATATTTTTATCATACCAAAACTTGAGACTGAATCAATTTTGAAATATGTATTCATGTCAAATAGAAAACTGAATTCATAGTTATATTTGATTGTTAAACACGATTTTATCTATTAAAACTTGAGATTTTGCACCATTTGTGAAAAATGTATCCATACCAAATATGGGATTTAATTCATAACCCTCCTTGGTGGTTGTCTCGATGAGGTATCTCATCATTGGCAAAACTGTGCTGATCTTAATTGACGAGATAGCTCGTAATCAAGAGAAAACCGACAAGATCTTGATCTAATCATCTTCCAAAAATAAGCAAGATCTTGATGACGAAAAAACCTTGATGATTATCAAAATTAATAATATTTTGATAGACGAATTTTCTCGTCAAAAGCACTTGAAGTGTTAAAGGGATATAAAACCTTAAAATTGGTCAAAACGTTGAATTTTTTTATCTTTTATACAACTTTTAGAATACGTGTGGAAAATTTTATAACTGTAGCTACTTTATTTAGCAAGGCAATTAAAGTTTTTCTATCGAATATAAGAACCGAAAGTTTTTAAAACTTCTAAGTGCTTTTGTAATTGATGTAAGGCTTTTTATTTAATTGATGTAGATATGAAACTTTTTCGTTATTTATAATGTTATATTTGATAACTTTGTGCTTGGGATAAGGATTTAGAATAATAGTTATTTTTCAAGAATTGTCGAAATCACAACCATTCACAAAACATTTTACAGAAGGAATTGTTTTGAAAATATATTGAAATATTGCTTTTAGAAATTGAATTTTTGAATAATTGTGAATAAAAACAATGATTTTTTCTATATATATATATATATATATATATATATATACAGGGTGGTCCCGAATTCATGGTACAAACTTTAATGGTAGGTACAGGACATTGTAACAATGATTTATTGTATAGGAATGTATAGTCGCAAGTGACGCGGTGAGGCGAAAACAGGGGAAATAACGGCCGAAAGGAAAAACAAAGATTTTATTGAAAGCGTTGTTGACAAGTGTCATGTTTACAGTAATTGTTCAAAATTGCGTCCACCAGTATCGATACATGCTTGACAGCGTCGGTGGAGCGATTGGCGTACACGTTCAAAGATGCCTGGTATTTCACGCACACCTGCAGCAGCTACAGATAAGCGAGCGACGAGATCCTCATCTGAGTCAACTGGAGTCTCATAAACAAGATGCTTTATATGTCCCCATAAAAAGTAATCGAGGCTCGATAAATCGGGAGATCGGGGTGGCCAAGGGACTGGTCCACCACGCCCAATCCATCGAGTACCAAACGTGGCATTCAGGTAATTCCGTACATCAATGCTGAAGTGTGCTGGCGCCCCATCGTGCTGAAACCACATGCGGTTACGAATGGCGATCGGAACATCATGCAGCAGTTGTGGTAACACTTCTTTCAGAAAAATAAGATAGCTTCCGCCAGTGAGCCGCGTGGGTAGTAAGTATGGGCCAATCAAAAAGTCGTTCACAAAACCAGCCCACACATTAATACTGAAACGTTGTTGAAACGCATGTCGACGCGTTGCATGTGGATTATCGGTTGCCCACACATGGGAATTGTGCGCATTAAAGACACCCTCGCGTGAAAATGTCGCTTCATCTGTAAATAGCACATAATCTACGAAATCCGGCTGCAACGCACATTGCTGCATCACCCACAGGCAGAAGTTCACGCGGCGAGGATAATCTGCCGGATTCAATGCTTGTACTTTCTGAAAATGGAAGGGGTGTAAGCGATTTTCGTTTAACACTCTGCATACAGTCTGATGACTCACACCTACGTCACGCGCAACAGTTCTTGTGCTTGACTCGGGTCTATCAGCCACAATGTTCAAGATGCTTTCTTCCAGCCTTGGAGTGCGTACAGCTCTTACTCGACCAGCGCCATGTCTGTTGACGTCGAACGCACCTGTTTCACAAAGTTGACGATGTAACCGACAGATGTAACCGTTGAAAAATTCTATGATCCGGCATTCGTCGATCAGGATACTCCGCGCGATACATTCGTAACGCAGCTCTGCCGTTACCATTTGCACGGCCGTACATGTAATGCATGTCTGCTTTTTCTGCATACGTAAAGTCACCCATCGTCTACGGCAGCACAATTGTGAATGGCGCTTTTCCCTACTGCGATGCATCATGTTCAACAGCGGCTAGACATCTACTGCCCTCTACCGGCAATGATACCAACCGATCACTCCATTTCTCTTTCCTTTTATTTCCCCTGTTTACGCCTCACCGCGTCACTTGCGACTATACATTCCTATACAATAAATCATTATTACAATGTCCTGTACCTACCATTAAAGTTTGTACCATGAATTCGGGACCACCCTGTATATATATATATATATATATATATATATATATATATATATATATATATATATATATATATATATATATATATATATTGATCAAATACATTGAATATATATATATATTCAATGTTATTGGAATAAGGGACGCGAAAACATTTTGATGTAAATATGAAAACAAAATATTTGTGAAAAAGTACTGTGTCCTCTTAATTATAGTATTTTTGATCTTCGCAGGCCAAAGACAGGGAGGAGCTGATATCTGCTTGCCGCCCGAGTGACGAAATCACATTCTACTCATGTCTGGAACGCCAAGAAGGTAATTATGATCATTAATTATTCAACCTTCTCCAGAGTTTCATTTGCATCGTTACATTGTTACAAGATACTTTGTAAACTTCCTTAGATAAAATTGTGTGCTTGGGAATTTTTTCACGTCCTGACCATACTACTAAACTTGAGATGTGTATACTTGATTTTCTAGAGAAGTCAAAATTGATCTCCGAGAATCGATAAGCCCATTGTCTGTGTGCGTATTGTGAACTGGACTTCTATTATCAGAAACAAACTTTTCTATTACAGCTAAGGAAGGTAGGTATTTGAATCAACGTCGCACTGAAGCAACACAGCGTGGTATTGGCGACGGTCCGGTGTCAATCCGCTAGGGAAAGATCCGACCACTGCATCTCAGTAAACGGCCTTTGTTTTAATGAGAAGTTGCGAATTTGCTAACAATAAGCTTCATTTCAGCCCAATTAAAAAATATAGAGATAGATAGATATATATACACACACAGGGAGAGAGAGAGAGAGAGAGAGACTACTGTTGGTGGCTTAACGAAAGAGTAATATGATCTTACACAGACGAAATTGAATGAAAAGATTTTGTGTGAAGTAATGAGATGGCTTCAGTTGAGTTCAAAGGTGAAAGGGTTGGTAATATATATTGACCTCTTAGACAAGGACAAAAACTGGAGCAAACGTGAACCGTTGAGGTATCTGCTGGTGAAAATATAAATGAAGTACAAAAAATTATATATATATATATATATATATATATATATATATATTTAATAATACAAAACAAAAATTGCACCTAGTAGGAATTGTCAGAATGCAATGAAATTTACAAGGTTGGTAAAGTGCTTATGCATGAGTAAATGATTAAAATTTGAGACTGAAATATGCAATCTTTATTAAGAAAAATTCAAAAAAGTGGTATCATTCATTACAGCGTATATATATCATGGTGTATTTACTCTTCCAGTTGGTCAGCTATGCTGCAGCAGAGCTGGAAAACCAGAATGTTCCAGTGCCTGTAAGGAACTGTTTGCCAGTACGACCGAACCGTCCGTGCAGCTTCGAACGTACGTCACCAACATGTGCGCCCATGACCATCCTGGGGTAGCCAAATGCGTGAAGAATTACACGCTCTTGACTCCTGCGGAGAACCCAGCGAGAAGTAAGACCATAACGGCCATCGGTCATTCTTGTTCCTGGTTTTTCCAAAGTACCGACGTTCAGGAAAAATCTGAAGGGTAATTTGGGACATTCTGTTTTTGTTTCAGATATCCATTGTTGTGACCGGTCATCCAATGCGGATTGCCGATTGGCGTGTAGAAATATTCTTCGTACTCAAAAGATCGGGCAGGAGATAGTGGACAATTTGATTGACGGCGGATGTGGTTACCCTATGCCCCATGTATGTGTAACGTGATAGTTAAATAACTATTAATGAAAACGTGATTGTTAAATGATTGTTAATTTATAACGTGTTTGTTAAATAGTTGTTAATGTATAACGTGATTGTTAAAGAGTTGTTAATGTATAACGTGTAAATAATCTATATATATATTTCTCTTACGTGGCACGCAAAAAAGACGTTATTTGTTACCGCGTTTTGGCAACATTGTGCGATTGTTTGTTTACTAGGAGCCTCGCGCCTCATTTGAATCTATAGCGTTACCGGATCAAATTTTATTGAAAAAAATGAATTTTAGACGAGCTGTTGCGGTTTGTAATAGAAATCTAAGAAAGCGGAGGATCTTTTCAGGGCTATTTAAAAAACGGTCCTTTTCAAGGCTAACAATTATAGTACAACAAGACGCATGCACTACAACTTTCTACAACAAACTCAGTCAAAAAGTGTATGGGTGGCTCGAGTACTGGGGAAATGTACACACAAACAACATGCTGGGTATTCAATTTCCAAAGCAGCGTTCACATTGCGAGTAAAAATTTGCTCAAAGTTTTCATTTAAATTCTGATTCCAGAGGTACTGTATATATCTTTTATGTAATACAACAAATTTAGATTTGAAAAATATTTTTTTGGAATATCATATTTTGTAATCATTCCCTTCTGCTAGGACACGTGTCTTCATTGATGCGAGCGAAGCGAGCATAGGTTCGCGCAGCGAACCAATGAGAATTGCGAAGCAATCCTCCGGGGGTTGGCGAGCGTTAGCGATCAGGGGGCGGGCCCCCTAGTTGTTAATATATGACGTGAGAGACTGTAAGAGAGACGTTGAGTTTCTCTAAGCCTACCGTTGAGTCGGAAAGGCGAGGGTAGGGAATATATAACTTGATTGTTAAATAATTGTTAATGTATTACGTGATCGATGTGCAGTAAATGTATTCAGGGTGGTCAGAATCAAGCGCGCTGTAGTCGTACCGCTCGGTTCCTTGTCGAAAACAGACCCCGAAAAGTATTCGGGATTCGATATTTTGGTACGCATATGCGTACTATTTACAACTGAAAGTTTAATGCACGCAATTCGGATTTTTCATGTAAATTTGCTGCTTTATTTTTGTCTTCTGTCCCAGGGATCCATTGTCTACCAAACAGATTATTTGTTTGGTGTTTTTTTATATGAACTTTCGTATAACAGGAAAGGAGGTCATTAAACTTTTGATTAAAATATATCCGGATTGCCACGTCCAATCAAAAGCTGAATTCATACTTTATGGGTTTGGTTTTCGACACGAAATCGTGTGTTATATGATTGTTGTGGCTATTGATTATGATGTCCAACTCTGTATATTACATTCGAAAAAGAAAAGTATGATGAATTGAAATACGAGCATGCGCTGTATGATTCCGGTACGCACTATGAATATATTCTAATTTTTAAGGTTGTTCACACATAAAATTTTAAAAGGATACAGATGCTTACACTTGGGCGTTACTTTACTAAAGTGCTGCTTTGAGTTGCTGCGATTTGTCAGAAACTCCAGCCTCTTAGCAAATGAGGAGATAAGGTGTTCCTGCTTGAAACAGCTCAACTCATAAATTCTCCCTGTTTAATGTGCTATAAAACTATCCCGTTAAATAATACGATCAAACATAACTCTCGGTAATATTTCTCAGAAGAAATTACGCCGCTTTGAACGACATGTATTGAGAAACAGTTTGAAAATGAATCGGTTACGTAATATCCATTTCCGATAAGACAAAATTTTGTTATTTGTGTTTTTGGTTAAGAATGGGGTCTTTTTACGTCGTTTATGGGCAGTGTGCTGGGTATGCACTTGCACGTCATAAGAAAAATAGAAACGTCTGGTATGCCTCAACTTCCAATAAAAATGCTTAGTAAATTTTCCGTTACTTCTTAATTTTCACGCTTTATGGGTCTATTTTTAGGTTCTTTTTGAGATCATAACACGGCACTTGAGAATACACAAACACTTTGTTATAAATTTACATTAAAATATTCAAAATGAACTCACCAAGACCGAATGTCTTGGCTAATCAAATGGTTTCTTTTTTTGCTAAAAGGGTGACATTGAAATTTTCCCGTGGTAGACCCCACGAACAATCCTGTCTTTTTATCGATACCATTTTTTTTACTGGACAAATTATTTTCCCTGCAGGACAAGTTATGGCAATGCTTTCTAACGAATTCTGACTCGGGAAAAGCAGAGCCAAAGTCTGTTTCGCATTTGGACAACTTGGGAATGGACAGCGCTAAACTCCAGTGCTGCTTCAGAGCCGCTACTCTGACGTGCCAAAGATTGTGCATCAAGGTAATTAAATAATAAGTATTTAAGGCTCTTTTATATTTATGAAAAAAAAATAGTATTAATAAACAGAATGTTTAACGCTTCGTTAAAAATCCAAATTGTCCTGTCTGTATTGAAAACCTGCGTAATTTACTTACAGACGTACAGCAACGAATGGGAGGAAACTTGGGGAGAGTTTGATCGGCAGTGTCAGTATCAGCTAGCAGAGTCACCTATGCTGAGGTGTTTGGCAGAAGGTATGTTAGAAGTTCCTTCTCTTTCGCTGCATTTCAGAATTGAAGATCTCGACCGAAAATTCATTTCCCAAAAGAATTTACTATGCTCTCTTCTCACATTCACTGCCAATCACGAGTAAGACATGGCCAGTAAAAATCAGTATTTTAGTTCAATCTAATCTGATTTTCAACTCATTTGTCAAGTTCATCAAGTTTTGTTATTTAGTTAATTATTGTCTCTCCAATATTTCTTTGTTTAATCAACTTACTTCTGTGAGCCCCGTGTTGTACGGGGAGTTTTGCTTTTATTCAATAAAAAAAAATCACGATTATAATCGTTGTTGGTTGGGTGTTCAAGTTTGTCCCCAAGATGAACAATGGATGTGGAATTTTAACTGTGTTAATAAAGTAATTTCCCTGTCTGATTTTCCTCAGAAATGTTTATAAATTACTATTCCCATCATTGTAAGTTAAAGAAATCAGTTATACTTTTTTGTTAGGGGATGGGCTGGGGGAGGGGCAAGTATCACATGTGATACTTGCCCCCCTCAACACACACATCTACTGCAAAATCAAAAATTAAGAATTGAAGGATTGTATTCAAATTCCATCCTTTTTTTTACAAGTTACACAAATCTTTATACATGAATGAGAGAAAATTCAGAAACATGAGTATCACATGTGATATTTCTGAACTGAGGAGGCTAAGCAACAGACATACACGAGGCAGTGTGAAAAGTACACTCTCTGACAAAAAAAAACCGCACCAAGAAGGAATTGTCCGATTGCAAAAAAATTGGTGGATGTGAAGAACATACATAGGAAAACAAACGATTAAAATTTCAGAACAATTGAATGATTTATTACAGAGTTTGACCCTTACAAAGGGAGGTAGTCAATAAGTCGTTGGTCCACCTCTGGACTGAATACAAGCGGTATGCAAGAATAGACTGAAAAAGTTCCCGGATGGTGTCCTTCAGAATATCTTGCCAAATTATCTCCAACTGTCGGGCTAAATGTTCAACATTCCTGGATGGTTTCAATCGCCTCCCCATAACGACCCAAATGTGCTCTATGGGAGCGAGATCGGGAGACCTAGCTGTCCAAGGAAGTGTTCGGAAAGCTTGAAGATAATTCATAGTAACACGTGCCATGAGCGGCCGGGCATTATCTTGTTTGAAAGCAAGTCCGGGGTTTCGCAAAAGGAACGGTAACACAACAGGTCGTAGAATGTCGTCTACATACGGCTGTGCTGTAAGTGTGCCAGAAATGACTACCAAAGGGGTCCGGTTATCAAACAAGATGGCACCTCCAGACCATAACGCCCTGTTGTGGGCATGTGTGGCGTGCGATTGTAAGGGAAGGATCCCCACGCTGCCATGGACGTCTCCATACAGTGTGTGGCTGTCGTCAGGACACAGTTGGAAACGGGTTACATCACTAAGGACTATATGTCCCCAGTCAGCGTCTTTCCAAGTGGATCGAGCCCGGCACAACTCTTTGACAACTCCTTCTTGGTACGTCGATTTGTTAGTTATAGAGTATACTAGAAAATATTCATGAGAAAAATTTTAATTACGTTGTTATTCCTATTGCTAACTACATCTAAACTTGTGATGCATATAAATAATTGTATATGACTTTATTTATCTATCTACTTATAAATCAATGGCCCATAGATAAACAAAATTGTTTAAAACAGAAGAGGGGAAAGGGACAACCCAAAATAATTTGTTCTGGCAGCAAATGCGGATAGAGAATCGAAGCATAAAATCTGAGTGTCAGAGAAATGTTTGTGGAAAAACATAAGATTATGTTTAGACTCAAATTATTTTTGCTCTACGTAGTTGCACAAAACCTCATACACACACGCGATATTTCTGATTACGGACTAAGTGGAGTTCTCAAATTTGTTCGATACAAAATCACACAATGAATGGATTTCCTGTTACGATAATTTTATTTTTCTAATCGGTAACATAATCAAAATACAATGTGATATTTATTTGAGTTTTTAACTATCGGGTAACAATTTAAATGTGACTTGCATGCTTAACAACCGTCCTTTGTTACAGCGAATAGTTTATTTATGTTAATTTCATTCGTCCAGCATCAACCTGTTTTTGTAGCTTCTTACTTCCTTTTTTTTGAAGGTCATAGGCCTCCAACAATTTTGAAACATTCAGCATATCTTTATGTTTTTTGTCTTAGGATTCATAACTAGACTCGTATAAAAATAGTTCACTCTCTCAGTCCTCAAATTTCGAATGATGTTCAATTCTTGGGGAAGAAAATAAACTTCAGCATGTGAATTCAATGCTTAACCATCAGGGGGGTTGTCTCAACGAGTTTTCTCATCAGAAATTCAATCATTGACAAAACTAACCTAATCTTGACGGATCGAGATATCTGGTCATTTGCAAAATTGGACAGATCCTGATGGACGAGGTATCTCGTCGAAACCACCTGGGAGGTTAACACTTGCTGTACTTCCAACTTAGTTGCCAGAGCTGTTTACTTGTTATTGTCTGGCTGGTAGTCTATTCTTGAACTGGACCCTTCTGTCTCTTTCAGTGGAAGAGCCGTGCGAACTGGGCTGCGAGGGTCTGGGCTATTGCACCAACTTCAACCACCGTCCTACGGAGCTGTTCCGCAACTGCGACAGCCGGACAGACCAGGCGGCCAGGCACGATGTCCACCTGTGGCACCAGGGCATCATTCGGATGCCCACCGTGGATATTCCTGTCCTGGACATCTCCTCCTGTTACCCGGACACTTGGAAGACCATCGCCTGCGCCCTACAGATCAAGCCCTGTCAGTCTAAGGCACACGTCAACATGATATGCAGGTAAGCTCTACAGATCGCCAACATCATTACCACTACCCCGAAAGCACTCATCTGCATTTTGGCGATTTTCATCTAACTGCATTTTTCGAGTCACGATTTCATGTTCTATAGTATGACAAAGCCACGAATCATCTTCCTTCAGTGGAAATACCGATTTTCATGAAAAAATAACCTCTGAACCTCTTCTCGGAGCATCAAAACTAAACGAGTTTTTGTAGAACGTCATTTTTTTACAGATTGGTGCCTAAGACGTGGTGGTTAAGATATATCCCTGAATGTAACATCGAATGGAGCTGAACCGATTGCATAGGCATGACTGGAAATAGGTAGAGCTGCCCATTTCGGGTGTGTCATCCATTAAACCCTCCTGGTTTATCTTTGCGTCGATAACCACCCTGTAGAGGTTTATGGTTGTTCAAAACTGTTACACGTTCTTAAGCAGGGAACAATTTGGTTTACCTACTTGTATATTCATTCCCCTTCCCTTTGAAGTTAGAGGGTAGATTTCTGTCTCGTCGAAGCCAATCCCATTGAAAGATTCCTTAAACTCAGGGGTCTCCAAGCGTCTTTGATAGTTAACCCCTTCAAGAGTTTCTTGACTTTTGATCGACCCCTTCATTTTACGTTTACGTAATTATAATAGGACATGGGAAAAGGACGCATGAGTGAATTTTTGGGGGTTTTATTGTACAGTTAGTGTTTATTATGTGTATAATATAGTATATGTTATTATATGGCTTGGCTTAACGTTAAAACGATACGTTTTTTTTTGACGTCCTTCTTAACAATATTACATATTGGAAAGGATGGATAAATATACATAAAATTTACTTTAGATAACAAGATAAGACAATAATACAATCTTCCTTATATAATTATAGAAATAAGACTTTTATTATCTCAGTGAACAATACATAAGGTTATCAATGTGAAGGGTGTTTCATGAATCTTGACAAAATGAGCAAGCAATATGGGGTTCAAAATGACTGTTTCAGCCTTAAATCTCCTCGGAATTCTATATTCACTCTTAATTGCGTTGTCATTTAGGATGGAGGTAATACAAGTGAACCGAATAAAATATCACTCATAGAATAATGTCTTATATTTTTCTATCGACCCCTAATAATGTTATATCGACCTAGGGGTCGATATCGACCCCTTTGGCGACCACTGCTCTAACCCATCAGATTGTCATAACAACTGTGGAGGATTGGTTCCAAACTCTCCGAGGCTAACGATTTTATTTATGGAAAAGGCGGTAGAGAAAGAAGCTAAATATACAGCCACAGTACCAAACAGAATTATGGCAAATTTAAGATTTGTTGACTTTGGAGATGACTTTTAAAAAACTTACAATGTTACCAATGCACGCACATGTCCACAAATTATTATTCTGAATTCGTATCAAGTAAGATCACCTGATCTTAATCCGATTGACCATGCTGGGATGACCTCGGACCTCACGTTGCAGCCTACACAATGTGACCAAATAACCGACAAGAGCAAATACGGATGTGAGAGCGCGGCTCCTTGCCACATGAACTCTTGGACAGCCTTGTGAAAAGCATGTCTTGCACGTTGAGAGGTCAGTTCTAGAGTCAGTGCCTGGATAATTCTTCATGTGGTTGCTTTTAACGGAGCGAAAAATGTTTATATCGTAATAACTAAGACCTGCAAATGGTTCCCAGTAAATGGTGCAAGTATATTTGAATAGGCTGAGCCCAATCACAAGGTAAATAACGTCTGAAACAAGGGGTATTTACCTTTGGGAGCTGAAACCCCTTCAATGAAATTTATTTGTTATGATGCACAATAGTTTTGGGTATAGAAGATTAAATTAACGAATTTAGAAAACTTATCCACTAGAATTAAGAAGATATGTAGGTATTTCAATTAACTTCGCACTGGATCAACACATCGGGCTTTGGGTAACGGTCCGGGATCAATGGAAAGGGTAGGTAGGTAATTAATTAACTCGCACTGGTAAAATACAACGGACTATTGGCAACGTAACAAACTGCACTGTTCATCAAATCTGGTAATGGTAATTTTTTTTTTTTTTTTAAGTTAACGTCGTACTAGAGCAACACAACGGGCTATTGACGACGGTCCGGAACCAGTCCCTTAAGGGAAAGATTCGAGGACAACACCTCGTAATTTTGAACCACGGTCAGATGACGAAGCAATCATCAAATCTGGAGAATTTAGGTAGTTAATATACGTATGCATGGATTAATTTTAGATCGGTTTGGTTAGTCTCTACTGTCATTGTTGCTGCAAGATGGCTAATTAGGCCAGGTTGATTGGTTTGGAGCGTAATGGCAATATTTGGACAAGGTTTGACAAACACAAGACAATCTATTTAGACCAGGACTTACTGTTTAAAGTGAATTCCAAATCGAAATGAATATCCATGTCATGACCGGGATTTGAACCCACAGGCGGATAGAAATGGAGTTATAAACTTGAAATACGATTTTCGAAAACCTGTAAGGTAAAAAAAATAAACCAAAGTTACTTAGCATTGCGATAATTGTATTTGGCAGTGAAATTAATAGAATATCGCTTATGGCCAATTGAAAACCTAGAGGTACGATTAGTTATGATACATTTTATTAAGATGAGCATTCAATTTCAAAGGCCATGCGATTTTTAAAAACGCCAACTCAATTTGCGACGTTTCTGGAATAAGCGTTTACAAATGTTTGGGAGGAATAAAATATAGCTTAAGGGGAGGGGGAAATTAAATTCTCAAGGCTCTATTTAGTAAAATATTTCATTTAATGCACACGCTTTTCCATTTCTCCTATAGTTTATACCGTTGTGTTGATCTACGACGTTAATTAAAATACCTTTACCATTACCTATAGTTTATACGACTGTTATGTACAACACCTCACAATTTTCGATGTCTGAGGTCCGCGGAAGCCCAGTTCGAAGAGAAACGGATTAGTAACCGGAGAGTTACGAGTTAGAATCCAACGCAAGACCGTCGTGTTCATTGGAGGCTGATGCACGTTAAATTTGTACCATAGCCTCAAATCTACTCACGTTGGTGTGGTGTGGAAGTTTGGAGAGTGAGTGCCAACTCAGTTCTCATCTGACCACGGATCAAAATTACGAGGTATTGTCCTTGGATCTTTCTCTTCGGGTTTTACCATCGCCAATAGCCCATGGTGTTGATCCAGTGCTACGTTAAATAACTACCTACCTATAGTTATATGACTGTAAAGTACAAAATCTCAGATTTTTCAATGTCTAAGGGCCGTGGTAGCCCAGTTAGAAAGGCAACTGATTAGTAACCGGAGGGTTGCGAGTTCGAATCCGACCAAAGACCATCGTGTTCAAGGGAGGCTGGTGTACGTTAAGTCTGTCGTGGCCTCAACTGGTGTGGTGTGGAGGCTTGGAGAATGGGTTACCATTTCAGGTGTGACAACGTCATCTGACAGTGATTCAAAATGCCGTGTTGTCCTTTGATATTTCCCTTCGGGATAGAACTTGGACCGTCTTCTATAGTCCGCTGTGTTGATCCAGTGCGACGTTAATTAACTACCTACCTATATTTATACGACTGTAAAGTACGAAACCTCGAAATTTTCAATATCTGAGGTGTTTGTAGGTTTCAAAATGCATAAGATTCATGAAATGACACTACTGAATCTGTTCTTCCTTACTTCCAGGACGGATTGCATCAAAATTCTGAGCAACTGTGTGGATCGGAGTCGACTTCTAGATGGCCAGACACCGTCCAGTCTGTGCGATGTCCTCTCCCCACCTGGAATCAACTCGCCCTGCATCTCTCTGGGCCCCTTTCTAGGTGAGTAGAGGAAAACCTAATCCTTTTTGAACGAACGTATTTCTAAATAGAAATGAATCACAATGGACAATGCTCAATATTTACAGTCGAAGACAATCTCCAACTGAACTATCAATTCAGTTAATCAAAAATGAACGTCCTTATGCTGCCTTTTACCTATGCTATGAGGGTCGGGATAAATAGCGCAAGGGTCATTTATGGCCATACTGCGTCAGACGCAAGAAAGACAACGTCAAGTAATGGACATACACACAAAGTTTTACTGCCATAAAAGAGATAAATACACCCAGAAAGAAATCGAATCTGAGCCGCCTGCAGATGTTACTAGCTCAGTGGACATACCCACAGAGCCGCGACAATTTGTTAAGTACTTTTAATGATTTATGCTTACAAAAAGTTACGGTACTTTTGATTAAACACATTTTAACACATTTAGGTTTTAAAATCGATTTGGAACGGTAGGATGGTATTTGATTAGCACCGCACTGAAGCAACACAACGGTCTATTGGTGACGGTCCTGGTAATTTGGTAATTTTTTAGTTAACGTCGTACTAGAGCAACACAACGGGCTATTGACGACGGTCCGGGATCAGTCCCTTAAGGGAAAGATCCTTTACACCTCGTAATTTTGAACCACG
This sequence comes from Metellina segmentata, assembly GCA_947359465.1. Taxonomy (NCBI): domain Eukaryota; kingdom Metazoa; phylum Arthropoda; class Arachnida; order Araneae; family Tetragnathidae; genus Metellina; species Metellina segmentata. Next base: position 30,292,199 of record OX375876.1, on the reverse strand, counting down.
GTCAGATGACGAAGCGGTGAATGTCCATCATCAATCCCGAAGTGAAAAATTCGATGACAATACCACGTAATTTAGAAACACGGTTTTGTTGTTGTTCCACATCCCCTAAGGCTAGCAGAGCCTAGACCAGAAAGAAATTCAATACTATCAAAGGATCCGCAGCAAGATCCCGCCTGGAGAGTCCCTTGCACGCAAGAATATGTTCAGGGGGAGCCTGCTGAGTAGAACCCTTGGTGCAGACCTCCAAACACTTAGAACCCTCAGTATATTTCAAAGATCTTAGATGTCCACTGAGGAAACGAATAAAAATGGTCCGGTCCCTCCTGTGACTTATTCATGGATAGGGAAAATAGGTAGCTTCTGTTTTCAAAGACTGGAACACCGATGGTAGAAGTCCGACTCAGCTCTGTTGCCTGCAGACCTTAGCTGGGCATAATGGATCACGCCTACGGTGGCCATACCAGGAGTAAACTCACGAAGTACTTCACCCATTCCTCCCAGGGTCACCCCCTCGCCACGATGAGACAGCGGGCAGGACGTGAGGAGGTGAAACACGGTCAGATGACGAGGTCATATCTTTGCTGGTACTCCCCTTTCCAAACTTCCTCACAACTGCCAACGTGAGGACATTTGAGGCCACGATAGATTTAACGTGCACCAGCATCTATACACGAATGTCTTTAGTTGGAGTCGAACTCGTAACCTTCCTGTTGCTAGTTTGTTGCTCTTCCGATCGGGCTACCGCCAACCTCTATTTGGTAAGTGGTAATTTTTTAATTAAAGTCGTACTAGAGCAACTCAACGGGCTATTGACGACGTTCCGGGATCAATCCCCTAAGGAAAAGATCCGAGGACAACACCACGTAATTTTGAACCACGGTCAGATGACGAGGCAACACCTGAGCTGGCACCCCTACTCTCCAAACTTCCACACCAACCCAACGTGAGGACTTTCACCTGAGCTGGCACCCCACTCTCCAAACTTCCACACCAACCCAACGTGAGGACTTTCAGCCACGGCAGATTTAAGGTGCACCAGCCGCCTCTACACCATAAGCTAACAAATTCCCATGCCTTGATCCGGATTGGAACCATGAACCTTCCTATCTCGAGACCAACACCTTAGCTACCAGACCGGTTGGTCGGCCACCCTCTATTTGAAACGGTTCTAGTCTAATCGAAAGTATTGTATCGGACTACATTGGAGAAAATATTTTTGTCCATGAGGGGCCCTATTTAAGAGCCTATTACCAAACAATAGTACATAGCCTCGACTTGCCAAACGCTCCTAATAGAATGTTCGGAGATAAAATCGGTTATAAATAATATCCTCTCGAACGCCTGTTGCGTCACCCCCGAGGAGCGAAGAACCCGTCGATGAATTTTCGAAACGTCGAAATCTCGCATGCATAGCTTTGTTATTCAGCGAGCGACGCACAGCGAGTCGTAGACTCGGAGAACGCGTCATGGTCGACTGAAGCGAGGCCATTAACGTTGACCATTTTGAGGAGATACAATAACAGAACCGTGATCGGCATGTTCATGAGAGCATTTAAATTTCATGATGATGTTTCGGGAGCTCGGTCTACGACGTGGTCTCCTTTCTTATCAGGCATACGCGAGATAGTTAACGTTGACTATTTCTAATCTCTGTTTAGGAGTCGCGTAGTTAAGGCGTCGTGTTGAGGGAACTTTCAATCCATCCTGCTGGTAATTGCGTTATAAATATTTATGACTGAAAAGCAAACATTGTTAAACGCATGCTCGAAATCGGATGGCCCATCATGTGAACTAGTCGTCACAAAGATGATATTTCTAAGCTATAGATATAAACGTGGTGGGAATACGAAGGTTAAATGTGAATTCTTTCAATGGTTAAATGAAGTCGTTCTTAAATCATTTGTAGGCGTCTGAGTTAATTAAGCGTTTTTGATGTTATCAATAGAGAAGTGGACTTTGACTTAATAGGAGTAACGAGTAAATCTCTTGATCTAATAAAATAATCGGAACATGCACGCTCGCAGCTTCCCGATCACTCGGTCTTTTTGATTCAGCCAAACAACGAGGGCGAAACCGTAACAGTGGACATTTCGACGAACTATCTCGTCATTGACCAGATCTTGATAGACGATATATTCTCGTCGAAACCACTTAAAATGTTAAAGCCGTTCCAGAAGTGGCCGAAGAGATCTTCCACCAACACACATCAGGTAATGGGCTTGAAGATCTGCGGTTGAAGGTCACTCGGCATTGTTGTATTTCTCTATTTGGCAAAGCTGCGCCCAACACAAGACTATGTCCAATAACGGACATACGAGTACACACATGGAAAGCTGTATTGATTCAAAAGAGAAAACTACACCCAGGGATATGCTACAGAAATAGAAACTGTGTCGCCCACTACGCATTGGTCGTAGAGTGTTGTGGTTGGTTTGGAGCTTTTGGCCAAGTTGCACCAAACGCAAGACAGCAACAAGGGAGGAAAGAAAGCAAAAAGCAGAATGTGAGAAGAAAAGTTGGAGAGGAGAAATAAAAGAAAGCTCGATTGGCAATCCTGGGGTCGCGACTCCCATATTGACCAGAGACACAAAAAACCCCACGTTAAGAGAATAGATCACTAGGACACCTCGAATACCTTACACACCTAAAGATGTGCCATGAAAGGGTCGAGCGTTGTAAAAATGCGCATAGTTTGTGCTTTGATAGTCAATCGGTCCATGTCGATTCCCTGGGTCGAGCGTTGTAAAAAAGCGTATAGTTTGTGCTTTGGTAGTCAATTGGTCCATATCGATTCCCGGGGTCGAGCGTTGTAAAAAAACGCATAGTTTGTGCTTTGATAGTCAATCGGTCCATGTCGATTCCCAGGATTGATGTAAATCTCTAGTTAATGTAGTTTTCATTTTCGTCGTCACGGAATCAATGTCCAATTAAAACCAAGACCGCTCGACCTATCAGGGGCTTAAGGATCGTTCACCAGGCGACACGGATAACTATTACCAAGGCTTATATACATGAATAGGTAACAATATATAAACTATCAGTCTTTAAAAATCGACAATAACATCACATGATTTACACGAGAGGAAACAAATGTAGAACAATAAATTTCTTCGTACAATAACTCTTGTTAAATTAAACATCACTTTTTTTACAGTAAATTATTAAAATAACCAAACCTCCCGCTGCAACGAAATAGGAAATGTCCATTGGTGTAATTATATGCTGTTGGTGAAAATAATTCAAAAATTATATAATTCCTTCTGTGATGTGATAGGCAAGTCGAATTCACATCTTGATGAATTTTTGAGGAGGTACGGTTTTGGGTCTCTAAGCCTAGCCGCTCATCTTCACGCTTACACGGCGGGGTACCAGACAGAAGAATTATCACCCATAGAAATACCAAACCAGCGCCAATCTCAAGGCCGTAGCGTCAACAACCGAATAAAGCTAGTTATGCTCACATTTTAATCATTCCAAAATAAAACTTCAGCTTTAAAAATTGTATACTTTCGTCGAAATCTTTAAGAAGAGTATAATTGTTTCCAATTGCTTTTTATCCAAGCTCAATGTCATACCGTAAACATTTACTGAGTAACTTTGGTTCAGTAAATGGCATTCACATAAATAGCAGTCACATTTAATCATTCCAAAATAAAACTTCAGCTTTAAAAATTGATACTTTCGTCGAGATCTTTTAAGAAGCAGCTTGTTAACATTATGTCAAAGTTATTCCATTAGTACAATAATTGTTTTCGTCATGCTTTGCTTGAAATATTGTTTTGTATGCTGCAGGGGAAAGCAAGTATGTGCACACTGCTGCTGACGTTACGCATCCGTGCAAAGCAAGCACCTGTGCGACGAATGAAGTATGTCTGGTGAACCGAAGCTGCAATTTTGGAGAAACGTGTGCACCTTTTGTATGCGTACCAGGTAATAAAATATTTCTTGAAGTCTTGAGATATTAGTTTATTTCATTGCAGGAATCAAATGCCTTAACTGTGTATACAAATTGGCATAAATTCTTTCAAAAGAATTTGTTGTCATTGTGGACAAACACACGCAGTAAAAGTTTTACTGATACAGAAGAGGTAGGTATTTAATTAACGTCGCACTGGAGCAATACATGGGTTATTGGCGACGGTTCAGGATCAAACCAGTGGGGAAAGATCGCAGGTTAACACCACGTAGTTTTGAGCCACGGTCAGATGACGAGGTCACACCTGAGCTGGGACCCCATGCTCCTAACTTCCACACCAAGCCAACGTGAGGATATTTTAGGTCACAATAGATTTAACGGGCACCAGCCACTTTTGTACACGACGGTCTTTGGTTGGATTCGAGGTACAGAAGAGAGAAATACATCCAGGAGTAATCACACCTGACAGGAATCGAACCTGCGCCACCTACAACTCAAAATAAAGCCGTGGACATTCGAACTAAGTGACGGCGGTCCGGTAGAAAAAGGAAAAGCTAAGCCTATCATTATCACTCATTTTGATAAAACAATGAAAACATTGTAAAGAGAATTAACAGTAAAACTCAGCGTAATTACTCAGGTCATCAGCCATGATTGCGAAATTAATCTGATCGCCAGCTATGATTAGAGTAAACGTCATTACTTTAAATGCTCGAGTAGCAAAAGAAACCTTGAGGATAAAATGGCGATTCAAAACATTTAAATCAACAAACAGCATGAAGTGCGAGTAAAATTATGAATTCGAAACACGTCGACCCATGACATGAATGAATAAATGGGAAATTTAAAACACACCGATCAATGACTTGAGTGGCAAATATTTATCAATAAAAAGTGTCGCTAAAAATAAGACACGAAAGATAAGAACATTACATACACGGTTTATAAGGCCAAATCTATGTAAATATGAAAAAAAAAATTAGATGGGGAGTCTAGTAAAAAAAATCAATGGCAAAGTGATGGTAGTTATTTTTATTAACGTGGCACTAGTAATGGTTAGAGTGCCTATAGAATAAGAGTGGCGACAAGGGACCAAGCATGCGCGGCAGCCATTTTTCTACCAGAATCGTCTCAAAGAAGATTGCTGGGCGAATTAATATATCATTCCAGGAAGAACAAAAAACATATGATTGTAATAATATGGATACATTCGGTATAGATGAATCATATAAATGCTCAATTACATACGTAATTGATGAGAAGGATTGCACAACGCGCTAACTTAGATTGCGGGAAACATCATGTTGTTCCAAAAAAACTATTTACTTAAAAAGTCTTCAAATTTATACTGACAAAACACTAAAATAATAATAAATAAACATTCTAGAACACGAAATAGAACATGAAAAAGCTATATTTTCGTTCAAATTTAATATACACACGTTTTTCTGGAACACAAAAAAAGTTCCCATGTTAAGTCTACGGGAGTTAGGAAAAGACCGCCTCGGGCGGTAGAAAAGGTCTTTAAGCCAATCAGAAAGTGTTTCCCGTATGTCGCCACTCTTATTATATAGGCACTCTAGTAATGGTGGAGTTGAAAATCTTCAATAGCAAACACTTTTCTCAATGCATTTACCACCTGGTGATTGTCTCAACGAGATATCTTCGTCATCAGAGAAAAAATTAACAGATCTTGATGGACTAGTTATGTCGACGTTAGAAAAACGAAGCAGATATTGATATTGTCATCAGAAAATCAGCAAGATCTTAATGAAGAGATTTCTCGACATTACCAAAATTGGTCATTACCAAAACTGGTCAGATCTTGATGGAGAGATATATCGTCATTACCAAAACTGGTCAGATCTTGATGGACGAGATATATCGTCATTACCAAAACTGGTCAGATCTTGATGGAGAGATATATCGTCATTACCAAAACTGGTCAGATCTTGATGGACGGGATATATCGTCATTACCAAAACTGGTCAGATCTTGATGGAGAGATATATCGTCATTACCAAAACTGGTCAGATCTTGATGGACGAGATATATCGTCATTACCAAAACTGGTCAGATCTTGATGGACGAGATATATCGTCGTTATCAAAATTGATTAGATCTTGAAGAGATTAATCGTCATTTCCAAAATTGGATAGACGAGATACATTGTCATTACCAAATTTTGTCTTGATGGACGATATATCTCGTCCTTACCAAAATTCACCATATCTTGATGGACGAAATATCTCGTCATTAGTAAAATTGATCAGATCTTGTTGGACAAGATACCACGACACTGCCAAAATTTGACAGATCGTGATGGACGAAATATCTTGTAGATAAACTTGTAGGGTTTAGCTTTAGAAACAATTATAAATTACCTTACGTTAGTTTACAAATGTTCATCCTTTCCAGGTTGTCGTATGGGAGCTGTTTCTCAGTTGGTCGTGCCTGGTGGAACGTACACTCAGATACCTCGACTGTACAAGGGCAAGCACTGCAATTCCGTTTGTTATTGCAACAAGCAAGGTGTCATAGACAACTGCGTAGCCATGCCTTGCATCAACAAAGGGCATTGCACAGTTCTTGGAAGAGAGATCCGTAAGTATTTTCTACTTTAAGGAACCATCTTTTGGGCAGATAATTGAACAAGCGTTGCATTGGAGTAACAAAACGGGTAATTCGCGACGGTCCGAGATGAACCCCGAAGGGTTGGTTGGTACTTTAATTAAAGTTGCATAGGAGCAGCACAACGTGCTATTGGCGACAGTCCGGGATCGGTCCGAAGGACAACACCACGTAATTTTGAACCACGGTCAGATGACGAGACAACATCTGAACTGTCATTTCTCTCTCCAAACTTCCAGACCATGCCAAAATGAGGACATTTGAGGCCCCGACGGATTTAACGTGCACCAGACCCTATGTATTCTATAAAAGTAAAAAGCGATGAAAGATGATGGTGCCCAAGAATGCGGATAAGATAGTTGAAGTGTTGGCAGAACGAAGTTAACGAGTGACGGCAGAACGAAGTTAAAATATGCCGTTTCGTAAAATCTTGAGAGTTCGAAGGGGTGGTTTCACCCATGAAAGAATCTCGAACTCCTAAATACGTGTATCTTAATTTCAATTATCGTGACACACACACCCTTAACATTGTACCATATCGACGATAAAAAAAACACTTTCTATATTAAAATTCTTATATTAGCATAACAAATATTTGCAATCTATTTACAAGCGACTTTTTAAAAATTTACTAGCGAGATCCCTCTCCAATGCAATAAAAAAGCCAAAAATTAAAGCAACCGCACTTCTGCGATTTCACCAGACTCTGACGTCATATTGAGAGGTTCGGAGAAGACGTAAATCCTGTAGACGTAAACTCCGACGTCATTTGCACAGCCAGACCGCGAGAGAGCGCCCCTTATTGTGCTCTGCTCAGGACAGCAGGGCGTTACATCATTCTGAGTTCTAGCCATTCCGCGCAACATCTTAGCCCTCCTGGTGTTTGTTTCGACGAGTCTCTCTCGTCATTAGGAAAGTAACCAAGATTTTTATGGACGAGATATCTCGTCATTGAAATATCACCGTCCTAATCTCAATTTCGCCATCGTCACAAAATTGGCAAAAGAAATCTTGATGACGAGATATCTCGTCATCAACAAAATTGATCAGATCTTTGAGGACGAGACATCTCATCGAAACTACTTGAAGGGTCAGGAGCACAGTTCTAATCTAATGCATCAATATTCTGATGTTAGCCAGTGTTGATAGATGTGTTATTCATTTCAGCCCATCAAGGACAGTACATCGGAAACTGCACAGTGTGCTTCTGCTTCGCCGGGGAGCTGCGGTGTGCAACCACCTGTGCCAAGAACTACTTTTCCGACATGGAACTAATCGCTGGTAAGTTGACACACGTGTTGATTTCTTAAACCTAAGCAAATTAGAAAGTATCGCGCATACTCCTTACATTTCAATGTGCATTTCTTTTTTCTTTGTACACGACCGAATACTAAGTTTTTAACGCTAATGGGTTGGTTGGTTGATTTGGGTTTTATGGCTCAAGGTTCGACAGCAGATACGCTGCGCGAAACGCAAGATTAAATAATATGCAATGGTAACCAGAACAATAAAAATAATTTAAAGTCTAGAAGCATGAAAGTAAACGATCAAGGAATATAAAAAATTCGTCAAAGCTAAAAGTTAAGAGTTTAATTAGGAAACACAATTAAAATACTATGCATTATATGTGATAAAAATCCAGTGGTGAATAAAAAGGTGAAAAGGGATGGATGAGGTTGACGCTAAAATGGGACAGTGGAATTAAACGAACAAACTTTTGAAGTTATGTGATTGCTATCAAATTTACAGACTGTTTCCCACTAAAACCTTACACATAAAAGTTAATCCATAAGTATTAAATTTTCGGACTAATAAAAATAAACTCAATTTATGGACACAAGTGCATTAGCTTCACTTTGCGTTTCATCGGAGGGAAACCCCATGCAGTTAACTGAAAGCACTATTGGAAATCAAATCTAAAGGTGCACGGAACTTAACCTTAAGGGCAAGTGACCTAATATGAGATACTTGCCTATTATAAGATACTCCTGCATCTTTATCGAACGGTGTTTTCATCTAGTGGAAGTGGTCATGAACTATTAACTAGGGATATTGTAGTCATTGCAAACATTACCTTCTCCATTTCAAGCTGACCCATACTTCAGTAATCACCTCTAGTGGCACATCGCTTTTAAGAGTTTGGAAGACTTCTTTTTGACTGGTATTTAGACGAAATGGAAAGTTGTTAAGATAGTTGAAAAGTTTTTACATCAATAAACAAATTTTATATTGAATAGATTTTTTGTCACGCATGTATTTATTTGTCATTGTGAATGCGCGATAACGTACTAAGAAAACTTGATGTCTCATATTGGACAACCTTTTCCTAAGACAGTCGATTCGAAATTTTTTTTAAAATTATACCTTGCGTATATTTGTAAAGTATTTTGCCAAAAAAACTCCATCAACATTTAGAAACAGCTTTAGTTGGTGTTGAAAATTATGAATATGTTTGCTAAATTTTTCATTAGACAGTCACCAACGCTCATATTAGGTCATCTGCTCTGTTCTACGTATTTAGTTTTCGAAACGAAACTAGCTCCTCATTGCGTTATACAGGAGAGGAGCTAGAAAATTCTCATTTGAATTTGGAATGACATCATTTCGCTCAATTTTGCAGTTTGTCCTCAGATACACGTTAGGAACTACATTAAGATGTGGCGGACAAGTTAAAGCAAAGAAGGAACAAAAGAGTCATTCAAATAAATATTTCAACTATTAATAAATGAAGAAAGAATTTATTAAAGTGTACTTTTATTCCAGCGGGGCCTATGTGTACGTGTTCAATGTATTACTCCCCCATTTGTGGACTGAATGGCAAGACATATACAAATCCTTGTGTTGCTAGGCAAGTACTTATTTTTACGATTATACTTGATCTTATTTTATCTTACCATGCCATTTTTATCTTATCTTAATTTATATTATCTTATTAAAACCATACATTAACACAGTATCAGACTTCTACATGCAATCCAACCATTTTAAGAGCTTCGGTAGCCCAGTTGGTAGAGTTTCGATTTAGAAACCGGAGAGCTGTGATTGTAAAACTCTATCCAAGCGAAAACCATCGTGTACGTGAGGGGGTGGGGTGCAAGTTCAATCTGTCGTAGCCTCAAATTCTCTCACGTTGTCGTAGTGGGGAAGTTTGGAGAGTGGGAGGCCAGCTCAGGCTGTGTTGTTATTTGGCCAAGGTTAAAAATTACGAAGATTATTTCCCTTTGATATCGATCGCGGACCGTTTTGTTGCTCTAGTGCGACATAAATTCACCTACCTTTTGAACATTTTAACCCTTTCAGGTACGCATTTTTATTTGTCTGAAGAAAGAAACCTAATTTTCTGGAATTAAATTTATTTTTTGTTTGAATAAAAAAAATTTTTTTTTAATTTTATTTCAATTTTAATAGTATTTTTAACTGTTACCATTTGGAACAAATTATATTTACCCTTCAGTATAACAAATATGAACTGAACAAATGTAAAACTTAATATGAACTGATAAATGATCTCTTCATGCATAACAAAATATAAATTATAAAAAATAGTAACCTCTTTGTTAATAATTCTGCGATTTTCAAAAAATACAAAGATATTTTATTGTAATAGTAGTACAAATAAAGTTGCATGGTTATATTAAACTATAAAGTAAACTCACGATATTAGTTACCGTTTCATTCATAACGTTACGAAATAAATACGACGTACAATATAATATTCAATATGTATTAGCCATTGTTTAAAAACGTTTGGTCATTTTGATAAATATATGGCGTGATGTAGAGAAAAATATAGTAGCATAATTGTACTAATTTTGAGATCAATAAATGGGATTTATTAACGAAGGTTTTTTCCGATTTAATGGAAAATATATTCCCTTAAAGACTTATAATTTAAGTAAATGACTTATATGACAAAGTAATGACTTATTTTACAGTATTTTTCCGTTTATAGGTCATTTTGCAAACATTATCCTAGACGCATGCGTAATCTCCTACTACCCGCCCGACAGTTTACATAATTTACACACATATTATAGTTTTTAAGTGTAAGTTTAGAATCCCTTCCTAGCCTCTACATCATCTGATCCTGATTCAAAATTACGTGCTGTTGTTATCGGATCTTTTCCTTCGGGGATTGTTCCCGAACCATCGCCAATTGCCCATTGCGTTTCTCCTGTGATTTCAGTTAATACACTTACCTATCCTTCCGTCTATTCAGGTACTGGTGTTCTAATTAACGTGTTACTGGAGCAACACAACGGGCTATTGACGACGGTACGGAATCAATCCCTCAAGGGAAAGATCCTTGGACAACACCACGTCATTTTGAACCACGGTCAGATGACGAGGCAACACCTGAGCTGGCACCCCAATCTCCAAACTTCCACGCCAACGTGAGGACATTTGACGCCACGACAGCCCGTTCACGAGCCCTCTTTGCAAACGTCGGTGTTTGGCTGGATATGAACTTGCAACCCTCTAATTCGTTACTCTTCTAACCGGGCCACCGCGGACTATTCAGGAAAATAAGAGAAAGTAGTAATCAAAAATCGTGCCCCTCTAAGTGGTTTCGACGAGATAGCCCGTTCATCAAGATCTGACCAATTTCCCACGGACGAGGTATCTTGTCATCAAAATATCGGCGATATCTTGATGACGAGATCAAGAACTTGCCAGTTTTCTTTTAATGACGAGGTATCACGTTCACGTTAGCAACTGGTCAGTTTTGCTAATGACGAGATACCTCATCGAGACAATCACCAGGAGGGTTAATGCTCCAAGTGTTTCGACGAGATATCTCGTTCAAGATCCACACCAAGTTTGCAAAGGACGAGGTACCTCATCGAGGCAAAACTTCCCTATTACTCCATGGGAAATGAAGATCCAAGTAAGAAAACAAAGTGGCCCTTACCCAGATCTAGTGACAGTATGGAAGAGGTTTTTGCACCAGAGGCTGGTGGGCAGTTTTTAAAGCGACACCAATAGGGTTAAACAACCCCAAATGCACCACTAGGGTGCTCCAGGTTTTTTTTTTATCCAATAAAGTGTTGGTGCTGTTTTACACCACGGATACTCAAAGGGTTAAAGTGTTTCAAATAACTAAGTGCCTTGATCTTACTCAGCTTATGCATTAGAAATAGTGCTGCATGGTTAGATTCTGAATTCACAATCTGTGTGTGTTACAGGTGTGCAGGACTGAAAGATTCTCAATTCAAAATTGGGATGTGCTCAGAGGTAGATCCGTGTAAAGACAACACCTGTGGCAGTAAAAAGAGGTATGTTAGTTTTCCTCGTATGGAAGGCTATTGAATATTATGATTTCATCAATATGTAGTGTAATATGATAACATTACCGATTCTTGATGCTAGGACCATTAGATGAAGACATGCTAATCCAAGTTGTGTGTACGCAATCAAATGCATGAGCCGCAGTAAATATGAGTTAAAAACTAAACGCATTTTCAGCTAGATTATTAAATGGTGAACCTCCTAATGAATTCTTTTGGTTGGTTGCTCAGGGCGCAAAGTCCATAATTTGGCCAAGCAGCTCTAAACACAACGTCAGGTAATGGACAAACACTTATTGAAAGTTTCACTGACACAGAAAAAAGAAATACACCCAGGGAGAAATAAAACCCGCGCTGTCTACAGTTCACATGTTGCAAGCGCTATGGACAAACCCACTAAGCCACGATGAACCCGTCAATTTTTTGGAGCCAATCGAAATCAGTCAAACGAGCATTTTTTTGGTCCAATCCCAAAAACCGCGAGTTAAATCTATTTTAATGAAATCATTAGGTGCCTCGTACTAGGTTTCGACCCAAATTTGCAACTGAAGAAACGAAACTAATATGTAGTGGCACCAATCTCCGATCATCAGAGCTATCTATATATATAATTCTCTTACGTGGCACGCAAAAAAGACGTTATTTGTTATCGCGTTTTGGCAACATTGTACGATTGTTTGTTTACTCAATTGATTTTATAGCGTTATCGGAGGAAATTATATTTAGGGGGGGGGAGAATTTTAGTTGAGCCGTTGCAGTTTAAAATTACAAATCAGAGAAAGCGGAGGATCATTTCAGGGCCATTTAAAAAACGGTCCTTTTCAGGGCCAACAGTTATAGTTCAACAAGACGCTTGCACTACAACTTTCGACAACAAACTGAATGAAAAAGTGTGGGTGACTCAAGAGTGCTTTATGGAAATGTACACACAAACAAAATGCTGGGTATTACATTTCCAAAGCAGAGCTCGCATTTCGACTCAAAATTTGCTCAAAGTTTTCATTTGAATTCCGAGTCCAGGGTACTGTATATATATTTTCTGTTTTACAGCAAATTTAGGTTTGAAAAATATTTTTTTGGTATATCATATTTTGTAAACAATCCTTTCTGCTAGGACACATGTCTCCATTAATGCGAGCGAAGCGAGTATAGGTTCGCGTAGCGAACCAATGAGGATTGCAAAGCAATCCTCCGGGGGTTGGCGAGCTTTAGCGAGCAGTGGGCGGGCCCCCTAGTAAAACTTTAAAATGCTTATGCCAACAGCGTTCAAAAGTCGTACTGGGCAACTGATACGGATTCATAACTGGCGAATCCGTTGAATCGAGCCCCAAATTATATTGACCTTAAAGATTATGGGCGCGATAGGTTCTGTGATATATTCGTGTCCACATCCATACTCAAATTCGTTACGAAAACATATCATTCATAAAAATGACAAGCACCCTGACAAACTTCTTAGTGTGGAGAATAATTTACTTTTACCGGGATGAAAAGTAACCAAGTTTTTTTCTGGTGACAGAAAGCTCGTCCATCAATATCTGGTGAGTACTTTTTCTAATGACAAAAAGATCGTCCAGCAATATCATCAATATCTGGTCAGTTTTGCTAATGACGAGATGCGTCGTCAAGACAGCTACCAGGAGGGCTGAAAGGCTTTACTATCATGAGGTATCCAATAAAACTCAAGCAAGAATATTTTATTGCAGATGCGTCGGAAGAAGACAAGTCTGTCTAAGCTTGAAAAAGAAGTGTTCACAATTCATATGTGGTGAGTATTTTTTTCGATCATTTCCTACCTCTTGAATGTATCTCAAAACCTCTTTTCAAACACTCACTTTGAAGGTCTATTAGCAAACTACCTTAAAATAGTCTCATAATATGTTTTAGTTACTTGATATTGGCAAATACCAATGGATGAAAATTATTATTGGGCTGATGGGTTCAACTCCAGATTTAAAATTTTATTTTTCAGTGCCGAAAGACAACTGCGAAGACAAACCTAACGCACCTGTTTGTGATACAGAAAACGACGAACACCCGAACGCTTGTTTGTTGCTGGAAAAGAAAAGGACGCTGGCCTACTTCGGAAAATGCCTGGTAAGAAATGGCGTCAACACACATCTGAGTTACCTTTATTAAATTGGCTGCTTCGTCACCCTCTGCTTTCAGACTATCACATAACTCGAATTGTTAACATACTTAATCTGTTAAGGTTCTCTCTTTGAGAATCTCAACAAATACCATTTCGTTCTCTGTAGTGGTTAAATAGTTTTGTGTCTCTCGAAGACATTGAATATATCAATTTATGTCCTGGATTATTACAAATCCAACGATTTAGATCTATATATCACATGGATGTCTTTTTATGTGGTATTTTCTTGATGCTTATGCAGTATTCAAAAGGCTTTCTGGCTTACTATCATATTTATTCGTATTAATGTTTGTAATGTTCATTATTTACTAACTTCCAGATTTTCTAATTTCGTACCATTTAAGAGTATTTGATTTAGATCAGGCCTCGAAATATATTTTTTAATACAGGTGCACCTTGTGCACCTAAGTTTTTAAATTAGGTGCACAGGTGCGCCTAGCGGGAATTTTGCCTAGCGGGAAAAAATTAGGTGCACAATTTTATTTTCATGTGCACAGTGCACCTGTGCACCTGGGTTTTTCGAGCCCTGATTTAGATGATACTCGTATGTTCTCAAATCAATGTGATTTTATTGTGTTTGGTATCTGTATTTAAAGTTGTTCAGTTTCTGTAATTCTCCTATATTTTCAATGTTATCCAAATAATACTTCAACACTCGTTTCTTAGTTAAAAGGCAATTAACACCTTCGCTGCCGGTCACATAGAAATGGGTTTTTACCAGAAACCGACTTACTTCTTATAACAAATATGATTGACGCCAATATCAGAATAGATTGGCTAAAGCTCAGCCAACAAATAAATTAAAGCTATAAATACGAAACCACATACCTCTTTACAACTAGCTTCTAACTTTTACTACACGTTAATACAACGATTAAACCTAATATACTATAATGCCAATTTAAGCGGAGAATAAATGATGAGGCGCAGCTCTTCCCGCGTGACTGGCTACTGATACATCACTGCACACCACGCGCTGCCGCGAGATCGGCAGCGAAAGTGTTAATAAATCAACCTCTAATATTATTTACTGCATTGATTTAAATTAACTTTTATCTTCTTCAATATTTTAATATTCTCGGGACATGTTTGAGTAACTTAGCCTTTTGACTACGGCTATGGATATAACTAGCGCGATTCGTGTAGCTTTCAAGGTACAAATGCTGTACTGGCCGTAGTTGAAATTCCGTCTTGGTACGATCAAGGGTGGAGTGGTCGATCACGGTAAGAAGGCGATTTGTCGCCAAATATGGTAACCTTCACCTTTGGTGGATTTTTTTCACATCTGCCGTTTTTGTTATGGCAACCCTATCTGCTGTTACGAAATTCGGCCGCCATCTTGATTTGGCGACAAACGTCTTACCGTGAACGACCACTCCACCCGATCAAGGTACAATTGATGTACCTGTCGTAGTGAAGAGCTTAATACTGGCATTTTTTGACTGGATGAAAATGATTGGACTGATAGTTCAATTTAATAATGGCATGATAAAATAGGCTTGAAAAATGCATTGAAATGACTGATATATTTTACTCTACTTATGAAATGTTTAAATGTATTTCATTAAAGAATGTTGCAATACTGATTTCCACAGGCAAAATGCCAGCGGAAAGGAAAAGTGTGTGGTCACGACGGTGAAGAGTATGTCAGCGAATGTTCAGCATGGGCTGTGAAAATGTCTATTGATTACAGAGGTCCTTGCGTTCCACGACGATCAACAGAAGGTTAGTATGTCTTGTAAATTGGTCACACACATTTTCGTAAATTAAAATATGTTCTGCGTTTCTCTCTCCCAATCAACGTCTTTGAAGAAACGTTTCGTGGAATCATATAAAGTGTTTTTATTTAACGTTTCAACTGTATTCTGTGGATTCTGTTAGATGTCCCAACTTTCTCAGTTACATTTGTATTCGTTTGATTTCTTTGACAACGCATGTACTGTACTTATATTATTCACCTGAGTAATAAACCCAATAGTTGGTTGGGATCTAATAGCGCGAGGACCCTATTTGGCCAAGCTGGGCCAAACACAAGACAGACAACGTAAAGTAAATAGGCACGCACACATGCATGAAAAGTTTTAATGTCTCAGAAGGGTAGGTATTTTAACTAACGTCAAAACGGAACAACACACCGGGCAATTGGCGACGGTCCGGTATCAGTCTCGAAGGGAAAGATCCGAAGATAACACCACGTAAATTGGAACCATGGTCAGATGACGAGGTCTCACCTGAGCTGTCACTCGCCATACTTCCACACCACGCCAACGTGAGGATATTCGAGGTCACGACAGTTTTAACGTGCACCAGCTCATGTGTGCACGATGGTCTTTGGTTGTATTCGAACTCACATTCCTCCATTTGGAAGTTAGAATCCAACCAAATATAAACCCTCGGGTTGTTAATCCGTTATTCATTCAACCGGACAATCACGGCCCCATCTCAGAAGAGAGAATTACAACTAGGAATTCATGAATCGAATCTGCGCCTGTCTACAACTCGTCCGGTAGGAGAACGTAATGGGCAAACACACTGAACCTCTGTGACTCCAACTCAATAATTGTTATTGTATTTCTATTTCTGTATTCCTATTAGATGTAACGTGTATTGTTATTTTCGTTTCAGATGAAAAGTCTGGATGCTCGGGTGTAAAATGTCAGCCTCTTCCCTCAGAGTTTTGCAATGGAATAGTCCCTCCAAACTCATGCTGTCCTATCTGCGGTAAGTTAACATTTTTGAAAATATCTGCAATGACTGATAGTCAAATGAAACAATATAGGATTTAACAAAAGTATCACACATAGTAAGTTTATCCGAATTGTTCAATTAAATAAAATTTACAATTGAACACTTTTTGATTTACCCAAGTAACCAGTCCAAAAGATCTGCATAAATATATAAACTACTTCATAATAATATTCTGCTGGATTTGTTCAGTGTTATCCTAAACCAAGCATGTCAAACTGAAATGCTAACACTGACCGAATAAACAAGGTCTTAGTTTATGCGGGCCGCACAAAAAGAAAAACTTCAATTTTTATAGAAACGTAAAGGTATTTCAAAAACACAGTATAAAAAAGAACAAGGACAACTGTAGAATTAATGTTTTCTTCCTGACACTTGGCATCTCTTCTCTGCTACCATCTTTCCTAGTTTGGGAGATATCTTGTTCGCAGTGATAACTTTCAAAACTGACCCAAGATGAATGTCAGTACTTCTGGATCTGACAGGAGACTTATTTCCTTTCATAAGTGCTCGCACCGATAACTACTTCCAAATATGAAAACAATCTCATATGCGAATTTTTAATAATTTAAATCTGGCTGGCAAATATGTGTAAAATTAAGGCACTCCAACTTTACTGAATTTTTCTTGTTCTTTGAAAGCGAAATATTTACTGTTAGACACACCAAGTAATGGTGGCTTCACACCAACAGTGACAGCTACAAAAAACATGTCTCTTCGCTATTGCGCATTCGTATTACAAACAAATTTTGTTTCTCCTGGTTTGTCACAGTCGCTGCGCTTTCAAATCTTGTAGGAAGTTCAACTTTTGTCTCTGTCGCCATGCCGACAGCCAATCAGATTCCTGAGCACCTTTCTTAATCCGATTTCGGTTGATGTTTTTCACCCACTGCTTTCCTTTTTCATCAGCCAGAAGCTATAAAAGCAATCGTCTTCGCTGTAAAAAGAGTTTTATTAAACACGGACGCGATCTGTCAGCTATCTTGCAGAATCAAAAGCTGAAAAAAATGTTTTGCTTTCGAAAAAGATTATGCGCATGCGCAAATAAATTGCTGTCGCTACCGGTGTGAAGGCATTTTTAACAGCAACAGAGACAGGCGACAAAATGTCGCCTGTCTCTGTTGCTGTCGCCGTTGGTGTGGAACCACAATTAATAACATGGTAGGTATTATTTTACTATCGGCTGCTATTGGTGGAGAAATGGTACGTCATTGTAACACGACTAGTAATTGGTAATTGGCGAATATTGTGGTTCGTTATTAATAATGCGAAATTAAAAAACTAAGCTGCGAGATCAAAAACACTAAGCTACAAAATTTTAGTAAAATATTTGTCAAATACTGATACGTTGGCTGGGCTGCAAAGATGCTAGTTGTGGGCCGCGAGTTTGACATGCTTGTCCTAAACACATCCCATTACTCAGTTTGATATTTGGTAACATGGATTTGACGCTAATGGTGCGACAGATGAAGTCCAAATTAAGTACTCTTAATCAAGTCACTTTAGTTGACTCAGTCAATTTTCGCCTTTTGTAAAGTTCTATTAGTTTTGTTGGTTTTCGGTGGCCAAACTACTCCAAAGACAGTCAACGTCAAGCAATGATTACAGACGCAATGAAAGCTTTACGGACGCAAGACAAATATACCCAGCGAGGAATTGATCCTGAGCTGCCTACAACTTGAAGGTTGCTAGTACACTGGACACTACTTTGGCACACCCGCTGCGTCACGAACGCCTCCAATCAGGCTGGGATCAACATTTAATATAGAGTTTCATTACTTTTAGATATTTAATTCATGTGAATTGATTGAGGACTTCTCCATAACTGTAGTAGCCTTCACGGCGTTGAAGGAACATCTTCCGACTTAGTGGAGGAATCAGTTCTCGCGTTAGACAGCTCGAGAAGGTAGTTGAGTCGCGTGATCATCAACGAGTCAAAGGAGTCACACACTGGTCCAACATTAGACCAGAGACAATAAATTAGCTTAAATAAGCATGATTACCGACATGTCTCCAGCACGAATGTCTCATGTTTCGTCACATGCTGCTACAGTGTGTGGTCGAACTATAAGTTAAATTACAGGACTAGTGGCAACATAAGTAAAGTCAACTGCCTTCTCCCGGGGACCGCGCTCTACCAGAGACTGGTTATTTTCCCACTTGCATCACTGTATTCTTTTTTTCAGGAACTGCCCTGAAGCTGGTCTACAGCCAGCGGCTCCTGGACCAAGTTGTGGACGCCATCCACACCACGGAACCCGCCACGGTCGCCAAGGTGGCACGTAAGCTCCAGGAGCACGTCAAGACAGCCGAATGCGACGTCAGCGCCTACCTGGACGACGACTCGACCCTGGTCGTGCTCATCTACCCCAACATTCCACAGCCGTCCTCCCTGCAGGTCGAGGCCTGCGTCCAGGAGGCCATGAAACTGCAGTCCCTGGTGGAACAGCGCAGCCCCACTCTGGTCACGGAGCTGCCCTTGTCGACCATGATAGGGAGCTACCTCGTGCAGCCCAGCCCCAACGCCAGCAGCGGATCTTCGCTGGTAGTTGCGTTCGATTGGCTGCTCCACATCGCGTACTTGAGTGCGGCAATGTACGCTTTGAGGGCTGGGAACGTAACGTGATGGAGATTCGGTTGCGTTCCGAGGCTGGACGACATCTGTGCAACTGTTTTCACTTGCTGTAAAAGCAATACTGGTGTTTCGTTATTTATTACCTTCAGGGCCTTTAGTGCTTTTTTTTGTGTCGTTCACTTCTGACGGCACAAAAACGACGCAATGAGCATTTTGTAAAGTAGTATACTTGGAAACAATCGGCAATACTGTGACGAGTCGACTCAATCTGTTTTTAACGATGGATTTTCGTTAAAGAGAACGATCACTTATGGGCATTGAAACACTTTTGAACTCTGTTGAGACATACGTCAGATTTAAATCTTGGTTTTCGAAGATACATGTTTTTTGAATTTTCAACTTAGGTTGCAAAGGTTGTCCTCACTCTTTCCCATCAATACGAAGAACCTAAGAAGAGGAATTTCTAAACTTTATTTTTTTAATGATGTAAAATAATCTTTCGTCATTTTAACCTTCTGAGGAGATGTCTGCGTAGTGTATTGTGATTTTTCCTTCACAACATGCATGACTAAATAACCTTATCTACTGTGGCTGGAAAATTAACAGAAAATATTGTATTGATCAAAGTCAAAACTGTGGCAAGAAGTCATGCAGGAAAAGAGGTGGAGGTTTCAGAACGGATATATGAGTGTAAGCCCTTCCTGAGGCTTAATATAAATACTTCACTCGATGTAAACATCAATTTTCGCAAAGAGAATTGAACCCTTTTCAACACCTGTGCCGTGGAATACAAAGCTGTATACGCTTTTATACCATTTAACATTTATTTACGAGCAATATTTTAGGCAAGTGTTATGAACAGCTTAGCAAAATGAAGTGTCGAATGCACTGTAAACCAGTTTACATACCGAGTGCATGAAAATGTGATATTAAAGAGATCGTACTTTTATTTACAATGTCTTCAACCGGTGATTGTAACAAGGTTCCCGATATTCTGAAGGATAATATGAATAGTTCCTTCTGCGAAAAAGACAATCTAGATTTATTGAACAATCTAGCTCGATTGTATTTTTGATAATATATGACGCAGTAATTTTTGACTACAGGTTCAGACGGAGATAAAACAATGTTCCTCAATTAAGTGCTAAAACATTCGCGATTCCTTTCATGAAAGAATATTTCCTTGATAGTTCCTAAGAATATTTTTAACAGTGGCAAATTTATTCATTTACATTCAAGTGTTTTAGATAAAATCCTCAGTAATTAAGTTCCTTGTTTTATGACAATTTTTCTAAAGATGATTTATTTTCAGTGTGAACACTGATAGCCACTGCACTCTTTGTATGGTTGCCATTTCAGGTGTCTGAATAGGATCTTTTCATTTATCGTAAACATAGTTGGCTAGAGCAAAAACCTCATTAACTAACTTATTTCGGAGACTAAATGCTTATTTTCATGAGAATTGCGTTGTGATGTTACAATCAAAAAATATAACATCGAATATATAGTTTTTTTTACCTAAAAATTAATATTTAGTCCCTAATCTTCATGATGGTTGTCTCGAAGAGGCGTCTCGTCTATGCAGAATTGATCTTAACGGACGAGATATATCGTCATTAGCAGAACTGATCTTGAAGGACGAGATATCTCGTCATTAGATGAAAATTGACCAGATCTTCATCTCGTTATCATCAAAATAACTCCAATGCCTTGATGACATCTCGTCATTAGCAAGATTTGCCCGATCTTGCTGAACGAGATATCTCGTCAAAACCACTAAGATGGTTAAGCTGCTGTTCGGTAAAAAAAAAATTGTTTTTGTCGGTTAATTAGTTTCTGCTGTAAACCGACGATGCATTAAATCGTAGAAATTATCATTATCATAGTATTGATCGAAACAAAAATTTTCAACAATTTTAATACTCTCCTACTTCATAAATACCTCGAATGATTTTAACTTGCTCATTCACTACTATTGTATCGCGGTGGAGCAAATTCGAATCCAAATTTTCGAAGTTCATATTGAATCAGTTACTACTCTGTTCTACTAATATTTTAATGTTACATTTTTAACACACTTACAAACCCGTTCCTAATGCTTGCTCTCTTTCTATTTGTTCAAACTTACCATTGATTATATATACTAGTTGAATAACCCGGCGTTGCTCGGGTTGAAATGGTTAAATGTTGATTGAAAATGAATTAAAATAATCACTTTTCTTATATAAAAAAATGCAATAATTTAAAAAGTTGTACAGAAAATACTTTTTAACTTTTTTATAGCTTCTACATTTTTACTTCAGATGCAAATATATACATTAAATTCCGGAATAATATATTTTGCAATACGCAAAAGATTAAGACATATACAAACAGAAACGAAATTCCGATGAAAAAATGCAGAATTCTGAAAAACGAAAGATATGCAAAGGGTCGAATTTCGACTTCCAAGCTGAAATTAGAGCAATCTCTTCTGGAGCAATTAAAAAAAAGGACAGAAAAATATTGATAAAGACGATAAATGATTTATGAAATTTAGTTATGCTCAAATGTGACCGCGACATTTCCCTGTGTTAAGTTCCCTGTTGAACGTGTTTTCTTGTCCATATCAATTTATTGCAGGAAAACAAACTTTTCATTTTAAAATTGAGGCTTTGAGGGGGACTTTTAGGACAACCTGTGTGCCAATTATCATGGATATTTTTTAGCACAGTAGTTGATATTGGGGATGTATTGAATTTTTTTGAAGCAGAATTGACCGCTGTCTGAACTCTACAAATCAACATCACCTGTGGGAAACAAGCTGAGTTAATCTCTTTTCAATTTATCCGGGGTCTTCACAGAGGGTTAAAAACAGTTCGAAACGAGATTCAGCGTGCACCAGCCCCTATGTATACGACGGTCTTTGACCGAGCTTCGAACCCCGGGAGCAGAAAGTGCTAAAAACTGCGACGTTCGTCGCAGAACAAAGTCTTTGCAGAACAATATTTCCTTAATTTTATCAAAATTTTGGCCGATTTTTTTTTTAAATCATAAGTAACAATGTTCTGCAGTGCAAAGCGCGCTTGTTGCCACACCTGTTTTCTTTTCTAGCTACGGAACAACCTCCCTGACACCGCCCAAATTACCCACAAACACTTTATAAATAACGCTTCTTCTATGTCAATGACAATTCTGTCTTCACCTCAAAAGTTATCGACAGAATTGCAAATTCTGAAAGTATGCCTCGGTTTAAAATAAAGTAAGTTAATTTTCATGTGAGTGTTTTATTATAAATATGTAATACATTTTGATTTGACTGTATTTTTCAAAATTCGGACAAAATTCTGCGGAATAATTGCAATTGCTTGGTGTTATGTTGCAGAACACTTTATA
The DNA here is from genome assembly GCA_947359465.1 of Metellina segmentata. Classification (NCBI taxonomy): domain Eukaryota; kingdom Metazoa; phylum Arthropoda; class Arachnida; order Araneae; family Tetragnathidae; genus Metellina; species Metellina segmentata. Next base: position 30,269,517 of record OX375876.1, on the reverse strand, counting down.
TAACTCTGCACCTGGGCTTCGAACTCGAAACACTCGGGTTGATAAGACGTTGATCTTCCAACTAGGTTACCACGGCCTTAATTTGCAAATGGAGCTAAAAACAATTAAAGTTAAATCATCATACAAATAACATTGAATTATATTACGATCCAATTCAATCCGAACAGCGTATGACATTCTTCTAGGTAAGCTCCCAATGCTATTTCATGGGGTCGCACTTGCTCCAAATATTGGGCAAGTGTCCCTCCATGGACCGTTTTCTTGTTTGCATTGGAAGTAGTGCAAGAGAATATATCATTCCATTCTTGCCCTTCGCTTAGAGGGAAAAACTAATCTATTAGACTCTTTCAAGGGTTCCAATAGAGAAAGTAAGCTTCTTCGAACCCTATTATAAAATTCTTAATTCCTATAACATTGAAAGACTGAAATAAAATTACTTGATACCATCAGCCATTTAGAATATTTGCAGGGCTGCCACAAGCCTCTAAAAGGCAACCTTTTGCTACTATTTTTCAACCTTGGCGACTTGCGGTATCTTTAAGTAAAATCGTTTCAAACGCTCCAATTTCCAAATGCTAGACGACTTTTCGAATGTTTTGGTAATTTTTTGTTGAAAATTCACCAAAGGTCAACGGAAATTTAGTTCTCCTTTTTATGTTAACCTTCTGCGGACGGAAAAAATATTTTCTTTGAATTTTTGGGGTGAAAATTTTGCATGGAAGCCAATTTTGAACTCTTGGCACCCATGAAAGGAAAACATCGAAATCTGTGGGTTCGATTGTCATAAAAACCTCATATAGATTTTTTTTTTTACTATACAAATTTTAATTTCTTGGAGAAAATTTCAGTCTTTTTCATACTTAATTATTATTTCGACTTTTTCATTTTGTATCTGGAGAAATTAAAATTGCTACTAAAGAAACTTAATTTTTTGTTGCTATTTCAAAATTTTTTTTTTTACTAATGCTACTATTTCACAAGTGCTTTGATTGTGACAGCCCTGTTTAAAAAAATGTTATCGCTAAAATATTTTTGAACAGAGTTTAATTTTATTGTTGAGTTGTGAAATTAAAATATTTTACAGCTCCTAAAATATACAAACAAATATAGGTATTGTCTACCTGTACGGACATTTTAGAGCATCCTGGCAGTTATTAGTAGCTGTGCCTTTTAGCCTATTATGGCTTACGAGAGAAAATAACTCAAACTAATAACTACCACCACTACTATTTCGGTTCCTACAGTGTACTTTTTATTTAAATAAAGTGTGAATAACTAAATATTTTCCTACCAAAGAATGTAATATACATTTTGTAACTTATTTCACATTTTGTGTAAAGTATATACATACGTCTATTTATATTCTGAATTTTTATTGTATATCATCTTTTGTAAATAAACATTTTTCATTTAATTATACATTGTGTCATTGCTTTTCTTCTCTTTGGCATGGGTATGAATTGCATATTAAATGTATTACATATTGCTGTATATTATCGATTTTATGTTCTCTTAAATGTAAATACGTAGTTTTGATCGGTTCCTACTACAGTGTGAAGGAATTTCCTTCCTATGATTTGTTTTGTACTCTTGTATAACGGCAGATAGTACACTCTATAACAAAAAAATCGACGCACCAAGAAGGAATCATCCGATTGCTTTGCTATTTCGTATGCAAAAATGTTTTGACCAAATGTGCAAATGATTACAATTTGGTGTCCAATGAATGAATAGTGCGATCTCCAGCGCATCCAGCAGATGTATATAAGGAGTTGTTCTTGAACTGTTGTTAAAAATTTCTGCTGCATTGCGATTTAGGATACCTTTTAACGACTGAAAAAATGCCTCGCCGCAGGATTCGAGCAACTTTCAGAGTTTGAAAGAGGTCGTATCATTGGATTGAAAGAGGCAGGTTGGGCAAATCGGAGAATCGCTCGTCATGTGAGTCGAAGCGATGCGGCGATTTGAAGATGCTGGCAAGAGTGGGTGAACAATGGCAGATTTCAGCGTCATGATGGTAGCGGTCGACGTAGGGCCACAACAGATCGCGAGGGCGGAGTGATTGTCAGATCAGCTGTCACAGCGCCTGATTCATCGCTATCAACCATCAGTCGTGCGACCCACACACGAGTGTCCACCATGACCATTCACAGACGGCAGTGAGAGCGAAATCTACGCTCGTACCGACCGTTACGCCACCTGCCACTCACGCCTGCACACTACAAATAGCGACTTTCTATGTTGTAATGATCCCTGAAATCGACAAATTTTATGATTGAATATCTCGGGATATAAAAGTAGTAAAGACAGGAAATTTCATATTTAGACTATTTTCGACTTGTTCCTCCTCAGCATTCTTCTATGTCTGGGGGACTATGAATCGCGGGTCAGCAATCGGATTGTTGCCAGTTCGTAACTAGATCCATCTAAAGACCTGCATGTATAGGGAGAGATGTACATTTAATCCAGTGGTCAATATCGACCCCCAGGGGCCGATATCAGTGTTGGGTGTCGATAGAAAAAAACCGAATCATACATTGAAATACATGAAATGTAACTTACAACATGAATTTTTTGAATGGTAAGTTGATCTTCAAGCTAAGAAGCTTTTTAAAAATAGGACTTTCAGTTACTTTTAGACAAATACAAATGTAGAAAAATATCCAAAACTTTTTGAAGTGATACTCCCCTTTCTAAGCTCGTACACGATTAATGCTCGTTCCAGCCATACAAATTCCATTTCAACAAAGCAAAGAAATAAACTAGATATAGAATTCCCGTGGCGATTTATGGTAGGAACTTACTTTGAACCCAACATTGTGACCTTCTCAAGAGTCACGAAGCACACCTTCACATTGACGTTAGTAAATTGTATAATAGGGTAATATTGTGAGTCTGGGAAAAAAAAAAGATGTTTTCAACACCCACATCATCGTGAGCCTGCCACAAGAGGAGAGCAGACGACACCCTCCACCCCCCCCCAAAAAAAAGACCACGTGTTATAGTTCTGAAATACCTCAGGCCAGAAAGCCATCAAGTCTGTCGGAGAGTCGGTTTCTTAATCAGACTTCTTGTACCTGGTTGTCTCACATCATCTAACGTTTCCGAGATCCCAAGAGGGTGCTGTACAGCTGTGAGTTTACCCCCCTTAAACGTTGCAGGTGTGATGGGGGAAAAAAACATCAGAATCAACACACACACATTCCAAGAGGAAAGCAGACTCCCTCGAAAAACTCAAAGGGAGAGGATAGATAAAAGCCACTGGGTGGGAAAGAGGTGGATGATAGAGCTCTCGAGACAGCTATACGGTGAGGTTAAACAACAGTATAAAAAACTGAAGAGGAACTCGTTGTTCTTCATGAACATTCGTTCAGTGTAAATAATTTTGTTGATGTAAATTAAAACCTTTTAAGTACTATAAAAAACTAATAAAGGTATCCAGCTTAGTCCAACTCCATATTATTGCTGTGGTGCCTAAAACGCCACAGTATCTTATTTCCATGTATATAAGGAAGATTGTACTGTCTTTTATTATCTAAGTTTAATTATACTTGTATATATTGTTATATTTAACCCTCTTATCAAATATGTAATGTTAAGGACGTCAAAAACGTATCCCTTTGATGTTAAGCCAATATGATATAAGTACTATATTATACATACAGTAAATACTAACTAAAAAGTAAACAATATAAAAACTCACATAAGTGCATTTATGCTTGTCCTTATAAAATTACATCATAGCAAATGAACACTATTTTTCAGCATTCCAAGAAGTATTATATTTACTGTGCAAGTGCAAATGATTTAGAAATAACATTATATTTACTATGCAAGTACAAACGATCAGAGAATTATAATCCGATTTTTTAAAACTTTGGATGGCTAAAATCTTAATAATGAGGAAAATTTAATGTAGCTCAAAACAAACTATCAGAATGAGCCAAAATTTAGCGTGGTCCTTCTAAATCGATTCCTATCAAAATATAATAAGGTTCCAATACATAATTTTTTCAAACATTAGTTTAATAATTATTATTGCATAACTAAAAACTATTTTTTTTAAATATTAGGTGGATTTTGTTTGATTACAGTACCATGGTCCAAAATATCAGTGCTATAGAAATATTATTTAGGAAGATATCGATAAAAGTCAAAGAAACTGATTTAACATTAGGAGCTCCAATCTTTGTCCTTATAACTTCAAAACAGTTAGACTTAACATGAAATTTGGTATGAGTTTGAATTGTGATATAGATTCAAAATTGTGTGTCCGAGTATGGGGTTCTTATGCGAAACTACGAAGTTCATGCTCCATTTAATATGAAAACGGCCCCTTATACAAATTTTATGAATTTGAATTTATAGAAGACGTTAGTTCCTGTCAAACGCCATCTTTGCATTACCAAATGAAGGAATTGTTACAGTTTATACTAGGGTTATAGTTAAGGTAAAAATAAAATATCAATACATTCATGAAAAATGTTGCATGCCCATAAAAAATATTAAAATGGTTTAATTGTGTTATGATGAAATTAAAACTAAACCATTTGTATTCCTAAACTCACGATCTGTTTTTCAACAGTCTCGGATTTTCTGGAGTCAAGCATCACAAAAGAAATACGTATCATCATTCTATAAGCGATTTATTTTTTTCTGTTTTTATGCACACACAATAATAATTGTTACAGCAATTACAATGATCATGCATTCATTATATCATTAAATGGATTGGAATAAGATAACAAAGAAGCATTACACGAAAATACTTCTGCACCCAGTTGGAAACACATCCAACTTTTATGACAGGTCTCTTGGAATGTAACATTACATACACTTTACAACATGTAACAACAACACTTGTGGTTTCTGTATACATATTATTACATACTTTTTATAAAATTCTTATCAAATAAAAATTTGTAAAAATAAAAACGAAAATTTCTTTTAATCAAAAAGCACACATAAAATGGCATGTGTGCTTTCTGGTGTAAAAGGGAAAATATATATTAACTTCCTTAAGTGTCTTTCGAAACAGCAAAATATAAATCTCGGAGAAGTTAGCATCAAATATTAAAAATTGAGGAATAGAAATATGGATGTTTAGAGATTAATTTGTCCCCAATAATCCAGGTGGTGGTTCCAAGACTCCAGTTGTCTGATCACGTCATCAGGCATGTCTTCGCACTTGTGCTCTGTGTTGACCGCGCACCAGCCATTTCCTGTTGGGATAGTAGACCAGGCAACGTTGTCCACAATGCCATACTCAACGAGGATTCCTGGAAGCAATAAATAAGAGCACCACTTAATGCTATTTTAAAGCTTAAACTCGTGATGACCTCCGTGAACAACTGAGGTCCTATAGAATCAGACAAGTACTTTTTTAGAACCTTGAAGAACAGATTTATTTAACAAGGAGGTTATAGCAGTGACAACATAGACAACAGACATACAAGTACATCGACGCTAAGAGGGCATGAACAGAATTGAGACGTTTGCCTTTTTGTTATCCGATTATGTTGTAAAGATTAACTCCAGTTAGTATGTACCATTTAGTGCTCCATCTTTGCCTCACCTGCATCATTTATTCTAAATGTTATGGAAAGTTGGCTAACGAATAAATCAGGGGCGAGATTCACAAGATACGAAAACGAGCAGCTGTCACATACAAATAATACAACTTTCAAAAACAAAAGAATTGTTCCAGGAATTTTTGCAGCATTACAAGAATTAAAAAAATTTTCCATTACGAACATTTTATAAGAAACAGAATAGATGGAAGTTCAAAGATGCAATGCCTGGTGAATTGAGTCAAAAAGTCCTGGCCATAACCTTTTGCCTGATCATCAAAGAAACACGTGGTCTTTGGTTATGGTAAGGGGTTATGACACTTTTTTGTTGATTAATTCCAAACGATTCGCATTGGCTTTCAAGTGGTATAATTTGGTGCAGTACATATTGGAATGAATAGTTTGGTTTTACAACAGGTGTTAATAAATATTCCTAGCAATCCCATACTACAATACCCTCTTTGTTAGACAAAGACCAATCCTGAATGAAAGGTGGTTCATTTTTCTTGACCCATATTCTTTTTTGTTCCAAATTAATATAAATTTAGACACTTTTCATCCCAGTAAATTGAAAACTTGAGCATTGTTCGGTTAAAATATCCGAATGATGTGCTGCAGATCATGCTGAAATTGCAGCAGATCTTAATCGTCTCATAGTATTTTTGAATGATCCTTGATTAAGATCTGCTGCAATTTCCTGCGCTGGTACCGTTCTGTTCTCTTTTATAATTTGGGCGACTCCATTCCGCCCGATCATTAAATCCTCGCTGATGACCACAATTTTCACATCCAGACACAGTTTTTTGCCTTCCATTCCAGTCTTGATACACTTTCATTACACCTGCTAGTGAACATTTCACAAATGCGGTGGTTACGCTTATACTTGCTCCTACTTCCATCCCACCCCACGTTCAAAGTCTGTCAAATCACATTTCATCCCCATGTATTCACAAACAATTCACCTATACTACCGTCTCAGGAACTCAACTATCTTCTTTTATACTACCCTAGCCCTCTAGCAAAAATACTGTGACACAGTAAGTAATTTGCTTAAAACTGTCAGGTGGTCATAATAAAGCTCAGTGTATATAGTTGAAACCATTCACCAACAAGGTATGAACTTTTTAGGTCAACAGTTGCAAATTTGAAGTAGGACTAGCTTGATTTTTCCTATACTAATGTAAAATTTTTTTTAAGGACTTGGAAAGTGTTATATTTTTTCAATACTTTTTTAGAAATTCTTTACTTTATACCACTGCATTGGCTGTTTATAAAAGTTTGTATCTGAAGGGAAAAATAACGTTATTCAATTTTAATTAAATCTTATTATATTTATCCAATTCATTATTATATTAAAACAATACAAATAAACTATGATACTCATTTTTAGAAGTTAAAGATCTTGTCCACTTTTCATCTAGATTTTTATACTCAATTTCTTCAAATGAGCCGATAGATAGTTAATTTTTTAAGATAATTGAAAATATTTAACTTTACACAATCTTGATCATCCACAGTTGAATTTCAAAGGAATTAACACATACCCTAATCCAGCTCAATCTTTATTAGTTTTTTATCTTAATCTTTGTTCTTTATTAGTTTTCCCATTCTACAGCTTATAACAATCGAAAGTATTGTTTCACTGTACACTTTATGTTTTTGTTCCAACAAAAAGTAATTCTAAATAAAACTATCACAAACTTTCAACTTTCTTCTAACCAATTTAAAATCCTACGAGCAACATTATTTTGCAATTCGTGCTTGGTGTAACAGTATGCAAGTAATGGCAGCAAGAAAAATATTTTACCTAGAGTCTTTATAGTTATATCACATGAGCGCAGTCCTTTGAAAACAATAAGGTCATCAGTAAGAGTAGGCAATGTTCTGAATTGGCATCCATCAATGTTGCACAGAGCAGGTTCTCCATTGTTCAGTGTGGCCAAAACAGTGTGAGTTTCACTCAATGATGTTCCAATCAACTCAACAGATATGTTATCAAACTTCAGAGGATTTGTGTTGACTTCTGATACCTGAAAAAAATTAGTTTATGAAGTTAATAATACAATATCCAACTATACACAGATTTAATTTATCACCATATTTTATAAATGACACTTGTATTACTTTGATTTCATTGCCAAACAGCCCAATTTATTAGGATTAATTAAGAACAGAAAAGCACTGTGTACTTGCATATAAAATTCTTAATCACCCTATTCAATCATATCATTGGAAGATCATAAGAAACTCATTAATTGACCTTTTTCCTAGGTGTTTCCATAATGATGAGCAAATATCCAGACTGAGAATAGGACATTTTAAAGGCATGAAAATTAACTGACAGACCCAGAACGTATTGACATTGTTACAACTGTCTGGGAGTTGAAGTCGCACCTCATCAAATATTCACTTGCCTGGCAATTGAAGCCACTCTAGGAACCATTTATTGCCATCCTGATATAAAGTTTTGCAGCAAGAAAATAATCGACATCGCCAAAGCTGTGCAAAATGCACATGCCGACATCTGAGTAACAAAGGGACACGATAACACCATTATTGCATTCAAATCTGTTCAAGATATATTATATTACACTATAAAAAAATTCCAACATTTTTATTTTTGAGTCAAAGTGAATAGTTATTTTTTAAACAGCAGTAAAGAGAAAATTTTGTTTTGCCAGTTTATAGGTTTCAGCTCTAAGACAACATAATTGTTCTTTTCCCAAAAAGACAAAACCAGAAAAACATGTTGCATGTTTAAATTAGATTAATTTTTCTTTCTTGAACAAGTTTAAAAAGCCTGCAATACTAGATCAAATGGTTTCAACACAAAGAATGACTAAAATTCTTCACATTTCCTTTGTAGGAAAATGTTCCATGTCAATAAAAAATGAAAATCAACCTAACCTCTGTCAGTTATATCATTATCTACAGTTAATAACATAGAAACCAGCTAACCTGAAAGCCTGCATCTCTAGCCAAAATGGCAGCATTTATGAAATTAGCTTCAATATCGAGCCTCTGTTTGAGCATTCCAATAAGCACAGCAGTACTGAAGAGAGCATTTTTTCTGTGAAGGTCTTGACCTATGAGGAAAACAAAATGTGAATAAACACTACAAAAAGTACACTGTATTCATCATTTATTATATCTTAATTCCATTTTCCCATCAAAAAGCGACTAAAACATACCCTTTAGACCAAAGGTAGGTTGTTTTGGGGCTTAATGGCTGTATTTTGCCAATCTGCGCCAAATGTAAGACAATAATGATGGATGAAAGAAAGCAAAAAGTCAAAGGGTAGGTGAGGGAAAAATTGCATAGTACTGATAAATCTCAGTTGCATTTTAATTTCACTTAAAACATACATTAAAATGATTAGCAGTTAAATTAAAATACTCAATAGTTTTAGCTGTCATTGGTTCCGTAAAACTATTTAAAATTAATTATTATGCTCCTCTCTTGTAAATTCTGCGATAATATAGAATAAATATTTCATTTTATAAAAGTGAAAAGTCATTGTGACATGTAAACTAAAACTATGCCTGTATCAACTAACATACTGCTTAAAATGGTGCACTTCATTTTTAAAATTTTCAAAATCCCTGGGGCTAGTGGATGATTAAGTTTCCTAGGCCAATCTCACAAAACTATCCAATGTCAATTGATACTTACATGATATAAAACCAAGAAAAATAATATTTTTTGCTGTTGAGAGTATTTTATAGGAAGCTTGTATTTGGTTGTAAAACTGATGCCATTGGTCAAGATCCTAGTTGGGATAATCTGAGTCGATTAAAGACAGAGATGCAAGACTTATAAAATTGATGATATTAATTGATAGTGGGATGATATATTTCAATTAAAGGATAAAAGCAAATGTTATATTAATAAAACTATAGTCTAGAATCCAGAAATTAAAATGTAATTAATTTAATACTATAAAATTAATAATTCATTTAAATGCAATTACTTCGATTTAACTGCAACTCCTTAACTGAAGGAGTTGCTGCAATTTACATTTATGTGAGGAAATTAGTGATCAAAAAATGTTTGAGAAAGGCAGAATTATCAATTATTTCATATTAAGAGCCCAAATTATTCATTTGCCTTTATTTGATAACTTTGCCTTATACTTGAACCATTTTCTGCAATGCATGATAATCATTGAGATAAATTGCAGCCTTTTATTCCTTGATGCAATCTGTTGTACCTAATTGCAAAAAATTCTAACTGTAAGTATCCGCTTTTAAACAAACAATTACTATACTAATTAATTGGCATCACCTGATTGGCTATTTGAAATACGATACACAAATACTAATAATATACCAGGTTGTCAAGATTTAAATTATGGTTTTAATCAAATGGTTTTCATTGATTTAAATCACAACTAATCTTACATTTTTATAACTAAGTTAACCCTAGGAAAATCATAGAACTAGTCAAATACTTTAAACTATCTGCACTCATGGTGATTTCAGCACAAATGGCTACACCCAGTACTGATCAACTTTTGAAAAAATGTTTGGCACTGGACACTTGCAAATAATCCGATGTGTCTATGGACTAAGTAATCTGTTGAGTAGTGAGTCAGGGATTCTGCCAAACAGTAAAATAAAAAACAAGTTGACATCTATTTTAAAGTTTTGACACTGTTCATTGCATAATTTTATAATACGTTACGAACAATAAAACATTCATTCAAATGTGGGACGCATTGGAAAATATTGCACATGATTGTTATATTTAAAAGTCTTTAGCTATTTATATTGTCCATGACCAGTAGGCCTACTTTTAACTGTCAAGACGGCCACCAAAGAAAAACCCTACTAGAAGGCCTAAAGTAACTTTAATTGACTGTGGCCAATGGCTTAGCTATAGCGATTTTTTTAAACTACTTTTTTTTTAATTGAGACATAAATACAAAATAATGCAATGTGTTTAATAATTTATTAAACAAAAAATACAACAAAGCTTTCTATTTGAAAGGATGAAAGTTTAAACACTATGAACATCTTTCAATTTGCAAAATGCATCCTGAAACAATCACCAATCACTTTTAGAGTAGTGACCCATAACAAATATTTATCTAATCAGACTATAATTTCGGTCTGTCACTTACACTTACTGATAAATTTGTTAACATGATGATGTAATTTACTCAAGAAAAACTATGTAGGATGTCAACTTGTGTTTTAAAGTTAAACACATGTTTTACCTTTTGCTTTTATTTTGAAAATTTACTTTTTAAATGTATTACTATGTAACAAACTATGATTTTTAGGCCGACCAACCGGTATAGTGGTTAAGGTGTTAGCCTCTAGATCGGAAGGTCCCCGGTTCGAATACGGGTTGTTCGGGCATGGATGTTTGTAAGCGTATACCAGCTCAGGTGTTGCTTCATCATCTGAACATGGTTCAAAATTACGAAGTATAAATTTCTAGGGGCAATGATGGTCCTCCCACTGGGTGCTCCTTCACAAGTGGCCATCACTTCCGGCCTTGTAGTGGCCAATGACTTAAGTCAAAATGTGCCCGCTATTAGGAAAAAAAACCCTATGATTTTTAGTAAAATAAATGTTGGTTTGCATGTCATGTCAAAAATTCAATTTTTTATTTAACAAATTTATATATAAACAATGCATAGGAACCACAGAAATTTAAATAAAAATATCAGATTTAAATAAAAAATATCCAATTACTTGTTTAAAAAAAACAATTTACACTCTGTAATATACTATAACAATTCTATTAGTTAAACAAAATATGAAGGATAAGTTTTGATTTTAATATAATTATTTCAGGGTAACTATTTATTCCTCAACTCTTGTTCAAGCAGGAGTCACTTTTATAAATATTTATTAAATTTTTAATTAAATCAAGAAAGTGTCAAATGAAGTATTAAACAATTTTAAGCATGGAACTAGTCACTTTGTATGCACACAATAATTTTCATTTACGATACCAATCAAATAAGTACTAAAAAATTTCAAGAAAACAAAACTAACCATATACATTGACAACTACGGAGATGTCTTTATCAGTCTTAGGAAATAACATTGAGACTAGAGCACCAAGATTTTTACAAATTCTCACCCAAGGTCTATGGGCCATAGATAGACTAAATGCTGGAGAGTTTACCTAGATAGAAATAAGAGCAAAGATTAAGTGAATAGTTTAACAGATAGAATAAATGAGTAAGTTTCTTGTATAAATTTTTGTGAACATTCAATATGAATATATTGTATGCAAATTTAATAACTATGCCCATGTGCTAAATCAAAACAATTTACAACTGATGCTCCCTTTAATGAACTTGGGACCAACTTTGTAAAAACGAAAAATAAAAGTAGAGGAATTTAAATGCAGTTATTTGGACAGAACTAGGTTCCACAATAGTGCGAGTTTGAAAAATCAGAGTTGGTTATAGCGAGTAGGTAATGATTGTACAAGGTGCGGCAAAGGAGTTGGGCGGTTTTTAAATGGAAATTATAGTGGTTATATATATATCACAATGAATTTATTAATGCCAAAAAATTTGACTATGTGTGCCATTTGGATATATGTGTATACATTTAGACTGTCTTGAAAATTGCATCCCTCAAATGCTGTCCATCCTTTCCATGCACTCTTCCAAATCTTTCCCCAAAGTTACATGTCGCTCTTTCCAACATTTTGCCAACAATGTTGACAATTTCCTAAGCAATGGCAATCTTCATGACATTGATTGTTCGTGGCCTGTTTACATACACTTTTGAATTCAGGTATCCCCATAGAAAATAGTAGCAGATGGTAAGGTCAGGCGAACAGGGAGGCCAGGATTCTGTATCATAAGCTCTTATTTTTTTAGGAGAATGGGAACACTTGTGACAGTGAATGCTACATTGAAATGCTGACTAGATTTCTTCAACCACAACTGCGTAGGCGTCTTTGGGGGATTAATAGGCGTATGGTATGGTATCAGCTGGATGAGCCTTACCATCTGCGACTATTTTCTGTGGGGGTTACCTGAAGTTAAAAGCGTACATAAACAGGCCCCAAACAATCGATGATCTGAAGACTGCCGTTGCCTAGGAAATCGGCAACATTGGCGGTGAAATGTTGGAAAGAGCAACACATACTTTGGGGCAAGATTTGAAGAGTGCATGCAAAGGGCCGAAAAGCATTTATGGGACATAATTTTCATGTGTGTGTGTGTGTGACCGCCTAAACGTATGTACAAATATCCAAATGGCACATAGCCAGATTTATCAGCATTAATAAATTCGTTGCGATATACATAACCATTGTGTTATTTCCATTTGAAAACCGTACCAAACTCCTTTGCAGCACCTTATATATGAAAAAGGTAGAGAAAACAGTTCCAGCACAACCTATTTTTCTGGTTACCTGCATGGAATTCAAACATGTAATCATAGTTTATGTAACTAATGTGTAATGCTATATTGATACTTGAATAGAATTCATAGATTAATATATTCAAGCACTTACAATTCCATGAGCAGAGTTCCCCTTTGTAAGAGCAACAAGTTGTTGAGAAATTTCTTCAGCAACTCTACTTTGGGCTTCATGAGTACTTGCTCCCAAATGTGGCGTGCAAATGACTTTAGGATGTTGAATCAAATCTGTGCACTTTGGAGGCTCCTGAAACCACAAAATTTTTTATTTATAAACCTTACAGATGTAAACATAAAAATCGCAAAAAAAGAAAACAGGAACACAATAAAAGAATATAAATAGGAATTGAGTTTCAGTTGAATGAAGTTATTTAGATTGAAGGTTTCTATCAATTTGTTACCTTTAAGATGCAAGAACAAAAGCAAATTCTGAATTCATTATTTCAAATTAATTAAAAATCAATGTCTCTCAAAAAATTGTATAACATCTATCATGTTTTACACTTATCACTGAGATTGAGCGAATGGTTAAAGAAATACATTGGACATCAAAACAAAAATTAAAACATTATAGCTCAAATTTTTAATGAAATTCTTTAGCAGTCTGGTTAAAGAAGTGTAAAGTTAAATTTTTAAAAGGTAGAGATTGACAAACATCAAAATTTACACGAAAAGTCTGTATTTCAAGAGATTGGAAAACAGCGAATAGTCGTTGAACACACTAATGTTATGCAATTAAGATGGATACTTAGGAGCAAAAATGTAATAGCATGGCTTGAGTTTTGTTATACTTCGTAAAAAGTACAAGTTGAACTCGATTAAAAACACACAAAATGATGCTTTCTCATTTTTGATCAATTTTATTTCATCAGGAAATATGAAATGCCAAATAAAAAATACACTGGAATCTGCTACATGTGGTTAGGTAATTGATAATTTTTAATTAATGTCGTATTAGAGCAACACAATGGGCTACATGTGGTTAGGTGATTAAAGTATAGGTTGTTATCACTTATCTATGTGTATGAATCTAAATTTTTCCTGCAATGCTTAGCTTATGAAGAATTTTAGCTTAGTGCATTAGTGATTTCTCTCATGATTTACAGCTGTGAATCTGGTTTAATGTCAGTATTGTTTTGAAGTTATAAAAAATTGTTTCAGAAATTCATAAACTGATATCAAAAGTTTTACTAACATCTTGATAAAAACAAAATAACAATAGTCATTAGTGACTGATTTCCCATTGCTCCTTAACTTAAATCCAAAACTAACTTATAAAAGAGCGAAGACAGTCATCAGTAGATGCAAGCTAAGCCCTTCAGTGCAGATTCTTTGAGGGTGTCAACTAATAGGAATACAAAGAAAGTAGTATTGCCCTTTTGAGCAAAGAACTATTCATAAAAGTCATGGAGATATTTTAATTCACAGAAAAACCTACACTGCATTCAAAGCATTTGCACTATGTCACGAATAAAAACATACCTCAAGATATACATCCAGACCAGCACCACCGCATTGACCAGAATTTAAAGCATCGAGTAAAGCGGCTTCCTCGACGATTCCACCACGAGCACAATTGACAATTTTGACTCCCTTGGGGCATTTGGCAAGTACTTCTGCATTTATCATATCTGAAAGATAATTTTAGAAACATTACAACATCTTGAATTGAATAAGTAACAAAAAGCTTTAAAAAATGAATTGAGAAAAAAATTTAAGATTTTAGAATTTTATTTTTACAATGGATCACACAAAACAGTGTAGCTTTACGAATTTAATAGTTCAGAATTTGTTTGTCATCCACTCATTCATTTCCTGACATAAAACATTGAATCGTTATGTTTTAGAACAGTAGATAAAGGAAATAATCGATTTTGCCAAAAGTTCTCTAAATTTTAGGATTTGTTTCTTGAGGCAACATCAGGTTTAGTTTGTTGTTCTATGGACATTCTTTATAACATGAGGGTTAATTAAACTGCTATCTACAGTGCCTCACCAAATTATTAGATGCATTTTGATATTTTTTTAGATTACTGACTTCTTAAGACCTGCATTATAATATGGTTCAACAGTTATTTATCTAATCTATATCACTGTATTAAGTCAGTCTATAAATAAAGCAGTGTTAGCATCCATCTGTTCCTTATAAAAAGCTATACCATTTAACCCATCCACACTAAATTTGGTATACATTCTTTAGGCTAAATATTAACTCCCATTCTATTTGTCCTTGGTGGGAAGAGTGACAAAAACAATTCGAAATGACCACAGGAGTGTAAAATGATTGTTACACGCAACTCGGCTTGTATTCTATAAAATGATTTTATAATGTAAGGTCATGTGACTATTAAAAGTACCTTAATCAAGCATGGATATATATTAGATACTACTTATGTAAATAAGAGCGACATTAGAAGTGTTATGAAGAGATTATGGAAAATTATAATTAAATTTATACACTTTTTGTGATGTCAAACTTCAAATTGCACAGTATTTGTTTAGTAACCACCATTTTTGTGCAAAGTAATATTAATATTGTTCACAAAAATAGCATTAAAACAAAGTGATCTGATGCCCATGGTTCCCACATCTTTATTAAAAAAAAAATTCAAGGACTTTTCAAAATCCAAAAATATTTTACAAGGACCTAAAATTTTTTATAACAACCTAAAACAAATTGTTAATTAAAAAAAAAACTGTGAAAATATAAAAGAATACATAATTTTTTTTACTATATTTTTTAAACCTACTGTTAGTCCAAAAAAGAAAGGTTATCATAAATTTTGGTTATAGTTTGGATTTTCTTTCTCACAGAACCTGTAATTTTTTTTGTTGTTGCAAAGTGGGCTTCTCGTCTTAATGGTAACTATCTTTTGGTGGGAGCTTGCATCCCGTGTTCTTGCACTATCTCCATTTTGCTGCTGTTCACTGCCACTACAACAGACAGCTGTAGTGGTTTAGTTTGTTGGAGAAACAAAACAAATCAAAAGTTTTCACTGGTTATAGGGCTCTAGTCTAAGTTTCTATCTTTTGATCATTAAAGATGGAGTGAGAATTTCAGAAAATTTTACACCTAAAAGCTGCCTTAAATGCGATTTTCATTTAAAAAATGTTTTTTTTTTTTTTTAAATGTAACTTTTATATTCTTGCAATAAGAATTTGGCTTTATTTCTTTGGACACGTGTCAGGTTTCCAATGACGTCCTGATTGCTAAAGCTACGTTTTCCTAAGAAAGCAGTGCTGTTATTTAGCAGCCGTGATAGGTCATGATGCAACGGGCATAACAAGGCGGTCGTCTTAATGGAGACCAGAGGTGTCAACTTAGATGGACAGAATATGGTGGAGAATGGAATGGATGATCTAGACTTAACATTATTAGCATATCATGTGTAGTATATCATTAGTATATCATGTATATCATATATTAGTGTAAAAGCGCAAAACACCGGTTTCATTCAGAATGATGCTAAAATGGTGCACCCACACCATATGAGCTAGTACAAGTATGGACAAATGAGGAAACTAGTCTGGACACTTCAAACGCAAGATGAAATTACACAATTATGTACGTTAAAAAAAATCAAGTACTTTCAAGGATTTTTCACCAAGTTCCGTAATTTTCAAGGACTTTCAAGGGCCTCTAATTTGGAAAATAAAATTCAAGGACTTTTCAAGGACCGTGGGAACCCTGGATGCCTCTAAAGTTCAAAAAGAAATTATGATTGACAACAAAAACTATTCTAATCAAGCAATTTGTCAAAAATTAGATAATTCTGAATTATTTTTTAAAAATGTGGGAGCTAATACACACATATGACAAAGAGGATTGATTTCTCACTAAAACTAGGATAGTTGAGAAAACTATTCTTATCTGGAAAACATCATTCACAGAATCAGGAAGCAGTACAAGCATGCCTTAAATGTATGTCAAAGCCAATCGAAGTAACTATAGTGAAATCACTACCCCTAACTGTAACTGAAGGGCTGCATTGGGATGGGGAAGGAAGGATTAAAAAGAAAAAGGCTGTTAGCGCTTAAGGCAGAGTAGACACATGCAGTTCTGTCAAATTATACTTTCGTTTCACATAAAAACTGTATTCTATGTCATGAAATTATAATGTCCTCATCTACTGTCTAAGATAATACTATCTAAAACGATATTTGAGCTGAAGAGATATTTAATCCGACAACACTCATCACAACTACAAACTAAAATATTGTAACAGATGGTCTGAAAAAAGCAGTGTAATAAAATATTATGTAACCTTGTACATAGTAAAAAAAACAACTTCTGATTATGTTACTCAATAGTAAATGATCACTATAAGGCCTGTAAAAATTAAATGAATAGACTTTTCCCTCCTTCCTAAGCTATGTTTTGCAAAATAAAATCAGTGTGTCTAATAATTTGGAGGGAGAGCACAGCTTAAAATGTGAGCATCCACACCCAGAGCCTATACAACAAAGGGCGATTTAAAACTGCTTGGTTACCAGGGTAGAAATTATTAGTTGGAAATAAGCATTTTTGCAAAACTACACAATTAATAAATACTTATCAAATTGGATATTAATTCATTTTAAAGTGCATCACATCATCTAATAATTATTTTAGATGATTTTTTAATAAAATTAATAGATTTTGCTAATATTTTGGCAATTTACAATGAAGTAATCTATCAATTAAAATCTTTCTTAATGGCAAAAACTTCAGCATATCTCAAATACAGAAGCTTGTGTGTGCATTCTTTAGTGAGAGTAAATAATAACCATTTCATCATCTATTGAAATTTAATTCAAGAAATGACAAAACTAATTTTTTTCTGAAATTTAAGCAACTTCCAAAATTTTATTTTTCTCTATATATTAATCTAATTAGATGAAAATACTCTAAAAATTGCTTTTTATTGAATGACAAATATTTCATTCTCATTATCGATAAATGTAAAAAACATGTCAACACTGTATCACAAGATCCTCCTCTTTGTAAAAAATACAAACATTAAACTGAAACTAGTGATTTTGATAATAGAGATAATGTTTTAGAAATAGAATCATGGAAATACAATGTACTCAGACTAGTCTTCAAAAGTTAAAATTGTATTGCAAATACCAATCTGTCATAGTTAAATATGAGAAAAATAAACATGCACTAAAAAATCTTAACAGTACACTTCTAGAAACCTTAGTCCAACTGGTAGTCAAATATTGAAAGCTTCAAAAAATTGTCCATGATCAAGACAAAAATAAACAAGCTAAAAACTAGAGTTTTTATATATGCTATACTTCAGAGTGTTACCACCATTTGTTTTGCTTCACCTTGATGCTTGGTTAACTTACTTCTGGTTTGTGGGATGAGAGGAGTGTGAACTGTGATGTAGTTAGCACGTGGCCAGATCTGTTCCAAGGGCATACTCTCAACACCGAATTTGGCACTTTCCTCAGCAGAAACCAGAGGATCAAATCCAATAGTCTGAAAATATATCAGAATTTTAAATCTAACAAAACACTTACCATATTAACTTACACATATAAACCAAATACACATCAAATTAAAAAAAATAACCTTTCATTAGCAATGTCTTTAACAAATGAGATCAGAGTGTTTCGGTGAGATACTCTTCATGTTTTTAGATATGCATAAACTATTCATTAAAAACATGTATATTAAAGGGCATACTGTAAACAAGCAACTGAAAGAAAACTGTATAAATATATTATAAACAAATTATTCTTTTCATTGAGTAACAGTAAAAAGTAGTCACTGCACCTAGCAGGATCGGTATGACTAAAAGAGGGTTAAAAACATGGATCAATTTGCAGCTAAAGCCAAGTAGTGTCCTAAATGGTCCCATACTGACGATTTGTGAACTTATTATACAAAAAACAAATTTAAAACAATTACTTTTATGGTAATGGCGAAAAGCAATATTAATTTAACATAGAAAAAAATGAATATACATTTATAATAAATATTTAAAATGTCCACCCCTTTCTTGGAGACAAAGCTGAAGTGGTCAGCACATATTTTTAGAAACACATTTTAAGATGTTGACAGTGACTTCTTGCATCCTTTGAGTAATGGCAATTTTCAGATAATCCATAATTTGGGGATTATCTTCATAAACTTTGTTTGTTAAAAATCCTCATTGAAAAAAGTCAGGGATGCTCAGATCAGGGGAATGAGGTGGCCAAAGATTTCCTGAGATGAGTCAATCACCAAAAAAATCGTCAAGTATGCCTATGGTTTCATAATTTGTATGGCAAGTTGCACCATCTTGTTGGAAAAAGAATCTCGTTCATTCATTTCTAATAATACAGAGGCCCAACAATCCTTTTGTGTGATATGGCACACCTGACAGCAATTTTTTGAGAATGTAAAGTTTTTTGCATTAATGAATGGGGATTTGTTGTTGTACAGTTTTGTGTGTTCACTTAACCGCATAAATGAAACCATGCCTCAATGGAGAAAAATATTTTGTCCAAAATATTGATGTTGAGAATAAATCTCTGGAACCATCGGCTATAATAAAGACGCTTCACATAATCCGGTGGCTTTTTAATTCCTGTAACATTGCACAATAAACACGAAAATGCAGTGTTTGTCTTCCACTGAACTTGTCTCACGAAATCGCCAAACGAGTTGACATAGCGTATCTTTACTCTGTATTGCGTCATCTGGATATTTACATAGCCAAAATTCTTTAGACCTTTGATGATTTACATTCAAAATAAGCCTCAAGAAGAGTAATTCTCAGAATGCATGATAAACTAATTTTGAAACGAAGGACAAAATGACGTGGAACTTTATTGCATAACTTGGGAGCAAAGAAAGACAAATGATGAAAATTAAAAAATTTATCAAATTATAAGCAGATGATTAAATTCAACAATTAAAAAAAAGAAACATGAGCAGTGATTTTTTTATAAATTTGGAGTACAGGAACTTTTAGGATACTCTGTAGAATGAACACTAACCACTAAAGCTATTTTCTTAATGGGACACCTATATACCACAGGCAAAATAGTATTGCAAATCATTAAGAAAATTACAATTACATTTAAATTAACACCATAATTATGTTGGTTGAGTTACAAAAAAACATCACTTAAATAATTTCATCCATCATTGCACAATTTTGAATTTTTTTTTAATATTATGCATTAAATAATATTTTATTTTTATATCAATGTTCAAACATATTTGTTTCTTGATGAAAACGGAGTTGTAGAGTAAATTAACAAAGTGTATACATAAAAAAAGTATTTATACCGTCATTCCATATGACTGCATCCTGAAGGCAACTTCTCGACCAATACGGCCAAGCCCAATGATTGCCAGGGTCTTCCCTTGCAATTCATAGGACATGAAGCTTTTTCGGTCCCATTTGCCACTTTTTAACATAGCACATGCTTGAGCAAGATTTCTGAAAATGAAATTAAGTCATCATTACATACATCTGCGTCTGAAAAATTTTTACAATCACATTTCAATTCAATTAAAGAAATTTTTTATTTCAAAAATAGGCAAATATCTACAACAGGGTACACTAAATAATACTCCTACCAAGTGGATCAATACTAGTATCGATAGAAAAAAAGTGTTATTTTAAACATTAAGTAAACACTTGCAAATTATAAACTTTATTCTAATACATTGCTATATTATTTCAAAGATATCACTCAATTTTCTTAAGCTTTCAACCATCACAATAGGAATTAAAAGTTGGAAAATACATAAAATTTTACGAAATTATTTGTTGAAAAATTTAAACCTTTTAAAGGACAAAAATTCAGATATTTTTAGTGGTACAGAAAAGTAAACAAGCTGTTCTAAAAAGGTATTAAAATAAAGTATGATCACACTGGAAAATAAAAATTCTTTGATTCCATAACACCTTCAATACTTTGGTCCAGCATCTTTTGGACCTTACCATGTTCTATAAAATGCTTCAAATGTTCAACATGTATAAAAAAGTTAGTGGTACATATTAAAATTTAACACGTGAATACGAACCGTGATAATGCTGTTATCATAACACATGTTAACTCAGCAGCACTCAGTGTATTTCCACCAGGGGCACTGAAAAGGAAAATAAATGTTATTCAAACTATTTGCAGAATATATAAGAATTCTACTTTGTATGCTTATGGAAGCATGCCTTTAAGGACAACTTATTTGGCATTTCACTAATGAGATAACAGTAAATACAGCATGAAGTACACTTACATAATTCATGTAACAAAACAGTAAAACTGAAAGAAATGTTCTCCATGATTGCTACTATTTGATGCTTGGTTACTTGAATGGAACAATATACGGACGGGGTTGCCACAGCCAAGACACTTGTGAAATAGTAGAATAAATTATTAAAAATGGTAGCAAAAAGTCACCTGTTCCACCCTATTTCATTAACAATTTTAGCTCCTTGGTTTCAAATCAATTGCCTAAAGCACAAAATGTGCAGATTAACCTTTACGTTGCAGTTGCTTGTTTTTTTTTTCAATCGTCTCACAGAACAGCTCTTTTGTCTGCATATCAGACCCCCCATTCCCTTACCTAACTTGAGCAATAGAGCCTTGAGTCGAATTTATGACTGATGCTTTCCTATCATAGAATTCTGTGGCGTATCATTTGGCAAGAGAGAGGTTTCACCAGAGCGACCTCTGCCTTACCCCCAAAACATTCACACTTCGCCGTCGACATTGTAGTGTACCGAACAAAAAAAGGAACCTTCTAGACGATCTGTCGCTGACAGCTCATAAATGGTGATCGTTGCCAGCGGTCACTTAAAAGGGGGATAACATCCACCGTACACAGATCTATACCATGGTACTGGTGTAAACAAAATTTTAGTGGTAACAATTCTCAATCTGCAGCAGCATAAAGGTTAAATATGAAGCAGACAAAGATCTCGCACAATAAATTTAAATTTTAAAAACTAAATCTATTGATAAGGTTTTTATGACAATCTAGCAACTATAGATTCTGATGTTTTTCTTTTAGGATTGCCATGAGTTGTAAATTTTCATCACAAATGAAAAACACAAAAAAATATTTTTTCATTCCTCTAATTGTTAAAAAAAGGGGAGGACTAAATTTTCTTTAACCTTGAGGGAAAATTTCAAAAAAATTTAAAAATAGGAACTTATTAAGATTTTGCTTAAACAGATTTCCTAGTCAACAAGGTTGAAAAATGACAGCAAAAAGTTGCCTGTGACAGCCCTTTAAGAGGAATATTTTCAAGGTTATGGGAATATCGATCCAGCTGAATAACTTACGGTAATGTTTTAAGGTCAATGTTAATCGATTCTGATTAGCATAATTCAGCCACTTGACGAATTGAGTTCCTTTCATAACCAAAAAAGAAATTGAAAATTCTTAGAGCCAGCAATTTTTTGAATCCAAAGCTTATCATCTTGTTGAAGTTTTGTTGATTAAAGCACATTTAAAAAGGAGCTTCTTATTTAATTAAAAAAAAGGGATACAAATTGAGAAAGAAAACATCAGAATTGCCAGCCAAATGGGAAATTAAATTCCAAATTAATAGAAGTGTGCAGTATGACATCAAACTATGCTTATATTTTGTATATCTACTTTAAACAGTTCTACTGCTATCAGTTGGTATTAACACAACACACCTAAAAATATTTAAGTTAGATGCACTCATGCAAAGCAGAACCAAAAGAATGAATCCAAGGTTTTAAGTGTTTCCATTTAACAAAATATGTACTAAAAAATTTGAGCATTTTTGTCATATGTATAGACATACTTGATGACTAAGATACCCTGCACAGTAGCTGCCTCACAGTCAATGTTATCAACACCAACGCCAGCTCTGCAAATAATTTTGAGATTCTCTCCAGCTTTGATTAAGTCAGCAGTGACCTTGGTAGCAGATCGAACAATTAAGACATCATAATTCTGAAATAGGAAGGAAATAAAGAAAATCAGTTATAACAATACAAAAGAAAGTATAATGCAAGTAATCTGTGCATCTTTAAATGGTTGCTATGAAAATTCTAAAGAGCAATTACAAAATAAGAATTTTTTTCTATTGTTTATTTTCTTAGCAATATTAAGCTGCATTATTAAATTGGGATATTCAGTATTATTTTGTTACACAGAATTTAGCACACATCTCCAACAGTAAAAGTATTGTGTGTAACAAACTAATACTGAAAACATGTAGGTACTATATACAACACTTTTGATGGATAAATAAGAGGCAATAAATGATATTGGAAGATGTTAAAAACCACGTGACTATACTATCTAGTACACATTTTTCAAATTTTAGTACAAAATCATTCCACAGCACAATGGAGCTCATATTTCTGAACAATCACATATAGTATACTTCAAACCTTTGAAGGTTTATCTCTCAGTTTGTTATGGAAGTTTGAGATTTTTTGCACCAGTCAAAGATGATTTATTACAAGAATAAGAAACAAAATTTGTTTTCAAAAATTCCCTTGAAATTGAATTGTATTTCATACAGTCAATGAAACTGGTTTTGTACAAAAATTCATAAATAAAAAAAATGCTGGTTTTAAAATTCAATAAATGTTTCTGAATTGTTAAAATAAATTTTAAATTAGTAGGTTTGAAAGTAGCTGATTTTGCAAGAAATGGTACTAGAATTCCAACCAAAGTTCAAGCTATAACATTCTAGCTAAATTTCACTTAAAAGTTGTTATCTTCTAAACAAGAAAAGGCAAATTATGCCCTCCCTTTGTTTCCAACCAGTACAATTTTCAATTTTAGAACATTTTAAGAAAGTCCAATTAATTGATGCGTGAACATTAAATTTCATACAATTATTAATTTTATTCAGAATAAATGTTAAGAGAATTTTCGTACACATGAATAAATTTAGAGTTCTGAAGATTGAATCACACACACATAATAAACAACTTGCACACATGCAAATAATATAATGATACATATATTATTTACAGTCAACTTCACTTTGAAACCTACTGACTTTAAAACCCTTTATATAAAACAGAAAATGAGATTTTTCATTGCCAAACCTTAAATGAAATTGTTAAAGCAAATGGGAACATGGAGGATATGGTATGGTATTTTTAATTAATGTAAAACTAAAAATATGTATAATTCCATTGCTTTGTATATCATTTACAGCTTGGAATGTTCTGCAAATGTTAGAACAAATATTAGAACTATTTTATCTCATGGTTTTTAAGATTTTTGAAACTGGAATGAATCTGGTGATCTTGTTTGATCAATATTGAAACTACTTCAAGTTTTGTTTGTCCCAAAAATTTGTTTCCAAACGATGAAATGTGCTGTGCTCTTTTTAGAAACTCGCTTAGATTTCGACAACATGGTTGAATTTCTTATCTTTCGTCTTCATATGGTTACCCAAGAAATGCCGAATCTAGCGATTCCAGCGGTTGCCTAGCAACGTAACTGCCCCAGATTTTCTTCTGACCGGGTAACGGAGGCGGCGCGAGTGGTTCTACGGGGGGAACTGGACGAAACCGCTTCCGAGCACGATACGAGCAGTTGGACTAATGAGCAAAATTTCATTAGCCCCAACAGCTTTTACCGATAATCGATCATCCGCAAACGCACAAGGTCGAAATGCGGAGGAATTGAAACACTTAACAACCATTTTCGACAGCATTCCATGATGAGGGCTACACAATTATGCAAAAGGCATTTAAAGAAGAAATATCCACTCAGTTTCGCAAGAAACACTCAACAGAAAAATATTTCAAAAAATATAAATAAATAAAAAAAAAATGATTGATGTTTCTCCATTGCAATAAAATGGCTTCCACTTGTTCATAAAATAGCTCTTCACAAATTTCATCATGCATTTTAAAACTATAAAAGAAATACGCACCGCTATTTCTTTTTTGAGTTCATCTATAGATAATCCTAGTTTGACGGAGACTGAGATGCCGCTTCGTGATAGGAGTTTCTCGCAGCAAGCGTCCAAAGGCTCGATGATCAAAACGTTCACGATCTTCACGCCCATTTCCAAATTATAAGTTGAATTGAATTTAAAATTAATGTAATATTTTCTGGCGTTGGGTGACGACTTCTCACTTCCAAAGCACTCTGATGAAGGGCTCGCCGATGGGCGAACGACAAGATCGGCAGTTTTGTAAACAGAAATCAAGGTTGCCATGCATTGGAGCAGCGTGCCAATGCCTGAGGGTGTCGCCAAGAGGTTCGCCAATTTGAAATTGCATTGGACTCAGCGCAAGGTATTTGTCAATATTCATTCGACACCTACATGTGAATCTTTCGTTTTCACGCCACAATAACATTCGCTTTATTTTTTTACACAGTTGAAACGACCCTCACGAATTCCCATTCCCAAGGATGTTTGTTAACAAAAAGACAATTTGAAACAAGCAGAACACTAATTCTGAATGAATATAAGAATGAGTGTTACAGATTTTGCATACAGTTCAAATTGCAATTTAACTTGATTTGTGCAACTTTTCAGGCGGATGTTCAGAAAGCTTAGAATCCGAAGAGCCACGTCGTTTCCAGGGAGGGATTATACGCCAACCGGATTAAACGTACACGCGCCTCGAATACATGCGAGGGCGTTTCATGGAACATAGATTGTCAACATGAGGCACACGTAGACTTGGAGGGGGGAACGCGTGAGAGCTCAAAGTCGCTGGATCTAAACTTCTGTCTGCCATGAGATATCCGAGAACTGCTCCCGACACAAAGTTCTGGTATTAGCGTTTGTGAACAGGGCTGATTATGTTAAATGTCTAAAATATGGGCAATATTAGATGTCTGGAACAATTTTGCTATTGGCGAATGTATCCGCCCAGAGGGAGGGATGTAGTTGAATTAACGTCGCACAGGAGCAGAGCAACAAGCTATGGCGACGGTTTGGAATCAATCCCGAAGGGAAAGATGCAACGACAATACCTCGTCAACCAGGATCAGATGATGATTTATCACCTGAGCTGGCACCCATCTCCAAACTTGCGCACCACGCCGCCGTGAGGATGTTTGAGGCTACGACATATTTAACCTGCACCAGACCCCACTACACGACTGTCTTTGTTTGAGTCCAGTTTCAAATCCGTTACCCTTCTAACCCGGCTACCGAGGCGGAAAAAAGAATTGACTAGTTTTTTTCTTCTTGATAGCAAGTAAAAATAATAAAAAATGTGTCTCTAATTATTCAAGAAGTGTGCTAATTTGACGAATTGGAGTACATTTCTTCCAAATCACCCTATCAAAAATGGGATGAGTTCCCATTCAACAGACAGGTTACATTTAGGAAGATAACACCAGCAGCTAATGAATAGAATTATATGCAACCATAAACGAACGCAACTATCTCTTGCCGGTTCACACTGCAGTAATTTAGTCGAGTAGCGAGTGATTTAGTAGCTCAACTTAAGGAGAAAACAGCAAGTGAGGGAGTGTGTGCTCAGACACGGTTTGGGTGGTGTTCAAGCATCTACTACTAAAGATGACACGGAGATAGAGGCTGAATCGAGCAGTAAATGTTGCTGCAAGGCTTATCCTGGAAGAGGTGGAAGAAGAGACTATAAATGAAAAGAAGAGAAAAGGGGTCGAGAATGCATTTGATCGAAGAGGATTTGCAAGGTAATGCTAATGGTAATTTTTATTTAACGTCGTACTAGAGCAACACTGGCTGGGGCACGTTAAATAGGTCGTGGTCACAAAGTTCCCCATGTTCCCATACCAAATCAATACCTCTGGGGGTACCTGATCAGGGGGTTATCGGCCTCTGATTGGGATCTAAATTACGATATGTATGAGTGAATGGATGTGTGAAAAGGACCTTCCTGTAAAACGGATGTGTCATGCATGAAGAAGTCCAACCCTCCGGGGCAATGGCACCCCCAATTGGGCCATATATGGCCCGCACGACAACAACTAGAGCAACACAACGGGCTATTGACGACGGTCCGGGATCAGTACCTTAAGGGAAAGATCCGAGGACAACACCTCGTAATTTTGAACCACGGTCAGATGACGAAGCAACACCTGAGCTGGCACCCTACTCTCCAAACTTCCAAGCCAACCCAACGTGAGGACTTTCGGCCACGATAGATTTAAGGTGCACCAGCCGCCTCTAAACCATACGCTTACAAACATCCATGCCCAGACCCGGATTTGAACCAGGAACCTTTCGATCTAGAGGCTAACACCTTAACCACTATACCGGTTGGTCGGCCAGGATTTGCAAGGAGCCTCCAATGTGCTTCTTAACCCGAGTTTACACCGGAGTTGCATTACTTCTCTCCCTCCAAACATCGAAGCTATTCACAGAAACGATATTAATTTTATCGCCAAGATCTCGAGATGGGGTTGCAATTTGGAGAGTTTGCAGAACATAATTTGTTTTCCACCATGAGTCGGTAAAGATCAAAGCGTTGCAACTTTTGGGCGAGACTTCTCCGAGACGATTGCTTGACAATAACCGCTCACCTCTGCCCATCGGCCCCCTTGGTCCCTCACCCCGTCTTTTGTTCGCTCTTTGTGATATTGTGCCCCCATCGCTTGCCTTGACCACATCTCCCGCCAAACTGCCACTGAGTGACCTATTCGATTAAAATGGCGTGGACGAAAGAGCTGGTAATAACATTAATCGAACTATTCCAAAAAAGGCCTGCCCTCTGGGACCTTCTTCTTCTTCTTCGAGTGGAAGCAGACCCCTCCGTACCGAGTTATTTAAAACCCACAGCGGATTAGCTGAAGCTAGGGAAAGCCTCTAAGGCCCTCTGGGACCAAACTACATCCGAGTACAGAGACAAAAACAAAAAGAACAATGCCTGGACTGAAATGGGTGAGGAACTCGACATCTTGATGAAAAGTGATCACTCTTCTCTACAAAGGGGTGAGAAGAGTTTCGCTCAGGGACGAAAAGGGGTCAGCAGAGGGGAACGTAAAACGTCTTCGCCACAAAAAGGAAGATAAATGTATTTGCAACTCCGGTACAAACGCGACTTTAGAGAACTCGCAGTTGAAGACCCAAAAGAATACTTTTCAACCTTGAGGATGTTGAAAAGTTGCTTCAATTTTCTATTAGATAAAGTACAGGCACAAATCCAGTGTACCGATTCTCATCTCCGAGAAGCCATACCTGCAAAAACAAAACTGGAGGCAGTGCTATATCTTCTTGCAACTGCAAGCAGTTTAAGGATCCTAACACACCTCTTTCGAATAGGGAAGTCAACAATTTCTGAATTAATTTAAGAAGCTATTTATGAAGCACTTTATCGAAGTAAGGAACAAGAAATCAATCACATATAGTTTCAAGTATTTATTTTAGTAAGACATTTTTAAGATAAGACGAAACATAATTCAAGATAAAACATACTTACTGTTCAAAATCAGACGAAATTTCTACACATTGAAATCGAGATTAGCAGCACTCATTGCTGAAGCCATAAGGTCACCTGCTGTTGTTAGTGTCGAATATGAAGATTGAGAACCATGTGGTATGTTAATGTCTCCTGTGCTTGATGTGGTGCTGAGTTTGATGTATTCGGAAAATATGTTGCACTCCCCCATGTTCTGTAGGAAATGGCTCTCTCACGCTCAATGCATTTTTTTTTTGGGGGGGGGAATGTAAGTCGTAACTGTCATCACTTGAGGTACTTGGCAATGGCGGAGTACGGGTGGTGTTCGCCGTTCTATTTTGCTTGGAACAGTTTTGCATCATATTCTGTCGACGAATCCTTTTCAGAAACATTTGAATGAGCCCCTGTGCCTCCAGAGCCAGTAGGAATGCCAAGGTTTGTTACTAGAATACACATGTTTTCCGAATACATCAAATTCATTTTCTTCGGGTGAAGAGTGTAATCTTAGTTATATCTTTCAATTGGGAGACCATCGTCTTTAGGTCAGAAAGCTTTCGTTTTTCACTCCTATCGACCAGTTTGGTTGTCAAAAGTTCTCCCCAGGCGAGATAACTTCTGCTTCTGTGTGTTCTGTATTTTTTTTCATTTGTCTTGAAACAAATAAAAAGAAACGTTCACACATTATAAAAGGGATCGAACCCAAGACCTCTCCTCTCTCTCTCACTCTTTCTCTTAGCGATCCCAAGGGAGACGTACGTACCCAAATCCGTTTTCCCCTAGGATAATTTTTTCCATGGATGTACACGTTACAAATTATGCAACTATGTACAACAGACACGAGAAATTTTTAAGAATACTTTAGTGATTTATGGTAGCATTAGATTTTTGTTATTGAAAAAAACTACCTTGTTTCTCAATCTCAAAACCCACTTTAAAGAGTTCAATAATAGTATGTGTTCGTTAATTAAGATATAATGCAAATAACAAGAGAATTACAAAACAAGAACATTTAAATAAAATATCATGCAATTAAATTTATTTAAATCATTAATGAATTAAAATTAATTTATTTTAATTATTAATTTAATTAAAATAATTTATTAAATATCACATAAAAAAATAACAGCGGAGTGTTTGTTTCTACGTTGAATAATTTGGATCTGTTTCATGATTTCTATTCGTTTTGGGTCCTGTTACAAAATTCATCTATTACGAGTTTGGGGTCTGTCTGTATGTGTGTGCACGTGCTACGTCCAAACGATTGAATATATTTTCATGAAACTTCGCATACTATGAATACTTACATTCATTTAGTGATTGAACTTCGACGCGTTAGTCTGTCTGTCTTCCAGTTCTATCTCGGATTTTTAGTTTGTGTATTCGTACAGGTATCAGAAGTTTTATTCCATATACACTCTATAACATAAAAAAAAAAACCGACACACCAAGAAGGAATCATCCGATTGCTTTGATATTTCGTATGCAAAAATGTTTTGATCAAATATACATATGATTAAAATTTGGTGTCCAATGAATGAATAGTGCGATCTCCAGCGCATCGAAACTGCGCATCCAGCAGAGGTATATAAGGAGTTGTTCTTGAACTGCTGTTACAAATTTCTGCTGCATTGCGATTTAGAATACCTTTCAACGACTGAAAAAATGCCTCGCCGCAGGATTCGAGCTCATTACGAGCATTTTTCAGAGTTTGAAAGAGGTCGTATCATTGGATTGAAAGAGGCAGGTTGGGCAAATCGGAGAATCGCTCGTCATGTGAGTCGAAGCGATGCGGCGATTAGAAGATGCTAGCAAGAGTGGGTGGACAGTGACAGATTTCAGCGTCATGATGGTAGCGGTCGGCGTATAGCCACAACAGATCGCGAGGACAGAGTGATTGTCAGATCAGCTGTCACAGAGCCTATCAACCTATATTCATCGCTATCAACCATCAGTCGTGCGACCCACACACGAGTGTCCACCATGACCATTCACAGACGGCTGAGAGAGCGAAATCTACGCTCGTACCGACCGTTACGCCATCTGCCACTCACGCCTGCACAACGTCGAGCCAGATTACAGTGGTGCTTGGCTCGATCAGGCTGGAATGATGCTGACTGGGGACGTATAGTCTTCAGCTACGAATCCCGCTTCCAAGTGTCCTGACGATCATCGATGACGTGTCTGGAGACGCCCAGGCAGCGAGCCAATCCTGCTTTCACTATTGCACGCCACATGGGCCCTCAACAAGGAGTTATGGTCTGGGGTACTACATTTCCCTTGATAGCCGGACCCCTTTGGTCGTCATTAGAGGTACACTTACTGCACAGCGGTACGTTGACGACATTCTGAGACCTGTTTTGCTACCGTTCCTTTAACAGTACCCTGGGCTTATTTTTCAGCAAGACAATGCCAGACCACATACGGCACGTGTTGCTATGAACTGTGTTCAAGCTTGTCAAACACTTCCTTGGCCGGCCAGATCACCAGATCTCTCTCCCATCGAGCATGTCTGGGATATGATGGGAAGGCGACTGCATCCGGTAGGGAATGTTGATGACGTAGTCCGACAATTGGTGCAAATTTGTCATGAAATACCGCAGGAGACCATCTGGGAGCTTTATCGGTCTATGCCCCGCCGTGTGACAGCTTGCATCCAGGCTAGAGGCGGGTCAACACCTTATTGAGCTCGTTACTGTAACTCTGAAATAAATCATTCAATTGTTCTGAAATTTTAATCATTTTCTATTCTGTACATAATTTTCCTATCACCAATTTTTGTCTCCATCGGACAACTCCTTCTTGGTGCGTCGATGTTTTTGTTATAGAGTGTATTTGAAAAATATTCTTAATTTTATACAACGCAAATTAATTTAGCGAATGCAATATTATACTTTTCTTTGCTTACATAAAAAGATAAGTTTCATGCTAAAACATCTTAGGAAGTATTCTTATATCAACCATAATTTGGTAGTTTTGGAAAATCTGGTATGTGTATTGAGTATTATTACTACTTGGATTACTTTACAAGTACTACTTAAAAGCAATCATTCGTCCAAAAATTACTTTTCATAATGGAATTTCAACTCTGATACTTCATTTTTATTTCGAGTTTTATTTTTGTTCTTGGCGAATATAAACGATTTCCGAGTAATTGGGACAGACGATATTTTAATAAATTGCATTTCCTTCAATCACACGCAACATCATCACAAAGTATTCAATTTAAAGTGACAGGTAAGTCAGAATAAAGCAAATTTCAAGTATAATTTGCCGTTATTGAAATAATAATACCGTTAAAAAATTCAGAACTAGAACTTTTGAAATATTAAAAAATTCTTTGTCGTAATGTAATGACTTATAATAAGTTGTACAAATTATAAAGATGTGAATAAACGATGTTCAAATATTATTTTATTCCACGAAACACAAAAGTGATTGCATAGTCTGATCACTTTTTCAATCTAGAATCAAGCAATTCAACCCGACTAACGTCGGGTAATTTTGCTAGTTTTAAATATAATACACGGGAACATTAATTTTTAAAACTATCATCTGTCTCAAAGCACATCCGAAATACTTAGTACAGAAACATTGTGGTGTATTTATAGAACAGTTTCTAAGGACACATATTCGATTTGCACTCATACACGTACTCTTGATAAGAATTAATAGCAACACTAAAAACATTCAATTATGGACGTGGCCATATGCCAAGGAGTGCTCGGCTCAATGCCATTTCCATTTGAACTCACTAATCTCACTAGTAGTTGGAAGTCTAACGAAATTCCAAGTATTCTGTGAAGTGACTAACACGCAGCATTCATTGTTCAGTGGTACGCGACAAAATTTATTGAACGACAAAGTTAATATCACAGTGTTAAATTTACTGCCTAAAGTAATTGTAATCAATTTTGCTTCACTTTATCCAAAAATAAATTTCTGCGTATCAGTTCAATTCTATTCAGAGCATGTAAAAATAATAGTTCTTCATAATTATATTCAAACATTTTTCTTTGCTAGCCATTCAAAATTTATCCATTTCAAGACTAATTTTCATTTAACCTTCCAATTAGTTACGGTGGGCGAGGTAGTCACTTTTCTAACATAGAAAAATGTAATCACTTAAGTAATTGTAATCAATTTTGCTTCACTTTATCCAAACATAAATTTCTGCGTATCAGTTCAATTCTATTCAGAGCATGTAAAAATAATTTCTACGGTAAATGCTTTTTAACTTCCTTTTAACTATTTCATAGCTTCTACAATTTACTTCGTATGCAAATATATACATTTAATTCCTGAATAATATATTACAATATGCAAAAGACAGACATTTTCAAACAGAAACGAAATTCCGATGAAAAAATGCAGAATTCAGAAAAACGAAAGATGTGCAAAGTGTCGAATTTCGACTTCCTGAGCTAAAGTAGAGCAATTCGAAAAATTCATTAAAAATATTGATAAAGACGATAATGATTTATGAAATTTAGCAATGCTCAAATATGACCGCGACATTTTCCTGTGTTAAGTTCCCTGTAGAACGAGTTTCCTTGTCAATATTCATTTATTGCAAGAAAAAAAACTTTAGATTTAAAAATTGGGGCTTCGAGGGGTACTTTTAGGACTACCTGTGTGCCAATTTGCATGGTCAGAAATGCTGCAAATTGTTCTGAAGACGTGAAAGTAATGCCTATATTTTCCGCAGTGTTCTAAAGTACAAGTGCACCAAATTTGGTGTGTATTGCTCAAACGTTGTAGATTTGTATAGAGAATATACACACACATCCTTTCTTATATGCCCGATTTAACGTATTTCAAGGGACCGGAAAGAAATAACGTTAAACGCGGGTAAACGTTAAATCGGGGTCGGAGAAAAACAAAACATAGAGCATGAAATAAAGACTAATTTAAGTAGCATACCTTTTATTTCTTCCTTTACATTAGTTTAAAAAAATCTGTTATTTTGGTTTGCGTTTGCTTTTACTACATAAATCATTAACATCATTCTCCAAAGATATTAGTTTTTGTAATTTTTTTTTTGTCCTTCTCTACTTGTGAGAAATTCTTCTACTATATTCAAATCCTGAATGGCTTCCGTTGCAGACGGAATTTTATCTCTTTCATCATCTTTGTCGTCGTTTGAACTATCCGATTCTGAGTCTATTAAATCACTTGGATTGGGAATATCTGATATCACAATGTTCGTATCGCAAGCTAGATAATCCTCGAACTCTATATCTGAGGTAGTGAAGAACTCTTCCATTTCATTAGAATTTTCAATTTCTCTCTCCTCGCTTTCAAATTCATCATGTCTGACCTCCAGAAAATTGCTTATTACAAAGGCACTTGAGATACATTACCTCCTTACTCTCTCCCACGTTGAGGAAAGCTTATGAAGAGCTTCTAGCACACTTATTGACTTTCTCCTGTCTCTAGATTCTATAATTAGAAGACATTATTTTTCGATAGTTAACAATAGTTAACTTGAAATGATCGTATAATCTCCAAATCCCACAAGGTTGAACCTTACTTGTACTTTTATTGGGAGGAGAAAAAAAACTTGCACGTTTTTAAACTTTAAATGCACAATATGGGCAGTGCATTTATCAATTAACAAAATAATAGAAAATTTTCAAAAATTGTTCTTATCATCTTAGATTTTTTGTTTTAGTTGTATTCTGTAGGAAAGCTCTTCACATTCTTGAAACACTTTGGTTTTTTCGATTTTCCAATAATCAATGGTGTTAACTTTTCAGTCCCGTCTGAGTTAGTGCAAAGCAAAACAGTTAATCTGTTTCGATAGTTTACCACCATGACCGTTCTCACACCTTACTGTAAAAGTCTTGTCAGGAAGAACATTGTAAAATAAACTAGTCTAATCATCATTGAATATGTTTTAGGAGCCTATTATTTTATCAAAGACGGCGATAGAGGATTTCTTAGCAGTCTTCTCTTAACAGTCTCATCATCAACTGCAGCAGACTCGTCACAAATAGACTAGTACGATAAATTGTGCCTCTTCTTAAGGCGGTCTATCCAACCGTTTGAAGCTGTGAATCCTTGAACTCTTAGTTTGAATGTGATTTTTTCCCCTTTTTTTTAAAAAACGAAACCATTTATTGGAATGCTTGTTGCACGAACTTCGTTGAACCATTGGAAAAGGACATTTTCCGATTCCTCAAACGGTGCTGATTTTATAGTTTTTCTCTTTTTAGCAAGTTTTGCTATCCTTTGGGAAATTTGTTCCACAGCATCTGATTGCTGTAAAATTGTTTCTAAAGTGGAATATGGAATTGGAATAGTTCTGGCAAAATCAGTTTTAGTTCCATTTAATTTTTGGCTTTGCTGATTATCTCCTCTTTTTCCAGCAAGGAAAATCCCTCCGCTTTCTTTTTGAAGCCATATTTTTACCTTGCGTCCACGAAGGAAACCTGCCAATGGACGAGTTTATTTTACTTCAGGGCAAGAACAGTGGAATTCCCTAAATGAATACTGCACCTATTTGCTGGACAAAGAGAGAGAGAGGGGGGGGGGGATACCGATATTATCCTTTTTGCAAGATTTTATATCACAATCTCTACTTTTATAAAAGGAAGTGTCTGCATGCGTGCGGTGTCCAGACGAATCTATAGGACATACAGTAATGAAATTTGGCACTCAAGTAGTCCTAATTTTATGCGAAATTCGAATTTTAAAATTTTATCTAGAACATTTTGAAATTCTTTTACTGGTATTTATTTGTTTTCCTTAGAATGACAACAGTGTGAAGAGATCACAGATTCTAAATTTATTTTTTTCCTTTCAATTTTCTAAGCACAAACAATTCCAGCGGAGAGAAACAAAACAAGTAAAAAAATTTGACTGGCGCTTATTTCTTTTTTTTTCTTTAGTCCAAGTTTCTATCTTCGCGATCGTTAAAGATAGAGTAAAAATTTCAGCGGATTTGAAATCTGCGGAAAATTTTACATCTGATCAATTCCTCGAGTAGTCCGAATTTTATGCGATTTTGAGACATGCCCGTGTCATGTCGTGTAAAGGTGGGATTAATATACCTACTTACCTATACCGTTATATCTATCTACTGTTATCTAATAACTGATATCAGTGTTTGAGAAGAGGTTATATTGTAATTATAGTGGATCCACCTGGTAGCTATCGTCTATATTTCTGAAGTGAACTTTAATGATGTAAACATTTCGTATGTCATGCCCAGGTATAAAGTCGTTGGAATAGTATTTAAATAGAAAATTTACATTCAGTCAGACAAATAATTTAAACAGCATATAAAGAGATTAAAAAATCTTTATTACCATAAAGTGACGGTCGTTCAAATTGATGATATCTAGCAGAGAGAGAGAGAGAGAGAGACGGAGAGAGAGAGAGAGAGAGAAGATAATCTAAAGTATCTGAGTAGGTTGGCCCTAAAATATGTAAATACGTAATTGCCCGTTCATTACGAGAATATTCATAATAATTCCTAATCAAAAACTTGATTAATGAAATTGATGTTGTTGAAGTTTGTTAATTATAAGTTAAATGGAAATGTATAATTAATATAACAGCAATTTCAAAAATGTTTTATGATTTATGTTAGATGACTGTAAAAAATAACATACGCTAATCACTTTTCACGTAGCTTTGAAATGAAAAATCACTTTGGAAGTAAGAAAATGCGTCAAAGAGATCAATAACTCTTCTAAGAAATCATAAATTGAATCGCAGTGTATAAACTTTAAATACACCCAAAGCAAAATTATAACGAATGTCGGCAATTACTATTTGTATCAGTAGTGTTTAACAATCAAATTAAATTAACAGGATATAATTTCTACTATTATAAAGTAAAGTTTTTTCTTGTGTGTGTGTGTGTCATGAAGTTGTGCCCTGACGAATTTATGGCTGTCACACTAATGAAATTTGGCACACATGTAGTACGAATTTTTTTGCGATTTTATAGACCAGCCCGATTTTTAAAATTTGATCTTAAAAATTTTAAAATTAATTTAATGCGATGTTCTATTATTATTATCTTTCTTCCGAATGGCAACAGTCATGAATCGGTATTGAATGAATCCGTATTTACTGCGCGTGTGTATCCGTTGCCGTGTAGCCGCCCGATTGCTGCATATCCTTTCAAAAATTTATTGCTTTTTTTAAAGCATGTTAACTTTTAGTTAGCGTTGACTTTTAATCTTTTGTATAAGTATCTTTTTATTATGCTTACTTCATTTTTGAAACTGGATAACGGTTGTGCTATACGTTTGTTATTGTTTCTTTTTTAGACTACAATACTTTGGATTTTGATTTTTAAAGCATATTAACTTTTAGTTCGGAAATTTTTTTCAAAGTTTAGCGATATTTAATTTTGATCTTTTGTGCAATTTCTGGTTTGTTTCATTTATGCAATCTTTTGTTTGTTTCTGTATAGTACTTTGGTTTTCGTATAGTTAATTTTTATCATTTTTGTTGTTGTACATATATACGACTAAATCAGATGACTCAAGAGTGGAACAGAATGCACTTTTGACGCATCTGATTCAGATGCGTTGATGAACGATGGAAATGTTGCTGTACAAAAACTGAAAAGTACACAGAAATCGCTAAACTTCCAAAAAGATATAAAAACCAAAAGTAACAGGCGATGCTTTTGTAAATTTTTATATTGCATAAATTATCAAAATTAAATGTTGCTATTCTTTCCAAAAGACACTCAAACACAGAAACAAACAAAAAAGTTCATTAAATAATAACAAAATTATGGCATTTTGCTATAACGGCCTCTTTTCACGTACGCCCCACAATGTTTTGTTATACGACTAAAACAAATGCTGTTTTTATGCTTTTGTTTAGTAACGGCTTCTCCCTTTAGATTAAACTGCTATATTTTACCTCACGAAAATATCAGTCATATTTGCATAACATTGTCGTCATTTTACTGCGTTGTTGCTTTAATGTAGTTAGACCAACACCGACTGTATACAAAGATTTTGATTTTTAAAGCATATTTACTTGTTGTGTTCAAAATAAGATACACATTTCAGTTGTAAAATTTAAAAAATAATAGACTCATTTTTTCGGTTTTCAGTAAAAAAAACATGTTTCTCACTCTTTTCACCATTCAATTTTCTCAACTGCCTTATTCAAAAACTTAAATCTCTTTAATTCTTAGAAAATACAATTTTTGCCATTGTAGTAATATATATGCATGTGAATAAGATCGATTTTAAAAATAATACAACAATAAACACAAATTGTGCAAGTTTTTATTACAAATTTCAACCAATTTTAAATTTGAAGAAATTTGTAATTTTTAATTAACATCACACAAAAGCAACACAATTGCCTATTAACGAGGGTCTGGTATCAATTCCCTAATTGAGACATCCGAGGTAATTTTTTATTATCGTCGTACTATAGCAACTCAACGTGCTATTTACAACGGTCCGGTATCAATCCCTAAGTAAAAGATCCGAGGCAATTTTTAATTAACGTCGTACAATACCAACTCAACAGGCTTTTGACTACGGTCCGGGATCAATCAATCGCCTAAGGAAAGTATCCGAGAAAATTGGGTAATTTTTAATTAACGTTCTCAAGCACTACAACTACCTATTAACTAGGGTCGTAGTTAAATCCAATAAGGGAAATATACGTGGACAACCACGGTCATATCATAACA
This sequence comes from Metellina segmentata, assembly GCA_947359465.1. Classification (NCBI taxonomy): domain Eukaryota; kingdom Metazoa; phylum Arthropoda; class Arachnida; order Araneae; family Tetragnathidae; genus Metellina; species Metellina segmentata. The sequence continues at coordinate 30,231,528 of OX375876.1, read as the reverse complement.
TAACACCTCAGCTGGCACCCCACCCTCCAAGTAATTGTGACGTCACGCCCATTCACTCTCTTCGCAATTCCAATTTCACAATAACGAGGCCATCACGCCGTTGTCCGTGGTGTTGGTTTGCGGAGCAAACCAAATGGGAATGTGTAGCAAACACCGGTGGTTTACAAACGTTCCCAATAGACACACCTAACCCCACAAAGTACAGCACGGGCAACGCCGTGCTAGCCACGCAGTGGCTAGTACCTTATAAGACCATTTGGCTGTAAGATTACAGAGATTCCGCAGTTCGTGGCACAACGGTAATAAAGAATGTTTATTGTTTTCCTCTGATTTCAGATTTACAATTGGATAGGAAGAAAATCATTTTTATTGATGAACGTTTGCTTATTAAAGATGGACCGCGGTAGGGTGATTGGAAGGGAGGGCAACGGATTAGCAACAGGAGAGCTGCAAGTTGGAAACGAGGCAAGCCAAAGACCGTCGTGTTCAAAGACAGCTGGTGCACGTTAAATCCGTCATGGCATCAAATGTCCTCACACTGGCGTAGTGTGGATGAGTGGGTTGCCAGCTCAAGTGTCGACCTCGTCATCTGACTTGAAAATCACGATGCGTTGTCACTGGAGCTTTCCCTTAGTATTGATCTGCAACAATCGTCTATTGCCCAATGCATTGCACCAGCGTGATGTAAATTCACTCCCTTGCTACCTTTTATAAAGTATTTATTACAGGCCCTGTTGATCAAATGAACTAGTTTTGAAAACTCGTTCAACAAAACAACCCCATAGAATAATCATAATTTAAGTCAACCATTTCAGAGCAATCTACAGGTCTAAAACTCAGGGATCTCCAAATTTATTTAAACGAAGGGTAATATTAGAATATTTAGAACAGTTAAAAATCCAAATAGGGTGTTTATAAAGTAAGACGAACGCACAATAATCATGTCAAGGGTTTCTTTTTCAAAAACTAAGCCGAAAAAAGTTTCCTATTTTTATTAGGACGTATCCCTCTGAAGATACGTGTATCGAAAGTTTTATGACGTTAATTGCGATCATTCGAAATATTTCAGCGCTAAAACCTCCACAGGATACTGTTCTATTGGCGTGAATGAGTGAGCAACGGTAACTTTTTTATGCGACCAGGATCATGTGACCGAAACTTGTTGCAAGGGGACCCATAGACAGCATTCATCTGTCGGTTGGAAACGAACATTCATCATGTGATTGATCCACGGGATTGGAGAAGACGCCCATTTTAGACCTTAATGATTTCACCATTTTTGTCGCAACTCTATAGAAATACTCATTCATACATACATTCTGTCAATGTTATACTGCCAAGCGAGGCAATACAATGCCAAATCGGTCAACCAAGTCAATTTTTAACAGATCCGTCACGTGACTGCTAGTCGACATGTTGGTCACACTCTTTGAAGCTCCTCTCAATAACAATGTTTACACAGATTAGTCTGTTATATCAAACGCATGAATAAGACTAGTCTGTAGCATTAGACAGGTAAAAAGTAAAAGTAATAATCTAATTACGTAGCACAAACTAGTGTGCAATAACACAGCAAAGACTATTGTATAATCCTAGACACAGTAGAGACTAGTCTGTTAGTGTCTGAAACGTAGAGTGTAGCTGTACCGTGTCTGAAAGTGTAATATTAGTTAATAGAGTAGTGTCTAATACTACTCTATTCTAGAGCGTCTGCAATACTAGATTTTTTTGCACGGGCAAATAGTAGACTAATCTATAATACTAGACACATTAAAGAAATTAGTCTGTAATACTAGACACATATCATTAGACAGATATCATAGATCAGTATGTAATGAAAACAGGTTATATTAATAAATATAACACGATAGATAGACCGCTGCGTCTGGAATCTCTCCATATCTATTATCTCTTGTTCCATCTGTGATTTATCAATTCATTCTGCTTCTAAGCACAACATAAACGTCCGAAACTGCATTTTTCAATTCATAAATATAGTATATGCAATATATGTAATTCAAATACCCCTCAATTACTCACTGATCACTGTATCACAAGAACAAAGCTGATATTTATCAGGGTGATTCTTCTTATACTGGTGGTGCAGGGTGATACTTCTTATACTAGGTGTACCAAGAAAGGATTTTGAAAAATTCGACTCCAAAGAGGCCTAAAATTGATATAAGGCAGGCCTCGAAATAGATTTTTTAATACAGGTGCACCTAAGTTTTTAAATTAGGTGCACAAGGTGCACTATGTACACCTAGTGGGAAAAAATTAGGTGCACAATTATATTTTCATGTGCACAGTGCAACTGTGCACCCGGGTATTTCGAGCCCTGATATAAGGCCTAAGTCAAAAACAATTTTAAATCTCCATAGAAATAACATTAAGCATAAAACGATTGCTGTTGGCAGCTCAGATTGTTTTAGCAGTGTTGATCCAAAAACAATTTTTTAAGCAGACTAAATTATAATTATGTTTAAACTGACTTTTTATTTCTTCCTGTGATGCAAGTAATTTTTAAACATTTGTTTGGTGAAGAAAGAAAATTTAAAACATTCAAATTTGCATAACTTACATTTTGTGATGTAACACGAAAGCCCAAAAGAAAAACTTATTGACCATAAAAGCATAATTTTACTACTCGGCATCTGGAAACGTCAGAATTAATGTTTCATTTTTTTAATTTAGAGGAAGACTCAAAATTTTTTTTATTCAGTTCTTTTCCTATTTACCAATTTAATAGGATTACCAAATACCAAGGCAGGTCCTTTTATCAAGTGCTAACTGACAATACTGGAGGTTCAGGCCCCTTCGGGGACAATTATCCATGATCTCATTAACACCTTTTTTAATTTGATTTAGAATTATGTGTTTGGTTATTTGAGTTGACAGCGAGACGTTGCGGTCATATTTGAGTATTCCAAAGTATTATAAATAGTATGTGTTATTTTTGCTAATAAATCATATCATTGTCTTTATCAATATTGTTCAAAAGTCTTTTGTCGAATTGTTCTATTTCAGAATATATTCAGTTAGTCAAATTCAACACTTTTAAACAGATACTTTTCAGAATTCTGCATTTTTTCAAGGATCGGAATTTGTTTCTGTTTGCATCTATGTTTTCCACCTATAGCAGAAATATTTTTTAGGAGTTAGATTTTAATGATTCATTTATTTCCTTAAAATATCACTCAAGTATTCATTGAATGACGATTAAAATCAGTTAAATTTGCTTTATTTTTCGTGTTTCATGGGTGTTATTGAAAACTGTACTCCATAGTCAAGTAACTCTATCTATCATTTTGAATAGGTACGTGGCTTCCATTTAGAAACCGAATCTCTGAATTAAAAGAAGTGACTTAAATGTTTGATTTAAAACTGAATGTCTGTTGGAAAAAGGGAGTTTCAATGATATTTATTTATAACGCAGACTCCGTTATTCCACGAGCCACTGAATCGAATTTTCAAGAACGTTTGCTTCAACTAAATTAGTCACGAATGCCATAATAATTTAATTTACCATCCTCTCATAATGCTTCGAAAATATCGCTTCGAAAATATCGCATACCAGGTGCAAGAATGCAACAAGTAAAACATATTCATAGGGAAAACTAAGTGCAGGAATATTCGCGAAAATTTGCCATTTTTTTTACTGAAAATGAATGAACGGAGATATTCTCAATCACTCCAAAACTCAAAATCAACTTCTGTAGTAGTCAACCTTGAAAAAAAAACTCTCAGCAGAAGTGCAACAAATATGAAATGGATTATATGGATGAATACATCATGTATGCATATTTTGCGTCCGAAGTAAATTGTAGAAGCGGATGGAGAAGTTAAAATGATATCACAAATTATTTTTCGAACACTTAAATGACGCTAGCATTCTGTTATAAAAAAAAGGATTAATCTGATTAATTTTTAATCAACATATAATTCATTCAACCAGAGCACAATGCCGGGTAATTTTACTAGTACCATATGAAAGGGAAGTAAAAAGCTATAAACCATAAAAATACCGTAATTTTAAACCAAACGCCTCGTTAATGCTTCTGCTCAAGGTGAATCACCACGTTGAAACAGAAGGCGGGACATGTTGTCACAGGTGACTCTACACAGGTTCTTTAACGTGGCTGCAAGAGCTCTCATCCCTTGTTTGCTCTCATTATAAGTCATTCGCACTCTATGGAAAGCAAAGAGTTGAACAGTGGTCACCGGCACTGTCACCGGAAAGATCTTGTATTCGGTTCTTGACTGATGCATTTAACAAGATAATGGCCATGCTGAATATGTAGGCCGGGTCTGTTGACATATGAGTAGGGATGGGACCTTGGAATGTCTAACGTCTATATTTACTCTCATGGCTACCAACCCAACACGTTAAAATAATTAAAGTTCCGTTTGGGGCATGAATGTTTTTTTAAAATTTCTGCTTAACAGGAAAATATGAAAAAAATATATGGAAGCATTCGGTGAAGCATCATATGTCAAAAGCATGCTTTAGATTTTAAGGAAAAAAACAAATCATCTGTACTTCTATTAAAAAACAAATGTAGCAATATTTATTTACAAAAACTATTATAATCTAAATTATCATTTACAGTAAATGTTCTAGGTGCATTAAATATCCATTCAAAACAGTGAAATTTCTGAAACATAAATCGTAGGGTAAAAGTTAGGTGGGTAAATTAACGTCTCACTGGAGCAACACAATGAGCTATTGACGACAGTCCTGGATTAACCTCGAAGGGAAAGATTCGATGACAACACATCATTTTGAACCACGAATAAATGACCAAGCCGACACCTGAGCTGGCCAATTTCTTAGCATCTACACAGTTTCAACGTGAGGTCACAACATATTTAACATGCACCAGCCCCTATACACGATGGTATTCGGCTGGATCGAGTTTCGAACTAGCAACCTTCGTTACTCATCGTTATTCCGTTACTCTCCTCGTAATTCGTTACTCTTCTAACTGAAGTACCTCTGCCCCGTAGCGTTGCTAAAATAATATGTTTTCATGTATCAAAAGCATTGAAGGAAAAATGCTGTTCATCATTCTATATTGTATACTATACAGTCAATGTGTTGTTTTAAATTGAAAGAAAAATATAAATTTTGAGTTTTTTAAAGCACATTTATGGTTTTTTTTAAAAACACTTATTAATTTTATAAAGTATTTAATTTCTTACTTAAGTGTTAGCTCTTCAAATCAGTTAAATTTGCTACCCTGGGCCAATCAAATCAGAGTCTACAGCTAAAAATTTTAAGATGCACGGCATTGAGATCAAATATTCAGTTATTTATTTTGAACTTATCTTCCTGTTCATAGGAGTTTCTACTTCGAATGCCCAATAGTACCGGTTTAGAGAATGAACTCATAAGCTGACATTTTTTCGGGGACACTGAATGCAAATTTTCGTGGTGGTGCGAAATACATTATCGTGTTGGCAATGAGTTGAAAGTATTTGTAACTCATCAGACAGCTTAAAATACCTGTTTATTTTTTAATCCTAAAAAATAACAGTCTTCAACATCTATGGCAGCAAGCAATTTATTCTGACCATTGAGTTTCTGCTGTAAGCCAACGATGTGTAACACCGTCTTTATTTCAAGATAGTCGAGAGAAAATTCATGGACACATTTTTGCTTTGTTTAAGTTCATGTAGGTGAAAAAAAAACAGACGATACCCATTCCTACTTCCGAATCGTGCAAACGAGTCATCATTCCGCAATCTGTTTCGACGTCATCGCTTATCGCTTGCCCAAGAGTGCAATTTCTGTTAGTTATCTGAGATGAGGGTTTTATCGATATATCGAGACCTTGTTTGCGTCACTGAGGATCCGTATCGCTTGCTGGGAGTTGAAGAGATTACTTTTCGCAAGAAGTGTTCAGATTAAACGAAGCAGATAAGATTTGTAACCTTCACTTTCACGTTCAATATTAAATTTAGATGCCCTTGTCTTTAATAATGCTCAATAGGTAGTGTACCGGATGAAATGGTACGATGACAGATATGGTAGCGTACAGAACAAGATTTTTGGGTTTATTCTCACATCCTGCAGCTTTTCAGATATGTACAGCAAAAGTACAGGTATTTTGGGACAAGAAAAGGGTTTGACAGATGTTAGCGAGCGTATCCTCGCTCTCCCAGATCTCAATAGCAATTCCCTGCCATTCAGTCGCTTCTCAGCTGAAAATCACCTGTGGATAGAATTTTGAGTCTTCTCAAGGGGCTTGAGATTTAGGAGACCGTAATGTCAGTGTAGCAACAAATAAAGAGGGTTTATGTCAAGTGGCCGGAACTTTATGATCGATGTTTTATCAAATGGACTGCTGTAATAGTACTCTTCAAGGGTTAGTGATGGACATTTGATCCCTTAAAAAAAGCTTTATGATTAAATCCTTGAAGAGTTTCATGATTAAATCCTTAAAAAGAGTTTCATGATTAAATCCTTGAAAATAGTTTTATGATTAAATCCTTAAAAAGAGTTTCATGATTAAATCCTTGAAAATAGTTTTATGATTAAATCCTTAAAAAGAGTTTTATGATTAAATCCTTAAAAAGAGTTTTATGATTAAATCCTTGAAAAGAGTTTTATGATTAAATCCTTGAAAAGAGTTTTATGATTAAATCCTTAAAAAGAGTTTCATGATTAAATCCTTGAAAATAGTTTTATGATTAAATCCTTGAAAATAGTTTTATGATTAAATCCTTAAAACTAGTTTTATGATTAAATCCTTAAAAAGAGTTTATGATTAAATCCTTGAAAAGAGTTTTATGATTAAATCCTTAAAAAGAGTTTTATGATTAAATCCTTAAAAAGAGTTTTATGATTAAATCCTTCAAAAGAGTTTTATGATTAAATCCTTAAAAAGAGTTTTATGATTAAATCCTTGAAAAGAGTTTTATGATTAAATCCTTGAAAATAGTTTTATGATTAAATCCTTAAAAAGAGTTTTATGATTAAATCCTTGAAAAGAGTTTTATGATTAAATCCTTCAAAAGAGTTTTATGATTAAATCCTTGAAAAGAGTTTTATGATTAAATCCTTAAAAAGAGTTTTATGATTAAATCCTTGAAAATAGTTTTATGATTAAATCCTTAAAAAGAGTTTTATGATTAAATCCTTGAAAAGAGTTTTATGATTAAATCCTTAAAAAGAGTTTTATGATTAAATCCTTGAAAAGAGTTTTATGATTAAATCCTTAAAAAGAGTTTTATGATTAAATCCTTGAAAATAGTTTTACGATTAAATCCTTCAAAAGAGTTTTATGATTAAATCCTTGAAAAAAGAGTTTTATGATCTCCAATTTAGGGTATTCTTGAATATGTCTGCTTTATTTCGGCTTGATCAGAAAAGCTACGTTTAGAGTTTTACAGTTGGTATTTAATCACCTGTGGATAGAATTTTGTGGATTAACGTCTTACTGGAGCAACACAGTGAACTATCGGTAACGATCGGGGGTTAGACGTAAGGGGAAAGTACCTGGAGCAACACCACGTCATTTTGAACCACGACCGGATGTCGAGGTCACCCCTGAGATGACACTCCAAACTTTCACACAACTCCAATGTGAAGACATTTGAGGCCAGGGCACATTTGACGGGCACCAGCCCCTTTGCACACGACGGTTTTTGGTTGGATTCGAAATCGCAACCCTCCTGTTACATATTCCGTTACGCTTCTGAATCCGCACGATAGCTCAGATATTGGGTCTCGAACCCACTTCACACAAAATAACTTTCCTGGTACTCAACACAAGGAAGAACACCTCATTTGGACTGTAACTTATTTATTTCTCAATATGAGAACTGAAATATCTCGCTTCGTCAGTGTCTTCTAAGAACACACACTGATACAGAACAGTTACAACCTGTCCGACAAATGGCGCTTCTGGTGTCAACATAATGTTACAATCTTTTTCAACAGATGGCCCTTCTAGTATAAACATGTTACAATCTTTTTCAACAGATGGCGCTTCTGTCATCAACACCTTCCAATTGGGGTGTCGTACCTTTGTTATTTCGTAGAAAGATTGAGCAGTATGAGAAAACTCATTGGACGATTCGGCTAGACATGAACGACCAGGAATTATGTATATAGACAAAAAGCCCTCAAGTCTATGTCACTTATGTAGCTTGAGTCCTGAAATCGTACACACGTAAAGGTTTTTCCAATCACTGAGTACCTCTCTTCCCAAAGAAAGAGTTACCAATCCCGTTGTGTTTCTGCAGTGTGACATTAATCAGTTGTGAGTGAATGAACATGCCAGCTGCGCTTGTGAGACTTATAGGCGGCGCATGTTCGATTCCTCCCAGTATGTATTTCTCTCTCTCTCTCTCTCTTCTGTGTCAGTAAAACTTTCCTTGTGTGTCTATCCATTACTTGATGTTGTCTGTCTTGTATCAGGCCTGGTCAATTACGGCCTTTGCGCCATAAAAATCCAAAAAAGAACCCCAAACCAATCAACCAAACCCCACCGCCAATTGATCCCTCCATTAAATACTTCTCTGGCCAATAACTAGGCCAATTGGTATTATAGGACGTCGAACATAATTACTTTATTGAAGTAATTTCTGTTTTTAATTTCACCAAAGTTTATCACATTTTAACATTCTCTGTTTCTTTTATATTACCGTATCCCGGTTGGAAGAGTAACGAATTAGGAACCGGAGGGTTGTGAATTCAAATCCAACTAAAGACCGTCGTGTAGAACATGGACTCTAGCACCTTATATCTGTCGTCGCCTCAACTGTCCTGATGGTGGCGTGGTGTTGAAGTTTGGAGAGTGGAGTGCCAGCTCAGGTGTGGCCTCGTCATTTGACCGTTGTTCGAAATGACGCGGTGTTATCCTAGGATCCTTCCCAGCCGACCAACCGGTATAATGGTTAAGGAGTTAGCCTCTAGATCGGAAGGTTTCTGGTTCGAATCCGGGTCCGGGAATGGTTGTTTGTAAGCGTATGGTGTAGAGGCGGCTGGTTCACCTTAAATATGTCGTGGCCGAAAGTCCTCACGTTGTGTTGGTGTGGAAGTTTGGAGAGTGGGGTGCCAGCTCAGGTGTTGCTTCGTCATCTGACCGTGGATCAAAATAACGAGGTGTTGTCCTCGGATCTTTCCCTTAAGGGACTGATCCCGGACCGTCGTCAATAGCCCGTTGTGTTGCTGTAGTACGACGTTAACTAAAATTACCATTACCGCGGATCTTTCCGTTCGGGTTTGATCCACCGTCGCCAAAAGCCCGTTGTGTGGCTCCAGTGTGACGTTAATTAAATTATCATCTTACCTTCCCATATCTTTGTAAGCATTCTTTGTATGTATCCCTAACGTTTGGTTGAACTGGATCCTAAAAATAAAAATATGGAGTCCCGAGTTGACTTGGCATGTGGGTGTTTTGTTGGAAGAACTTATTCGGAGCCATTCCCGTGGTGAGGACAGACCCATCGATGAAATAAATGTGGGAAGGGGCTAGGGCCTATTGGTGTTGGCACCCGTGATTATTTGTTCAAATGCAGGGTTGTGGAAGGCACGTGTGTACTTTTAACGAGAAAAAAGAGCTCGTTTTTCACCTTAAAGAAGAATCATCGTGTTTTATCGCTCTTCCGACGAGGAAACGACCCGATTGCAGCTTGCGAGGATATAAATAATTGACAAAACGAGGCTAGGAAATTAGAGAAAAAGGAAACTTGTTTCCTTTCACGGCTCGTATCGTCTTCAACGGACAGCTTTGCTAATTGGAGGAAGCACAACTTACTCTTTTATAACGTACTCGCGCAACACCCTCAAAATATAAAAATGATCCTTTGAAACAACTGTCGTATTTTTTTGTAAAATAAAATTAATTTAGACCTCTTTTTTCTAGACCTTTTATATAGGCCTTTTAAGATCTTTCTGCGAGCCATTTCCTCTTTCAAATCTTGTGTTTATAAGAGGATATTGTACTTTTGTTCCTACCTTTCGCTGTTCAAATGTTGATCGTTTCGTTGAATCTATACGCTATGCAGCGACTATGCAATGGGAAAGATCAATATATACACTACCCTACAATAATGGACTGGACTCCAGCGGATTTGAAATATGATTTGGTACTTGTTTGGGGGTGTTTTTCGTGGTATAGCCTGGGACCTTTGCATGTTGTTCCTGGTAAGTTGAACGCCGACGCCTACATGAACATTTTGGACAATCAGGTTCTTCCTGTGCTCTGGCCATTTTATGGAATGGAGGAATGTTACTTCCAAGACAAGAACGCTCTATGTCATGTTGCAGCCTCTATCAAGCAGTGGTATCAATATATGGATGTAAAACGTCTTCCCTGGCCTGCTCAGAGTCCCGACCTAAACCCCATAGAACATTTGTGGGACGAGTTAGAGCGAAACTAACGGGCCGGGGAACCACGTCCGAAATCTACAACTGAGCTGGCGACATTGTTGCAGCAGGAATGGACACAAATACCCATAGCTGTGTATCAAAACTTTGTTGAAAGTATGTCCAGAAGGGTTGCTAGTGTAATTGCAGCACGAAGGGGGACCATTTCCCTATTAAAGGAAGTGTTCTTTCTATTATACCATCACATCTTGCTGTCAGGTCTATTATAATACTGTAGTGTATGCATTGTATAAGTTAAAAATTGAAACTCTGGTAGGTAGGAATTTAATTAACGCAGATTGGAACCAAACATCGGTCTATTGGCTATGGTCCGGGATCAACCCCCGAACTGAACGGTAAAAGGACAGCACCACCTAATTTTGAACAACGGTCAGATGACGAGGTCACACCTGAGCTGGCACAACACTCTCCATACGCACATCTAGCCAACGAGGATATTTGAGGCCGCGACAGATTTAACGTGCACCAGTCCCCTTCGTACACGACGGTCTTTAGTTGGATTAGAACTCGTAACTCTCCGGATGCTAGTCCGTTACTCATCTAACCGATCAATCTCGGCCCCATTGAAATTCGGAAACACTGTTTGCACTTTGTGAAAGGCCCCTCAACTCACATGGTACTGGGACCAGAGTGCAAATGTGGGGGCATAACTAGTTGAATAAACTTTGCACTGCAACAACAAAACGGGCTTTTGTCGACGATCCGGAATCAACACTTAAGAGGACACGTTATTTGAATCAAGGTTAGGTGACGAGGTCAACACCTGAGCTGGCACCCCACTGTCCAAACTCCACACCGACACGAGGACAGTTGAGGCCACGGCAGGTTTAATGTGTACCGACATTCTTTGGTTGAATCGAGTTTCGAACTGGCAACCCGCTACTATGGCAACAGGGCTACCGCATCTCCCTCCCCCAAAAATGTGAAGGGAAGGCTTAGAAAAGTGAAAAATAACAAATTATGGATAAATGAAATTCGAGAATTACACACTCGTGGTGAATAGAAGTGGCGCAGAATTAAATGGGTACTTAAACTGAGACTTCTGAAATTCCTGTCTCAAAATGCCATTTAAATGCTGACATAATTCGCCAAATGATATAACCCCCTCATGGAGGAACCACCTGCTTTCAGGCTACATTTTAGTGGGCTGCCAGAAGGCTCACGGCTGATATTGCCACGGCCTGACGTGGGAAAAAAATGTTTTCAGTCGACTCCAACCTTAACACCTGTTCCTTGACTTAACGTGACATACACTTCCTTCTTGACGCTCTTACCCTTGCCAGCGTGTATTCGTAGATTTCTCTCTTCTCTGGTCTAACAAATTAACCCTCCTGGAGGCTTTATCGTCGAGATATCTCGTCATTATCAAAACTTTACCAGATCATGGTGGACGAGATACTTAGCCAAAATAATTTATCAGATATTGGAACAAAATCCACAGTATCATATTGACGAGATATCTCATCATTATCAAAATTAGATCTTGACTGACGTGATATCTCGTCAAAACCACTTAGAGGATTAAACTGATGAGCAATAGTGGATAATTTAAATCATGGGCCCCTACACTAAGTAGTGGGGTCTTGGGAATTCATAGATAATCCCGAGAAAACTAGGGAAAGCTTTTTGTTTACACGAATGTGTTTTCTTGGTTCAGAAAGTAGTAAATCTTTTGAAGACATTTGTGTAATTTAAATATTGAGTACTCAGGGTTATTTTTATTACATGAGTGGCACGTCATTTAACATAGGTTCTGGATTGCTGATGGTGTGGATGCATACAGTTTTCAGTTTTTGATTCTCGTTTCAACTTTATCAACCGAAAACTAAGAATTTCATTCAACTCATTATTTATATTGATCGCCGCGGCTCGGTGGGTTCGTCCACTGAATTAGCAATCTGCGAGTTGGAGGTGGCGCAGGTTCTATTCCTCCCTGGGTGTATTTCTCTCTCTCCTGTGTCACTAAAACGTTTCCTTGCATGTGCGTATGTTCAGTTGCTCGACGGTGTTTGCCTTCTGCTTGGCAAAATATGGGCCTTGCACCCTGAAACCCAATAACCTAAGCACTATTTATGTCCCACCTTTTCGTATGTCAAAAAACGTGTAATGCTAGTAAAATATTTGCTACAAAACAGTAGGAGAACGTAAGCGATAGGTGTAATGAAGTAAAGCGCATGCGGATAGTTTGAATAATATAATGGTAAATATGATAACGCCAATAAAATGTTTCAATTTTTAGCTCCAATTACAATTAAGTTTCAATAGATCAGTAATATGTATTACTGAGTTCAAGTGTGATTATTACTGAGACTGCGTGTATTGTTGAGATGGCATTTGTTAACCCCCATCTATGCCGTCTTTAAAAAATGAACTTGTTTCCTTCCGAATATAAAGCTTATCTCGGGCTCGCATCGGAACGGTTGTAGGTTCTGACCTCAGCGGAGCCTGCAATTCTGATGGTTGCGAGATCGGCGCTTGGACTTGGCTGAAGACCGTCGTGTTCGCTAATGGTGGCTGGGGCACGTTAAATAGGTCGTGGCCACAGAGTCCCCCATGTTCCCATACCAAATCAATACCTCTGGTAGTACCTGATCAGGGGGTTATCGGCCTCTGATTGGGATCTAAATTACGATATGTGTGAGTGAATGGATGTGTGAAAGGGACCTTCCTGTAAAACGGATGTGCCATGTATGAAGAAGTCCAACCCTCCGGGACAATGGCACCCCCAATTGGGCCATATATGGCCCGCACGACAACAACAACATAAAGCTTGTCATCTCACTGTGGTGTTGCCCCGGATCTTTCCCTTCGGGTTTGATCCTGGACCGTCACCGACAGTTCGGTGTATTGGTCCTGTGTGACGTTTAATTAAATACCTGCCTACCACCCGAATACAAAGTATGCCTCATTGTTGATTAAAATGTTGGATGCTAATATATTATACCTTGCATTCATTTATAGCTACACACATCAGTAAATAAGATAAAATTATTTGTTCACTCTCTTGAACACGTGATTTATTTTAGAGCATGCCATGTGCTCCATTTGAGTTTTACTCTGATGTTTGTTCAAGAAATGCAAAATCATGAAACTAATCTTCGTGTCTTTCTTTTGGACTTCATATGTTATTGTGAGAATTGCCCTTCGTAGAACGTCAGTCAAATAAAATAATGTTAGGAATCCAAAAATGTATGGTACAAAGTTCAAATATTTTGATTTAATGTCCTTTTTTCAAAACTCTTCGTAGACAAAGTAAGAAGACAAAAAGCAAAATAGTTAAAACACGAACATATATTTATCTGAACAAACTCCCGCAGAAATGTAAGCGCTAAAAACAAATAACCGTATGTTTTCCAAAAATAGCAGCCTATTATTTTTACAAACGTCCTAATCAACCCAATTCAGCATTCATCATAACCGGTTTCTCCTTAAACACAAACCATAAAAGCGACTTTTCACTGGGGTGGTATTTGCCAAGAAACTCAAAAACTGTCGGCTTTCTTAACGAATTTCCTGAGGCTTGTTTACCATCCTCAGTTGAAAAAAAGACAGCTGCTTATTTTTGCTGAGAGCACGGAGCCGACAGAGCAGCCATTACGCGGAACGAGATTTCGTCGCTTGTAGCGTCTGCATGCAGAATGCGGCAAAGAGATAGGTAGGTCCCAATTTCTCAGCTGATGAAATAAACAAGCGATCAGATAGTTACTCAGCTTGAGCTCGCAGCGCCAGCGATCGATACGGTGGGGTTACTACATTTGGCACTCTAGTGCTCTCCAAGAGCTATTCCCAACAAGATAATTTTTTATTGACGAAGATCAATCTCCAACCTTTTATTCTACAGATTATCTAGGTTAACTAGGACTATCTAGGTTGACAGATTAACTAGATTTCTAGAAAACTAGAAAACTAGAAAAATTGTTAGAAAGATTAGAAAGATTAACTAGAAAAATTGTTTCATTTCTCAAATTACCTAGATAATCTGCACATTACCTACCAGGCACTTGTAAAGTGTAGATAAGATATTTGCTGGAACAACAGCAACGTTTCTGTACGCTTAAATAAACAGAATGTTATTTATTTTTCGATGTTTAAAGAATCAATTTAATACAATTAAACAATCAACAAATTAATTCATAGAATCAATCATCAATCAATTAAAATGTTTTATAGAAATAATCAAACGGTTTAAAATATTATTAGAATTAAGGAAATTAACATGTTATTATTTATTTTTCGATATTTAAAGAATAAGTTAATACAAACAGACAATCAACAAATTAGTTGATAGAATAAATCATCAATCAATTAAAAAACTATAATAGAAAGAATCAAACGATTTAAAATATGGTGAAGGGAGAGAGGATAGGTGAGGGAAAGGAAATGAGAGAAACAGGCGAAACCGCAAGACTGAAAACTCGTTTTTTTCGCATCATTCTTAGACGGTTTCCCGAGAAAGTACGGATCAGAAAATAACGGAATTGACATGGTTTGTTCCAAATTGTGAAGAAGACATTTGTTCCAAATAGTGTGCAGTGAAGAAGACTTAAAAGATTATCTTCCGATGCGGCTATTAGTTTAGGGTTTATTAAGTAGCAAAGTCGAAAAAAGCGAAAGCTCTAACGCGAGTGAGCAAAAGACGTACGAATTTTCAGTCTGCACCCGTATTTTTTTAAGTAGAGTTCCTTTAAACGTAATTTTTGCAGCTCATCGAGTCTTTTTAGAAATTTTAATTTGGCTCCTGATAATGTTTTTTTGAAATTCGGGATATTTTCATTACTTTTTTGTTAAAACTGTCATATATATATATATATATATATATATATATATATTATATATATATATATATATATATATAATAACAACATACAATATACAAAATAACATAACACACACAAAATAACAAAAAATAACCAAACAGCCGGGGTGCATTAACCAGAAATCGAAACTCGAAACTACCCATGCAAGCGCGCTGAAGCTGCAGACATAGCATGGTAAGCAATATAATTTCAAGAACACAAGAATTTCTAAAAAAAATGTAACAAAAGTCTTAAAAAATAATAAAAAATGAAGAAATGTTGGTGGATCAGGGCGTCATCAGGGAGGAGCCTGACCCAAACAACATAAAATGGTGTTTTCTACATATGAGCAGCATTAGGCTGAAAAAATTGCTCATACACTCCCCCAAACACCACCAAAAATCAAGTAAAACAAAAACAGAACAAAATACCAAAACATAGCAGGAATAGAACGAAATGAAACCCGAAGCCGCAGCTGGGATATCATCAACAACAAGCCTAAAAATTGCCACCAAATGCCATCAATTACACAGTCTAACTTATATGCTAACATCATACCTCCGATGCAACAAGTCCAAAAATAATAATAATAATATGAAAATCCCCAGCCCCTTATCAAAAATATATTCATAAAAAGTAAAAAAATAAAAATAAAATTGAAAAGTAATTCCCATGGCTCTGGGTAAATTACGAAAAATAATTATTCATGTGTTGTGTAGGTGTTGATATTAATAAATCTTTCAAAAATATTTTTAAAGAATGAAAACGGGTATTTGTTATTGAGAAGTGTGCTTTTTAGATATTTACATTGTAATAAAAAGTTAGCATCAGAATTACAAATTTTTTTGAAACGTACCAATTGACCAGCTATCGTGCTGTAGTATATTCTTTTAGAGATATTGGAGTCCCAAAATATTAATTTATTGACTGTAAATTTAAAATCGCTTCGTTTATCATATACATTAATGTCAACTTTGCCGGATGATTAATATCAACACCTACACAACACATGAATAATTATTTTGCGTAATTTACCCAGAGCCATGGGAATTACTTTTCAATTTTATTTTTATTTTTTTACTTTTTATGAATATATTTTTGATAAGGGGCTGGGGATTTTCATATTATTATTATTATTTTTGGACTTGTTGCATCGGAGGTATGATGTTAGCATATAAGTTAGACTGTGTAATTGATGGCATTTGGTGGCAATTTTTAGGCTTGTTGTTGATGATATCCCAGCTGCGGCTTCGGGTTTCATTTCGTTCTATTCCTGCTATGTTTTGGTATTTTGTTCTGTTTTTGTTTTACTTGATTTTTGGTGGTGTTTGGGGGAGTGTATGAGCAATTTTTTCAGCCTAATGCTGCTCATATGTAGAAAACACCATTTTATGTTGTTTGGGTCAGGCTCCTCCCTGATGACGCCCTGATCCACCAACATTTCTTCATTTTTTATTATTTTTTAAGACTTTTGTTACATTTTTTTTAGAAATTCTTGTGTTCTTGAAATTATATATATATATATATATATATATATATATATATATATATATATATATATATATATATATATATATATATATATATATATATATATATATATATATATATATATATATATATATATATATATATATATATATGTGTGTGTGTATATATATTTATATATTATTACAATTTTTTTAAGTTTGAAAATGGTAGGAAATTTTTGAATGGTACTCTTTCCTACGGTACAATTATATTTGAAATTGGTTAATAAATGAATTTGATGCGATCAAAAGTTGGTCACACAAAATTCGGAATATTGGGTTATTTTCGTTACTTTTTTTTAAACTATCATATCTACAACTTAATACTATTATTTTTTAAATTTTAAAACATTACTGAATACCTTAGATTGTACTCTTTCTTAAGGTTCAATAATTTTTTTAATTGGTTAATAAATAAAGTCGATTGCTACGCAATCCTATTTGGTTTGCTTCGCAAAGCAACGCTCCTTTTACAGAGTTAAGTCTCCTGTGCGACGGCGAAACTATCTTAATAATTCGTGTAATCCTGATTTGACTGTCCGGTACGTGACGTCACAGCGAGGGCTTCACTCCCTGCTCGCTTACGCTTGCCATCCAGGTGAATTCCCAAGTCCAATTCGTATCGAGTCAATCGTTTTCAGTAAGACGAAACAAGGTAACATATATTCTTTATTGAGTACACCTATGATCTGAATTGTGTGCTAGATCTCAAGGATCCACTGTATAGATCGTCGTCAAGTAATGGATACACACAAGGAAAGCTTTTTACTGATATATATGAGAAAGAAGTATATCCAGGAAGGAATCGAACCTTCGCCGCCCACAACTCGTATGTTGCTAATGCAGTGTGGCAAACCTCTGAACCACGGCGGCCACAGCCATTTGTCATGACAGACCATGTATATTTCTGAAACAGCTCTTTCTATCGCCAAAAATAAAATAAAGATATACTCCACAGTCATTTCTCTCAAAATGAACGTTCCCTGCTCCTATAGAGATCGCCCCCATCCAAATTTTGTGGAGGAAGTAGTTCTGGTACATAGGCAGTATCTAATCAGGAAATTTGTAAGGGCATCAAATGTTTGAGCTCCTCTTGGAGGACTTGCGCTTGCGGCGACACTTCGCTCTCAGGACGCCGCACAGGTGACCGATGTAACCTTCAAGAGCCCAAATGGAAATCCCGATCCAGAGGCCAAGGAAACCACCGACGTGGCTAAACAGCTCCACCATCTGCAAAAAATAAAAAATAAAATAAATTAGCGTGCGACGAACTTAGCCACCATTTCAAAAATAAACTTACGATTCACTAGTATTATTTAGCGGTGCAACCCCCAATCTCTCCTAGAAGTAACTTTAGGCTGAGATAAAAAGTTGCACACATTGCTTCACACCAACCTGCTAAAAGCGAATTGCAATGTATCAAGTGACACAATACAATAAGTAGTTGATTGCCAGGTAATGGTAATTTTAGTTAACGTCGAAAAGAGCAACACAACGTGCTATTGACGACGATCCGGGATAAATCCCCTAAGGAAAAAATCCGAAAACACCACTACATACTTTTGAACCATGGTCAGATGACGAGGTAACACCTGAGATGGTACCCCACTCTCCAAACTTCCAAACCAACCCAACGGGTGGACTTTCGGTCACGACAGATTTAAGGTGCAGCAGCCGCCTCTACATCATACGCTTACAAACATCCATTCACTGACCTGCGCACCTAATTAAAAAACTTAGGTGCACAAGGTGCACCTGCATTAAAAAATCTATTTCGAGGCCTGGTAAAAGGGACACATTGTACAGATCGCAGAAAATAATTAGACGATGTATTTTCACAGTAACCTTAATTTTGAAAAAAACTGTCTTACAAATCTATTTTGAATTTTTTCATTATTATAATTGTTATATGTATATAGTATAATATAACTATAAGTCAAATACAGCACAAAGCTGGACAGTAACGGACAAAGGCAGATATTTAATGACCCAAAAGACAGAAATACATCCAGTGAGCAATCCAGCCTGAGAGTAATTGTAACAACATATATATTTCCAAGGCTGTTGTGGTAGTGGGTATATCCAAATGGGGATTATCAAAGGGCTTCTTATACCAGGATCCAGTGGACAATATACAAATCCACCAGGTCAGTCACGTTTTCAACTTGTTTAAAGTTAAAAGAGTTTTATACGACCTTTTAAGTTTAGTATACTACAACAAAGACGAATTTTGAAAATAATCACAACATACCTTTATATAACTGATTTTTCTCAGAAAGATTTATAAGTTACTATTCCCATCGTTGTGAGTTTAAAAAAAAAAAAAAAACAGTTTAATTTTTTTTGTTAGGGGTGTATAGGGTGGTGGTGGCAAGTATCACAAAGTGATGCTTCAGGGTTGCAGCTGTTTTGCAGGCCAAAGGAGGCGCAACGCGTTACTGAGTAGGTGGTCATAATGTTTTGGCTCTTCAGTGTATTTCGATGGATTGCAGATTATGCAACCGTACTCCAAAAATTAGGCTGACTAAAATTCTAAAAATATTCTAAGGTGTCCTAAATTTACATTTCTGACGTTAACTTCTGATTTGGCTTACTTCGTTTTTCATTCGGTTTCGTCATATTGGGTGCCTAAAATTTAAAGCTGCTCGAGTCTGCCTTGATTTCCACGAGGGCCTGTACCAAGGTCACGTGAATGGGGGTGCGAACTCTGGCGTGACCTCGTCATCTGACCCTAGTTCATAATTACGTGTTGTTGCCCTCGGATCTTTCCACTCGGAATTGATGAGAGTGGGTGAGCCGGAAGGCGCTTTACCTCCTTCCTTAAAGTAACTAGAATGCAGAAAATTTTAGGCCCAGAACTTTATATAGGTAGTGAATGTACAGATGTCGTTCGACCAATCAGAATGGCTGAGAGGACAGGTGGGAGTGGTCTCTGGATGAGTCGGTTTTTAGCTGTGCAGCTGATGCAAAATGAGAGTTGAAGTTAAAAGACAAGAAAAAAAAAAAGAAGGATTAAAAAATCAAAACACATAAAAAAGTAATTAGAATGGCTTTAGGCCTTTTACGGTATCTAGATAGACGAGGGTCGTATATGGGAATTTGCTGGATTGCAGGATTATCTATAATGTCTAGATTGTTGTAGAATTTAATTGCGAGTTTACTGAAGAATTGTTTTTGTTCAGTTATTTTCAGGTCTTCGCGTATTTTACCGTTTATGTAATACCAGGGATAATACGGAGAGTAGAATTTTGAATAGTTTATAATTTGTGGAGGGTTTTAGTTTTCGCTGCATATCCCCAGACAAGATTTGCGAATTTTGGTCGCATCATGGTTTTGTAAAGGAGCAGTTTATTACCGATTAAAAGTTTTGAGTTTCGATCAATTAAAGGATAAAGATTGGTTCTTGCAGCAATGGCTTTGTTTTTGAGGGAGGCGATGTGGTTTCCCCACGTTAAACGGGTATCTAATATGACTCCAAGATAGGTGCAATTAAGGAACCAAAGGATCTCATTACCGTAGAAAATGGGGAGGGGGGGGGGGGCAGGAATATCATTTGTATTTCTAGTAAAAAGTATTGCTTGGCATTTGTCAACATTGATTTTAATTTTAAAAGCAGTAGGCCAAGATACAAGTGATAGTAGGTAGTTTGTGTGTGTTGTCATGACATCTGTAAGATCACGGTGTCTGGCTAACACAGCTGTGTCTTATAATATCAGGTGTCAGGAATTTCCTTTGTGGTATCTTTTATATTATCTGTGTCAGGAATATCCTTTGTATTTTTAGTAAAAAGTATTGCCTGGCATTTTTGTCAACATTGATTTTAATTTCCAAAACAGTAAGCCAAGATACAAGTGATAGTAGGTAGTTTGTGAGTGTTGTCAGGACATCTGTAAGATCACGGTGTCTGGTTAACACGTCTGTGTCATCTGCAAACATGCAAAGCATTGATGACTGATTTTGTGGTATGTCGTTCACATACAGATTGAATAATTTGGGTCCTAAGATTGAACCCTGTGGGGTGCCAGCCTGAATGGCACAAGTGGTTGACAGGTCGAACCATCTCCAATAGTCCTAGGTATTTAGCTAACGTTGCTATGGAGCAACGTCAGTTAAATACCTACCTACCCAAGGTCACGTCCTTCACAATACTACACTACTCAGTAAACGTAGAAGTATTTAATGGATCACACACAATGCAATGGACTATAATGTTTATGATTGATTGGTTCTTTTGGCCTCTTTGATGGCATAAGGACCGTATTTTGTGAATGTGGGGCTCCAAACACAAGTAAAAAATGTCAATAAAGTTAAAAAAAGAAGGATCAGGTAGATTAATAATGGGAGAATGCGGGGAAAATATCTTTTGTGCATCCCTTCAGAACGACCCCCATGTTTACTAGCTCCATTTGAAAATAAGAGATAAGAAAGAAAACTTCGGGTCTTTGAAGCCTGAACGCAGTAAAAAAAGGTTCCCCTTAGATAATGTTTATGAATGGAACCAGCTACCCCCAACTTTAATCTGTGTGCAACGTTGCCAGCTGAACTGACGGGCCCCTCCCCACCCCCACCTCACCCATGTCCCTTTTACACTGTTTATGTTTGAACAGATATTTTCAATATTTTTGGAAGCATTTTCCATAGTTTAATCCTAAAACATACTCCATATAGGTTTATAAGAGTGACATATACGATATAATAACAAAAAAGACATTTAGGCACAAAAGTGTTGAATGAACAAAAATAAACATTTGGTTAATAAACATAGTTACTAGTAACATACAGTTTTAATCCGTAAAATCAAAATGTTATTTGTGTATGTACATTTCTAAAATTGACATTAAAAATCAGAACAACTGATTAAAATAGAATTCAAACTTTAGTAATACTTAATAGAAAAGTATAAGTGTTGTCCTTAAAAAAGAAACATGAATAAATTATTTTACTATTTTCTTGCTTTCATCGTAGAGAATGTTACTTGTTAGGGTTTTTTACATTTTAATTTTACATGTAAAAAAGTTATATTCAACGTCCCATCGCCAGTTTAAAAAACTTTTTATCGCATTTTTTTGCCCTTTTTTTGGCCTCCCCCCGACAAACGGGCCCCGTTGCCATGGAAACGGCAGAACCGCCTATGTGGGGGCCCTGAACGGAGCATAATGAGAAATAAAAAAGTTTTTAAAACTTACCGTGTATTTCGGATTATGTGTGACCACTTTAACTTCGGGATCAGTTAGGAATATTTTGATCGTTATCAAATTCCTGCAAGAGAAAATCCACACGTTACCAATTAAACTTTATAAAAGTTCATAGTCTTAATGAATAAAAACAATGACCATTGAAATGTGGGCAAAATCGATATTTTGTGGAAAATTATTTCACGCTTGTGAATTACGAACCGCTTTGGAATACGTTTGTTGCCACATTCCCAATTACCAAATAACATAAGCTCTGGAACATCGTAGACCCCAAAAGAAGTGGAAAATGTTTCAAACGCGATTGAAACTTAATCAAGCCTACAGTATGCGGTTCTTTTCTTTCTGTATAATCTGTCTCTTCTAACTTGTACACTTGTTGCAGCATTTGGTCATCAGTTCTAAGAATGCTTATACTAATTACAATTTCATATATTTATTAATATACGTGCAAGTATTCCATCTCGTGGACATGACATCGAATGTTGGTTAATTTGGAGTTTTATAGCGCAAGGGCCATATTTAGCCATACTGTGCCAGACACAAGACATACAATTAAAAAAATAACATTCACAAGATGAAAGGTTTTACTGACACAGAAATGAGACAAAGAAATACACCCAGGGTGGAATGCACCTGGCAATTATCGAACCTGTGCCGCCCACAACTCGAAAGTTGCTAGTACAGTGGGCATACCCACTTAGCCACGACGCCCCCATGGCATCGAAGGACACATCACACGTCCTTCCTTCTCGGTGTCCAACCCTCGAATCCTTTCTTACCCCACAATTTTCTTTCCACCCCTTCACAACACCCGAATGACCGTTCACGGATACCCCAACCCGGTGCACACATCCGATTTTTCAACGTGCGACGCCGCTGCCGCAACGCAAGTGCGGTCTGAGATACATTAGATCCAATGGAGTAGTGCACATATGCCTCCGGAGCCGCTGCGGCGACGCACGTCTAACTTGCGTGCAAATTTTACCACAGTTCCCCACGGCGCCGCAGCTCGCCGCAAACGCTTCTCCGTTCTGAAGTACCTTGATTTCGTATATAAATGGAATATAAATAATAATTAATAAATGGTTGTATCCAGTAACGTCTATTTTGTAACAAAATATACTTTTTTTTGCACCAAGTAAGCGAAATAAACACGTTTTCTTTGATAGAGTATTTATCGAAAATGGCTAAGAGAACACGCGGGAAATGCAAATAGTGTAAAAAACAAAATAGTTGGGGCAGCCAAACCAGTCTTGGAATGTGTCTTCTGTTGGACGTAGTGGGAAGGTACTGAATAGGACAGGGACCAGTTTTCACTTTCAGGGGTGGAAACGACCTGTCAAATATTAATCTTGGTCTGTGAGACCCATGGCAGCAGTTAAAGGTTAAAGTTGTGCTGGAGTAACACAACGTGCTATCGACGACGGTCCGGGATCAATTCCAACTGGGATGACCTGTGGACAACATCAAGTAATTTTGAAACGCGGTTAGATGACGCGGAGCCTGGCCGCAGAAGCTCACAATGATATTGAATCAATTAATAAATAAATCATAATACCAGAAATTTTAACAAGTGGAATCTGAGAAAATTTCACCCTTGTGACTTATACCTAAATTAGATTGGTGAACCACGGTCGCTCGGTTGGGGGAGTAATGGATTTGCAACCGGAGAGTTTGCGAGTTTGAATCCGACCAAAGACCGACGTGTACAAAGGGAGCTGGTGCACTTTAAATCTGTCGTGTCCTCAAATGTCCTCACGTTGGCATGGTGTGGAAGTTTGCAGAGTGAGGTACCAGCTCAGGCGTTTGCTCGTCATCTGACCGTGGTTCAATATAACATGGATCTTTCCCTTCGGTGGTTGATTCCGGACGGTCGCCAACAGCCCCTTGTGTTGCTTCTGTGCGACGTTAATTAAAATACCTACCTAAATTAGATTGAGAAAAATTATTGTCCCAATCTAATTATATAACGTTAGTGTAGTGTTTTTGTGGTAGAACGTGCTTCCTGTACGTACTGTGGAAGTTACATCACTTATTTAAAGTACCTTGCCAACTGAGCAAGCATAACCGGACGGAAAATTCTCGTCTTCCGGTTTTCTCCTGTCGACGGATTTTAGTTATGATTTAGAGGCGAGCTCAGTATCGAAACCTGCTTCGAACAAGCAGTTTTAGAAAGTCAGGTGTTTTTTCTTCAATAGAATTACTAATAGATATACTAAGAGCTGAAACCCTCCCCATATTGATTAATATTGGGGAAAAGTGAATTATTAACTCCCCTATCACTTTACGTAACCAAATATTATCTTGTCTGTTGACTTGCCAAGATTCTTTCAATTTTATTTCGAATTGGTTGCCTACTAAAATGAGCTCCCCTGCACTAAATGATGGAACCTTGATCCTATTCAGCCAGACTTAGTGGCGGGAGCAGTTCTGATGGCACATAGACAGCGACAGTTGATAGTTGTAGAAGTAACCATACTTGTAGTTAACTAATTGGTAAGAGCATTTGATTACTTATTGCATGTTAGTATAAACAACTGTATTAGCTCGCACCTGTTGAGTTGTTTTTTTAACTCTTTTGTGCAAGTTGTTTTAACTCTGTTGAATTTTTAATATGGCTTAAATGTGGACACCCTTTAAAATTTTAGTTAATTTAATTAATAGAAAAGGAAATTCTTGAAAATGTTATGGCTTACCTTTCTTCGATTTTGTCTCCCTAAAACAATAAAAAAATATATCCTTAATTTATACAAGTAAATTAAACAAATAATACTTATCCAAATCGTTAAAATCTTAAATTTGTTCTTATTACTATTAAGTATAATATGTAGGTTTTCTGGTAAAGTATTATTACCTGATCGTTTTCTGGCGACCTTTCTTCCACTCTATAATGATACTTCATTTTTCTGAAATACCACAGCACAATTATTACTAGTTCCATTACAATTTTGAGAATGACTATAAATCAAATAATTTATAAATCAAATTTTACAGAATTAAAAATCACATTTTTCAGATAATGATAAAAGTAGGTAACATTTAAGTTTTTTTTATTTACTGTGTGCACAATTTTTGATTTCACAATCATTACTTTTGTTCCATTTTAAAATTTATGTTTCGGTTTAATTAGCCCTCGTGGAAGTAAAAAATGACCGGATAGCGACAAACCCATCTTACAACGGAGACAATTTGGTTCATTTTCCTGTGTGTTGGTGCTATTTGATTCCATACCAGCTCTTTGTTTTTAGGCGCCATTTTAGCTTAGTCCTTACTCTTTTGTTAGTGGCATCGATTTCATTATTTAAGATTTGTCAAGAGATGAAAACAAGCGTAAATACCATTTATTCAAGAAAGAAATGTTGTTTACAGAGAACGATTGTGTTCGAATAACCGCCGAATGAAATTAAAATATGACTCGAAGCCGAAATGGCGTATTTTGCCTGTGTATTGGCGCCATTTTATTCCCTACCAGCTGTTTGTTTTTTGGCGCCATGTTAGCTTATTCCTTTGTTAGTGCCATAGATTTCATTATTTAAGATTTGCCAAGAGATGAACAAGCGTAAAATCCATTTCTTCAAGAGAGAAATGTTGTTTATAAAGAAAGATTGAATAACCGTCTAATGAAATTAAAATGTGACTCGAAGCTGAAATGGTCATCTAGCCTTCGTTTATGCTTGGAAGAAAACTGGTGATTCCTTTTCGTTACTGCCGTAAGATTCATTTATTTATGGTGTCGATAGTTAACGACTATTGAATTCTGTGAACGATTGTCACAACGATTGTCTGGAAGAATTGAAGGGTGAGTGGAAGAATGGGTTGTGTGACATTTTTATAGTTTCGAAATATTTGACCTGCCTCAAAGTCCCTAGTATTTTTACTAGATGAGTGTGAAAAAGTTTGGTGCTAGTGTTGTTGTAAATATCCACATAAGTGTTCTCTCTCTTACACATATTTTTTCTTAAACAAGCCTCAACCCGAAACAACTTCAAAACTGCAATAATCCCAAAATGTAAGCAAATGTCTCATACCCCCTTCTTTCACACACCCCTTCAATTATATGTAAGAAGTAGATGCCAATTGCTCAAATGAATAAACTAAACTGACGCCAAAAAACAAAAAACCAATGTTAAAAAAAATAGCGCCAAGAAATAAGCAAAATGCGTCAAACTGGCGCCGAATATTATTGAAATGGCTATAATGGAAAAGTATCCCCATCCCCTTCATATCAAGCACATATTCAGAAATAATTCCTATGGTTGTCTTCTTTCTCTCGGTTCCCAAAACGCCGTCATATCAATATGAGAATTAACGAATTCAGATGTATATCATACCTGTAAGGTACAAAAGTTCGACTTTCTCACATATAACTAGCTTCAACATTTATTTTCGGCAGCTTTTAATTTCCATAATCACCTGGGGAAAGATTCGAACTGAGTAGGCTCTGTTTTAGAATATACTGCTGTGCCTCGAACAGCGCCCCCATTTTTAACGGGCTTGCTGGTGAGAATCGCGAACTACAGTTTCAGTTCTCACTCCCACTTGGTTTCACTTCTAACTTCTTAAACTGTTCCTATTGGTTACTTTTAGTTTCAGTTCCATTTGTGTATAATGCTTACTTCTCTGTATACTAGTAGTGTGCTTTTGTCTCTCGGTTGTTATAAAGTGTATGTGCTGTGATGTTCGTAAAATAAAAACCTTCTGATTATGTCAGCTTCAATACCAATTTATTTTGAACAAAATATGCATTCAAACACATCGTTTAATACAATTGAAAAGTGAACCTACAAAGACCTCACAATCCATAGAATTAATTGCTGTAATGTTTTTTTTTTCAAGTTGGAGGCATAATTAATGCACCTATATTTACTGACGAGGGCATGTAAACGACCAACTCAGGATTGACCATGAGGGCGAGTTCGCCATGTGTACACCTACATTGGTTCACTCTGGGGGTCCATTAGAAAGCAAGTTTCTTTACTTACACGCATTCGTGCTTGCATTCAGACATACAGACTGCCAGGTCTTGCATCAGCTTATCCTTTCCACTGCATTCCCAATCTGGCACTGAAACAGATCGAGCATGCAAAGATGAAAGAATAATCACAAAAGCTTTGAATAATAAAACACTTTTAGTCCTCCTAATGGTTGTCTAGACGGGGTCTCGTCATTTCCAAAACTGACCAGAGCTTGATCGAGATACCTTGTCATCAGCAAAATTGGTCAGATCTGGTTGGACACACAAACACAACACAGACAAGTAATGTTTTAAGATTTTGTAAAAAGTTAAGTACACAGCATTTCTGAAACTCTCTTGGCCAGGCAATCCTCGTACCACAGTCAAAATGCAACATTTGCCCTTAGATATAAGATGCATTTTAAATACTATGCATCGAATGACAAACATTTAAACAGAAAAATAAAATTATCTTACCAATACGACACAAGGAATTCGACTTCGTATGCACCAACGTGGTCCAAATACACTGATAACAAACCATATTAAATACAGTTTGGCATCGTTCTATGCACATCTGGAATTAAAAAAGAAAACAGTTTAATAAAAAATTTTAGTATCGTATACTATTTTTCGAATTATAGTCTTATATAAGTTCATTGTTCAGCAGTGGATTCCCAGTCATAGCAATATTTACGGCAATCAGCAGGTAAATTTCCTCGCCGAAAAAGGGTGTTCGATTTCTACAATGGAACAGATCGAGAAAATAAACCTTTAAAAAATTATTTACAAAGACGACTCCTGTGCATAAACGGCCACAGTAGCTTGGTTGGAAGCGTAACTGACTATTAACCGGAGCGTTGCGAGTTCGAATCCAACGAAAGAACACCATGTACGAAGGATGTTGGTGCACGTTAAATCTATCGAAGCTTCAAATATCATCACGTTGCCGTGGTATGGAAGTTTGGACATTGGAGTGCCAGCTCAGGTGTGACCTCGTCATATGACCGTGGTTCAAAATTAATAAGTGTTGTCCTCGAATTCGGATCGTCGCCAATAGCCCATTGTGTTCCTCCAGTGCGACGTTAATTAAATACCTGCCAATGCATGAACTAACAAACTAATGGGTCATTCCACGTCAGTTCAACTAGGGTCCGACACCCATGGTCTCAGATTTTGATAAAACTTGGCATGTTTGTTCCTTTTATGGATTTAAGAACACGTACAATTTTTTTTGCTCTATCTCAGATGGCTTATGTTTTATAGCCTGTTAAAGTTTTTGGAATTTTTCGGCTTTTATCAATCAGACGGATTAAACCAAATTTGTTTTTTATAGAAAATAAATTATATCTCCCTTGTTTATCAACCAATGATGATGAAATTTTTTAAGAATTTACAACAATATGTAAGGAGTCCAGAAAAAAATAAATTATACCTGCAAGTATCTTATACATAGTCAGAAAAAAATTCCAAAGTTCTATTTAAATATTAAAAAAAAAATGGCGAGTTTTACGCTAAGTGGAATATTTTCAAAAGGGTTAAGGACAATCAAAAATTTTTTTTGTATTCTTGTTCTAAAAGATATGCTCTACTACATGAAAAAATAAAATGAATGGTTTTTTTTCACTCTTTATTATTTTTTCTTACTTTAAGATAGAAATCACTTAACTGACTAATTTTCTTAAAAACGTTCAATTAAAGTTACAATTTTAGTAAAATTTTAACTACAAATGTCACATATCAACCAATTGCAAATAAAATTAGACAAAGCTAACACAAATTTAAAATGATTAAAGTAATATAGTGTAATTAATATTGTTAATCAGGCCTGTGTGTTTGTGTACAAAAAATGTTTAAAATAGGTTATCCACAATTATATCTTGAGATTATTTAGAAATAAGATAATTAATTTCTTTATTTTCAACAATTAGGTCTAATTAAAATAAATAAAATTACATTACAATTTAAATTTAGTTTTAAAAACTAGTTCTAAACTAGTCAACTCACTAACACAGTAACTTATTTCAAGAAATATTATAAGCAATAAATACACTCAAGCTGTGACAAAAAAGATGTGTCTTCAATTTTGATTAGTACCTGATATGGTGTGTTTTGGCTGGTGCCATTAGCACACACTTAGTGTATGTTTGCACAATACATCAAAATGTGATTTTATTGATTCACTGAGCAGGTATTGAAGAGGATTACAAAGACCTTTTTCGTATATTGTTTGTGAAGGAACAGTAAGAGAATGTAAGCTAAGGCATTGCGACAAGTGTCCATCAAAATATAGCCTTGTCCAGTTTTTACAGTCAAAATTTGAGAACTATGATGATGAAGACCCTGTCGAGTACAATCATTGGGTTTTGACTGATCGAACTGAAATGATAGGGTGCTCGAGCTCAGTTGATGAGGTTAGTGATAACTTAGTAGAAAAACTGAACAGGTCAATACCTCATTCATACATTGCTAAATCACAAGATTCATTTATTAAAAGTTTAAAGGAAACAGTTTCCTTAAATACTGCTGTTATCTCTGGATTTTAGGGAAAATTATGCTTTCACAATACAAAAAGAGGCGCAAGGTTACCACTGGACCTCAGATTCATGCACTATTCATCCTGTCATTATTCATTCACTGCAATGATGCAAGCAATAAAAAACTGAATTTACCTCTTTGTATCAAATCTGATGACCTTAAACATGACGCGAGTATGGTGTATGAGATCCAAAAAACTGTAACTACCTTTCTGAAAGAACTACCCACATAGCAAACATTCACTACTTCAGTGACTGATGTTCTCTCTCTCTCTCTCTCTCTCTCTCTCTGGGCAATATAAAAATAAATACAACTTCATTAATCTGTGTCTGCATGAAAAGGACTTTCAACTAAAAGCCCAGTGGTCATTTTTTGCAACCAGTCAAGGTAAAACAGAATGTGAAGGAATATGGGTTTAACGTAAAACACTTAGCCCCCCCCCCTTCTTCCCAGGAAGAAAAGTCTTCAATCACACCTGGAAAGACAAATTAAAACAACAAATGAACTTCGAGTTTTGCAAATCCAACATTACAAATATTAACTTCCAACTTATTTCTAAGACATATCCTGGATGTTTTATTGCTTGTGTTTGACAGCTTATGGTATTTTGGTATGGTGAGTGAGGTGAATGCAGAAGAAGATTCCACTGTAAAGTTTTACATCCTCACATGGACTACCACCATCATTTTTCTGACCCAAAAGGAAAGATGAATGTGTTGTACCGATACCACGTCATTGCAATTGTGGAACCCTTAAAACAATGACTGGAAGAACTTACAAATTCTCTCAAGTATGCATGATGCATGTTCAATCAACCTTATGAAAGCACTGTAGAAAATTAAAGAATTATTACCTAGAATTTGAAATATTTCAATGGTAAGTTTTGTAATACATTTTCCATTCCAGAGGCATTATAAATATTCAAATTTTATTATAATTTCACTAAAATTGTTATTCTAATTTAACGATTTCAAGAAAATGAGTGAGTCAAGTGATTTCTATCTTTAAAGTGATTAAAAATAATAAAGGAGTGAAAAAAACCATTCATTTTATTTTTTATGTGGTAGCGCATATCTTTTAGAACAAGAATACAAAAAAAAATTTTTGATTGTCCTTAACGCTTTTAAAGATATTCCACTTAGTGTAAAACTCGCCATTTTATTTTTTAAATCTTTAAATAGAACTTTGGAATTTTTTCTAACCATGTATAAGATACTTGCAGGTATAATTTATTTTTTTCTGGACTCTATACATATTGATGTATACTCTTAAAAAATTTCACCAACATTGGTCGATAAACAAGGGAGATATAATTAATTTTCTAAAATAAAGAAATTCTGTTTCCTCCATCTGATCGATAAAAACCGCAAAATTCCAAAAACTTTAACAGGCTATAAAACATAAGCCGCTTGAGATAGAGCAAAAAAAATTTATATGTGTTCTTAAATCCATAAAAGGAACAAACATGCCAAGTTTCATCAAAATCTGTGATCATGGGTGTCAAATCCTTTTTTTTCTGCCAACACACACTCCCGTGCCTAGTATTTTAAGACACTGTAGTGTGATTGAATGAATAGAGCATGCCACATCGGTGACATATCTACCCAGAATGTTAGAGCACATTACACATGTGAGGTTTTGCTGTCAATATAGCATCACTAGTTGTTAAACCAGTTTTAAGAAATTGTGTAAAAAAAGTTTAAATACACTGAATTTTAAAAACATCGATGTTTTGCTGTCGATTTAGCATCACTACTTGCTAAACCAATTTTAAGAAATGGGGGAAAATTTTTTAAATACACTGAATTTTAAAAACATCGATGTTTTGCTGTCAATGTAGCATCACTAGTTGTTAAACCAGTCTTAAGAAATTGTGTAAAAAAAGTTTAAATACACTGAGTTTTAAAAACATCGATGTTTTGCTGTCAATGTAGCATCACTATTTGCTAAACCAATTTTAAGAAATGGGGAAAAAAGTTTAAATACACTTAATTTTAAAACATCGATGTTTTTGGGGAGATGTATTATCAACATCGATGTTTTAATTTTGATCATCGATGTTTCAAAACATCGATGTTTTGCTGTCGATGTCGCATCCCTAGCACCAAGTAGGCAGCTAGTGGTTTCAATTCCCAATGGCTCTTAGGCCATCTGCATCGTAGAATAAATTCAATATTTTTGGAATGGAGAGTGCGAACTACAAATACCCGATAACCCAAGACGAGATACTGAGGCAGGCTTTCATCTGACGATAAGGAGCACGACAACCTTGCTGCTTATTTATGTGCGTAATATAGGGAATTAGACATAACAGAGTGCTATCAAAATATTCTGCGTATTTCAGCTTAGAAAAGGTGTTACAAACTCTCCGAATTTAAACATTTTTTTTCACTCCATTAGTTTTTCTTAAAGTTTGCTTCTCAATAGTAATAGTTTTTAATTAAAAAAATGTTAAATTAATTTTGCAGTTCGAACAGAAAAGTTTGAAACAAAAATACCTGTCGAGATCGCGGTCCTGTCTTGAAATGTTTTAGCCATAGTTCATCGTAATCAATACACTCTGTTTTGTAAGGAGATGGAAGAAGGCGATTTTCCTCCTAAAAGAAAAAAAAATGTAATACATTTGCGGGAATAATGCAACATACCCCACAAATAGATCAACATTGTTACTGCTCGTAGGAAACTAAATTCAACATTGTATTTACATTGTACAATTCATAAGTTAGATGTGAGTTAACATCTAAGTTATTTAAAAACTATTCTGTATGTTATCTGCATTAGGTTTATAAATAATTCAGGAGGCCGTGGTAACCCCGGTTGGAATAATACCGGATTAGCAACCAAAGGGTTTAGAGTTCGGAAATTGATCCAACCATAGACTGTCGTGTACATTGGGGCTGTTACACGTTAAATTTGTCGTGTCCTCAAATGTCCTCAGGATGGTATGGTGTAAAAGTGAGGTGCTAGCTCAGGTCGTCATGACTGGGGTTCAAAATTACGAAGTGTTGTCCTAGAATCTTTCCCTTCGGGATTGTTTCCAGACTGTCGCCAACAGCTCATTGTATTACTCCAATATGATGTTAATTTGCACATACACAAACTATTACGTACTGACCTATAAATAATTCATATTCATATGAATAGCTGACTGTGTTTTCAAGAACTTCTACTGCAATACTTGTAAATTAAATCATAATTTTTTTATAAGAGAAATTGAAACTTTCCTTGCTCTAGAAAACATAACTACAATTATATTTAAAACTAGCTTAAATTGAAGTGTAGAACCTGCAAGCAGACATATAATAGCGCTATAAAACAGTTCACGAAATTTTAATTAATCATACTATTATTGATAGAAATGTAAAAAAAATGTAACTAAATTTAAAAGTATTCTGATTGAAAATTGGACTATTTGGATTAACTAGTTGAATAAGGGGTTAGAGTAAATACTAAGATAAGGGCTGTGTTTGAGAAAAAAATCGGACAGACAAAAAAACCCTACAATTGATGAAACGTATTTAAAATTTATTTTCCAATACTTTCATACAATAGTAACACATAGAATTCCATTTCATTCTTGTCAAAGCAGAATAAATATTGATGGTCATAACTTTTATAAGATTGATCTGCAAAATATTATTTATAACTGTTTTGTTTGTTAAAGGGACTCAGTAAACAAAAAAATTTCCAAATTGTTGAAATTTTTGTACTATCATTTACAAATTATACACCTTTAAATATATATGCCGAAAATATTATTGTTGTATCACATTATTTAGCAAGATATTTAAGTTTTTTTTATCGAATCGAAACCGATAGCATTTGAAACTTCTGAGTGTTCTTCCTCAGCTTTTATTTTTCATGACTGCATTGTATGTGGAAAATAGTTATTTTTTTTATATTCCTGAAATCAACTATGACTGATTTTTGCTGATTTTCATAGTATTTATTACAAAAATATTTGTTAACCAATAAGTAACTGTGGTATGCGTAATCCAATGCATAAAATTGTGGTAGACATTTCATGATAGGTAAATAAGAAAAATACTTGGGAAAAGATTAAAATTTGAAACTGGAGTAGAAATTTAAAAATATTGAAATATTTTTATAGAAATTAAATTTTTGAATTATTGTGAATGAAAATAAGATTTGTTATTTTCAAATGTATATTTCATGTGTATTGGAATAAGGTACACTAAAATATTTTATTGTGAATATGAAATTTAAAAAAAATGTTCAAAGTGTTCTGGGTCTCTTAATTAAACAATAATTTAGGATTTTGTTGTAAAAGCATTCGTGTTTTGAATATTACGGTGTGGTTAGTCGTTTACTATTATCATCTTTTGCTGCAGTAGGGAAACTGAGACCAGGTCATATGGCTTAAAATTGTACAATACGAAAAAAAAAAAACATTTTATTCATATATTTTTTTGTGTAGTCTTAACATATTTGGACACTTTGCTACTCATGCCAAAGGGTTGAATTATAACTTCAATTCTGCAATTGAGGCATTCAGAGAAACAAATTATAGTCGCAATCGATAAAAAGTGACTCAAACCGTACTAGATGGACATAAATGTGATAGGTTTTGCCAGGCTTCACAGCTATTCCGTAATACGGGTTCACAGGCTCGAAGGGATGGTGAATGGCCAATAGTGCTCCTGGTTCCACATTTGGGTTCAGCATTTCATCCTCCTCGACGTCCAGTTGGAAACTAACCAGATGAGAGTTTTCTTCCTCTGAAAGTAAAATGAAATCTTTCAAATAAAGAATATATAATTGTCTGGATCCTTTTCAATCAAGATTTGAGTTTAAAATTACAGCTTTTATGTGCTCTGTTGGAGAGAATATGTTTTCGTAAACGTCAGTTTATTTTACAAAGCAGGTGAAAAAGAGGAACCTGTTCTCTTCTTCCCCACCCATAATAGCAATCAGTTTCAGCATTCTGAAAAAGGCTTTGTAAGCCTCACGATTGATTGTGCATATTTAAATATTCAGATTTGATGGCTCCTGGTTTCAAAATCTTCGTCTATGGTACTACCTAGATCTAGTCTATCTCACATGCAAACATTCTAGGCATAACCCATTAGTAGAGGCCACACATTCGCTCCAAACGGATAATACCAAACCTTGGATTCAAGCCAGGAAACTTTCGATTCAGATACCAGCTAGGGATACGACATCGATGTCGATGTTTTCAAAACATTGATGTTTTATAAAAAACATCGATGTATTAGAGTCGATGTTTTTGTAACATCGATCTTTATACTTGTCGATGTTTTATTTTTAAATGAAAAAAGTACCGTTACAAAAATTTTAAAAATAACCAAGTAGCATAATTTTTATAATCAGCAAATTGAACATACTTTTAGACCAAAGTGGCCAAGGGTGAAGTATCTGAAAAGTAGGGATGGGTTGTCAATGTGTTCAAAACATTGATATTTTATAAAAAAAAACATTGATATTTTATAAAAATACTTCGATGTATTGGACCCAATGTCACAACACTAGTTGCTAAACCAGTTTTAAGAAATGGGGGAAAAGTTTAAATTCATTGAATTTTAAAAACATCGATGGTTTGGGGGCGAAGTATTATCAACATCGATGTTTTAATTTTGAACATCGATGTTTTGCTGTCGATGTCGCATCACTAATACCAGCATCCTTCTCACTAAATCTATTGATCGACTACATATGCGTAATCTTATAGTGGTATTATGAAAATAGCACTCAGACATCTTAATATAGCATCAATCGAATGGAGTATCGGCCAAATTCTAGGATATTCACGGTAGGTAGTTGAACTAATGTTGCACTGAAGCGACACTAAAAGCTTTTAGTTACGGCCAGGGATCAATTCCAAATGGAAATAACCGAGGACAACACCTTGTTATTTTGAAGCACTGTCAGAATACAACAGATTGGATGAGGACATTGGAGCTACGAATCGAGTTTCGAGTCGAGTTGGACCGACTTTCGTATTTGCAACCCTATGATTGCTAATCAACAACTCTTTTAACCTGGCTGTCGCGGCTCTGAGCATTCAGGGAAAATTTAACCACCAGTTTAAAAATGTCTTAAATTACAAATTAAAGCATACGTGTCTACCTTGACTATCAAATATTTTTGTATAACTTTGATTTCTTTAGATTACCAGCTGCACCACGGAATTCGTTGTGTTTCTCAGTTGAATTTTTAAAATGAATGCTGGAACATTTCCCACACAAATGTTTTTACTGCGTACAATCGCAAAAAAACAATAGCACAACACTTGAATTTAAATCATTCTGGATATTGAATTCGATAGTTGTTTATTTTGTCTATAACGCTAAGAATCTTACCCCATTTCTTTAATCTGGGTTCCAAGTTGGTCAGAAAACGAGTGTTATAAGTGTAGCATGGGAAGTATTCAAAATCCTTGGCTTGTTCGTCAAAGTAAAAAGGTCCCTCAATTTCTGTAGGGCTAGATACAAAAATATAGAAATAACTTTTGAGAGAAAGCAAATATTCATAGAGAAAGTTTACATTCTTGGAAAACAGCATATCATAATACATTTATAATATTTAAAATGTTGCATTATTTCTCCATTAGAATAACTTAAAAGTTTTCCTCATATTGCATAAAGAATTTCAAGTGAGTGATCTAAGGAGAAAAATAAATTAATGTTTACAAGAATTTGTGGATAAATTTGACATTAAGTTTCAAAACAATTTCTTTCGTTGAATTGTACTACTTATTTTACTTAAAAGTAAATTTTAATTGCATTATGTTCATATATGTTTTGCAGCATTGCTTGAAATGTTATCTAAATATTTCAATCTCGATAGGTATATATTAAATTATCAAGAACATTATGAGAAAGATTATTTTTTAATTAATATTTAAAATACTGTACAAAAAATTTCTATGTAATCCAAATTAAAAATAATCCTTTAAACTCAAATTCTATTTGAAAATCTTACTTTGTGTATAATCATCCTAACATCTACACCAAATCTCAATTGGAAATTATTAAATGATAAAAAGATTTTATTTCTTTATATTTAACTTGGTTTTATGTTTTATATAAAGAAATAAGATGTATTTAAATTCAAGTTATTGTGCGAGGATTAATTAAGTCGAAAGAGAGTGTATAAAACGAAGTAAAATTTGATTTTTAAATCGTTCAGGTGAGTGTTATTGATTTTTACATCATAAAAAACTGGTATCCACAGGCAGTATTGAAGTGAGTATAAAAAAGCATCATTACTCAAAGAAATTCGTAAAGAATAATCCAACATCATGACCGAGATCTTCAACATCTTCCAAAGAAACAGATTGATAATGAGGATATTTAGGAATCTGTAAGAATAAAGTCACATGAGAAAACCAAGTAAAAATATATGTATTGGGGAATGGGGAACACAGAAAAAATTTAAACATACTGTTGACTTCACATCGAGACGAAAACATCCCTATAGTAGTCAACCTCTGGTGCAAAAAAAAAGGTTACAAATTGTCACCACTTTTGGGCTAGGAACAATTTGTTTTGCCTACTTGGATGATTCATTCCCTAGGAGTAATATGGCAATATTGTATAGACGAGATATCTTTTTCTTAGCAAAGTTAACCAGATTTTGGATGAGACATCTTGTCAAAACACTTAGAGAGGTTAATTGTAACTTTTATCAATCTCGTGTGCTACAAATGAAATAGTTCTTTCTTGTAAAAACTATTACTCAGATTAAATAAGGTTTGGTTTTTCATTTTTTTTAATTAAATAATTTCCTTTTGTTAATATCATAAATGCATCAGACTAAATCTGTTAGTCAGTAACATCTGACAGGACCACCAGGAAATCGAGAAATTCACAAGAGTCCGGTTGGTCTCTCTGCAAAAAATTCAGAAAATTTTATGGATTTGGACCAAGAGAGTTCATTCTAAACAAGCAATATTCAATCTTCATCTCATAGTACACGCAAACAAGTTACTAAAATTGTGCGGCACTCCAAAAATATATTTGCCAACCTAACAAAATAGGTATAATTTTAATTGATTTTCAAAGCATTGTATGAATAAATTACCAACCTCTTTGCTCCAAACTGGGTTTTATTAAACATTATGTAGGCGGCGGATGTTCCATTCTCCTTATGTGTATTTCTCTCTTTTATGTCACTAAAAACTTTTTTTGTGCGTGTATGTCCTGTACCATATGGTACTAGCCGACCCTTTTCCCTAACACGTGGACGCTGGAATGTTTCGGAATGCAAAAACAACTTCAGACTTTGCACGTGCGGCTCATCGGCGGCCCGGCGTTCCATTTGATCCATACACAGCTGGAGTTTCCGTCGGTTCCCTAATACCATGTCTGGGATCAAGTTTTGCTGTGGGGGACTCAAGTCGGCATGACAGACGGTTTTCGCATCTGTGTGGGGCTGTTTCTGTTCTGGAGAGGACATAAACATCTCTAGAGTCTAGAGGGCTCGGAATTCACCTCCCTCTCGTTGTCAGCTGCGGTTCTGTGGAGCGAAGCGAAGGTGGATTTTGGGATTCGGACTCGAGAATCGACGAGAGACAGACGTCTCTGTTTGCCATTTTGTTACTTTGGCTTCAGGCAGGTTTCGGTTGTCGATGGCTGTGCCCTTAATTATCTTTTTAAATTTTCTTGTAAATATTTAATTTATGTAAATAAATAGTTTAATTTTAAACCAGCTGTCCGTCTAATTCTTACATGACGGTACATTCCATTACTAGACATTTCCTCTCTCTTGTTTGGCGCAGCTTGGCCAAATGCGTCAAAAAACCCAACCAGCCCTCATATATTTTACATGAGATTATATTGGTCTCCGTTTCTTCCTTTTTATCTCTGGTAATCCAAGCATGTAATAAATCTATTAAAGTGCCCCGGTGTCTGTACTTTTCAATATTTGCATCCCCATTCATTGGCAAAATGTTGAAGTAGTATTCTGAATATTTCGATTGGTAATCAGATATATCTGAAAAACAATGTATGATTTTTATCTTATGTATGTGGTACATAGTATGCTTTTTACTATGCGCAACTCTACGATTTACTCTATTTGAGTAAACGTACCTGAGGAGAAAGCTAAAAGAGTTTTTGGATAGTTTCTATTCATTTCATCCCCAAAGTACGTTTTCCTTTTAATCATCGTCCTCAGGGCACATCTGCCTTAGGTGCGTACAGACTTCACGGATCCGGCTACCGGAGTGATCTCATTTATTCCCATGGGGTTAACTCTATTCAGTTTACACTCAGGTTGCGCTTCCGGGATGCATATAACTTACCTTTACTCGAGAAGAAGCTATGAGAAAATTTTAAGCTTGCTGATTCGTTGGTTTTTCCCGTCATCTATGACGTCTCTCAAGCCTCGTGCGCGTATTGATATTTACGTGCAATGGCGAGTGTTGTGCTCGGTCCGTCCTCTCATGATTGATCAGTGGAGATTTTACTAATGACAAGCTGAAAATCCCGGCGTTGCTCGGGTTTCAAATATGACCGCGACATTTCCCTGTTTTAACTCAAATACACAAACCCTGTAGAACGTGTTACAACGTCGACAGCTAAAATATGACCGCGACATTTCCATGTGTTAACTCATTCACAAACCCTGTAGAACGTTTTTCCTTGTGCATGTTCGTTTATTGCAGAAAAACATACTTTAGATTTTAAAATTCGAGCTTCGAGGGGCACTTTGAGGACTATCTGTGTGCCAATTTTCATGGCTACAGATTTGTCTGAAGATAAGAAAGAAATAGCTTATGTGTTCCGCAGTGTATCAAAATACAAGTGCACCAATTTTGGTGTGGATTGGTCTGTAGATTTGCATAGAGAATACACACCCACATACATCCTTTTTATATATATAATATATAGAAGATTCTCAATTAATTGTTCTGAACACCTTATACAATAGACAATCCACATTTTCAAGATTACAATGAACATTCTTTTGATTCCAAAACATGGCCATGTATTTATAATTCTGTACCTCAGACTCAGAGTAAAAGTATCGTATGTGCAAATTTTTCGATTGTAGTGTCTTCGTCGTAAGTGGAATTTGAACTATTGTAAGTGAACAACCATTTATTTGAATTTAAAGCATCTTCCTTAATGAAAAGAAAAAGACCTTTAAAAAAATGTTAACCTATATATTGTAAAATTTTCCTAATGTCTGTTACGATAGTTTACCCCTGAGATACATAGTTATAATTCCATTTCGCAGTTCATAGGCATTTAAATATTTTTGGAAGTTTATCTTCCGAAAGAAAGGGACATTTGAGCAAGTTAAACTTGTAGGAGTTTTACTGAGAGCCACGAGACTCGACATCGCACATATTGAAACAGCTCACGCATGCGCACGAGGCTTCAGTGACGTCATAGATGACGGTAAGAAACCTACGAATCAGCGGGCTTAACATTTTCCTATAGTTTCTACACGAGTAAAGAAAAGTTATATGCTTCTGGGATACCTAAAAAATTTAATTATTTTTATCATTCCGTTATTCTATTCCCCATTCCTCTTTTCTTTCTTTCACGACATTGTTGAGGTTTTCCATCTTTTGTTTAGAGCAGCTTAGCCAAATTTGGCCCTTGCGTCATAAGACCCCCTAAGCAACCAACCAACCTGTAATCTGTTAAATTTTGAAAGTAAAAAGAGTGTTTTTCTTCAAATATTTCTTCTGCAAGAGAGATTCGGTTTTTTTTAAAGCTTGAATAGAAAACTTACGGGCTTGAAAAATTAAAATTAAAAACCAAACAAACTGGTCAATCGGCATGCAATTTAAACATTTCCATTTCTGTCAAAAGCCATAAAAATGTACATTGCAAGCATTCAGTGAATTCTCTCCACACGTTTCATTTCTCTCAACTTATCATGCAGTATTAAAATAGTTTTAAAATGCTTGACGTCAGCTTTCGAAATCATTGGTGGTTTGCTGGTCCGAGACCACCAAAAGTACGATTGAACCAGGAGATTAAAAGTATGGTTGGTCCGCTTGACCAGTAGCTATATTGAGAAAGCGAGTGTGCACGCGTTTTCTTTTAAAATAAATTTCAAACTCCCAAACCTTACTTTTGGCAAGCTGTCAAAATTTATTTCGGTCACGTGATCAAGAATTTGGAAGTTCGTATCAGTGTATACTGGAGTCGTTTCTGGTTTCTGCCTCCAAATTGGAAACACAATAATCGGCACCTGTTGAATCATTGGCAGGTCCTAAAAGAAAGTGCGCTATCGGTGGAAGGGGGGCGCGCTTACTTGACCACGTGCTATATCACCCTCTGTTCTTTTGCGATGGCCGGAGCGTCCGATTTCTGAGAGTGGGGCAATTAGAATTCCTAAGAGACGTGAAGCTAATAAAAAATATATCTACATTTTTCATTCGCCAAAGAAAAAATTTCGCTTGCCAATTGCGAGTGGAAATTTTGGGTCCTGAATTAACACGCTATTAACTAAATTAATTTATTAGTTGAGGAGGGGACCAGTTATGATAGCAGTTGGCCAGTATATTTTCGTATACACTGATCCTTGTAAACAGTAACTTTTCTTATTCTTTCCTAACTCTGCTTAACGTTATTGATTTACATTAAAAGCAGCATATTTATTTCCTGTGTTATCTCCAAATCTACTTAGTGAAATTTCTCGCTCTATTTTTTTATCAAATTGGAATCTTACTGTAAACGTCATTGGTTCCATAACATTCCTTGCACAATAATATAGAGTAAAAGTTCGCTTACCGTAAAATTGGATAAGTCTCTCTTGCAGTAGTGAGGCTTTTTAGAACAAAACACTTCCATATCGGACGGCTTCTCGCAATAATCTGGATATTTTTCGCAGTATTTGCTTCGCTTTACACTGAAATTAATTGTAAAAAAATCAGAGATTCGTTTTATTCTTGAATCAAGAAGAGATGTAATCTGAACACCATCGTCAAAACTTTGCTCGTGTAAAATTATAAATATTCATATTGCGGAATGAGAATGGTTTCTGATTTATAAATGTGAACTTTATCCATTTGAGGAAAAGATCACTCGAGTCAAAACAACTGGATGAAGCTGAATGGGGAATGAATCAATATATACTGCTGTTTGTAAAAAATGCAACACCATGAAGGAATCATCAGAATTAAATGAAATTTAATACACAAACGGCTTGTATTAGAACAAATAAATGAATAAATTTTCAAAGCAAAAAACAATATTTAATGTCCTAAATCAGTATTTGGTGTAGCCACCACGCGCTGCAATAAGTGCTGCTATACGACGTGGCATGGAGTGAAACAGATGTTGAATGTCTGCTTGTGGAAGAGAATTCCATATTGTTTTTGTATGCGCATCCAAAGTTCGTCTTTTGAAACTGTAGGACGCGGATCACTAGCGAAACGCCGACCAACCAAATCCCACACGTGCTCAATAGGCGACATATCCGGCGAATATGCAGGCCAAGGAAGAAGTTGCATGTGTTGTGCTGAAAAGAAGTCTCGAACATTCCTTGCAACATGTGGGTGTGCATTATCCTGTTGAAAGATAGCTGAGATCGTCCATGATACGAAATCGCACCACACACCATAACTCCGGGTGTTCGGCCACTATGACGTTCGATAACGCACTCCGGAAGGCAGCGTTCACCGTCATAGCGTCTAACACGAATTTGGCCATCATGGTTCCACAAATTAAAGCGGGATTCGTCAGAAAAGGCAACTTGCTGCCAATCAGCTCGCCAGGCTCTGTGCTCATGAGCCCATTGCAGACGCAGCCATGGATGGTTTGGCGTGAGGGGGATCTGTATAAGGGAATCCTTGCACGCAGTCTACGATGCATAGCAGACGTCGGCGAATTGACGAAGCCGACATTAGTACACATGTAGTAGTAGACCAAAGTGCTGCCAACTACCTGGAGGAAGCTGTACGGTCATTCACCACCATGTGGACCAGGTGTCTATCAGCGCACGCTGACGTCACCTTCCGTCTTCCACTCCCAGTTCTTCGAGTTGTCCGGTGCTCGTCGGTCCACTGCTTCCAAA
This sequence comes from Metellina segmentata, assembly GCA_947359465.1. Taxonomy (NCBI): domain Eukaryota; kingdom Metazoa; phylum Arthropoda; class Arachnida; order Araneae; family Tetragnathidae; genus Metellina; species Metellina segmentata. Next base: position 30,189,097 of record OX375876.1, on the reverse strand, counting down.
CTCGCATTACTGTGGAACTGTTCCGCTGCACACGAGCTGCTATTGCGCGATAGGAATATCCACCTTCACGAAGGCCGATGATTCTACCCCGTTCAAACTCCGTAAGTTGTTGAAATTTCACCCTATTTCGTCGTGGAGGCATACTTAGGTCTCACTAAGCGTTCGCCACTAAAAAATAATCATGCACTATTTTCAACGTCCCGCTACAGCCCTCTATTTATACGCTTTTACCATCAATTCATAGAGCGCTGCTCACACCACGCATGAGTGGTGGCTCTGAAACTTTACTACGTTGCATAACATCCTATAATTGACATTTGCTGCAAATTTCATTACATTCGGATGATTCCTTCATTGTGTTGCATTTTTTACAAACAGCAGTGTACTTTAACATTTTAGTGTGAAAAAGGTTTTTATAAATGTTCCCAAACAGGGGTATATCAGGAATGAAGGGGTTAAGTAAAAGAAATTCTATGTAACTAGACGCAAAATACTTCCGTTTTATATTTAGTACATTCAAAAGTGAGCGAATTATGGTGCAGCATTTTCTTTGATCAGTAATAAGTAAAATAGAAAGGTAAAAAAACAATTTACATAAATAGTACACACACTAATTTATAGCAAGTTTAGTACTTGGATTCAAGCAACATTTGTCCAAATAGTTCACACAATTTTTTCTGTTCAACAAATCGAGGACTTCAAACTTGTCAAATACTCACCGATTATTGTTGCAAAAAGTGAAAGCAGGCGCTATGAACGTTTCTGGCCTCTCAACTTGAATGTCAACAACCGAGGGATAGGTATAGAAGTAGGTGACGAATTCCCAGGTTTGATACCCGAACCCGGCCGCGCAGATTAGAAAAGTTATCACCCTCAAAGTCCGGCAGAAAACACCTTTCTTCGAACGGGTAGTTTCAAAGTCAAGAGGTGCAGTTGGGAAGTCAGGCGAGTATTTGGAATCCATTTCTCCACTGCTGGAAAAGGAGAATTAGTCTAATAGTGAAAAGAATCTATATAAATAAGAATGGAGTGTTTGTTTGTACATTCAATATTTTCGACCCATTTCAAGTTTTCTATCCGTTTTGGACCCTTCTGATGCCGAATCCGCCTTTTTTTCGTTTGGTGTCTGTCTGTCTGTCTGTCCGTCTGTCTGTCTGTCTGTCTGTCTGTATGTTGTGCCCTATACACGTCCACGCGGTTTAAGATATTTTCATGAAAATTTGCTTACAGTGAGTACTTATCTTCATTTAGTGAGTGGCATTGGTTGCGAAAATCTGTCTGTCCGTCTTTCTGTTCTATGCTCGATTTTGTGTTTGTGTGTTTGTGTAGACATCACATGAATTGTATTCCAGATATTTGATTGCATTGTATTTTATTTATACATTATCTATTAGTTTAGTGAATGCAATATTAAACATTTCTTTATTGTTATATTTAGTTGAGTTTCATGCTAAAACACCTGAGTAAGAATACTTAAATCAACCATAATTTGGTAGTTTTGGAAAAATTGGAATGTCTATTGAATATTACGATTACTTCGATTGCTTTACCAGTACTGCTGAAAAAGTAATTATTCTTCAAAAAATTATTTTTTTTATCGAATTTCATCTCTGATACTTCATTTATTTCGAGTCTTATTTTTATTCTTTGCGCAATGAAAACGATTTCCGAATATTTGGGACAGACGATATTTTTCAATGAAACGAGAATGAAAAAAATCGCGCGAGCAGTGATATTTTTTCTGGTTCTGTCGCTCTGAATTAATTTCACATTTCTAAATTTTGTACACTTTTAGTTGTAAGTTGTGGCAGCTGTGCGAGATCAAGAGATAAAATTGAATCACAAATTAATATCTTTAGAACAATTTTTTGCGACATCTTTTATTTTGTTTTACTTTGCTGTTTCCTCTTTTAAATATTTATTATTTTAATAAATGTGTTTTCCTTCTCATCACACGCAACAGCACCACAAAGTATTATACTTAAAAATGTTAGGTAAGTCAGTATAAATTTTCAGTAAATTTTAAGTGTAATGCCATTATTGAAAGAATAATGCCGTTATTTAAAACATTAAAAAATTCGTTGTAATAATGACAGGAGAAGATTGCAAAATTTCACAATGTCGCATACCGGAGGCAAGAGTGCCACAAGTAAAAAAAATATTGTTTTGTTGACTATGAGTGCGAGAGCACTCGCCGTAAATCGTAATTTTAATTAATTGAGTTGAACATGAAAAGAACTTAAGAAAGGGAATTCCAAATCTCCCTCAAAATCGTCTTTTATAGTAGTAACCTTAGTATCACCTTTCGTCATTTTGTAGCTTTGCCATACAGCAATTGTGCGATGTATGTGAAATGTATTACATGAATGGATATGCATGTGTAGGATTTGTGTCCAAAGTAAGTTGTAGAAAATATAAAGATGGCGAAAGGTGTTAAAATAAATTTTTACTCTACAAAAAACGAAGTCATTATATATTTTGATTATCTCTTCAATCTAGAGTAAACCAATTCAAACCGAGTAAGGTCGGGTATTTTGCTAGTACCTGGATATATATACACCATCAATATTTCTTTACGAAGCAATATTTCGGTGTACTTGATTATTTCAAAAGCGTGTTACTTGAGGTTTTGAAATACATTAAAGTACGGGGTAAGAACTAGTTTATAAGTTGATCATGATAGCAAACGCAAATTTGTGCAGCTGCTATAAAACTATCTATCTGGAGGATTAAGAATAATCCTTTTGATACGAAGGGTGCACAAAAGATATCGAAAGAGATAAATCTCTATGCCCTTGTAAATTTCTTTGCATCTACATAATAGCATTCTTTATATCATTCAGATTTTTAATGGAATGTAGAAAGAAATGTTTGCTTATATGAATAAATTTATCTTTCCTATTGCAGAAGTATTTCTTCTGAAGCGCAGCTGTATTACATTACCTTACACTAATGGACCGTACAGCAAGATGTGATGGTATAAGAGAAATAATACATGCTTTAATAGGGGGATGGTCCACCACGTGCTGCAATTACACTAGCAACCTTTCTAGGCATACTTTCAACAAGGTTTTGATACACAGCTATGAGTATTTGTGTCCATTCCTGCTGAAAGAATGTCGCCAGCTCAGCTGTAGATTTCGGACGTGGTTCCCTGGTCCGTAAGCGTCGCTATAACTCGTCCCACAAATGTTCCATGGGGTTTAGGTCGAGACTCTCAGCAGGCCAGGGTAGACGTTTTACATCCATGTCTGATACCACTCTTTGACAGAGGCTGTAACATGACATGGAGCGTTGTTGTCCTGGAAGTAACATTCGTCCATTCCATAAAATTGCCAGAGCTTAGGAAGAACCCGATTATCCAAAATGTTCATGTAGGCGTCTGCGTTCAATTGACCAGGAACAACATGCAAAGGTACCATGCCATACTACGAAAAACACACCCAAACAAGTAGTCGGATTTTATACAAATCCACTGGCGTCCGGTCCGTTATTGTACGGTAGTGTATGTATAAGAATTATTTTAACTTTCAAGTTGACGGTACAGCTTTGAAAGTGGAATTTTTTTTCGTCGCTACGGCGAAAAGAGGTCTTGCCGCTTTTCATCCGGCTTGCTCGGCAGTTTACTTGCATGAAGAGGACCGCGATAGTCCAGTTGTCAAAGTAACGGATTAGAAACCGGATAGTAAGTAATAAAGTAACGGATTAGAGTGTTGAGAGTTCGAATCCAACCAAAAATCGTCCCCTACAAAGGGAACTGGGGCACGCTAAATCTGTTATGACCTCAAATGTCCTCCTATTTTTCTGGCGAGGGTTTGGAGAGTGAGGCGTCAGCTCAGGATTGACCGTGTCATCTGACCGTGGTTAAAATTACGTTGTGCTGTCCTCGGATATTTTCTTACGAATTTGATCCCGGACCTTTGCCAACAGCCCACTGTGTTGCTACAGTTCGACGATAATCAAAATAACTGTCTACTTGAATGACTAATGTGTAATACGTGCGATCTGCTAACTAAAGTCAAGCTCGTATCGTTAGAGGTTAATCATAATGTTAAGCAATAAAAGCGTTTTGTAACTGCCCTTACAGATCTTCGTATGATCAAGTGATGCAATATCACCAGATGCATTAATACATTCTTATAAAACTCTTCACTATATACGACTTCATAAAATACTTATTAAAATGAATAATTATATAAATGAAGAAGAGAAGAATACGCGTCGATGTTCAAAACAAAAGTTTTTGAAAATTTGAATGAGTTGAAAATCATTTTACGTGTAGTCATGGATTATTAAAATTGCTTACTTAGTATCCCTTGCATAGAGAGAGTCGAAATCCGCTTGTTGTAGACTTCAATTCCATATGCCAAGTGTTGTTGGATATGTAACAAAACTCTGGACGTATTGCTTCCGAATACGTGCAGAGGACTAGATAATTTAACTTTGATGAAAACAAGGCAGAATACTTCCGTGCTTGCAATGTTTCTCCCATGTGATATTTAATAATTTCGCTTCCACATTAAGTGCAACTGCTCGCGTGGGCAAACCGCACATCATTTTCGCTTTTTCCGTGACCTCTATTTTTATCTTTTTAGTAGGATGAAGCAATTCACATACGTAAAAGAGTGACGAAAAAACGTTGCAATTTAAGTTAATATTTAATATGTTTACTCACGCTTACTCAAAGTGGGCTGAAAATTTTTGGGTTAATAGAAAAAAACTACTAACACCTAATCCAAGGCAACACGCCCTGTTTTCAGAGTGGCGGATTCAAAAGCTACGCCCATTCCGGATGTTTTGAACCGATATTTCTGGATTTTCGTTGGTAAGGAGACTCGGTGGTTCAGTGGGCTTGTCCACTACGCTAGCAACTTATGAGTTGTAAGCATAGCAGCTTCGATTCCTCCTTGGGTATATTTCTCTCCTTTGTGTCTGCGAAACTTTCTTGGTGTATGTGTTCTTTAGTTCACATTTTCTGTCTCGTGTTAGGCGCAGCTTGTCTAAATAAGGCCCCTGCATCAGAACACATAACCCAACCAACACTTAACTAGACTTCGAGATTTAAATAAAAGTGATAGAAGGTCTTGTTTTATTAATTTTTGTATAAGTTATAGTATTTGCATAAATACAGGGTGGTCATAAAAAACTTGGCCGATATATGGACCTCTAGCGGCCGTTCCGTTCAACCGATCGAGAGGAGATTTCAAACATAGTTATTCAGAGGTAGCTCGGGATTCTGTGAAGGACAACAAAGTTGCACTCACGGTTACAGTTATAGGTAGAGAAACTCGAAAATTTCGAATGGCAACGCCCACTTTTTCCCGTCTAAAAATGCTCAGCGCATGCGAAAACACCAAAGAGCGTTGGAACGGTACCTGTATCACAAAACACGGACGCATTATGTACGCACAAAAAAAAAACAGTTCTGCGAACGGCCAACAGAACCACGTTCTGGTCGCACGGAGGAAATTTGCATATGACAGAGGCAAGACATCAACCACAGAACGCCTTTCGCCAGATACATGGGCCTCGTATTTGGTGATGGTTTCGACGGTAAGCACGCAAGGCTTAAACGGCATTCATCCCATTGTAATAATAGAATTTTACCAATTTTCCATTAACTTTCGCAGACAGAGTCATTTCGTTGGCATGTGCGAGCTCCCGACTGAAGATCTGGCTGAATATCTGGCGAAAGGCGTTCTGTGGTTGGTGTCTTGTCTCCAACATATACAAATTTCCTTCGTGGGCCCCGATCTTGGTTTTGTTGGACGTTCGCAGAGCTATTTTTGTGAGTGCATAACTTTTCCGTTTTTTATAATACACGTACCATTCCAACGCTCTTTAGGGTTTTCGCATGCGCTGAGCATTTTGAGACATGAAAAAGTGGGTGTTGCCATTCGAAAATTTCGAGTTTCTTTACCTATAACCTTACCTGTGAGTGCCACTTTATTGTCGTTCACAGAATCCCGAGCTCATACCTCTGAATAACTATATCTGAAATCTCATTTCGATCGGTTGAACGGAACGGCCGCTAGAGGTCCATATATCGGCCAAGTTTTTTTATGACCACCCTGTATAACAAACGCTCAGTAACGCTCAGAATAATGACGTTTAATTAGTTGATGATCATGATGGTATTTTATTTACAAGATGATGGGATGGCCAAAACGATGAATGTAAGTTCAATGTTGTTCGAGGAGATTGCACTGTTCAAGTATAAAGTTCGTCATAATTAAGTGTCCTTTATCGGCACTAGTCGTTTCTAGGCGCTTATCGTTCCTAGGCGCTTGTCGTTCCTAGGCGCTCGTCGTCGCGGTTCAGCTCACGCGCACACGTCTTTTTACTAGCGTTGTTGTCTAGCGTCTGAGTCACTTCTGGATCTCGGCATTGCGCGGCTGCGCGGTGTGGCTGCTCAGTGGTCGGACATGACATCGGCGTGGAGGTGCCCTCTAGTGGCAGGCAGAGGCTGGGCACCACAATTCGGTCATCCTGGGTGCGATTGGACCACCAGGCGTTTCTGAAAATATACAAAAAAGAAGCAAAAGCAGAAGCAATGTCCAAAATGTGTCAATCTCTGTAAAGCAAATGTATCTGGGTTATAGAGCTCTGAATCGTCTTTCAGCTCTGGAAATGATTAAATGAGACTAATCGTCTTAAGCTTCATTTGTCGTCTTTAAACGTCGTACTTCGTCTTTCTTTCAAACGTTTTTCGTCATTTTCAAACTTCCAACGTCTTCTTCAGCTTCTTTCATCTTTAATTTCTTTCTTCTTTCATCGTCTCGAACTTTTTCCGTATTCTTTTGGTTTGTCGTCTTTAAAAATATGGTATATTCTTCCTCCTTTCCTTCGACTCGTCTTAGCAAACTCTTAAATCCAATTCCACGGTTTAAGAAATTAGGCGCATGTTGTAGTGAGGTTGTGTACTTCATGACATCATTCTTTTACAACGTCGTACGTATTTCCTCCTTTAATGCTGGTGATTTTATAGGGTTCATGGTATTTTGCTTTCAGTTTCAAGTTCTTATTTTCTTCTTTTTGAAAGGGGTTCAAAATACCCTCTTTCTTTCTCTTTTTGTGATTCACTAAAACGCGATGTACACAATTGGCTATGGTTTTTTCTATCTTCTGTCTAAGCTTGGGGATGAAATAATACTCTTCAATTAATATGGTAGGGGAAATCTGTCCTTACAATTACTTTATTTTATCTTCTATAGTCAATGCACGCACGAGGTGCTATGTCCTTTTTCTTTACGATTACAAATGGATTACAATATTCTTGAGAACTTGGTTCTATATATCCCTTGATCTAACCATTCAAGTTTCGACAGTCTTTTTCTCTGAAAATGGCAATCAATGTGACTGATGATATACGGGTTCATTATTTTTTGCCAAGACATTCAATTCAACATTTGTTGTTTTTGTTTTGTGTGGTACATAATTCGAAACTAATTGTTGTACCTTATCTTTAAAGATATTTGGAACGTCAGGTTCAATATTCACATCAACATCTTCACCAGTTGACAAGTCAATAGGTAAAACAGACAAAGTATTTATTTCCTCAAGACACTGGGATTTATTTTTCAGAGTAATTCCGTTTTCATTAATTACTGTTTCACCCAACATTAACACATTTAGTCCAATAATAGCGTCATAAATCATAATATTGTTTTCTACTACGCATACATCTGCATCACCCTCAAAATTATCTATTTGAACATTTCCTTTAAAATAGCCTAACGATTTTACTCGGCATTTTCCAAATCCAGTCAAAGTAGAACTCAACGGGCATAAATCCTTAATAGTCAATTTGTCAAAAACAGATTTACAAATCAGAGTAGCTTGACTTCCAGTATCTATCAATGAATTAACACTTAAACGATTAATCATAACCATTCTCATTACTTTCTATTTTACGCTAACATTCAAAATGGCTACTTCCGTTTTCGAATTCATTCCACATTCCGAAGCCTTGTGACCAAACGTGCCACATCGAAAACATTTAAGTCCTTTATCTTTATGAATACAAAATCTAAAAATATGATCTTGATCCACAGTTAAAACAAATCTTATTGTTATGATTTTCTGAACCATTGTATTTTATTCCATCAAACGTGACTCTATTTCTGTCTGCAGTTTCGTTTTTAGAATTAAATCTATTACGATACTCAATTTTTGTTCTATAAAAATTCTTATTATCATAATTCATCCTATCGAAATTCTCTCTACCAAAAATTTTTCTGTCAAAAGCAACTCTACCCTATGCAGAATCAGCTTTCATTATTTCATACACTTTCAGTTTTTCTTTAAACTCAAACAAATTTTTACATCCATACAGAATAGTTTTGTTTTTCTGTTTGTCACTTATCCCCTTAATCACATAGTGCATCAAAACAGTGTCATCGATTTTTCCGCAACAACACAATTCTTTCATCTCTAAAAAATATTCCTGAGTGGTTTCAGAATCTTTTATCTTCCTTTTTCTCAAAAGTTCATGTAAATTAGCAGAGTTTATTTTAAAAGAGAATTCGTCAATCAAGGCCTGTTTCAATTTTGACCATAAATTTATTTTTGGTTCTGTTCTAACAAACAAAGCAGCGTTACTTCTAAGCGATATCTTGCCAAAAATAAATTTTTGTAATTCCGATAAGGAAAACAGCTGAGAGGTATTCTCAAAATGTTCGATCCAATTGAAAACATTTTCGTGCGGTTCTGCATTATTACTATTAATCTTATTTCTACTACTATATACATCATAGAGTTGACTGAGGTCATTTTAACCTTATACAAGGCCAGAAGTGATGGTCACTTGTGAAGGGTATTGTATTGTATTTGTATTTGTCTTCGCAATTGGACTGCCTTGCCATTGTAAATAAAAAATAAACTACATACATCATCACACTGAGAAACATGATTATTGCTTTTAAAATCAAATTCACCACATTGCACAGAAAAATCATTCTTATCTATCTTATTACCACTACTATGCATATAATCACACTGAGAATTACGAGTAATACTTTAGAATTCACTTTCATTGCGCTGCATTAAAAAATCGTTTGTTTTGTTTCTCGTTTCTTTTGTTATGTCTTCCGATTCCGATTCAGAAAGATAGGCGGTTTCGTTCTCGACGAAGCTTTCAAAGTTACATAGCATAAATAAAATTATTTTTGCTATTTCCGCTTTCGTGTCTCCGAAACTGATGCTTAGCAAGCTAGATACTGTAATAAATTCGTTTAGGGAAAAGCAATCTTCTTTATTTTTCAATTTCTCATTAAATTCTTCGCTATCAGTTTCGAAATTAAAGCCAGGAACATTTCTTTCGCGTGTTCTATTCGATCGATTACCGTCATTTTCAAAAATGAATCTATGCAAAATTTTTATTTTGTCGGTCTTGCAATTTTTCAATGCAACGCTGACTTCTTTAATATCATTCTAAATCATGTTGTATTATGGAATGTTCACGTACCTTAAAGATGCTTTTGCTGTAAGGAGCAGCTTGGAGTCTGGAGTTGAGATTTCCTTTTTGAAACACAGTCACAAGTTCAAAGAGTCACAAGTTTTTACACAGTTTTTCTGTTTCGGCGCGACTTCTTTTACTTCTAGGCGTACATTCAGGCGTTTATCATCTCGCTTCTGAAAATTTGTAGGGGCCGGGTGTGGGAGTAGTAGGTAGTAAACAATCGTTTAAAGAATAACGATCTTTAATTAGTTGATGATCATGATGGTATTTACAAGATGATGGGATGACCAAAACAATGAATGTAAGTTCAATGTTGTTTGAGGAGATTGCACTGTTCAAGTATAAAGTCCGTCACAATAAAGTGTCCTTTATCGGCACTAGTTGTTCCTAGGCGCTCGTCACAGCGGTTCAGCTCACGCACAGACGTCTTTTTACTAGCGTTGTCATCTAGCGTCTGAATCACTTCCGGATCTCGGCATTGCGCGGTGTGACTGCGCAGTATATGTATATACAGTTTTCTAAAGTCCCGTCTCTAAAATCTCTTATATACAGTTTTCTGAGGTCCCATCTAACTTAATAGGGAACATGTTATATAGTCATTTTATTTGGACGGATTTTTCATATTTTCAATGATGTTATCAATCTTTTTTTTTGAAAAATTGTAATTGTTGTAACATTTCTAGAGGCGGGGAACAGCACAGGGAATAACCAGAAGAAAAAAAAAGTCTTTGCGACCTTGGAGAGGACCTGAATTTACGCCTTTACTTCCCTCACCTTCCACCCATTTCTCATTTGCGTTGAATCATCGTCGGCGTTACCCCCCCCCTCTCAATTCTCTTCCTTCCCAAGCACAACAGGCGGGCATATGTCTGTTTATTGGTTGAAGTTATCTCTCCCTGTTTGAAAAGTACGTTGAAATTGAGACGAAAATAGTAAAGAAAACTTTTGTTTCATTTGGATCATACGTGACTAACAAAAACGTTCATTTTTGTTACAAATTTTTATTTTTTATCTTTTTGGTCTGCTGACAAATTGTTCTTGTGCGCAAAATAAAAAGAGAAACGAAAAAAATAAACTAGAATTTGCGATCTTTTATGCTGTTACCATTTCAAAGAAAACAATAGTAATCAAAGTCCATTAAATTCATCTAAAAATAGTCTAGATTAAATTTTAAAATTCGCCGCGATTCAAAAATTCCAAAAAATTTGAACTACCTGTGTGCCAAATCCCGTTATTGCCAAGTGACGTAGATTCTTTAGGACTGTGATAACAAAAACAGAAAAACAAACACTTCCTTTTATAATAGTAGAGATAAATGCATTGAATATACTAGATGAACGCACGTATGCGTACTGTACTTAGATTAGTGAGGTAAGACCATAAATTTCACTAAAAAAATATTGCATATTTCTTCAAAGTTTAATTACTTGCTTTAACGATCGCTGAGATAGATAAAAACACTGAAGAACGCCAGTGATAGCTTTAGTAATATATTTTGCTTCACTGGAATCCGTTTCCCAGGAAATCAAAATGAATGAATCTCGAAACAAACGAAGGTCATTCGAATGTGTTCTCTCCTATTCTAGAAGGGAGGTGGAAAAAATTGGTATGGTTCCAAAGGCTGACGTCAAGTTGACGTGAAAAAAATTAAATTCATTTAAAAATGTTCTAGATTGAATTTTAAAATTTGCCTTGACCCTCAAATTGCAAAACAATTGGACTACCTGTGTGCCAAATCTCATTACTGTACGTGCCATAGATTCGTCAGGACTTTTGCTGGGGTATAGTCCATACTTTTCGGGAGGACAAACCCCCATTCAATAACCCTAGCCTATGGCTGAGATGACACCCACTCTCCAATCTTCCACGCTGTGACAACGTGAGGACGTTTAAGGCCACGACAGATTTAACGTGCAACAGACCCTTTGTATACGACGGTCTTTGGTCGGATTGGAACTCGAGTTTGAAGAGTGGGTGACGCCAGCTCAAGTGTTGACTTTGTCCTCTGACTGTGGTTCACAATGACGAGGACTTATCCTCGAATCTTCTTTTTCAGGACGAATTGCGGGTCATCGCCAATAGCCCTTTGCATAGCTCCAGAGCGACGAAAAAATAACTAACTCATTCCTTGGTATTCCAAGCGTTTTATGTGACCCCACATACAAAGTCACGGGGGGGGGAGGTGAAAACAGACGAAAGGGCTGGCCACTTCGCAGGAAATGCCCTACTAATTATGCCTTGATAACTCTTTTCCTTGTCCTAACAAGTCTCTCTGGATTTATTGAGATCTATTTTCTTCGACGAGTAATTTTTTTTCGAGCAGTGTGGTTCAGGTGAGTTACATTCAGTATTTTCTTTCCATGCACAATTGATTTCCACACGACAGTTTTTGTTAACCCTCTTCTAAAATTTCTTTTGTTTCAAGTATTATTTAAATGACACTATACTAGAGTGCCTATATAATAAGAGTGGCGACATACGGGAAACACTTTCTGATTGGCTTAGAGACCTTTTCTACCGCCCGAGGCGGTCTTATCCTAGCTCCCGTAGACTTAACATGGGAGCCTTTTGTGTGTTAGAGAAAAACGTGTGTATATTAAATTAAAAAGAAAATATAGCTTTTCATGTTCCATTTCGTGTTCTAGAATGTTTATTTAGTATTATTTTAGTGTTTTGTCAGCATAAATTTGAAGACTTTTTAAGTAAACAGCTTTTTTTGAACAACATGGTGTTTTCCGCAATCTAAGTTAGCGCGTTATCCAATCCATCTCATCAATTACGCATGTAATTGAGCGTTTATATGATTCATTTATACAGAATGTATCCATATTATAACAATCATATGCTTTTTGTTCTCCTTAAAAAGTTATATTAATTCGCCCAGCAACTTTCTTTGAGACGATTCTGGTAGAAAAATGGCTGCCGCTCATGCGCATTGGGCCAAATTTGGTCCCTTGTCGCCACTCTTATTATATAGGCACTCTACACTATACTGGTCCATTGAGACGGTTAAGTTGAAACATGTCTCAAGAGAAGGAAGCTACGTATATGTGTGTGCTCAAATATTTCCAGGTGTTGGCTGAAAATGGTTTCTGGGCTCTTTCCAAGAAAAGCTCTCTTCTTGTGGAAGAACAAATTTATTCAATCAAAGGAGTTAATTTGGCAAAAGTTCCGCACAGCACCTCCTCGACGATCTGCGCCTCCCGATGTTTAATAATTAGCCGAATGTTGCAAACTTAACAGTTGTAAATTGTTCTGATTACATTTCTGGTAGGTATGTAGTAAGGTATTTTAATTAGCGTTGTTTTGGAGTAACACACCCTAGCTTTCCGGGATCAATCCCCAAGGGAATGATCTGAGGACAACACTATATAATTTTGAACCACGATCAGATGACGAAATAGCTTTTCAGATGTATGTTGTTATGTGGAATGTATTTGTACTGATTTTTTGGGGAGTTGAATTTTATTCTTAACAAATATATACCGCCTTATTTGTTCAAATTGAATTTTAAAATGAAACGTATTTCCACTGAATTTTTGAATGGTTGAAAATTATTTTGTTTGAATTAGAGATCACCTTTATTTGTCTCATAGCGTGTATAATATATCCCTTTCTCTATCGATGCTGATTTCCAGGGATTTTATTCGAAATGTGATTGTTAATATGGCGTATTTTTCGTAATGCAGTGCGAAGTCTCTTGGAACCGGGACAAATAATTCTGACGGTCCCCGAAACTGGATTTATGCTTTTGAAAATCGTCACTTATTCTAAAGGGATCGCCCCCTTATGATCCTGGAAGCGCCTCTCCTAGCATGTATTGAACAAGTATTATACAAAAATTGAGTTTAGTTATTTATTTTCAAAAGTTTTCGTTTTCTTCACTTATTTATAGAGGAATAATGTTTACTTCTAGGGGTAGTCTTAATAGAAACGAAACGGAGGAAAACGTTCGTTTTGTATTTGTTTTGCACGTTATTTGAAGGGAATAACGGTAATATAATTTTTTTTTAATATTTTCGTTTCAATTAAGTGTAACAGATGGCGCATACTACTTCTCTATGTGAGAGATTTTAGAGATTCAGAGTCAATGAAGATATTTCACAGAAGTCTCATAGATGGCGCCACGTCCCAACTAAATTTAGTTTGAGTGATAGGGTTAATCGTCGTAATATTTCATGAAATATTTAATTTATAATTTAAAGCTTTTATCTAAGAAATTTTTAAGTTGTTTTTAACTCCATTTTTTTAATAATTTTTTTGTAGTCATCATTTTATAAAATAAATTCACATTTTCTTAACTTCAAACAAAAAAACATGTTAAAATTTTGTGTAGTATTTAAAAAAAAAGTTTTGCAACAATTGAAATTTCTTAGTTTTAAAAATTTAGTATAATTGTACTCCTTACTTTCTGTTCCTAAAACAAAGAAGCTGACATTCTTTTAACATAAATACGTGAATTCTGAAATAACTAGTGTTGGTGCTACTCACGCAGAAGTAAATATTAACAGATATGTTATTCAGACAAACAAATAAATAATTTAATGTTTCAGTTAGGCATCCTAATGTAATAATCTACATAGAATCCATCTTCGTGGTGATTTGTGTATGTTATCAAAGTAAAGAAAGTGTGTTTTTCGAAAAAGTGGGAGTTTCCAAAATTCTATTTCATTTTCAAATAAAAAACAGATTTTCTGTTACAAGAAGTTATTTCTAAGTGAATGATCATTTCTAAATATAGTAAATAAGTTGATACTGAATTCTATATTTTGGAAACAGCAGTTTACACAAATCGAAATCTGTCTTATCAGAAAACTGAAATCTGGTATGAATCTTTTTAGTTTACAATAATTTATCATAAAAGAATTTGATTTTATGATCGAGCACTTCTGAAATGTGAAACGAAATGTCGTTACAAACTTGAACTTTTTTTCAGGAGCAGATTACAGAAGTAGTGCTGAAGTACACACTTTATAACAAATGTATTTCAGTGGTGGGATGTCATTTGTTTGAATGATATGCATACACTTCTGTTCTTTTTGTTCTATAGAGACCTAATCATTCCTTCATTTGAGAAACTCAGCTGCTCTCCAAGTCAAAGACGTTTACATTTCAATTCAGGATGAGATTTACACCCCAGTTCTGGTAGAGAAGATTCAATCGTGAAATATAAACGTTTTCGATAGCCTGCGTGCTGCCCATTTCAATTTCACTTGAAACCCTTTCATATTTTTTTTTACTCTTTATGAAGGAAAAAAAAATCAGATAAAATTATCCACATCTATCGAATAAAAAGTGACTTGAAGGTTTGAGCGCATTTATTTTCCTATCTCTTGAGACATCTTTTGGAAGTAATAGAATTTTACTTTAAGAATATCTCCAAACTTAAACACACGTATTCTCAAAGTATCCCAGACGTCTCAAAAGCTCTTGACGCGCATCAAATTTTATTGAAAAACCTGAGATATTGAATAAAAATTTTCCTATTTCGTTAACTTCTAAAAAGGTTATAAAGGCCTCGTGAAAATGCATATCTATTTCTGCCAACGTACTTTCCTAAGTCCATTTTCTAACTTGGTTTAACGCTTAACTCTTCTTTGCATGATTTTTTCCTTATTGGTGAAATAAATCAAGGTGATATAATTCATGTTCAAAATTAAAGGAAAAATGGTTAAAAAAATCTTAGTATATATTTATAGTATAAATTTAGCAAAAAACAATAGGATGGTATCATGTGGTATTTTTTAAATTAAACTCAAACTTTTTCAGAAATTGCTCTAAAAATAACAGAAACACATGTTACAAACCTTTCTTCCACTCATTTTCACTTTTTTAGAAACTCAAATATAATAAAACAAAATTAAAAACAAAATCATACGTTTATTGCAACTACAACAAACAGCGGAATGACAACTTCGAGCTCGTTTTACTGATAGTGACACTTGCTTATTTTTGACAGCTTTGTTTTTTTTTAATGCAATGGGCATTAAAAAGGTATCCAGACACGATCAACTTAAAGTGAACTCGTTCTTTTATATAATTTTTGGGCATTCAATGTTATGATGGAAATTTCCACCATCATGCAAAGAAGGGTTAAACAGTCCTGTTTATTCTACACTAGGCCAATTAGACGGGGACATGGACATGGCGGGGACGGGGTACAGACGACTTGGCCCTACACGTAATGTCGACGAGGTATGTTGACCAATTTTTCTAATGACGAGGTATCTTGCCATCAAGATATTGACGATTTTTTGGCGAGGATGAAATCAAGATTACGATTAGATGTCTCGTCCATAAAATATCTTGTCAGATTCGCTAATGACGAAATATCTCGTCGATACAAGTACCAGGAGGTTTGAAATAGATTCCGAAGCGCTTCCAATATCCATGTCTGTATCGGGAATCGAAATCAGCCTGTTGAAGAAAGGATTCAGATGTCTGGCTATATTCTCTAGCACACAAACACATTTACCATTTCCAGTAATTCATTACTGATGAGTAAACTCTTTTAAAGCGTGTTTGTACTGAGTGCTTATCCAGTATTGTAAGATCATGTTCAAGCTTATCAATACAATAATTTAACTTTTAATTTAAAATTGGTTAAATTTTAAAACTATATTTTTCTGTCAATGGATGATAGGTACTGTCGAAACGGCCTCCTTAATTCAGAACGTTTTGTTAGTTACCTTTAAGCGGAGCTGTCATCACACCTTTTTTGATTGTTACTGTGTATTGAGTTGGTGGTTTAAATTTCAACCACTCTCTCTTCCTACGCCGCACCCAATCGACTTGTATCACTAAGTTCAATTCTTATTAAAATTACTTTAAGTTTATAGCTAACTTCTCGATCATTTGGATTCTTTGTGATTTATTTTTAGATGTTTCGATGTGAAATACATAGGCAAGCTCAGCCCGGATTAGAATTTAGAGCGTATTCTTGTCTGTCTGGTCGTAGTATTTCTAATGAAAAATTAGTTATCATAGACTGTGATGTCACTGCTGTTTATACAGGTTGGAAAAACGGTCTGATTCGCCGAATCGAAATACATTTGGAGAAACCGTTACAATGGGCAGTTTGCATTCTCCATTTCAATGAACAGCCATTTCGGCAACTGTTTCAATACCTAGACGGTAAATCAAAGGTTCCGAAATCTTTCAGAGGGCCAATCGGTGAAAAGCTAAGTGACTGCGAAAAGAGCCCAGTGATTCTAAAATAATTTGTTTTAAAATATTTAAACCTATATTTAATAAAGAAAACCAAAAGTAAGTTGCTAGTATTTTTTTCCCTTGAACTGTGTTCTACCTTTATTTGTAAATAATAAAAAAATTCATTAACTTTGAAGGCAATGTGCGACTGGAAGATGTTGATGGATTTAAATAATATTCAAACATTATTTTCTGTGGTTCTAATACATAAGAATTTGAGCTATTAGATTCGGGAAGAGGCTATTTTAAAAATGTTAAACATTATCGTAAAAATGAGAATTTTCCAAATTTTGGCAAATTTTAGAGCACATGCGCGATTAGAAGATATAAACCGATTTTTTTCTTTCTTTTTTTTACCCCTTTTTAGTCTCCCAAATTCAAAAATTTTCCGTAATATTACGACTTGAACAAATTTTTTTTTGAATTTTTTCGGCCCACCTTAGTGTATAGCCTCATCACAAATAGGTTGTGCCAAGAATGCGTGGTAAGTATTCGAGGTGTAACATGACCTCTCCACCCCCGCAATACACCAAGGTTACGACAAGTAGTAAAAAAATCTGCCCATGTTTCAGTCAGAATGATTCAGTTCAATTAATTGGTCGGGCATAAGAAAAACACTTTATTTCGAAAACTCCTCAAACACATTACTTTCGACTTAACTATAGTTACAACAGTACCAGTGAGCTATATGCTAAATTATGTCTGAAACAGAAAATGCTTTCGAAGAGGACTTCAATTTTTCCAAAACGGGTCAAGGGTTTCTCAGAGTCCCTTTTATTAAAACTTCCTAAGATCTCCATAGTTGGCACAGACATGAGATTCCATCCGAACATCTTATTTCAATAACGTTCCGCTTAACCCTTCAAAGTGTACCGACGAGTTATCTCGTCCATCTTGATGAGGACGAGATAGTTCGGCGTGATAAAACTGCCCTTTTTCTCCAAGGAAAAATGGCGATCCAAATAGGACAAACAAATGGTCCATTTCCCAGAACTGATGGCAGCTTGGAACATTGCACCCGAGGCTGGCCATTACGGGGTAGTTTTTGACCCGAAGGTAAAATCAGCAGGATGATTAAATGACTGCCGCAGAAGTAACTTAATTTTGCACGAAATCCGAAGAGTCTCTGCAATTGCTACAGCATGTCTAGTTTCCCCGTGCTGCAACAGGTGGCTCGCATGCTGTTAGCGTCCCGAGTGACTCTGACGCTTGACGTCGAGGGTTTGCAGGACAGAGTCCTCGTGAACTTGCGGTGGAGACTTTGTCCTCGGCTGGAATAGGAGTGTCCGGATGAGAGGCTTCTTGTCCTCTCGATGGATTTCTTTGTCCTCCACTGCTCGAAATGATGCCTCAGGGAATTTTGTACCTGGAAAGAAATGCACATAAGAATCTGAGTTCCTTTCCATTAAATGGTAGAAGAGATTATCAGAAAAGACTCTCAACAAAAAGTTGTAAAACTTGGAACTTTTTTTTTTATCACCGAGACGAAAAATAACAATAAGGATATAATAAATAAGAAAAATGGAAGAAAATATAACTGAATCTCAATAATAAATTAAACGTAACGACGTAATTAAAATGGGAATAAAGTAACATCGCACGCGCGGATAAATATTATTGTAGTTAATTTTTTTATTAGTGACAGTTCATTTGTTTCACATTTAAGGATATCAATATGAGTGTCCAATATTCGTTTTATCTTGAAAACGTTTCAGTACATAATTAAAAATATATTTAATTTTCACAGAAGGAATGTCATTTTTGGTGCACGAATCTAAATAATAATAAATATGTATTAATATAAATAATAAATATAAATAAAATATAAATAATAATAAATATAAATAATAATAAATATAACTAAAATATAAATAATAATAAATATTTAATACTTACTTCACCGTTTAGGAAACAATATAAAACAGCAACCGTGAATCCCTGAAATATTAAAAAACTTTATATTACTCGTATTTTAATACAAAAATCAGCCAAGCTTAATTTAAGGAAGAATTAGTAGAAAGTTTTTTTGGTTGTGAAATTAGACTTTACTATCAAAGAATTTATCTTAGGTAACTATGATATTAAATCTTATCAATCCCAGCTTCTATGTTAAATATGAAATAACTGTAATCATGAAAACTATTTATTAGAGTTGAGAGGTATAAATTCTATATGGCGAAGAACACTTGTGACGCAGAATGGAGGGATTTCAATGATCGATTGGTTCAGTGGTATTTTTATATCTTAGTTAAATAATACAAAAATGACGATCGGAGAGATTCTTCAGGTAGATAAAAGTTTAATTTCTATTTTACACTATTTACAGAATAGAAAATTTTACATATTAATGCAAATCGAAACATCAATCAAATTAGGAACGGCTTAGGTTTTTTCGAATTCAAATCAAGATTCTAACTTTTAACTGACAAAAGCTGCAGGTGTGGAAGAGCAGGGAAGACGCTTGACGTCAGTGACGCCAGCGCCATCTAAGATTCAAATAATTTCCACAACTTGCAAAGGAAAACTATTAGTAACTGCAATAAAAATCCATCCACTACAATTAAATGAAATTAGACGTACTTAGTAAACAGACTTGGGTCTTATATATAAGTAAAATAATAAAAGGGTTTAACTTTGACAAGTTACGTGTGGATTTTTAATGGTTCATAAGGCCATGATTAATCGTGGTATCGTTGTCTTCTCACTCACCAGTACTCAATGTGATGAGATTTAATAAGTGATTTAGAGACTATGCGCCCCCCCTCACGGAGTTTGGGTTTACAATTTTCGTCCACGAAGTTATAACCTCCTTGTTAATCCTACGTAAGTAAGGGCTTCACGGATCCGAAGTACTCTAGTTATCTTTTCCCATTGAGTTTGTTTTTCGTAAATACGAATATCGTGCTTCCGTGATGCCCAAGCGATCTTTTCCAATACATTAATCTCTCCAACAATATTCTATTCCCCAATCTATTTTTTATTTCAAAATATGGCCCTTGCGCCATTAAACCCCAAACAACCCTTTCCCTCCACTTTCACATGTTTTTTACTTAAAGTCTGTCTAATCATCGGCGCAGCATGGCCAAATATGGCCCCAAATCCCGAAATCCAACCTATCTTCTAATGCATCTGGCTTAAGGACTAACAGAAACTGCACTTGTCTTCACCCTTTGTCTTTGGATTTTGATCTAGTATTAACTGTAGTATTTACATTAGTAAAAAATACAAGAACAGAATTAAAAGCAACACGGCTAACGGCTTTACTCACCTGCATGGATAGCAGAGTAGCCTGTATGTAAATAAAAACTACTTCTGCAACAGGGTCGCTCGGAGTGGCAATGACTATGATGTAAGTCACGCCAAGAAGAGGGATCAGCACCAGTAGTGCCTTCGCAGCCTTCCTAAAAATATTGGAAAATAGCTTTGAAATGCAGAGGTTAGTCTCACATGTACGCCTTCTAGAGGTTAAATTTACCTCTTCTCAATGCTATTTTGTTCTCGGATGCAAAAAATATCTCAAGGAAAGAATTCCGAATGCTTCTTTTACTTTTGATATGAAACATTCCTCAAGTTTACTATATTATTGAAATTCGAGAATCTGTCAACTATAGGTCATTTTATGGTGCGAAACTATAGAACGAACTATCGTGGTATCTTATGTGATTAAATAACGCAGACTTCAATGCTCTGTATTGAGTAAGTGAAACCTCGAAATTTGAAACTATCAATTTATAATTTGTCTGCCAAGTTTCTTCTTGGGATTCGTGATTGTAAGACGCCGCGAAGCGAAGTTTTTCTACTTTACTCTGTCCTTTCTTTTCACAATTACTTATCGTCGTCTCCAAGTACAGAACTATATTCAGTGTTCTGCAATAAAACTCCAAGCAATTGCAATTGTTTTGCAGGCATTTTGTCCAAATTTTGGAAACTGCAGTAAAATCCAAAACAGAAGTAAAACACAATTATCGGCTAAATATGTATTACTATTTATAATAAAACATCAAAATTAATTAACTTACTTTATTTAAAACCAAGGTATACTTTCATAGTTTGAAATTGTGACGAGATAACTTTTGAAGTTAAATATTTTGTCATTGACATAGAAGATGTTTTATTTATAAAGTGTTTGTGGTAATTCGAGCGGTGTAAGGAGGTTGTTCTGTACCTAGAAAAGAAAAAAGGAGTGGCAAGAAGAACGCTTTGCACTGTAGAACATCGTAACTTATGATTAAAAAAAAAAACGGCCAAAATTTTGATAAAATTAAGTAAAAACTGTTCTTTGTTCTGCGACGTACGTCGCAGTTTTAAACACTTTCTGTTCCCAGGACATCGTCTATCTTGTACTTGGAGAAACTTGGCCAAATATTGCAACCTAGCGCCATGAAACCCCAAACCAAACAAGTTTCGTCTATTATGACAATTTCTTCAGTGATTTTTTCTATGACAGTTAGTGCTGCAATAAAAAATTTCAGAAATTAAAACTAAGAAAGATATTAACTAATTGACAGTTGTTTATTACTTTGCCAACTTAATAAACTAAGTATTGGAGATCAATTATTCCTTTAAATGGCAGAGCGAGAGTTTCTGTAAAATCAAGTATTACAAGTCACAATCAAATTACAGTGTGTATCGAAATGATAGGTCCACCCGTATTTTTCAAAGTTTCGACTCTTAATTGAGAATAATAATCACTTTTCTTGTAAAAATAATTATACAATAATCGTTATAACTATTTAGGAAGCAATTTGTTAAAATTAAATAATTCATTTTTATTTTATGTAAACTTTTATTTTAAGACCGTTTCAAAAAGATAGGTCCGCCTTTATAAATCTTTGCACCAAAACGTTTGTTTCCAGAAAAAATGCATAAATATTGTAGCGAAACTTATTCACTTCGTCTGAAAATCGTGGCTCAGTCGGGTATTGCACCTTACTGCAAATTGGAAGGTACGGAGTTCCAATCCCACTAGAGGCAAGTGGCCTAAAAGTAGATTTCATTTTAAAGTTCCCTTTCTGTTTGTTTCTCACTTCTTCAGTAATATACTTATGTTAATATACTTATGTTAATTTCTAGAACTTTCGAATTCTCGAATGTTCGATTCATTTTTCGGAAAAGGTATAAAAGGAGATGTATCACTCAGTTCAAAGATAATAAAGTCTCGAGTTGAGATCAGCAATCTTTGTCCTCGCTTGCCTTTTGCAAATCTACACGACATTTTGGTGGAGGCGCCGGGTAAAATAAATACGGCGGAAGAACTTCGCAGAAGTCTACGTCTTCAAGGACTCCCTCCTGAGTTTGGCTCTTTACCGAATCCTAGTAGAGGCCCGAGGAAAATGTCTGACCATGAAGACACCGAGCAAAAGCTCCCAGTTGCCAGCTCCGCTCCAGTCACCATTGCACCAGTGCCGTTCCTGACCTACCAGCCACCCAGAAGTCCATGCATATTCTCTGGAGACGACCAACCAGATGTTCGCCGGTGGCTCAAGGACTTTCAACGAATCGCCAGCTATAACCGTTGGGACGAACAGATGTGTCTGGCAAACGTCATATTCTACCTCGCCGGAACAGCCCGACAATGGTTTGATAACAATGAGGACACTTTTACTGATTGGACTTCGTTCAGGAATTCCCTGAACAACACGTTTTGCCAAACAGATGACATAAAGCGTCAAGCTGAGAGACTGTTGGTTGCACGTGCTCAACAAATTGGCGAGACGTCTGAATCATACATCCAAGACGTACTCGCTCTATGCCGAAAAGTTGATCCTTCCATGCCAGATGTCGAGAAAGTAGCCCATCTCATGAAGGGGATTGCAGAGGACTTGCACCAGATCCTTTTGGTTCAGGACTATGAGACCGTCGATGCTTTTGTGAAACGCTGCCGTCAAATAGAAAGCCTCCGACGAAGACGTATCACCCGACCAAGATTCCAGAGGCTGCCAAATGTTTCTGCAGTTTCGGCCGAAACAGACATTGGTGATTTAAGATCGCTGGTACGAACAATTGTCAGGGAAGAGCTTCAAAAGCTCTTGCCGGAAGTACAAAACTACACGAACGACGACCCTGCTTCACCAACGGACGTCGCATCTCTGGTCCGGGAAGAAGTTATGGAAGCTCTAGCACCACTCACAGGTCCAAGAAGTCGCAACGGCCCTCCTCGAGTTTCAGTTCCAGTTGGGTCACAGCCAAGACGTGAGGCCAGAAACAGCGCCGTTCCACAGCGTAAGACAGATTTGTGGAGAGCTGCCAATAATGTACCTCTCTGCTACCATTGCGGACGCCCAGGACACGTGCTGAGGTACTGTAGGGAGAGACGACAAATATTTGCAGATACAAGAGCCCTCAGAACATCTAATCCTCGACGAGAAATTGACACTGAGACCCTACACAGCTTTGACGACAACTATGCACGACATATACAGCCTACTTCTTCCAGTTTCAGAAGTAGTTCACCATACCCTCGCCGCTCCTTCAACCGCCGACAGTCACAATCGCCTGTTCGCCGCTCCAGCCGTTCTCCACGCCGACCAAATGAGGAAAACTAACTCGGGCGACCTGTCCAGGAGGTAAGGCCGCAGTTGAAGAAAATCCTCCGACGTATACTACAACCAAGTTAAAGAAAAATTCCACCTATATCACAGTGCATGGACAATGTGTAAAAGCCCTTGTTGATTCTGGTGCCGATTACTCGGTCATATCTGAAGAATTACGAGTACAATTGAATACACCTATGTTTACTGAGGATGGACCTGTACTGAAAACTGCCTGTGGAAAATCTGTAGCCGCCTCAGGACGCTGTGTATTAAAAGTCGACTTGAATGGGACTGTGAAACCGTTTGAATTTCTGGTATTTCCACAGTGTAGCCACCAAATGATACTTGGATGGGACTTTTTCCGTGCCACTGATGCTGTCATAGATTGCGGAAATGAAGAACTTCAACTTGCAGAAATCCTTCCAGACAACCAGGTGTCAGGTAAATCAGATTGCTCTTGCACCTTGTTTGCCGCAACAGATTACGTAATTGAAGCCAATTCGACAAAGCAAATATGTACTCTTAATCCAGAAATTCCAGAAGCAGATAAAGCTATGATTATTGGTAATACAATTCTCACGTGTGAAAGAGAGCTGTCTATACCAGCCTCAATCGTTAACGTTGAAAATGGCTGTTGTAAAGTATGGGTTACAAATTTCTCTCGACGAACCCAACTGATACCGAAGGGAATGAACATAGCTTGCTTAACGACAGTAACAAACGATGCAATTTGTTCTTTAAGTGATGAAGATCGAGAAGGTTCTAAGAGACACAATTCCAGAAGGCGATTAAAACGAGAAACATTTAAAGAACTTTTAGATACTAAGCTGACTACTATTGAAGAAGACGAGTTATTGAATCTGCTGGAAGAATTTAGTGACATTTTCGACTTTAACAGGCAATTGAAGAAATCCAGTGGTAATTCTGTGAAACACAAGATCGACACAGGTGACAGCGTCCCAATCAAGCAGAGACCTTACCGTATATCAGCCACTGAAAGACGTGTGATTGGAGACGAAGTACAACGGATGCTAAAAGAAGACGTGATACAGCCATCAACTAGTCCATGGTCATCTCCAGTCGTACTTGTGAAAAAGAAAAATGGTGAATGGCGCTTTTGTGTCGATTACAGAAGATTGAACAAGGTCACTAAAAAAGACGTCTATCCACTACCACGCATCGACGACGCTTTGGATTGCCTAGCTGGTGCACAAATTTTCTCTATGATGGATTTAAAATCCGGTTACTGGCAAATAGAGGTTGATGATAAAGATAGAGAAAAGACAGCCTTTGTAACGTCAGATGGTCTTTATGAATTTAAAGTCATGCCATTCGGATTATGTAACGCTCCCGCTACATTTGAACGGATGATGGACACTACTACGAGGCCTGAAGTGGAATATCTGTCTTTGCTACCTAGATGACATCATTGTGTATGCACCGAATTTCCGAGAACATCAAATACGCTTGAGAAAAGTTTTGAAATGTATCCAAGAAGCCGGACTGACGCTAAATTCCACCAAATGCTCATTTGGCAAAAAGAAACTAACGATACTTGGACACCTTGTTGATCAACATGGAATCTATCCCGATCCACAAAAGATAGCCGCTGTAAAGAATTTTCCTGTTCCAGAAAATATCGCAGATGTTCGAAGTTTTCTAGGCCTGTGCTCTTATTACCGACGATTTGTCAAAAAATTCGCTGATGTTGCAAAACCCCTGCATGATTTATTGAAGAAAGATGTGAAGTTTTCTTGGAGTACTTCACAGAAGGAATCTTTTTCAACTCTCAAAAAATTACTAACAAGTGAACCTGTTTTGGGACATTTCCTTCCAAATGCAGAAACGAAGATACATTCAGACGCTAGTGGTTATGGCATCGGCGCAGTACTAATACAGATCCAAGATGATAAGGAAAGACCGATAGCCTACGCATCCAGGTCCCTGACAGCCGCTGAAAAGAACTATTCTACAACCGAAAAGGAGTGCCTTGCTGTCATCTGGTCGATCAGTAAATTCAGACCGTATCTATTTGGAAAACCCTTTACCGTAGTAACGGATCACCACTCTTTGTGCTGGCTAGCCAATGTTAAGGACCCATCTGGAAGACTTGCACGATGGGCTTTAAGGTTGCAGGAGTACGACATCACCATAGTCTACAAGAGCGGTCACAAACATTCCGATGCCGATTCGCTGTCGAGAAAGCCCCTTCTCGAAACAGTAAACGAAAACGGTGATGAAATCCCCTTCCTTTCAGCCATCACAGATTACAGAAAAGAGCAGCTAAAAGATAAGCAGCTGAAGCCCATAATTAAAATTCTTAAAAGAGGTGACGGATACCGAAGTTATCAACTTAGAAACGGTGTGGTTTACAAAAGAAACTATGATCCTATGGGACAGCAGTGGCTCTTGGTCGTACCGAAACAACTCCGCAGCGATGTCTTAAAGAGTCTTCATGATGCCCCAACCGCCGGTCACCTCGGATTCGCCAAAACCTACGACCGAATAAGGAGGAAATACTATTGGCCAGGACTATATGGGAGCACACGCCGATATGTGTCACATTGCCGAGAATGTCAAAGACGAAAATCTCCTTCGCAATTGCCACCGGGGCAACTTCACCCGATCAGACCCCCTGACATACCATTTGCCAAAATTGGGATTGATCTACTTGGACGCTTTCCAGTTACCCGAAACGGAAACCGCTGGATCATTGTTTGTACAGATTACCTTACGAGGTTCACTATCACAAAAGCATTACCAACTGCTGAGGCCACGGAAATCGCTAAATTTATAGTCGAAGATATCATACTGAAGCACGGTGCTCCCAGAGAAATGATAAGTGATCGAGGACGTTCCTTCTTATCCAATATTGTGAAAGACGTCAATCAATTGTGCCAGACGTCTCATCTTCTGACAACATCCTACCATCCACAAACCAATGGCTTGACAGAAAGATTTAACAAGACATTGGCAGACATGCTGTCCATGTACGTAGACGTCGAGCAAAGAAATTGGGATACCATCCTACCCTTTGTGACTTTCGCCTACAATTCGGCTAAACAAGACACCACAGGGTTCAGTCCATTTTTTCTCGTTCATGGCAGAGATATCCAGACACCTCTAGACGTAATTCTTCCGCTCAATACAGAAAATCACGACGATAATTACGTGCAACATCTGATCACCAAGGCAGAGGAAGCTAGACAGCTTGCAAAAATCCACATCCTTGACGCTCAACAAACTGATAAACGACGATATGACGAGAGACATCGACCAGTCAACTACAACATCGGAGACTTAGTCTGGATCTTTACTCCAGTACGAAAGGTTGGACTGTCCGAAAAGCTCCTAAGACGTTATTTCGGACCCTATCGAATAACACGGCGACTATCTGACGTAACATACGAAGTAGAAAGTATGGAGGAGAATAGCAGACGGCGGATCTCAAAAGATGTAGTCCACGTCCTTAGGTTAAAACCCTATCTTGATCCAAAGAAACAACTGGATGACGGAAGAGAGCACAGCATTTCCAGGGGACCTGTTACAAGGAGCCAGATCAGGCTGCAGCGGGACGCTGCTTGGTCTTAAGGAGGGGGAAATGTAGCGAAACTTATTCACTTCGTCTGAAAATCGTGGCTCAGTCGGGTATTGCACCTTACTGCAAATTGGAAGGTACGGAGTTCCAATCCCACTAGAGGCAAGTGGCCTAAAAGTAGATTTCATTTTAAAGTTCCCTTTCTGTTTGTTTCTCACTTCTTCAGTAATATACTTATGTTAATATACTTATGTTAATTTCTAGAACTTTCGAATTCTCGAATGTTCGATTCATTTTTCGGAAAAGGTATAAAAGGAGATGTATCACTCAGTTCAAAGATAATAAAGTCTCGAGTTGAGATCAGCAATCTTTGTCCTCGCTTGCCTTTTGCAAATCTACACGACAATATCATAGTTCTGTCTTACTGCGGGATCATGCTGGCTGTTGAGGAGGTATTTAAACAAATTTGAACATCACGTTGTAATCAAACGAAATGTGTCGTCGTTGCAGTCTTTCGCTGGTTGAGGAGGGAAATTTGATGCATTTAAGAAGTATGGAAAATTGAATAGAGAAACAGCTAAACTTTTAAACAGATCGCATAATGTTGTAAACATATTTTTGTGACCTATATGTACTTATGGCAATAAAAAATCATCTGGGTGGCGATCAAAAGTGACACCCCGACAAAGAAGGACTATCGTAAAGGAGTTAAAATCTGGAAATACGAGCTTATCCACTTTGGCGATATAACAAAACCCTCCGATATCAAAATCTACGGTCAATAGAGTGGTAAAGAAGTTCGTCAATTTAGTTTACTGGAAGAGGAAAGCGGTTCCGAAATTAAGAAAACTCCACACGAAGAAAAGCGATGGAAATTCGCACAGGAAGTGACGAAGAAAAGAAGACTGGCATCGAGTGTTATTCAGTAATGACAAAAAATCAACCTGTATGGTCCAGATGGTTGGCAGTATTACTGGTACGATCTGAGTAACGATAGAGAGATATTCTCGAAGAGGCAAGCTGGTGGTGGTTCCGTTATGGTATGGGCCGGATTCGGTAGTGCAGGAAAAATTGATATAGCATTTGTAGGCAATCGTTTGAATGCTACAGGCTATCAACAGCTGCTTGAACAATATTTTCTTCCACAATCAGAGCACATTAGAGGCACGTTCTTCATGTTACAATAGGACAATGCTCCTTTGCATACTGCAAAGTCCACTTTTGAATGGTTTCTGGATAATGGTGCACATATTATTGATTGGCCGCCTTGCAGCCCCGACCTGAATCCGGTAGAAAACATGTGGGGCATACTCGCAAGAGCAGTGTATGCAGGCGGAAGGCAGTACAACTGTACTACAGACTTGAAAAAAATATATTTACTCCGAATGAGCAAAAATTGAGACAAACTGTTTTTAAAAACTGGTAGAAACCATGCCAAATAGGATTTATGAGCTCATTCCGAAAAACGGTGGAAAAATTTCTTATTAATTCAACACTAATTTGAGGTTTGGTTCAGTGGACCTATCTTTTTGAAACAGCTGTTTCACATATTTTTTGTTTTTCTTACAATTCCTATATTTTTTACATTATTTATGAATTATTTTTTCATTGTATGAACTAATGTAGTTTATAAAATAGTACTTTGTACACAATAAAAAATGTTTTCCCAACTTAACTTTCGTTTTTACTGGTGGACCTATCATTTCGGTACGCACTGTAGTTCTCTATCATCAAATCTCAGATATCAGGAACACGCGTACCTTCAAAAGTTTTAGTTATTCTTTAAGTTTATGACTGGATTCTATCAGGTGTAGTAAGAAGTTTTAAAGCATATGTCAAAGAAATGAATAGTTAATTTAGAGCTGATAATATAATACTTTATTCATCGAAATAATCTACATCATTATCTATTACCTTCTGCCATCGGTCATTCAGTTCACAGATGCCAGCAGTGTAGAAAGATTCCTCTGTTGATACAATGAAGTTGATACAATGTGAAATGTTACTAACGTGTCCTTGACCACTTTTGCAACATGCGGCCGTGCATTGTCATGGAACAATTTGTACGGGCGGCAAACCTTTGCCAGTAAACGGGTGTTTTTGATCGATTTCCTGTTGTAATCGCAGCAATTGTTATTTATAGAGTTCAGCAGTTACACAAAATACTGGACTACAGCAATTTTTATTAGAATACTCACTTCATATCCCACCAGATGCAAAGGAGAACCTTTTGAAGTGAATGTCTCTTTTCGGCGGTGATGTTATTGCTTCGCCAGGATTCACCCAATATTTTTTGTGTTTCGGACTATCATAACAGATCCATTTTTCATCTCCTGTCACGATTTTCCACAAGAAAGATTTTCTGTGTTGCTTGTTTAGCAGATTCATGCACTTGAAGACACGGTCGTCCTCAATGCATGTGGCACCCATTTTCCTGCCTTCTGAATCTTTCACATTGCATGTAAACGGTTAGAAATCGTTTTTTGTGATATTCCTAACTGTTCAGCAAATTCATTTTGCGTTTGAGATGCATCTTTATCGATACGTGTTTGTAAATCGTCATGGCTAGCCTTCAGTGAAGCGCCGCTACGTTGTCGATAGTTAACCTCAAAATCGCCATCTTTAAAATGTCGATACCAATACTCACATGTGCTTTTCGATATGACATTCACCCCTAAAACAGAACAAATTGATTCACATGCTTTTGCAGCACTTTTGTGCTGATGAAATTCGTAACGAATGCATTGACGACTAAATGTTTTATCGTATGGTTTCTATTCCGGTTTCTATCACATGACACAAACGCGGTGTACTAATTGGTATGCTATTTTGCAGTAGACGTCCATACAAAACTCGTTTTAAAACTTCTTTCTACACCTAATATAAGACCAAAATTTCTATGAAGTATTGAATGTTTAACTGTTTTTTTATACTGAAGAGGGTGACTTCGTCTCAACAGTTTGATAGCAGTTAACGTTGAAATAGCAATGTGCATATCAGAGTTAAAGTTCTTACCTGTATTGTCTAGATTCGGCAGAATTAGTGGCTCGTAACTTAGTAATCAGGACCCACATAATTCGGGTAAGGAAGAAAATATTGATCTGGAAAAATGAATGTCTCTTAGTGTCGACATTTAATCAAATTAAAGTAAAATGCTTTGTATCGTTAATTTGAAGTTGTGGAGGCAAATAAATTACTCAAAATCCCCAAAAAATGTTAATTTTTTTTATTACATTAAAAAATACTAGATACTTTTGAATAAAACGACACACATTTTATTTCTGTCTTTTAAAGAGCCTGCGAAATTTGGAATTTAGTATTTTGACCTCTGCGTATCCGACGAGCCCATACAGAAGTGATTCGTGGTGTTTTTACAATCGCGCCATTTTTAACTAAACAAAGCCAGAATCGCACAAAGTGGGTACTAAAACCCCTTTGACATCTACCATCATTGTTAAAATGATATAAATATTTCAAACACTAGCTTCAGATTCTTTGTAGGAAAGATGAAGCAAAGAGAAAACTCAAAATCGAAAAGAATCACTTTATAACATGGTTTGGAGCCGTTGCCATAAAAACTTAAATGCTTCGAAAGTTCGAGTCCAGATTGCTGCAGCCAGAGCCATTATGACTTCAACAAGAGACTAACATTTAGTATAAAAGATGTGCTGGAATGCTCGTGTCTGGGAAAACTTCTCTAATGCTGTCCAAACGAAAGGACTGCAGACGATTCAGGAAGATAGCTGCGAGAAAGTCAACTATTGCCTTCAAAACCTGCAGAAAAAAAGTTCAGCTTGCCAAAATTAAATTAAATGAATCATTAAACATTAAATGTAAGAAGCAAGGTACAATACCTTCCAGGAGGATTTTAAATAAAATTTAAGTACGTAAAATTGTTTTTTACCCAATTTAAAACTTTGCGACGTTTTTCTCAGAGTGATGCTTTTTTCGCAATTTTCTTACTTTAAATTGAAAAAATGAAAAATAATTTGTCATATATATATATATATATATATATATATATATATTCATATATATATATATATATATATATATATATATATATACACATCTTTAATTTGTCTTTGGCAATTATGCATATGTATATTGTTTATACTTCTATAATTTCTCAAAAGTTTTATGTTGTATTTTTTTTTTTGTACTTTTGGGGTTAAATATTTGAAAAAAAAATTTAATTCAATTTTACAAAATTCCACGAAGACAATTTAATATGTATTGGTATAAGTAATTTAAAACAAAACCATGTAATTTGACACATCAAATTTTAAGATATATCAATTTTTAACATAGTCAAAATTTTGCACTTTTAAAAATTTTATTTAAAAAAATATAAAAATTAATTAAATTACACAACGCAATGTTGATCAACAAAAAAATTTCAAGACAGTTCCTTAAAAATTCAAGATTTTAGAATTTTGGGTACCGGACTCCCTTAAATTAATAGCTATATTAGATCTGAAATATTGAATATAAACTATACAAACGCTTAGAGAATAAATTAACTTAAATTATAATTTCGTGAAGAGGAATTCTTGTGAATTAGAAGGATAGATAAGGCTGCGAATTTGAATTTAAAAAAAATAGAGCATTTAAACTATATTTTAAGATTTGTTTTGTTTGACATTTATAGGTCAAATATCTCTTTTAAGATATTTTTTTGCTGTGTAAGACCTGCTTACATAGAAGTAATAGAGCCGTGATAGCCCGACTGGAAGATCAACCGAAGGGTTGCGAGTTCGAATCCAACCAAAGATCGTAGTGTACTAGGGGGGCTGGTGTACGTTAAATCTACCGTGGTCTCAAATGTCCTCACGTTGGTGTGGTGTGGAAGTCTGGAGAAAGGGTTGACAGTTCAGGTATTTCCTCGTCATCTAACCGTGGTTCAAAATTACATGGTGTTGTCTTCGGATCTTTCCCTTCGGGGGTTGATCTTGGACCGTTGCTCCAGTGCGACGTTAATAAATACCTACATACCTTAGAAATCTATATAAATAAGAATGGAGTGTTTGTTTGTACATTCAATATTTTCGACCCATTTCAAGTTTTCTATCCGTTTTGGACCCTTCTGATGCCGAATCCGCCTTTTTCTCGTTTGGTGTCTGTCTGTCCGTCTGTCTGTCTGTCTGTCTGTCTGTCTGTCTGTCTGTCTGTCTGTATGTTGTGCCCTATACACGTCCACGCGGTTTAAGATATTTTCATGGAAATTGGCATACAGTGAGTACTTATCTTCATTTAGTGAGTGGCATTGGTTGCGAAAGTCTGTCTGTCCGTCTTTCTGTTCTATGCTCGATTTTGTGTTTGTGTGTTTGTGTAGACATCACATGAATTGTATTCCAGATATTTGATTACAATGTGTTTTATTGAATACATTATTTATTAGTTTAGTGAATGCAATATTAAACATTTTTTTATTGTTATATTTAGAAGAGTTTCATGCTAAAACACCTGAGTAAGTATACTTAAATCATCCACAATTTGATAGTTTTCGAAAAATTGGAATGTAGTTTGAGTATTACGATTACTTTTATTTGCTTTACCAGTAGTGCTGAAAACCAATTATTTTTCAAAAAAAAAATTTTATGGTGAAATTTTAGATCTGATACTTCATTTATTTCGAGTCTTATTTTTATTCTTTGCGCAATGAAAACGATTTCCGAATATTTGGGACAGACGATATTTTTCAACGAAACGAGAATGAACAAGATCGCGCGAGCAGAGATATTTTTTCTGATTCTTTCGCTCTGAATTAATTTCACATTTCTAAATTTTGTACACTTTTAGTTGTAAGTTGTGGCAACTGTGCTAGATTAAGAGATAAAATTGAATCACAAATTAATATCTTTAGAACAATTTTTTGCGACGTCTTTTATTTTGTTTTATTTCGCTGTTTCCTGTTTTAAATATTTATTATTTTAATACATGTGTTTTCCTTCTCATCACACGCAACAGCACCACAAAGTATTAGACTTAAAAATGTTAGGTAAGTCAGTATAAATTTTCAGTAAATTTTAAGTGTAGTTATGCCATTATTAAAAGAATAATGCCGTTATTTGAAGAATAATGCCGTTATTTAAAGAATAATGCCGTTATTGAAAGAATAATGCCGTTATTGAAAGAATAATAATGTATCCAAACTAGAACTTTTTCCAACAGTAAAAAATTCGTTGTAATAATGACAGGAGAAGATTGCAAAATTTCACAATGTCGCATACCGGAGGCAAGAGTGCCACAAGTAAAAAAATATTGTTTTGTTGACTATGAGTACGAGAGCACTCGCCGTAAATCGTAATTTTAATTAATTGAGTTGAACATGAAAAGAACTTAAGAAAGGGAATTCCAAATCTCCCTCAAAATCGTCTTTTATAGTAGTAACCTTAGTATCACCTTTCGTCATTTTGTAGCTTTGTCATACAGCAATTGTGCGATGTATGTGAAATGTCTAACATAGATGGATATGCATGTGTAGGATTTGTGTCCAAAGTAAGTTGTAGAAAATATAAAGATGGCGAAAGGTGTTAAAATAAATTTTTATTCTACAAAAAACGTAAGTCATTATATATTTTGATTATATCTTCAATCTAGAGTAAACCAATTCAAACCTAGTAAGGTCGGGTATTTTGCTAGTAATAACTAATTATGAAAAACACACGTGGATCTAGATCAAATTGGTCATCGGTAGCAAAAATGAAAGTAGAGTCAGGCGGGGTAGTTGTAAACACGCGATAACAAGCTCCCGCGTGGGATTAAGAGAAACTAAAAGTTGTGAAATCTGAAAGGGGGAAACCCAGAGGCTGCAATAGCGATTTCGCATTTCTTTGAACCACAGCTGATAACAATCTGTTTAGTTGAAAAATGTGTTGTTGAAAGGTTATGTTGTTCCAATTCTTTACTACTGTCAGTTATGTTTATATCGAACAGAAAATCATTGGCTTTTAATTCTGAGAACTTTAATGCACATACAGTTGAATGTTCAATTTGGAAGAAAAACCAATGTATTCTTCTGCGTCATTTTGTATTTAATCGTATTTAATACGTTTGAATTACGTTTTATTGCACTTTTCGTGTTCTTGGGGAGCAGGAAGACTGGTTTACTAAAATATCCCACGTATGGTGAAGTTCTTACAGCTGACCAAGTTCTGTCCCGCCATAAGAAGGCATAAGAGAAAAAGAACAAAAGGAAGCAGATGGAGAAGAAAATTAAAGAGCCAGGAGTAAGCCAGAAACCAAGAAAAAAGCAAATGTGGAGAGGAAAACATGAGAACTCGAGGACAGCGAGGACGAAGAATTATTGAAATAATTGACTAACATTGAAGATGAAGAGTTGAAGTTCTCCAAACATTCAAGCATAATATAGAAGACTAGCTTGTATGGAAGTTAAATATTTTGGCACCATTCAGGGAAGACATTGAAACGAATAAATTTCTTCTTGTAAATGTTAGGGGAGAAAGAGAAAGAAAACCCATTTTTCGTATGTATGAAGGGTGGATGTCGTTTCAGAAGAGGAGTTTGAGATCACCGGACTCAAATGCATCGACTAAATTCGCTGTGGTTGAAAAAGACTAATTCTATGCTACCAAAGACCATCAAAGCAACTTTTCCAACTCCAACCTATAGGAAAGAAGGTCGTAATCAAATTTTGCAATTTGCGGGCACTGTTAATGTGTAAGGAATTTTATGTTTGTTTTTTGTACCCAAGTTTATATTTTTCAATTTCTTTTTAAATTTTTAGTTTTCTACACTAAACACATTCTTTGTTCAGTTCATGATTTTATTCGTATGTTTTCCTGGAAGTTCACCTCATGATCAATGCAACTTTCAAGTGTCACGATATTTTGCTAGGTAAAAAGTGGGAGCATGAGGTCAATGTAAACATTATATCGGGATAATGGTAAACATGGTATTAGAAGGGTGAAATACCATTGGTGCTCCTTCTTCTGCCATGACTAGACTAATACTCGTACTCTCCCTTGTTCAATATTCAACATCAAGAGGAAAATCGTTGTTTACAAATTCCCCTACTTTAAGGGGTAATTGTAAACACGTAGGGCTATTGTTAACAGTGGAGTATAGTGAGAAATTTCTTTTCTGGAATTTCATTTCAGTAATAAGGAAATATCAAAGTAGGATAGTGACAAGTTAGTTTAGTAAGAGTTGAACAACATTCAATAATTTCACCAAGACTTTGAAAATTGGAATTGAAAGTGAACATACATATTTTGTTTACAATTACTCCGCCTGACCCCAATTGATTTTTGAATAGAGTACAATAATTTAATAGAGTACGAATGTTTTAAAATTGAAAATGAACATACATATTTTGTTTACAATTACTCCGCCTGACCCCAATTGATTTTTGAATAGAGTTCAATAATTTAATAGAGTACGAATGTTTTAAAATTGAAAATGAACATACATATTTTGTTAACAATTACTCCGCCTGACCCCAATTGATTTTTGAATAGAGTACAATAATTTAATAGAGTACGAATGTTTTAAAATTTTCGGTAAAAAATGAATCAAATTTGATTACTGCAGCTCAAATCAATTGTACCATTTAAATTAGCTCTGAATATAAATTTAGAATTTAATTTTTATGTATCCGAATTCTTTGCAATCTTCAAGGTCATAGATGGTAGGTAAGTATTTCTATCAACGTTGCACTAGAAGCAAAACAATGGGCAATTGACGACGGTCCGGGATCAATCCCACAAGAAGAAGATCCGATGACAACACCACGCAATTTTCACCCACGGTCAGATAACGAGGCAACACTTGAACTGACACCCCGCTCTCCAAACTTGCACACCACACCAACGTGATGACATTTGATGACATGACAGATTGAACGTACACTAACCCCCTTTGTACACGACGGTCTTTGCTGGATTTGAACTCGCAACCCTCCGGTTGCTTATACGATGTCTTCCATTCGGTCTGAAGCGGTCCTGGTCGTAGGAGAAAGTTAAAAGGGAAATAAATTAAAATATAATATGTGGAAACTTACAAGAAGCACCAGCATGACTGGACAACTGAACACGTAATCGTAGTAATCTTTATTTTGCCACGGACACCTAGAAAACAAAAACACGTATAAATAATACTTTTAGCAGATTCAATTTTTTGTAACATAAAGTATTAAGGTCACAATTTGGAATATAATTTGAAGTGCAGGTATTAGTTCCAGGGCACCGCGGGGATCCTGCCCTTTCTATCGCAAGCCACACATGCCCACAACAGGGCGTTATGGTCTGTCGTGCCATCTCCTTTGACAGCCGGACCCCTTTGGTAGTCATTTCTGGCACACTTACAGCACAGCGGACGTAGACGACATTCTACGGCCGGTTGTGTTACCGTTCCTTTTGCGACACCCTGGACTTACTTTTCAACAAGATAATGCCCGGCTGCACACGTCACGTGTTACTATGAATTGTCTTCGAGCTTTACAAACACTTCATTGGCCAGCTAGGTCTCCCGATCTCTCTCCCATAGAACAGATTTGAGACGTTATGGGAAGGCGATTGCAACCATCCCGGAATGTTGACCATTTATACCGACAGTTGCAGACAATTTGGCAAGAAATTCCGCTGGTAACCATCCGGGAACTTTTTCAGTCTTTGCCATGCCGGTGACAACTTGCTTCCAGGCCAGAGGTGGACCAACGCCTTATTGATTTCCTCCCTTTGTAGCGTTCAAACTCTGAAATAAATCATTCAATTGTTCTGAAATTTTACTAGTTTGTTTTTCTATGTATGATCTTCACATCCACCAATTTTTATTCCAATCGGTCAACTCCTTCTTTGTGTGGCCGACCAACCGGTATAGTGGTTAAGGTGTTAGAGCCTCTAGATAGGAAGGTTCCTGTTTCGAATCCGGGTCCGGGCATGGATGTTTGTAAACGTGTGGTGTAGAGGCGGCTGGTGCACCTTAAATCTGTCGTGGCCGAAAGTCCTCACGTTGGGTTGGTGTGGAAGTTTGGAGAGTGGGGTGCCAGCTCAGGTGTTGCTTCGTCATCTGACCGTGGTTCAAAATTACGAGGTGTCGTCCTCGGATCTTTCCCTTAAGGGACTGATCCCGGACCGTCGTCAATAGCCCGTTGTGGTGGCGCTCTAGTACGACGTTAACTAAAATTACCATTACCATTACATTCTTGGTGTGTCTTCCCTAAGGGTATTGATCCCGGACCGTCGTCAATAGCCCGTTGTGGTGCTCTAGTACGACGTTAACTAAAATTATCATTACCATTACCTTCTTGTTGTGTCTTCCCTAAGGGTATTGATCCCGGACCGTCGTCAATAGCCCGTTGTGGTGCTCTAGTACGACGTTAACTAAAATTATCATTACCATTACCTTCTTGGTGTGTCTTCCCTAAGGGTATTGATCTCGGACCGTCGTCAATAGCCCGTTGTGGTGCTCTAGTACGACGTTAACTAAAATTATCATTACCATTACCTTCTTGGTGTGTCTTCCCTAAGGGTATTGATCCCGGACCGTCGTCAATAGCCCGTTGTGGTGCTCTAGTACGACGTTAAATGAAATTACCTTTTACCTTACCTTCTTGATGCGTCGATTTGTGTTATAGAGTGCTATTTAACTGTGCAAAAACAATCTCGTGTTCGAGAATTCAGGGTAATTCGAAATAAATACTACGGTGATTATCTCCATATTTGTTTGATCATATGGATCTTTGAGGCCGTGGCAGCCCAGTTGAAAAAGTAACGGAATAGCGACTTGGAATGTTGCGAGTTCGAAACTAGGTCCAGCCAAAAACCATCGTTTCAAGGGGTTTGATGCACGTTGAATCTGTCGTGGCCTCAAATGCCCTCACATTGCCTTGTTGTGGAAGTTTGAAGATCGAGGTGCAAGCTCAGTTCGTGTTCTCGTCATCGGATCGTGGTTCAAAATTACGAGTCGCTGTCCTCTAATCTTTCCCTTGCTTAAAGGATGGATTCCGGACTTCTCCAATAGCCGGTTGTGTTGCTGTAGAGTACGACTTTGTATTTAACACATGTTTGTTTTGCATGAAATTACGAAATTTAACTTTCTATACAAACAGGAGGTAAGGTAATTTTAATTAACGTCGTACTAGAGCAACACAATGGGCTATTGACGATTGTCCGGGATCAATCACCTAAGGGAAATATCCGAAGACAACACCACGTAATTTTGAACCACGATCAGATGACGAATACAAACAGGGATTCAGGTAGTTAGTAGGTAGATAGTTGAATTAGTCGTACTGGAGCAAGACAACGGGCTGTTGGCAACGGTGCGGGATTCATCCAAAAACAGCACCTCAGAATTTTGAACCACTGTTAGATGACGAGGTAATTTCTGAGCTGGCACCCCCACTCTAAACTTCCACACCACACCAACCTGAGGACATTTGAGGCCATAACATATTTAACGTACACCAGCTTCCGCATTCATGACGCATTTGATTGGATTAAGTTTCGAGCTATCACCCCTCCCCGTTTGCTAAATTGCTACTTCTCCAAACTGGCTCACTAGCCGTTGCGTTGCTAGTAAGATGTTATTTAAAAAATTACCAATTACCAAACTGGCTCACTCGGGACAACTTCAGGAAACATACAAATTAAAAAAGTAATCTTGATTATCTAAATGCGATTTCTAATCTAAATGCAATTAAATGCTTAATTATCTTAAGCATCTTAATTATCGAAATGAATGACTTAAACTACATATGATAATATTATACTGAATTTTTTGTTCCATGGGGATCCTTTCCCTTTGGGGATTGTTCGTCAATAGCCCGTTGTGTTGCTCCAGTGCAATGTTAAATAAAATACCTACCTACCTATCCTTTTTTTATGTCAAAATTGAGAACATAACAGAATAAACTTACAAGGTAGGTAGGTAGGTTTTTTATTTAACATTGCACTGGAGCAACACAACGGGCTATTTGCGACGATCCGGGACCTAACCCGAAAGAAAGATCCGAGTACACCAAGTTGTCATTTTGAACAACGGTCAGATGATGTCACACCTGAGCTGGCAACCCAATCTCCAAATTTCCACACCACGCCAACGTGAGGATATTCGAGGCCACGACGTATTTAACGTGCAGCAGTCCCATTTGCATACGACGGTCTTTGGTTGCATAACTCGTTACCCTCCGCTAGTTAATACATTACTCTTCCATCCGGGTTATCGCGGCCCAAGAAACTAGCCACGAACACAAATTATTAAAGAAATTGTGCTGGAAAAACCATAAGAATGATATTCTTTTGCTATTACAAA
Source organism: Metellina segmentata (assembly GCA_947359465.1). Taxonomy (NCBI): domain Eukaryota; kingdom Metazoa; phylum Arthropoda; class Arachnida; order Araneae; family Tetragnathidae; genus Metellina; species Metellina segmentata. The sequence continues at coordinate 30,150,078 of OX375876.1, read as the reverse complement.
ATAAATGCAATATGTTCTAAGTGATAGAGTAAAACTTTGACTATAACGTACCCTCTAGCAGCCAAAAGTTCATCAGCCACGCCACCAGCCACACCTTTGACAATGGCCCAGGAAGTAGCAATTATTGCTGGAATACCTGAAAAACAATATTTGAGGTGTTCAAGTAAAAGTGACAGTTCCACCACCAACAAAGCAAAAAAACTTTATTCAAAAATGTTTTCGAAGGCATTTAGACACTCGTTCCATGATGATCGAATGAGTTCCTCTTTATCATTCGTTCCATGATGATCGAATGAGTTCCTCGTTGTCATTCGTTATATGACGATGGAATGAGTTCCTCATTATCATTCGTTCCATGATGATGGTACGAATTCCTCATCGTCACTCGTTCCATGATGACGGTACGTGTGATTATGGTGAGGGATGGTTGGATTGTACGAGTTCTTTAAATGCTATCTTTCTTCATAGTGTTCACACTCCCAGTGATTTCGGAGAGATATCTCGTCCATCAAGGTCTAACGGTTTTCGCTAACTATGAAGTATCTCGTCATCAAGATACAACCAAATTATTTTTTTACTGCGCGATCAAGATCTGGTCACTTATCTTTCGACGATGAGATATCTCGTTTATCAAGATCTGGTGAGTTTATTTTGACGACAAGATATCTCGTTCATCAAGATATGATCAATATTTCTTTTGACAATGAAATATCTCGTTCATTAAGATCTGGTAAGTTTCTTTTGATGACAAGATATCTCGTTCATCAAGATCTGATAAATTTTTTTTTGACGATGAGATATCTCGTTCATCAAGATCTGGTCACTTTTCTTTCAACAATGAGGTACATCGTTCAAGATCTGGTAAGTTTTCTTTCGACGATGAGATATCTCGTTCATCAAGATCTTGTAAGTTTCGTTTGACACTGAGATATTTTGTTCATCATGATCTGGTCAGTGGTCAGTTTCTTTTGTCGATGAGATATCTCGTTCCCATGGATCTGGTAAATTTTCTTTCGACGATGAGGTATGTCGTTCATCAAGATCTGATCACTTTTTTTTTGCGGATGAGATGTCTCGTTCATCAAGATCTGGTAAGTTTCTTTTGACGGTGAGATATCTCATTCGTCAAGATTTGGTCACTTTTCCTTCAACGATGAGGTATCTCGTTCATCAAGATCTGGTCACCTTTCCTTCAACGATGAGGTATATCGTTCGTCAAGATCTGGTCAGTTGCTTTTGACGATGAGATATCTAGTGTATGAAGATCTGGACACTATTCTTTCAACGATGAGGTACCTCGTTCATCAAGATCTGGTCACTTTTCTTTTGCCGATGAGATATCTCGTTCAAGATCTGGTCAGTTTCTTTTGACAATGAGGTATATCGCTCATCAATATCTGGTCAGTTTCTTTCGACGATGAGATATCTCGTTCATGAAGATCTGGTCACTTTTCTTTCATCGATGAGATAACTCGTTCATCAGGATCTAGTCAGTTTTGACTAATGAATGATGAGGTACCTCGTCGAGACAGCCCCCAGGAGGTTTTAAAAGATGTAAAACTGTAGCGGCCATAAGTGTCTGAATATCCCTTAATTTCAGCCGTCATAATTCAATTTTGAACTTTCTACAAGATCTCTAATTTATTTGAAAGGTTGGTCTTGGGTATATCAGTATTTAATGAGCAGAGATTTTACCCATTTATCGGTTATTGTCTAGGGCTCTCTAGATTTAAACCGTCATCTGACCGTGATTGAGAATTACGTGGTGTTGACTTCGGATCTTTCCCTTCGGAGGATTCATCCCAGACCGTCGCCGATAGCCCGTTTTGTTACTCCACTGAGACGTTAATTAAATACCTACCTCTAGATTGAAAGCATTTAAAAATAATAGTATACATTTTTACCATAGTTTGAGGTCGGTAGGTAGGTATTTAATCAACGTCACACTATAGCAATACAACGGGCTATTGGCGGAGGTACAGAATTCCTCCTGAACGGAAGGTCACGTTGGGTTGGCGTGGAAGTTTGGAGAGTGGGGTGCCAGCTCAGGTGTTGCTTCGTCATCTGACCGTGGTTCAAAATTACGAGGTGTTGTCCTCGAATCTTTCCCTTAAGGGACTGATTCCGGACCGTCGTCAATAGCCCGTTGTGTTGCTCTAGTACGACGTTAACTAAAATTACCATTACCATTACCATTACCTGAACGGAAGGTCCGAGGACAACACCTCGTAATTCTCAACCACGGTCAGCTGACCAGGTCAACACCTGAGCTGGCACCCCACTCTCCAAAATTCCACACCAAACCAACGTGAGAGCATTTCGAGTCAAGACACATTTGACGTGTACCACCCCCCGTGTAAACAACGATCTTTGTTCGGATCGAGTTTTGTACCCCTTCGTGGCCCCCAATTAAGTTTTAACCCCAAGTGATTTTATAACTCCCAATTCAAAAGAAAGAGAGTGAGATTTCTGATGTTTACAAATTCAAAATTCATCGAGGGCAGCAACAAAAAAGAGTGATATAATTTCTTTAATCATTCATTTACTGCTGATGCGATCTATAAAGGCTAGAGGGCTTCCTGTATTTATATTGCTTTTGTCGTAGAAAATCCTCCAAAATATGCCACAAATAATACGTCGCTCCTAGTAGCAACCCACTCAACCTATCAAGAAATGCAGCACTGATGGTAATTTTAAAATCCAACCTATATTTTTACTCAAAGGATGTTCCCCAGTCTGGGCAAGAAGAAATCCCTATACAAAGATCAAAGCATCTCAGACTTCAGAGCGATTTCTCAAAAAGCAATGGATTTTAAAGCCAACCTCTTATAAGTCTTTCGCTATAAAAGTCAGACCAATCTCCCGAATCGTGTCCCAACAGCCCAAGGGATCCGAAACTCGGGCACTTTCAATTCAAGTTTTGACTGACAAAGGTTTTGGAGTTGTGTTTATGCAAGGGAACGTACTTGATAGATTCGTAACTGCTTTGTTCGGAGGAGATTCGTTACTCCTTTGTTCGATCTGTCTATGTGAGGGAGCTTGGTGCGTCCACAAAATATTAAAAGGATACAGTTTATACTTCCCAACTTAAAATATGCCCTATCCCTGTAATCTCTGGCGAGTTCCTACTCATTTCCTTTGCAATATTTTGGATTTTAAATGAAGCGTCTCGGCTATATCCGAAGAGCAAGTATTTTGTTCGCAGTAGGTATTAAAATATTCATTGACTACTTCAAATGCTGGTATTTTTGAAAATGGTTTATGTACTAAATTTTCGTTCTTAGAATGAGAAAGTTATGCACATCGTCGACGCCTCATCTATTTTACTAAGCGATGAGCTTTAAGAAAGTTATTCTGAAAGGGATATGCCTTTGGCGAGGATGTTTTCCTCATTCAGAAAATGTGGTTTCGAAAGTAATATCGAATAGTCAAGCACTTTAAAGCATTATAATGCGACGCATTATGTTGAAAAACTGGGAAATGCTTGAATTTTCAATGAGCTTAGTAATTTTAACAGTTTATGTTTTGTACTTATGTATATAGTTAGTTGTAGTCGGTGGAAAAAAAAAGGTCTTTACTTTAGCAATTTTAACAGTAAAAAAAATTCAAAGATGGTGTCATATTAAACTGAGCACCAACTTCATAGTTTTCAATAAGTACCCTCTATTTCGACGCACAATTTCAAATCCAAAACTTAACTTCATATTCCAAATTTTATGTCATTAGATCTCAACGTTTCGAAGTTATGAGTATAAAAAGATTAGAGCTTCTAATGTTAAATAATTTTCTTAGACTTTTATGCATATCTTTTTAAATAATATTTCTACAACGCTAATATTTTGTCTTATGTTACTATTAAACAACCCAAACAAAATCCACATGATATTTTATTTTAAAAATAGCTTTTAGTATACAATAGTATTTATTAAATAAATGTTTGAGAAAATTATGAATTGGAACTTTTTGGATTTTGATGTCGAATTGATTTAGAAGCACTTCTAGTATGGCCATGCGAAATTTAAGCTCATCTTAATGATTAGTTTATGAGCTACATATTAAAGTTTCCTCATTACTGCGATTTTAGGAGGCAGACAAAAGTTTAAAAAAAAAGTCTGATGAACCTAGGATAATAATTTTCGGATCGTTTGCACTTGCATGGTAAATGTAATAATGTATTTCTCGAATCTTTACACTTGCATAACAAATATAATAATTTTCGGGTCGCTGAAAAATACGTTTAATATAGTGTTGAGATTTGAAATTCGGGTAGCTGTAACTATACAATTAATCTAGATCGACAAATAGCGACATTATATGTCGAGATCATCCTTGAAAGTGACACTAACTTTAGGATAGAATATCTCAGGTTATAAAGGTAGATAAGTCATGAAATTTCATATTTAGACTAATTTACCGATGCAGAATCTAATTATGGGATCAAAACATGATGTTTATATTACAAATTTCGTTGTTTGTGCAAAACTTAATATGAAGACGCCCCTTTATGCAATTGTTTTGGATTTGAATTTGCAGAGGATGTTTTTGCCGATTGAATGATACCTTTGAATTTGCTCTAGTATGAATAGTGCTCGAAATAAATTAGGTGATTCGTTTTTTTTTTCTGTGACTGTACATAGTATTTTAACGTTCACTTGCCAAATATTTCGACTCAGTGCGTACTTAGCTTTTGACTTTTAATGCGTAGTGCTTTCATTGTAAGTACGACAGTTTTGACTGTTTGCATGATAATAGATCTTTTTTGCAATTAGAACAAATAGTTGAAATATTTTTAAACTAAATAAATATCGGAAACAATTTTGTATTTTTGTGTCGATTAACTGATCTTGTCGGGGTGCAGCAAACACGTGAAATAGAAGCATACATTTCTGTTGAGAGGAGCTTCAAAAGGTGACCAACATTTTGACTCGAATTCATGTGACTTCTCCGTGAAAAGTTGACTTGGTCGACCAATTTGGTATCTCGTTATAGCGTTATAGCATATGCCTTATCGTTATAGTATATGCCAATATCGTTATAGTATAGGCCTTACAAAAATGGTGAAATCGTCAGTTTAATACTATTATATGATCAATCAGTGGACCAATTAAATGATGAACCAAAGGACGTGCGACTTCTTCCGTATCGTGGACCAATCATATTATGATTGTTAGGTTCCACCCAGTAGATGAAACCCAGTCTAAGAGCCACATAACTACTAAATTTTGTCACATGATCCTAAGAAATTTTAAAGGTTGCTATTGCTGACTCTACTTTTATAACTTCTTTATAGGGGTGCAGGCTTCTGGATTAAAATGCTCCTGGCTCGAATCCAAAGTAAGGCATAGATATTGCCGACTGGAATACATGTGAAGCCTCTCGATAAACGTGCTCAGCCTGAAGTACATGATAAAAATGTGAGGTTTATAGTGAACCCATCCCACATGGTGCAACAGCTTAACGCAAAGAGCCCTTGTAGTGCCATGATAAAAATGTACAATTAATTGGTCGGGCATTAGAAAAAAATGTATTAATGATGCTTGGTGCTGTTTATAAAGAAAAAAAAAGCAAGACGAAACATAACGTAATAAATTTACTTCACTTGATAAACAAGAAAATGTGTCGATTGTTTATACATTTTTCTAGCTACAAGTCTTCCATGCCTTAGAGTTTGCCTTGTCGCAAGTTTTAGTTCGAATTCGTGATGGATGACCTTTCAAAAATTGAGATGCAATGTTAAATTTTCTTGAGGATAGTTTGGATAAAATTCTAAAACTAGTAGGTTTCGATACGCAGGCAGTCAAATAGCAAGTGCGTATAGATTTATTGTGGCGTTTTGGGCATCACAAGTAATTCGATAAAGTTGAACTAAGCTGATTACCTTTTAAGGTATTTATTTCACTTAAAAGGTTCCCATTACCAATTTGAAAAATATCTACAAAATTATTTGCAATGAACAATCGCTGAACGAATGTTCATGAAGAACAATGTTTCTCTTCACAGTTAGTTTTATTTAAACCGGTGCTTAACTTCACCGTATAGCTGTCTCGAGAGCTCTATCGTCCACCACTTTCCCCAGTGGCTTCTGTCCCTCGCCTCTCCCTTTGCGTTTTCCTGGGGAGTCCGCCTCCCTCCTGAAATGTTGATTCTGACGTTTTTTTAATTACACCTGCAACTTTTAAGGGGGTGAACTCACAGCTGTGAGCACCCTCTTTGAATCTCGGAAACGTTAGAAGATAATGTGTGTGACAACCAGGTGCAAGAAGTCTGATTAACAAGCCGACTGTCCGACTGATTTAATGCCTTTCTGATCTGAGTTATTTGAGAACTGTAACACACGTGGTCTTTTTTTTTTTGGGGGGGGGGGTCGTCTGCTCCCCTATTGTGGCAGGCCCACGATGATCTAAGAGTTGAAATCGTCTCATTTTCCAGATGTCACAGTATAAAAACTCACATGATTACTTACCCCATCCTATGAGAGCATAGGTCCTCAAATGAATGTTCTCAATGGAGAATGTCCTAACCACTTGCATGTAGAGATACAATCCTTCAACTAACATCCAAAAGAAATTGGTCCCCATCAAATACGTCAGCAATATTACTAGGAAACATGCAACCTGCAAAGAAAGGATAATCTTTAATCACTTATAGTTTAACAGTACTCCATTGATTGGTTCGGTTTCATGGCGCAAGGGCTATATTTGACAATACTGCGCCAGACACAGGACAAACTGAGCACACAAGTTTTACTCACACAGATGAGAGAAATACATGCAGGGCGTAATAAAACCAACTTCACGTACAATTCGCACTTTGCTAGCGCAGTGGACATACCCATAAAGCAAATATAGAAGCAGAGTGAGTAATGGTGACCTTTTTTATGTGCCCAGGATCACGTGATAAAAACTAGTAGTAACGTGACCATTAGCCCGATTTTGTCTGCCGGGTGGAACCTAACACTCACCATCTGATTGGTCCGCGGGATAGGAGAAGACGCCCATCCATTGATTCATTATCTGATTGATCCATTGATAGATCATCAGATAGTTGTAGACTTCAGCAATTTCTCCACTTTTATCGCCACTCTAGAAACTGGGATTCACATCCCTATTCCATTATTCAATGTTACATCGCCAAACGAGGCGGCGAGAAGATGCCAAATCGGCCAACCTAGACAATATTCGACAGAACAGTCAAGTGACTTCAACTTACACTTTTTGAAGAACCTCTTAAGTGCAATGCTCATTCTACGTTTATTTCACGTCTATGGGCATACCCAACTGCGAGGCGACCATCTAAGAAGTTCTCTGATGACAGCGTGACGAGTGAACGGAGAGTTGAACTGCCAATGATGTAAAAGACGAAAGATAATCGAGTTACCTTTGCTGTGGAAGGATTGGGATTTGATTGCAAAGTTGCGGTCAGTATCCACGTCACATCAATGAGTACGTAGGTGATCATGAGATTCGCATGGATGGTGTTTCGTAAGCACCGCAAGTCTCTGAAATATTAAATGGAAAAACTGTATTCTCATTTTCATCAAATAGACAACTTAAAATATTGGATTGAATGTATCCGACTTATAGTGGTTTTGTATTTACTGATAGACACATTAGATATTATATGCTCATTCTATACCAGGGATGGCCAACTTTTTACGAAACATGCGTCAATTGTTTTCACATACAAGTTCAAATACGCCTTAGGATGTGATGAGTTTACTATAATCTAATTTTAGATTTTCTAGGCATGATTTTTTACTTTTTCAAATATATCTGCATCCTTTTGTTTTACCATGCAGTAACTCCAGACTGTCATGTTCTTAAGACATTAAAATTGCAATCAATTCCTCTAATAAAAGTTCTTAATTGGGCTACATCCCATATCCGTTGATTCATCCAAAGCTAGAGAAAAGCAAGTGCAATAATGGACAAGGACTTCCAGTTGCTGATTTGGTAACTGTCTGCCTTGATATAGCAATTTCGTCTGCTTTTCTTTGAATACCTTTATTAGGAAGTAGCGTGCAAATATTTGGAGACGGGGCATAACAATTTCTGAATTCTGAACATTTGAATTGAGAGCACTCTGATGTTCAAAATATGAAGATGGATTCAGTTGTGGCACCTACTTCAAAAGAATAAGTAGGCGCAAGAATGCAGTGCGCCACTTGTAATCATCCAATGTGCCACAGGTTGGCCATCCCTGTTCTATACAATCTTTTCCCGTTGTCTCAATATTTTGTAAACTGACTACAGTATAGCTTTAAAGATGTGCGGATGGATGGAGGGAGGGGGGGGGTTGCACGATAAATCTGTCAGTGCCTCAAATGTCCTCATGTTAGCGTAGTATGGAGGTTCGGAGCAAGTGTGTGGGTGCCAGCTCAGGTATTGACCTCGTCATCTGACCATAATTCTAAATGACGAAATGTACTTGGATCATTTCCTTCGGGAATGAACTCGGACTGTCGCAAATAACCCGTTGCGTTGTTTCAATGTGACACTTGGTCAACTACCAACTATTTTGCTTGGCATTTTTTTGAGGCAAAGCAAAAAAATAATAAAACATTTTTTGTTTCAATCACTTCCCCCCCACCCTCCCCAACTTAATCGATGCAAAGGACAAGTACAACTAATGTTAAAAAGCAATTGTTTAAATAAAAATTGGAGGTAATAGTGATTTTATAAATTGAAATCGTAAATTATCTAGAAGGAATGAAATCAAACCTACTTGAAATGAAAGAAGACAAGCAGTGCCAGACTTAGAGCAACTAGTGAAATACCATATCCTACATAATAAATAGTAGAAGCTTCCTTCATGTCCCAGAGAACCTTGACGGGAAAAAAATCACTGTTAACTTAGAATTAGACGTTATACTCCATAGAGATGTTTAAAAAATGGCACATTTTGATGTGTCAAAAAATATAAAGGACAAATTATGTGCAATTTGATCAGAAATACGGACATCCATATTATCCTGTCATTTCTTGTAGCAGACTAAAAAATTTTAAAACTAAAGTACATTTCCCATATTGATTGGAAGATACTCACCGTAGTTATTTTAATATGAGAGTATAGATTGCAACAGCCTAGTGCAAATAAATGCTACACGAGGATCCATTTTGTCCAAGGTCAGACCTCAAAGTCCTATGAGCTACAACTCTATAGGATCTATTTCTATCTATTCAGACAGAAAGGTAGCTGGTAGTTTGCAGACTTTATGTTTTTTGACTTGCCTTGAACCATTAGGGAAAACCAGTGTTTTTCTATACGTAGTTCAAGCTGTTATATTTGTTTTCCGTAATTCAAAGTAAAGATATAGGTTATCATGTATTCACATTTGAATCGTTGTGAAAAGGAAGTAATCCATATTAGTATTCCATATTAGTATAAAATATAGGTGAACGTGAAATGTATAAATACGAGTTATGTACTTTTTACAATGATGATATACATCATGAACTCCATGCTAAAACTTTTGTGCACAATTTAAAGTGTAAATTTTTAGTGCAGCGATGAAAATAGAAATATTATAATATATATACAACATAACCTTTAAAATTTTAACACATTAAAAGCAATGTGGGTGCTCATTAACATGATAGTTCTTGTGAAACTTACACATAGAATAAGTTTGCCATTTCAATGTCGAAGGAGCCAAAGTTGGGAACTAAAAAGGAAATAAACCTTAAAAGTGCCTTAGACGAGATGTCGTCCATCAAGATCTGGCTAATTTTGCTCATGATGAGATTTCTCGTCAGTATATTGGCGATTTTTAATGGTGATGAACGGTAAATTTTCTTTTATTGACACAATATCTCGTCCACTTAGATTTGGCTAATTTTGGTCATGACGAGATTTATCGTCAAGATATTGCGATTTTTTAATGGTGATGAATTGTTAATTTTCTTCCAATGACAAGATATAGCGTCCACCAAGATATAACAAATTTTGCTCATGACGAGATTTCTCGTCAAGATATTGAGGATTTTTTAATGGTGATGAATGGTCAATTTTCTTTTAATGACAAGATATCTCGTCTACCAACTTAAGGTCAGTTTTTCAAATGATGAGATATCTCATCGTGACAAACAGTAGTAGAATTAAGTATGGGCACAATGTTTGCCAGTTATATTCCTTCCGTCCGAATAGGACATTTTACCGCAAAAGGTATTTCTACATTTTCATGCCGTGCACTGGAGAAAAGTATTTGAAAATAAATATTTTTTTCAAAATGAAGGATTATTACCTGCAGAAATTCGTCTTCATGGAGTCGTATGGGCCGACAGGATCTGTAATTGGACCATGTTGACCACGTTCCGTTGTCAAGACACAAACGACTGGCATTACCTGTAGAACAAAGAAGGTAGGTGATTAGATTTTGACTGCTTAATGAAGTAGGTCTATCGGGAGCTTTTGAATCTGATTAGAAAAATGAAGCTCATAAGGTAAAAGTTAACTTGTTATTTGCAAAACTGACTAGATATTGATAGACGAAATCTATCGTATCTACAAGAAACTTGATCAGACCTTCATCGTGCCATCATCAAACGTATTGGCAATATCTTTATGACGAGATATCTTGCCATAGCAAAATTGGTTAGATCTTGATGGATGAGATATCTGGTCGAAGGAATTAATAACGAGTGAAAAGAGGCTTCAAATATATAAATCAAGAGGTGCAAATTCGATGGGCAGTTTGCCCTTGGTGATTGCATCAGTAAATTCATCTCACATTCTTTCACCATTTTAAGTTGAATGTGCTTATAATTTTTTGTGAATTTGTAAGACGCCGTGCCTTTTTAAGAACAGAGTTGTAAGATGCTTTTAGATTTAAAAAACTGATTGTTGATCATTTATAACATGTTTCTTACTATTCGTGTCATAGCGAACACCATTGAATTCCGAAAAGCAGGGGACGCTGGCGATGCTTCCACTCTGTGTCGTGGGCCAACAGGAGACGCCGTCCCAAGTTGCATTGCAGAACAGCTTTGAATCTGCAACACGAAAAAGAATTCAACACCTTTTATTCACATATGAAATGAGCATCTACACATACGTCAAATCTTTAATACAGTATTAGATGCAAGGATATATCCAAGATTTGTTCCCCCTTGGCAATGAAGAAGGTCGTTAATGGAATCAACGTTGCACTGGACAAGCACGACGGGCTATTGACGATAGTCCTGGATTCATCCTGAATTGAGATCCGAGGACTCATAATTTTGAACCACGCTCAGATGACGAGATCAGCACCTGAGACGGCATTCCACTCTTTAAACTTCCACATCACATCAACGTGATGACATTTGGGGCCACGACAAATTAATAACTAGACTCGTTCTGTGTGGTCTATTGGTGACAATCCTGAATCCATCCTGAATTGAAAGATCCGATGACACATCGTAATTTTAAATCGCGCTTAGATGATGAGGTCAGCACCTGAGACGGCACTCCACTCTTTACACTTACACGCCACACCAACGTGAGGACATTTGAGGCCACGACAGGTTAATAAATAGACTCCTTCAAAATAATGGGACCTAAGTGTCAAATCTAGACTACGTTAAGTTTAGTATTGATTTTAAACGGATGAAAAATATAGCAACAGGTTATCCGAAATATTCTTCAGTGAGATTGTACAGTACAATCCTCCCGCCGTCCTCCCCCCTCCCACCCAAAAAAAGCTAAGAACCTTTAAAACAACTTGTGTGTAACCATTAGAAAGGGTGTCGTAAAGATTCAACAGGTTTTTTTTTAGAAAAAAGAGGGAGTGTGACCAGAGGTGAGGCCTTTTGAGGACGCTTTGCTTGCACAGTAGTTTTTCCGTTAATTCTTAAGTTTAAATTACCCAGTCCTTTTACAACTTTTCTGTGAAATATCTTTCAAGTAAATAAACCTAATTTAATTGACCTTTAATCAACGAATCCTTCAAAACACTACAAAATGGCCACGGCGTGCTCATCAGACCACAATTGAAGGAGGTACGGTGAAAATTATTACTAAGATACTTAAAGATGCACTTATGTACAACGAATGGGGATCGACTTTAAATTATAAGTCTTGCTTAAATTTGCCCTTCGGGTAACAAAAATGACCGTAGAACAGCAAACCAAACCAAACCTAAACTATTCAAGAGAAATAAATAATGAAAATAATTGTAGATGTATATTGAGAAAGTTGTAATAGTGACAGTTCACAGAACGTAAGTTTATGTACTAGAAGAGAAACGGTGGTATATATTAATTCAAACTGACCGATAACATTCGAAATTTGATGTTTCTCCTTGTACTCTTATCCGGTGATAAATTCATTTGTTAGAGCATATTTGTGTGCCATCTTAAATAAATATTTGTAGCATGGTTACTGTGTATAAATAAGAAGTTACAGTTTGTTACAAATTATTTTAAGCTATCAAATTTCTAGATTAAAAAGGATTGCTGATTTAAAAACAGAAAGCATTTCCTGTATAGAAACACCGCGTTAGATATTAAAAAGATTGTCTTACAAATTTAAAGTATCGGTAGATTAGATTGTCTATGCAACTTTATATTCTAACGGAGAAAAAAAACTTTGGAATAAAATGATGTAGCAGCGAGATAAATTGGAAATAATATTGTGTAACATTCTTTCAGGGGGTTCATCCTCTGCGGAACACCGATGTGGTTAAATTAATAACATATATGCCATTAATTGAAATTCTTTTTGAGTCGAGAATAAATTTATATTCTTTTCAAAGCATTTAATAAAATTCAATTTTTCACAGATGGGACACGTTTATTATGCTAAGTGATTACATAAGGCTATCTACTTTTTCTTGGGAATTATTTTAATCATTCTTCAGTATATACAGACAGTATCCATTATTTTGCAGCTTATTTTTTCTTCATATGATTCAGAGCGAAAGGAATTTCATTAACTACCTTGTGAAGGTGAAAAAATTGGGAAGCTCCCTGACAAAAGAAATTTCGAAAAGAAAATTAATGGCTCACCATTGTTTTTCCCTTCTCTCGTATAAAAGAATATTCTTTGAAAGAAAGGAACAAAAATAATTCACTAGAATTTCCAACAGAACGCTGAAAAAGAAATTCCAACTCGCGGTTTATCATATTTCAACTAGGGATGCAACATCGACAACAAAACATGGATGTTTTGAAACATCGATGTTCAAAATTTAAACATCGAAGTTAATAATACATTGCCCCCAAACCAGCGAGGTTTTCAAACATCGATGTTTTTAAACATCAGTGTTTTTGAACATTCCCCCTTTCCATTTCTTAAAACTGGTTCAGTAACCTCAAGCATCAATGTTCGCCCGAGGGGAGATTTAATTTGTCATTTGTTGCGTTTATTAATTTATAAGAAAGATTTTATAACTGTCAAAACAAAGTTAAAACTTTTAATAAGAACAATTAACAAAGTTTTTATTTTCAAATTGAATAATATTAATGAAAGTAATATTTACAACAATTTGACATCGGTACCACTAACTAAACTCACTGCTAAAAGTTAAGCACGAAAGGTAAAATGCGAAAAAAAACCGACAAGTACAGCTTTCATTGACACAAAATGCGGCAGGGAAGTACAAAGAGGTTAACGCATGAAACAAAACAAAAAATTAAATACAAAGATGAAAACAATATTGAATTTTCATAAATTATAAGATTAAATCAAATTGGAGTCATTAACAAAATGATGTTTAAATCCAAAACAAATAAACGAAACCGACTTAATTAGGGTACGGGACAACCCCTCATCTTCATACAAAGTTTACAGCGTGTGACCATGCTTTCCATAAGGTGATCAACCACCCAAGAGTCAAGTAATCACCATTTCTCCTGTAGAGCAGTTTTCAACTCTGAGAGTATCTGGGGGTGGGAAACGTGCAGACACAGCATGGCCGAGGGCATCTCAAAAATTTTCAAAGGGATTAAGGTTGGGCGAGTACTCCTGGCCAAACCATACGCGCAATTCCCTCGCTCTACAGGTAGTCGTCGACGATGTTAGCTCTATGGGTTCGCTCATTATCCATAAAACGAAGGAAGGATCAACTCCTGCAGCGTACAATATCACAGTCGGTTCTAGGACTTCAACCCGATACAAGACAGCCGTCACAGAACCCCGTCTATAGATGGTGTGATATCCCAACGAAATCCCGGCTCACATCATAATGCTTCCACTTCGGAATGCGTGCTGCTCAATGATGTTCTGGGGTCGATTGTGTGTGGCTTGTTCTCTCCAGACCCTTACACGTTTGTCATCTGGCTCCAGGGCAAATTACGACACATCCGTGAACATAATTTTTGTCCAATCAGACACAGTCCAATTCACATCTTGCCGACACCACTTTAATCGTGCCCTTCTGGATTGGGCAGATAGAGGAACACAAACTCGTGGTACCCGGGCGAACAGTCCATTCATCTGTAGCCTTTGGCACACAGTAGGAGCAGATATCATCTTATCAATGGACGCTGCAAGCGTAGATGCTACACGTGTGGAGGTTTCTCTTCGATTTTGCTTCGCTACAACAGCAATATATCCATCTTTTGCTGGGGTCGTAACCCTTGGGCGGCCGGACACAGGTCTTCGGATAACTGTTTGCCTTGTTTGGAATTGTTTCCATAATAGTGAAATGACAGAAGGATGAACGCCGAAGAAAAGAGCAACATCAGTGGTTGATTGTCCTGCTTCAAGGCGTCCCACAGAACGCCAGTCCTCACTTTCTACCATTCGTCTTCTGGAAGCCATAGAATTAAGTTTGTATTGAAAACAAATCGTACTAAAGTTCTAAACACTTTTTCATCAGCAATTACATGCAACTCCTCTAATCCTTCATAGTGCTGGCTTCTTATAGGACTGCCTTTTTTGCATGTTTCTGGACACGAAACCGGGATCGGCTGGTACATAACACATTTGCATACTTCCAACCACCTCTGCTGCAAATTGCAGCCTCTCAAATTCAGATTGGCTTCTGGAAATCAACATTTTCTTCTCCGTGCTTAACTTTTAGCAGTGAGTGTATAAGTATAATTAGGTAGGTACATAACAATAATTATTGTTAGTTATTATTAATTATTTATCAACTTCAGGAGGGGGAGGAAATCATAACAAACGTATTTGTTATTTACTGCAAATAAAAAATATTGGGGCCTATAATTATTATTTGCTTCAATATTTGTTAGTTACAGTTTGTTAACAAATAATTTTGTTAACAAATAATTTTGTTAACTTTCTCTACCTTAAGCTGACTTATTTTTCATTAACTATCCCACCAGTTAGGGAGAAAAACTTTTTATGGTGGGACGGATGTCGCCACCACTGACAAATACTTAGTTGCGGGGTTATTTTTTTAAATTTTTACTATGGTACTTTTTGCATTCAAAAATAAAACATCGACAATGTTATAACATCGATGTTAAACAAACATCGGCTTCAATAAATCGATGTTTTGAAAACATCTACATCGATGTCGCGTCACAAATTTTAACATGCTCTTCCATTTTCTCAGGTAGAATAAAACTACATAAACAGTCTTTCTTGTATACATTGGCTAATGGGCTTGGCTACCTTGGCTTGGATTAGAACCGTACTAATAACTAGTTGGTCTTCCTAGTTCTGATGACAGACGTAGGGCCGCGGTATCCCGGTTGGAAGAGTAACGGGCTAGTAACCGGAGGGTTGCGAGTTCGAATCCAACCAAAGACCGTCGTGTTCAAAAGGGGGCTGGTGCAAATTTAAATCTGTCATGACCTTAAATGTACTCACGTTGGAATATATAGAAGTTTCGAGAGCAGCTGCCCGGTCAGGTGTTAATTTCGTCATCTGACCGTGGTTCCAAATTACGAGGCGTTGTCCTCTTTTTGACGGATCCCTGACTGCCATGACCTTAAATGTCCTCACATTGGAATATGTGGAAGTTACGAGAGCAGGTGCCCGGTCAGGTGTTAATTTCGTCATCTGACCGTGGTTCCAAATTACGAGGCGTTGTCCTCTTTTTGACGGATCCCTGACTGCCACTAATAGCCCGTTCTGTTGCTAAAGTGCGACGTAAATTCAACTACCTATTCAGATTAAAGAGCAGCGGTAACCAAAGGGTTTCGAGTTCGAAACTCAATCAAACCAGCCACCGTCATGTGGGTGGGATCTGGAGCACGTTAAATCTGTTGCAGCTTCAAAAATCCTTAAGTTGGCGTGGTGTGGAAGTTTGAAGAGGGGGTGCCAGCGGAGGTGTTGACTTTGTCATCCGATCGTGCTTCAAAAATACTACTGCTAATACCTAATAATTCAACTACTACCCAATTCATACATATTTATGAAGTCAAACAAGATTGTTTGTGAATTTCTATGAATATTTAACGTTAAATAATTCCTAGTTTGCTATTGCATAAGAATATTGAGTGCTAAAAGCTAAAATATATTATGCTATGGAGTACTGAAGCAAAAACAAAGATTGAATAACTCCTGCCTTCCACAACATTCACCCTTTATTGACAAAAGTACGTAAAGTTCCCTAGACATATTTACCTTTCACTTAAACCAGTATTCTAATATGTGAACTTTATTCCGCTTGTGCTATGAGTATTTTTTTTGTGATATGGTAGGGGGTTAAACAAAAATTGATTTTATCTTTCTATTCAGGAAGAAAAATGAAATATTGCAAGAGAAGGACGGCTAAATGAATTCAGGAAGCAATTTCGTACCAGTCGATAGTTATTTATAATCAAGCACACGGTAATAAAATATTTATGAGCATGCTCTCACTTTTGTTTGGACAAAATTGCTGATTTATCATCTGAGTTACCTTATCATTGCATATATCTCACACCCAATGATAAAATATTGATCTTACACACACTTTTTCTTTATATGAAATAGAGGCAGGATAAAATTTATTGATAAATCGATCTAGAACTTATATTGCAGTCTTGAGGTTTTGTTCTCAGAACCCTACAGATAATTTCACTTTTGGCTGCTCTTGAATTTAAAACTTAATAATTTTGAATAAGTTCAAAATAAAAGTATATATAATTTATGGGAACTTTCAATCAATAATTTCAAGACATTGGATGTAATAAAAGCACCCAGCGGTGTGATACTTTATTTCAAGATGATGAAGGCATTTAATTTGAAATAATTTAAATATATGAAAAATCGTATATTCTCACCTGCTTGATAAAATGTTAGACAAAGCAAAAGACTGAGAATTTCTAAGGTTAAATTAAATCGCTGAGCTTAAAAACAGCAGTTGAAAAGTAAAATCTTCAGATTTAACACAGCATGGAAAGACGAGAATGTTCTCAAACCTTCCATCATGCCCTTCATAGTTGAGGTCATGTTTTTTCTACACGAAAACAAAATGTCATGGTTGTGAGTTAATAACATTCTCCCAGTCGACTGAAGATTGCTTTCGTTCAGCCGTGGTCAAACAGAATGAGCAAAGCGACATGCGCAGACCAATCAGGAGTGTCGGCAAAAGCGGTGAAAATGCTCAGATTGGTTTATTTTTCTTGTCTCCTAAGTCGATATATTAAGGAATTACTACATTGAAAGGACAATGTATACCCAAATCGAAGTGATGCCTGCATTACCGCGCAGGCCAACCGGAGGTGCCGAAGCAAGCGGTGAAAACGATTTGATTGGTTTGCGCATGTCGCTTTGAACCTTCCTATTTCATGACGTCAAAGGCCTGGTGCACACATCCGGTGTTTCATCGTGCGGCGCTGCTGCCGCAACGCAAGTGCGGTCTGAGATACATTAGATCCAATGGAGTAGTGCACACATGCATCCGGCGCCGCACGTCCAACTTGCGTGCAGTTCCCTATGGTGCCGCAGCTCGCCACACATGCTTCCCCGATCTGTAGTACCTTCTTTTCTTAAATAAATGGAATATAAATAATAATTAATAAATGGTTGTTTCCAGTAACGTCTATTTTGTTTCAAAATATACTTTTTTTTGCACCAAGCGAAATAAACACGTTTTCTTCGATAGAATATCTATCGCAAATGGCGCAAAATGAGATCTTGCGTCAATTCACGGTTATGTGCGCATTGTTGGGCTTCGGTGCCGCAGTGGCGCCGCACGTTGAAATGTGTGTGAAATCGGATGTGTGCAATGGGCCTTAATTGGACAAAAATATTTAGGGAAAGGAATTAAGGGTTAGAAAAAAAAAACCTTAACGAGCAAATTTTAAATATTGCATTTATGTGTATAGAATGTATGAGTTTGTATAAAAAAACATCACCATACCAGTAAATCGAATTTATAAGATATTGGATCATACCTCCAATACAGAAACTATTACGAAGATGGTAATGGTAAATAAGGCATAAAAATAAGGCTTTCGGTAGAAAACTGCCTCAAGCAATGAAGGCGGCTTCCTTTTGTGTAAGGCAGACCTTTCTGCTTCCAAGCATACAGAAGCTGAGACGGAAAATAATGGAAGTGGAATAAAGGACGATAATTGAGGGCTATATTTATTGCTCAGCTCAGTATCGTGTTCTCCAGGAAACCCCGTAGCATTCCGACCTTTAGAATTCTCCTATCGTATAATTCATGGTACGAGAGATCGATTTCGTTATTAAGATACAGTTCAGATGCATGCAGATTTACTATTCCACTATGCGGTAAAATGAAATGATTTTGCAAAGCCTTATGGCCCCATTGCATAGTTAATAAATATGGTAGGCATTTTAATTAACGGAGCACTGGAGCAACAACGTTCTATTGGTGACGGTCAGGGATCAAACTTGAATGGAAAGATCCGAGGACAACATCACGTAATTTTGAACCACGATGAGGTCCAACGTGAGCTGGTACTCTTCTCAATTTTTCTTCACCACGCCAACGTCAGGACATACACTCATTGACATAAAAATTTGGGCACCAAGAAAAAGTCGTCAAAATGAAACGAAATTTTACACATGTAACTACTACTTTGATATCAGTAAATGATTAGAAAATCAAAGAAAAATTATCATTTATTGCAGAAAAAAGTACAAATGAACGGAAATTTTAGTACTCTGTTGGACTCTCTCTAGCGCGAATGCGAGATGCGATACGAGCGGGCATTGAGGCATACAAGTTCCGTATGATGTCCTGGGACATTTCGTTCCACAGTTGCTGTAAACGCGCCTCTAGTACTACCAAACTCATAGGGTGTCCAACTTGCCGTCCCAAATGATTCCAGATATGCTCAATTGGTGACCAATCTGGGGATCGAGCAGGCCAGGGAAGGGTGGTAATATGGCGGAGGCAATCTTGTGACATCCTTGTGGTGTGTGGCCGAGCATTGTCTTGTTGAAAAATGGCTCTTGGGAGCCTTGCCATGAGTGGTATCATATGTGGCTGAAAGATGTCATGGACGTATCACTGGTCTGTCATTGTGCCATGGATCAATGTTAGGGGTGACCGTGTATCGTAAGCAATGGCACCCCATTCCATCACACCAGCTGTGGGAGCGGTGTGTCGCTGTAAAGCGAAGGCAGGATTGAGGCGTTCATTACAGTAAAATTAAACTATTTATTTACATAAATTAAATATTTACAAGAAAATTTAAAAAGATAATTAAGGGCACAGCCATCGACAACCGAATCCTGCCTGAAGCCAAAGTAACAAATGGCAAACAGAGACGTCTGTCTCTCGTCGATTCTCGAAACCGAATCTCCTAAAATCCATGTTCGCTTCGCTCAACAGAACCGCAGCTGCCAACGAGAGGGGGTGAATTCCGAGCCCTCTAGAGATGTTTATGTCCTCTCCAGAACAGAAACCCCCCCACACAGATGCGAAAACCGTCTGTCATGCCGACTTGAGTTCCCCACAGCAAAACTTGATCCCAGACATGGGATTAGGGAACCGACGGAAACTCCAGCTGTGTCTATGGATCAAATGGAACGCCGGGCCGCCGATGAGAAAATACTCTCTTTCGGTATTTTGTGAAAACCCGCACGTGCAAAGTCTGAAGTTCGTTTTGCATTTCGAAACATTCCAGCGTCCACGTGTTAGGGAAAAGGGTCGGCTAGTACCATATGGTACAATCGCCCCCACTACTGAAAAAACTTTTCCCAAAGATGAAAAGTTTTCAACGTACGCATCCACAGACGCACGGATAATCACCCACTGGCCATTCAGAATAACAGATCACTTACCACCGCCATATCCTGAAACCGTGACTCAAGAATATGTGTAAGGCAAGTTCAATCCAATCAATTTAAAATTCATATACCGGAGTAACTTTCTACTCCCTTACAGTATGGTCACTCAAGGCTCAAATACCAAATTAAAATAAACACTAAACTTTAAGACTTATACCAAATTCGTTAAAACTAAAACCAAATCACATTAACCACATCTCATATAAGAATTTCGTTAAGTGAAACCCAAAATTTCAATACACAATACGAACTATACAAATTCCATTAACCAGACAAAAATACAACAAAGCATATTTCTAAATTCAATATTTTCGCTAAGCGAACCCAGAATAAACAAACCACACGAACTATAATAATACTTTCATTAAACAAACCAAAATACACCAAAACATATATAAAATATCTCAATCTTGTTAAGCGAAAACCAAATTCCTAAGTTTCACTCAACACACGTCATGAGTTGCAATTTTAAGACTACAAATCTTTGACAGTGGTTTAGAATGACAGAGTGAAAACATCCTAAACACAAAATTAATTTCCGCTCTACACAAAGCATAACTTAAATTTGCACGTAGCTTTCAGCGAAAAGTACTCGAGTGAAGAACATAGATACAAGAAATCAATTCCACCATACGTAAAACATAGTTTACAACTTTTAACATTTAAAATCCTCAGCAAAAGATACTGATATCATTGAATGAATATTTCATAATTACAAGGCTACCAATTTCACTCCGAGCAAACATGATTCACAATT
The DNA here is from genome assembly GCA_947359465.1 of Metellina segmentata. Taxonomy (NCBI): domain Eukaryota; kingdom Metazoa; phylum Arthropoda; class Arachnida; order Araneae; family Tetragnathidae; genus Metellina; species Metellina segmentata. Next base: position 30,129,176 of record OX375876.1, on the reverse strand, counting down.
TTAGCACTTAAAATCTCCAGCAAGAATAAAGAAACATTTAAGTGAAATGCCCATAACTACAAAAATCTCCATTTCACTCAACTCAAAACATGATTCGCAATAATATTACACTATACAACACAAATCTTCCTCAATTACATTTTATTTAGCTCTTTGAATTTTCGTGAAAAGCGCGACTCAGACTGTCGGCGTTCAAGTGTTTTTTTCTTTCCCAGATCGGGTGTTCGATCGCGGATTTTCCAATTTTTTTGGTCGATGCATTGCCAAAATCATCAATACCCTCCCAATTTCACATTCCTGCCAATCTCGTGACAATTTTGTCTGGGGTCCTAACCATTTCTCATACCGCAAGGTGTCTGGGGTTTTTATACTCTTCCCGTGCACCAACTCACTAGCAACTCTTTTCTTTTCCCCTTTTGGCCCATGTGACCTATTTCAAAAGTTTCCTCCTGAACGGAAACGGACACCTCTAATTCTTCTTCTAACCCTGGGCCACCTTCCGTTATCTTTCCCTTACTGCTATTCGGTATTTCCAGGAAAATCATTCCCGTCGTTTTACTTGCTACCCCCACTGGAAGAACCAACAGTTCTTTCGATCGCACCTTTGTGTCGGTCTGGATTACCACCCTCGGAGAGCATAACTTGGCTACTTGGGGACTTACTTTCTCCCCTCCAGAAACATCATCGTCTCTCTGCCCCTTTAGTTCTTTTTTCTGGTCGTTAGCCTCTGTCATAGGAAGACTAATAGGCTCGCCCGATCTCAACTCCGCGTCGGTCTTATTTATCGCCAACGGGGCCGCAACATTTTCTCCACACTTCTGCAAGAGGGTTTCAACTGAACTACTTTGCTCAGATCTCTTTTGTAGATACGGCATCAGTAATTCATGTTCGGCCTCCCCTCCGAGTCTATTTACCGATTCAACTGACATTCTTTTCCCCAACCTCGGACAATTTGGCCTTAAATGGTCGCTCGCGTTGCACTCAAAACACCGCGACATAAGTCTCCGGTCAGAAGTGTCAAATTTCCCTCCCGGGGAACTAGGCGGGAAAAAATCGTTCCTCTCTCGAGTGGGGGCCGGTGGGTAATTCTCCTCCCTTACCTTTGCTGGGAAAAATGTTCTTCCCTGGGCTTTTGGTCGGGATGCCTCAATCCGTAGTTTTTCAAGCTCAAAGTTATACCGTCTTTCTTGTTCCATATCCTCTCTCTCCTCTATAACCCTTTCTCTATCCTTTCTTTCTTGTATAACCCTTTCTAACGCCACTTTTGTGCATTCCTCATCGTAGGAATCGTGCGAGATGATTAAATCCTTAATTTGGGGTGCAAATAATCCCAGAGTAACCGTTATTCCCAAAAGTTCAGCTAGTTCCTCTAGATCTTGTTCCTCTAGATCATCTCTTTGCCCAAGTACGCCATTTCGAGAATTCAAAATTACTTCTCTACTTTTCTTGCACAACACCCAATTCAATACTTTTTACGGCATACAGTATGCAACATACCATACCATAATTTAGCAATTCTCATATACACAATACAGAATCAAGATACTTAAGCTAAATCAATTTCCTTTAGAGTGACCACACTAATTGATATTAACAAAATTTTAGCTATTACACAATTCTTGAAACTTAGTCACAGTGACAAAATAGGGAAATGGCACTAACCTGTATCTGCTGACTTGGATCACTTGGCACCACTGTCCACAGGCTGGACCACGGGTGGAAACACTGCACTGCACTGCACTATCTTCGGCTAAAAAGCCCACAAACACACTCTTCGGCTGAAAGCCCACTGGTGTAGGTCATCTCGACCTCTTCTACAACGCGCACAAATAACACTGCGCCACTGACGAAAAAACGGTTCGCGATGAACCTATATTAAACGGTCAAGATGACCTCTGGACGAACCGATGGGAACTTTTTCCCAATAATAAACGGTCAAGATGACCTCTGGACGAACCGATGGGAACTTTTCCCAATAATAAACGGACAAGATGACCTCTGGACGAACCGATGGGAGCTTTTCCCAATAATAAACGGTCAAGATGACCTCTGGACGAACCGGTGGGGAATCTATTCCCCTGATGAACTGGACTTGTCGAACTTTCCGTCGATTCCGCTCACGCTCCGTTGAAAAGGACCGGCAACTCGAAAGCAAAACCAGAACTTCTTGCGACGAGTTTCCGTTTCGGTGATGGATGGGGTCGGTGACCCCGGTACCTCCTTCTCGCTTTCTCTAAGACAAGGGAAACGGTCTCCAGCGAAAATCCGAACTTCTGGTTGCGAAGTTCTATCAGGTTTCAGCGAAAATGACAATCCGACAGCGGAAATGACAATCCGAACTTCTGGTTACGAAGTTCTATCGGCCTTCTCTTTCAGGCAAAACGGCAGGTTCGATTTACTTGTCGAGGCTGTTTTAATCTATCCCACCCTGCTGCCACCATATTAATAAGCTGTACCGTCATGTAAGAATTAGACGGACAGCTGGTTTAAAATTAAACTATTTATTTACATAAATTAAATATTTACAAGAAAATTTAAAAAGATAATTAAGGGCACAGCCATCGACAACCGAATCCTGCCTGAAGCCAAAGTAACAAATGGCAAACAGAGACGTCTGTCTCTCGTCGATTCTCGAAACCGAATCTCCTAAAATCCATGTTCGCTTCGCTCAACAGAACCGCAGCTGCCAACGAGTATTCCGAGCCCTCTAGAGATGTTTATGTCCTCTCCAGAACAGAAACACCCCCACACAGATGCGAAAACCGTCTGTCATACCGACTTGAGTTCCCCACAGCAAAACTTGATCCCAGACATGGGATTAGGGAACCGACGGAAACTACAGCTGTGTCTATGGATCAAATGGAACGCCGGGCCGCCGATGAGAAAATACTCTCTTTCGGTATTTTGTGAAAACCCGCACGTGCAAAGTCTGAAGTTGTTTTTGCATTTCGAAACATTCCAGCGTCCACGTGTTAGGGAAAAGGGTCGGCTAGTACCATATGGTACAACCTTCATGCAAGTTTCGTTACGATTCCACAATTATTTCAAGGTGCGCAAATTTTTATGGCAATGAGTGGATGATGCCATATCAGATTTAGCATGCATCAGCCCCCCTTTGTACACTACGGCTTTTGACTGGATTCCGTTACTATTCCAACCGGTGGCCCCCGTTGCTGTCATAAAATAGCATGATTCGGTTTTGCTACGGATTTGATTGTTTCAAAATTAAGTGGTATTGTCCTCAAATCTTTCTCTCCGGGAAGTGATCCCGAACCGTCGTCAATAGCCCGTTGTATTGCTCCTGTGCGACGTTAATTAAATACCCAACTACAAATTTGAAATATGCGTCAGTATTAGGATTTTGAAATTAAAAAGTTTTTGCACAATTTGATATGAAAACGGCTTTTTGAGGAAATTGTATACATATGAATTTAGTGAGTTTATTCCTATCAAATGATACCATTGTATTTGCTGTAGTTTGAACAGATGTATGAACAAAATAAGGTTTTCTCCTGTAAATTGTACAGGATAGTAAGTCTTATTACAATACCTGTAGGCATATTTTTGTCTTTTCCTACAAGACTGGTTTTCCTTTCTTCATTTGAACTTTTATCATTCTGCATTAACATATAAAATTTGAGATTGCATCAATTTTGTGTGTTAATATTTACACCTGTTTAACCTAGGGTCATGACAGTATGTAACATAATTAGCAAAATAGGACCACACTCACGAATCTGTCTTTTTATGTGGTTATATTTTGGGAGTTCAGAAATACTTACTATTTATTGTTTCTCAAAACATTATACTTTATTTTTATATAGTATGTGAGCCATTTTTATTGAAAAATGTTATTTTAATTTTCACGATAAAAGTTGTACAAACATAAATCTTAACTTTGTATTTTTAGACTGATGTTAATCCTTTCATTCATCTATTGTTTTTCTTCGTCGTTTTATCCGTTAGTTTCCAAAGGGGATTTTTTGTTTTCAAACAAATAAAAAACGAAAACAAAAGTACTTTTAGATTTTAGATTCTTACAAACCAATTCTTTTTATAAAACATTGTTCTTAATCCATTTATAACTAATAGGATGAATTTTCTTTTATCTGATAGCTGTTTGATTAAGTTATAACTGGATTAACCTTGCTCTCTGTTTTGAACAAAAAGCATACATTAAAATTAGGGAATCAATTTTCATGCAACAATAAGCATTTCTAAAGGTTAAAACCATTACAGTGTTAAAATTAATGTCGAAAGCCTAACACTGAAGTAAGTGGATAATATTTTCACTGAATTAATTAGTGTTAAGGAATGTCTCAGTCAAATTAAGATATCAAGATCTAGTTTTACAGTCTCATATATTCTGCCAAAAATTTTTGTAAAAAAAATATACAATCTCGTAAACCTTTTTCTTAAAGAACTTAATTTTCGCTGGTTTGAAAGCCATTTCGCGCCACAGTTGCCCGATTTGTATAGTGGCGGATTACCAACCGGAGGGTTGCGAGTTCGAAACTTGATTCGATTAAAGACCATAGTGTACGTGAGGGCTGATATTCATGTGTCGTGGCGTCAAATGTCTTAACGTTGGCGTGGAGTGGAAGTTTGGAGAGTGGGTGTGCCAGCTTAGGTGTTGTTTTCGTCATCTGAGCTTTGTTCCAAATGGCGAAGTGTTTTCTTCGGATCTATACTGCTGTTTGCAAAAAATGCAACACCATGAAGGAGTCATCAGAATTAAATGAAATTTAACACACAAACGGCTTGTATTAGTATAAATAAATGAATAAATTTTCAAAGCAAAAAAAAAAAAACAATATTAAGTGTCCGAAATCAGTATTTGGTGTTGCCATCACGCGCTGCAATAAGTGCTGCTATACGACTTGGCATGGAGTGAAACAGATGTTGAATGTCTGCTTGTGGAAGATAATTCCATATTGTTTTTATGCGCACCCAAAGTTCGTCTTAAGAAGCTATAGGACGCGGATCACGAGCGAGACGCAGACCAACCAAATCCCACACTTGCTCAATAGGCGACATATCCGGCGAATAAGCAGGCCAAGGAAGAAGTTGCATGTGTTGGGCTGAAAAGAAGTCTCGAACATTCCTTGCAACCTGTGGGCGTGCATTATTCCGTTGAAAGATAGCTCCAGGGATGCCTTGAAGGAATGGAACGACTTCGGGCTCTAGCACTTCACGGACATACCTATTGCTACTCAGATTACCCTCAATTCGTAGCAGCTGAGCTCGTCCATGATACGAAATCGCACCCCAGACCATAATTTCGGGTGTTCGGCAGCTATGACGTTCGATAATGCACTCTGGAAGGCAGCGTTCACCGGCATAGCGTCTAACACGAATACGGCCATCATGGTTCCACAAATTAAAGCGGGATTCGTCAGAAAAGACAACTTGTTGCCAATCAGCTCGCCAGGCTCTATTGTCATGCGCCCATTGCAGACGCAGCCGTCGATGGTTTGGCGTGAGGTTGATCCTGTATAAAGGAATCCTTTCACGCAGTCCACGGTGCAGCAGACGTCGGCGAATTGACGAAGCCGACATTAGTACACCTGACACCTAGTACACCTGCAGTAGACCAAAGTGCTGCCAACTGCCTGGAGGAAGCTGTACTGTCATTCACCGCCACGTGGACCAGATGCCTATCATCGTACGCTGACGCCACCTTCCGTCGTCCACTCCCAGTTTTTCAAGTTGTCCAGTGCACGTCGGTACACTGCTTCCAAACTCGCATCACTGTGGAACTGTTCCGCTGCACACGAGTTCCTATTGCGTGATAGGAAAATACTCCTTCACGAAGGTCTATGATTCTCCCCCTTTCAAACTCCGTAAGTTGTTGAAATTTCACACTATTTCGTCGTGGAGACGTACTTAGGCCTCATTAAACGTTCGCCACTAAGAAATAACCATGCACTATTTTCAACATCCCTCTATAGCCCTCTATTTATACGCTTTCAGCATCAGTTCAGAGAGCACTGCTCACACCACGCAATACGTGGTGGCTCTGAAACTTTACTAATTCGCATAACATCCTATAATTGACATTTCCTCCAAATTTCATTTCATGATTCCTTCATGGTGTTGCATTTTTTACAAACAGCAGTGTATTTATTCGGGATGGATCCCATTGTAAGAGTTATAACACTCTAAACGCGGATACTCTGATAAAGCCGACACAAAGAATTCAAGAATCAAAAATATCTAGAATCAAAGATATCAAGAATTCAAGAATAAAAGAATTCAAAAATTAAAAATATCAAGAATCAAAGATATCAAGAATCAAAGATATCAAGAATTCAAGAATCAAAGATATCAAGAATTCAAGAATCAAAGATATCAAGAATTCAAGAATCAAAGATATCAAGAATTCAAGAATCAAAGAGTTCAAGAATCAAAGAATTCAAGAATCAAAGAATTCAAGAATCAAAGAATTCAAGAATCAAAGAATTCAAGAATCAAAGAATTCAAGAATCAAAGAATTCCAGAATCAAAGAATTCCAGAATCAAAGAATTCCAGAATCAAAGAATTCAAGAATCAAAGAATTCAAGAATCAAAGAATTCAAGAATCAAAGAATTCAAGAATTCCTTAATTGAAGATCATAAAACTCCTTTCAAGTGGTCAACTGTCAACAACTAACCCTAGAAGTACTGTTACAACACTCCATTTGACATTATATCGTTCATAAAGTTTTGGGCACTTGAAATAAACCCTCATCTGACGTTACGCTGAACTACGATCATTACGATCTCATAAATCTCAATCCCCTTGAGAACACTCAAAATTCCATCGACATGTGGTTTTCAGCTGAGAGCGGCCTGTCTGGAAGAGGCCAGAGACCATACAGAGGCCCTTGACAACTGAGAGCGAGGGACACTCTCGCTACTCTGCCCAACCTTTCTTGTCCCAAAATTTCTGTAAATTTGCTGTAAATATCTGCTAAGCAGTAGGATGCTATAGAAAAATGTTGTAGTGGTAAAACCCAAAGATCTTGTTCTCTTACGCTACCACTTCTTAATGTCATCACTTACGTTCATCCGAAGGGACTGATCCCGGACCGTCGTCAACAGCCTGTTGTGTGCTCTAGTCTGACGTTAACTAAAATTTCCATTACCATTACCGTTCATCCGGTTCACCTGACTATCACCAATAGCCCACTGAGTTGCTACTGTGATGTTAGTTAACTACCCACCAGAAACGCATTAATATATCGTCCATGATTCGATAACAAAAAACCCAATTTGAAAAGAAAAATTTTCTTTGACGATATTGATCGAATTTGCTTTTTGCCAAATTGAGGTGATTAATATGGTGTCAACATTTGTTTACTGATCAGCTCAAATGGGTGAATTTTCATAAGGATCTTAATAAGTGAATTTTCATAAGGTGCAGGATAGAGTGATGGTAGTTAATTCGATATTTCACAAATATACTCCCATAACCACCTTCTTGAAGAGTATGATAGGTATATCGATCGCTAAACCTGGTTCAATGCCTTGCAACGTGGTTCTCAGCAGGTAATTTCTAAATATTTGTTGAAGACATCGCACAAAATGGACATACACAACATCAAAACTTAGTTATGATGCTGCATATTTAAACAAGCAATCATTGCTGAGCACCAATCATTATCTTACATCACCCTTCTAAATCTCGTTATCTTTTTCTCTCCATGACACCATCTATAACGAATCTAACCTCTCTATTTATTCACAATCACAAAAAAGGTTCCTTTTCCAATAACGTTTAACCAACCATGTGGTTTTGACGATACACCTCGTGAATGGTCTGACCAATTTTACTAATGACATAATACCTCGTCATCGGGATTTTGCCAATTTTTTGAAGATCAAAATCTGGTCGGATGTTTCTGAGAACGAGATATTTCGTCCATCAAGATGTGGTCAGTTTATCTAATGGTGAGGTACTTTGTCAAGACAACCACCAGGAGGGTAAAGAAATGACATCTGATGACACCGTGCCTCCACATATTTGCCGCTGCGATTTAAAAAAAAGGCATGTCTTGGGAACACACAGCAAGGAACGAGACAAAGAGAGGCTAGTGACCCATCTGTCTTGTCGAATTATTTTACATTATTCAAGAATGTTCAAATGTTTCTGGGTAATCTTTCCTTCATTTAATCTTGATTTAATGCCACCTACTGGATATGGTGGTCATCCAATGGCCATACCATGGTGAACACACCGGTTCTCGTCCGATCACCTAAGTTGAGAACCTTCGGGCGCGGTCAGTACTTGGGAGGGTGACCACCTGGGAACACCGCATTTTTTATCAACCATGATTAGAACTACACCCGGATTAACTTAGAACTTCGGTTGATTGATAATTATAATCCGGGAACAGACACACACACCTTGGGTTGACCACGCCCACTCCCCGTTTTTCCTACCCTGCGCGGACAAGGGAATCTTCGAACCCTCACCTCAATTGTCCTACTGGAGGATTCCCCTACAACTCGTGGCTAATCCGTTGAGCGATTTAAGAAACACCGAGGAGGGGTCTGTGCTCCACATTGGAATAATTGGTGGTCATAGCGTTTGTTTTCCTACCACTCAGTGAGTCCCAGGTTCAAATCGTGTCTCGATAGCCCTAGTTGGAAGTGCCACCACATACGTGCCTCTTGAGCGTTTAATAATTGAGCGTTTAAAAATGGACTGGTCTAGGAACACACAGGAAGGAACAAGGCAAAGAGAGGCTGTTGACTCATCTGTCGTGTTGAATGATTTTACAGTCTACAAGAATGTTCAAGTGTTTCTGGGCAATCTTTCCATCATTTAATCTTGATTTAATGCCACCTACTTGTTTTATGGTGGTCATAGCGTTTGTCTACATAGCACTCGGTAAGTCCCAAGTTCGAATTGGGCCGCTATAGCCCTAATTGGAAGAATGACGGATTAGCAACCGGAGCTCAAATCCACTCAAATACCGTTGTACAAAGGGGGCTGGTGCACGTTAAATCCGTCGTGGCATCAAATATACTCACATTGGCGTGGTGTGAAAGTTTGGAGAGTGGGGTGCCAGCTCAGGTGTTGCCTCGTCATCTGACAGTGGTTTAAAATTAAGTGGTGTCTACGAAAGTTTTCCGCTGGGATTCATCCCGGACCGTTATCAATAGCCTGTTGTGTTGCTCCAGTAAGACGTTAATTAATATACCTTCCTACTCAGATTCGAATCCTGGTTTCTAAGTGCTTGTGATTGTCCTTATTAGGAGTAATGGCAACTACACGCTCCCTCACAAATAGTTGCCGGTTTGGCACTTGTCAGGCATTATATATATATATATATATATATATATATATATATATATATATATATATATATATAATTAGTTATGAAATCATACAGCTTCAGAATGATTTGAAGACATTTTATATTTTTCATCTGAACAAAGAGAGCAGCTACATCTTAACAAATAATATATCCAATGTCTCATTCTTTTTTCGATCATCGTTAACAGATCCTTGATGCACTTTATGAGTCCCATAGTTAGTTTTATGAAATATCTGGGAAATTAATATCATCGTTATTGTCTATACTTAAACTAATATCGAATAAAAGAGTTATGAATATTTAATTCCAAACCGTGAGTACCTTTGAATTTTGAGTTATCGTGTCAGCAAGCCATTTTGTTTTCTGACTACCACTTAAATCGAAGGTAAACCTTTCAGACATATCTGTAATATTATTCTCCACAACAGCAGTATAATCCAATCCAGAACGAAATTAAATTCCAAACTGATTTATTGAAACTTAATTTTCTTAAGACGAAGACACTTTCTCAAGAAACACTAATTCGCATCGTGCTAATTAATTTATATTTTCCACCGATGTAAATGTTCGGAGTTTCCAACAAGCTTTCCGAGTTTCACCACGATTCATAATAATCAAATATCTTCGACTATGTACGCACACTTAGGTGTAACTGCATTATCGCAATCTCTATGCAATGCGACTGCATTACTACACCGTCCGTTGGAAGTTAATTAACCTGCACGGCGAATGAAATGAAGTCGCGGTCTTTTCCTTCGCTCTCACACAACGAAGGCCGAGAGCCTTCCCTTAATTAACGATCCGAGGCAATAAAAGCGGATAAAATGAGACGATGTTGGCAAAGAACAATGGAATGCAGTTAATAAATCCTATGATTCACTTTCAGGTGGGCTTTGTTTTAATTAAAACTTTTCTGCGCAGCTGCGTCGAACGTCGGGAAGATGACGTTTGTTTTGTTGATTCTTGAAGAGCATCGTTTTGTCTTGATTATCTCTGGGCAGGTCAATCAAATTAAGTCGCATGTCCCGCTCAATGTAAAGAAATGAAGGATTAGAAAACCGAACATAAAAATAGGAAGTTCGTTTCCTAGTTATCAGTCAATAGGAAGCTCATTATTCTAAAAGGAACTTGGAACTAAGCATTCACGTCGATAACATCCATGTTTAGGGAGCGTAACGAAAAATGAAAGATTTTGTTCGCTTTTCCTCTCCTGCTAATAGACTAAAATAAACAGTTTCTGCAGGTTTAACAAGAAACTAATTACTAGAGTTCGGGTACTTTAGTCGCCTAGAAATGCTATCAAAGCGTAAATAATTGCCTTTAAAATTGAAGGAACTCTTAAAAAGCGTGCTGAAATATTTGAAAATTAAATTTTAACTGAGACAGTTTAGAAACTAGATAAAATGTTTTATTAATGCCAGTAAAAAAAAGAAAAAAACAAACAAATGTCCTCAATGTTCCTTTCCCTAAAAATATACTCCAAAGGTGAACAGTGGATACTTTCCATCGAAACAGATTGCATTAAGCAGTGTCTTGAATTGAAAGAGTCGTTATGGATGGAGAGGAAAAGGGATATGAAAAATTCATGAAACTTTGGAGCATGTAGTTCTCTTCTATCTATTCTAATGTCTTCAGAAAAGTACATGTGCTGGCCACCGAAAATGCATCGAAGGACACATCGAATAGCCTTGACATTTTCCCGATGCAATGAATATGGAAGGATATGCGAATTAGCACTGCAGCCCTGTGAGCAGTATAAAAGAGAATTGTGTTTTTACATGTTCCTGTGTTCAAACTTATTTATACCTTGTTAAAAATACGGCTGTCATACGAGTGCTTTTCTGAGTTTGACGGAGAAGGAATTGTGGTTAATCCAACTGCGGATTATCCAGAGACTGAGGATTATCCAACTGAGAAATTGCTGCTCGTGTTGGGAGAAATCAAACCACATTGAATGCGAATATAGAATCAGTGGATGCAGGATAAATGAACTGAAATACGTGAGCGATGAAAAGACAGGCATCTCGTGCTCATGGCTATTACGGACAATGCTACAACATGAAGAACCCTAGATCGAGGTTTGGGTGTGTTACACAACAACCTGTTTGAGCATGTACAGTTCAACGTCATCTGCAGCAGCGCGGAAATTTTTCAAAGCATCCATTTCTACAGCAACCTTTGACTACAACACAAGTGTCTGAGATTGCAATGGTGTGTAGAGTGGAGCACATGGATAAGCGCTGGGAGGCCACTAGGGAACTACTGGCTCCAGGTAAGTATTTAATTAACATAACACTGGAGCAACATAACTGGATATTGGCAGCAGTCCGGGATAGGTCCCAAAGGGAAAGACTCTAGGACAACACCACGTAATTTTGAACCGCGGTCAGATTACGACCATAGGAACCAGAACTAGAAGCTAGGTATCATTTACGATATGACACACATATACATTTACAATCATCTGCTGTAAGCGGGTATAGAATAGTAAAAAAGTTAAAGCTTCAGGGATAAGATGGACCTTTCTATTGTAAATAACAAAAGCAAAAACTTTAAATTAAAACTGATAAATGCCCAAACTTAATTAATGACTATACATTTAAATATGTAAATAAGAAATTGAGAGAGAATATGAGTGTGAGAATGTGCAGGTGATTGCGTTTCAACTGAGGTCGGGATCCTCGTCGAAGTGGCACGAAAGTAGTTACTCACAGCGAAAGGCATGTGCCGTTCACTTCGTTGACGATTTGTTAGTGTAAATATTCGAGGAAGCAGGCGCTGGCTGCTGGCACGCGATTCTCTGCCAGAGGAGACAAGAGATGCTCTTTTTTAGCGACAGATCGCAAAGTACAAAGTGATGAGCTGGACTGTTGACTTTCTCGTGAAGTTCTGTTAACGTCTTGTATACCAAGTTTTGAGTATAATTCTTCGGTCAGTGTTCTGGATGCGTAACCTGATGCCGATGGTCGAATCACCACGTGACGAATCCTGACAGTGAGGATAAGAGCCAAAACTAAATTACTATACATTTAAAACATACAAACAAAAATTGTGAATAGAGATGAACGCAAATGAGACTTAAATACAATATAAATAAAAGAGTTATAACTTAATCGACGCACGTGTAAGTAAACCATATTACTAAGTATATACATATGGTGATATGCCCATAACTAGACTTCAAGATCCTAACCTCCCCGACTCACCAATAGGTTTGGAGTCATAGTGGGAGGCCATACCTAGGCTTGTGCCCGGATTTCTCTCAAGCTCACGTAGAATGTATTCCGTTTCTGGAGTGCTCTAACTTCTCGGTCGACTTGCATCATGCCTGCTGAAATGAAATGTATTGGGTATAAGCGTACTATCTTTCAGCAGAACATTATTTGCCATTTTCAGCCCCATTCCTTAGATCCATGTCAGCGATCTTGAAATTCTCATAATGCTCTATGAAGTGCAAAATCCGCGTTACGAATGACAAAGTTTAAAAAAAAGCTACTTGAAAAAAAAATACTGAACTTTATAGCACTTATGCGTTGCAGACATACATTCTCTAACAAAAAATTTTGATTTTGGAGCACTGGTAAGTAGGTAATTAATTAACGTCAAACTGGAGCAACACAGAGGTCTATTGGCGACGGTCCGTGATCAATTCCAAAGGAAAGATCGAGGACAACACTACGTAATTTTGAACGATGGCCAGATGACGAGGTAACACCTGAGCTGAAACATCACTCACCAAACTTCCACACCACGCCAGCGTGAGGACACATGAGGCCACCACCCACATACACGACTGTCATAAGCTGGACCAAATTTCAAACTCGCAACCCACCTGTTTCTAATCCGTTGCTCCTCCGACTGGGCTACCATGACTAGGAGCACAGTATCAAGCTTAAAGTTTATCCTAGGTTTCGAACTACCCTGTATATGTAACTTCATTCGAAAATTCGTTCGTATTCAGAAAACAATAATTTCATTAGTTGAAATAAATTAGTCTGAATCAGTGTCGAATTAAATTTACTGAAACGTAAAAATCTACTCCTTGGACTCTTTAGTATCAACATGACTTTTAATAAAAAAATTTCGCCCCAAAACATCTAACTTAATCTAGGAAACATTTTTGAAAAAAGAAATAGGATCGCTAAATGAAAATAAGGCATAAATAGAATTACTTACTCTGAGCACTTTTAGGATAGAGTTCCGACAGGAAGCCGATATAGCATTCCATTTCATCGATCGAATTAAAGTTCTTCGACTCATCTTCCACGAATCCATCCTCGCCGCTTCCTTGAGGAGTCCCATCCAAGACCATCTTGGGTTTCACTGTAGCTTTGATTTCCTAATTACTAATGCCATGCAATTCCTTTGATTTAAAATAAATTCGAAATTCTTTTGAACCACTTTTAAGAATTAACCCACAGACACGTTCAGTTGATGCATCCTACTGTTCAAGGATTTTGAGGGGGAAAAAATGCACCAAAGGATTTACAGTGACGTTGCTTATCCATGTAGTTCCGGTGTTTGAATTATAAATAAATTGTTCGAGATGTTGGTGCTGATATAGATTCCCCTAATTTTAAATTAAAAACTTTGCAGTTTTTCTTACAAAGTTAGGTATAAGATGTGTTCCAAATTTAATCACTTACATTTTCAATCTTGTTTTAATATCTTCATATCCCGTTTCAATGCACAGAACTTTAAAAAAAATGTTTGTTAAGTTTAATGAACGCTTTATTCAACGAGAAACATATATCGTATTTTGAGTAATTGAAATTTGAGAAAGAGTTCAATGCTTGAGGTATTGTGATTCATAGAATATTCGAGTTCTCGATTCAGCAAGCTTCTAAGTCCATCTGAAAAAGAATGATTTAATTTTAGAATATATATATATATATATATATACAGAGAGGGTGGTAATTAAGCCTGATCATAAACATAAGTTTCCCAATTAGGGCGCCCCTTAGTGAGGTTATTGCTTCAACACAAATTCGCCAAACATAATTCTTCGCTCATAAAATCCAAACACAAGCAACTGACCTAAGTTACATAGTAAAACCGTACAGAATGTTTTTTGATAACTTTATCACAGGCACCCTATCCCAAGCACAAACAAGAAAATAAACAGCGATAGCAAAATAGTGCTTTCTATGTCTGTTTAAAATTCTTATAAAATTTTACTGAATTTAGTTACTTGGTACAATAAATAATACGTTTTTGTATTTTTATTTTTTACGTATTTGTATTTTTAAGTATTTTGTGTTTTTGTAAAAGAGCAGAGAAAAATTGGGATTATTTCTTATCAAGTTTTTGAGCCATTAAGTAACCTATTTATACAGCGACCGATTCAGCAGAATTCAATTAAGCAATGGAGTGTAATTAGCCAAAAATATTCTAGATAATTCTCCCTCCGTTTTATCGCTATGCCTCCCAAAATATTCGTGTCCGTACTTTCTACACCTTGAGAAATAATTCATTATCTTGTGAGTAAAGCATCTGAGAGACAAAATGAAAATCAAATATCTAATAAAAGTGTTTGGATAAGCAAGTAAAAAAGTCGGCATTATTTGTTATCAGGTATTTGAGCCATTAAGCAACCTATTTTAAACAACGACCGATTCAGCAGAATTCAATTAAACAATGGATTAGTTAGTCATAAATATCCTAGATAATTTTTCTCGCAATTACTCACTATACTTAATATATTTGTATCCATACTTTCTACACTTTGAGAAATAATTCTTTGTCTTAAGAGGAAAGAAACCTACTAACAAACATCTCTCTTCATGTTTCGAACAAACATCTTTTTTCCAGAAACTTTTAATGCACAAAAGAACGTAACGGTTCCCAACTTATCAAGCAAACAAGACCACAGTAGACACCATGGAACGTGAAAGATTCCGTAAAAAAAGCTTCCAGTCCTTTATTCCTGTTCCTTCCACCCAAACCATCATTATTTAATACACTTCTCTTTGGGTTATCTCTGGGGTAAAATTTACTTTCATTTGCAAAATAATAGGGAACAGGCAGATGCACTTAGCTATCAGAAGACGGAGTGCAACTGGTTATTTCTCGTGTTACTCCTCCCCCGACAACCTAGTTCCATGGACATACCAGGGATTATGTGGCCCCACTTATGTTCTTTTGTTCGACTACCTGGACATTACATCGATTGCATGTGTTCCTTCTAAAATAAGCACCTACTGATTTGTTTCGAGATGCTTTTCCCCGTTGATTCAGTTCGAAATAAATTATCAGAACAATAAAAAGAAAGTGAAGCTCGAGTAGTGTTTAGGTACTTAAAACTGTTTGAGAATGCTTGTTCAACTGGAGCACACCAAGTTTTATTCTTGTAAGCACGCGTTTCCCAAAATTGTGGCAATAACATTTTAAATCCGTCGTGGCCTCAAATATCCTCACGTTGGGTTGGTGTGGAAATTTGGAGAGTGGGGAACCAGCTCAGGTGTTGCTTCGTCATCCGAACGTGGTTCAAAATTACATGTGTTGTCCACGGATCTTTTACTTAGGGGATTGATCCCGGACCGTCGTCAATTCCACGTTGTGTTTCTCTAGTACGACGTTAATAAAAATTACTTTACCTTAACCAAAATTGAGAGACGGAGGGTGGTAGTAGGCAAGAGTAATGGATTAGCAGCCGAAATATTGGGAGTTCGAATCATACTAAAGACCACCGAGTACAAAGGAGTTTAGTGCACGTTCAATATATCGTGGCCTCAAATGTCCTCACGTGGCGTGGTGTGGAAATTCGGAGAGTGGTGTACCAGCTCAGGTGTAACCTTGTCATCTGACCTTGGTTCAAAATTACGTGGAGTTGTCCTTGGATCTTTTCCCATCGGGTTTGATCCCGGACCATCGCTGTGTTGCTCTAGTGATACGTTAATTAAAATACCAACCTACCTAAAATTGAGAGCTATTTTATCTATTTCTCAAATTACCAGGTGCGTTGAATGAGGATTTTTAAAGAATTTTTTTTTTAATTTGTTAAAAAAGTTGTGTGTGTGTGTGTGTGTGCTGTCTTTTTGTTTTAACAGTTCAATCCTAACTCCACGTGGGATCAGAAGTCTTGAAAAGGATATGTTTTCAACCTTTTCATAACATTCGTCATAACTTTGAATGTTTTTCTTTTAGGTTATTATTTTTCCTTCATGCAACATCAAATATTTGACTACAACAGAAAAAGGTTTTCGAATGAAAAAAAATGACTGTATGAATAATCGACACCACAATCATTTTCTATAATTGATTGTTTTTTATTGGCCAAGGGTCAGATATGACCAAGAAATATTTTTACATCGTGTAAAATGTACAGCCGTAAGAAAAATACGACTCACCCGATCGCAATTGCACAGTTTACATCGCAGAACAAAAAGAAAGGTCAGTAGCCCTTTGTAGACCATCGTCAGTAGCCCTCTGCATTGTTCTACTGGAACGTTGATTCAACTACCTACTTGAACTTATTTGCAATTAGAGATACCAAATGAACAAAGTGAACATAGAAATCAGACCATGTCACGCCGATAAATAGGAATAGTGGTAAAGGTGTTAGCCTCTACATCGGAAGGTTCCTGGTTTGAATCTGGTCCGGGCATGGATGTTTGTAAGTGTATGGTGTAGAGGCGGCTGATGCACTTTAAATCTGTCGTGGCCGAAAGTCCTCACGTTGGGTTGGAGTGGAAGTTTGGAGAGTGTGGTGCCATCTTAGTTGTTGCCTCGTCATCTGACCGTGGCTCAAAATTACGATTTGTTGACATCGGATCTTTCCTTTAAGGGATTGATCCCGGACTGTCGTCAATAACCTTTTGTGTTGCTCTAGTACAACGTTAAATAAAAAAATACCAATTAACAATTACGCATTTGTAATTTGGCAATTTGTAAAAAACGTCGTACTAGTGTAACACAACGGGCAATTGACGATGGTCTGGGATCAATCCCTTAAGGGAAAGATCCAAGGATAACGCCACGTATTTTTGAACCACGGTCAGATGACGCAAATTTCGTTGAGAAACAAGCTAACTTTTCCATCTAAAAATAGAGTCAGATCATTAAAGAGCAATGAGTTGGGGTGGATTGAATCAGTTTTGGTGTTCGCTGCTGATCCTCCCCAGCTTAGAACTTAACGCGATTAGCACACGTTAAAGCGGAGTTCTTTTCGTGACTGGGATGAGCGAGTGTCTTTTAGAGACCCTTTTTCATCACGTTTAATGATCCGAGCACTATTGAAGTGCAAGGAAAACGGAAGCGGAAAATTAAAAGCTCTGCAAGACGCTCTCTACGTGATTAAAAATATTTTTTTATCTTTTCTCCTTCGACTCAATGCGTAGGGGTCGTGGTCGCTCGGTCTGAAGAACAACGGATTAGCAACCGAAGGGTTGTGAGCTGTAATCCAACTAAAGAACACCTTGTTCAAAGGAGCTAGTGCACGTTAAATCTGACATGGCCTAAAATGTCTATTCTATTGCTAAAAAAATTAAAACTGGTGATAATCCATGCAGGGAAGACTGGAAGTTGCAGAACTGATATAAGCGTGTGAACCTTTCATGGAGTGTTACTATGTAACTTATATCCACGTTTGGAGAGGGGGGGGGGTTGCTAGCTAACGTGTGATCTCGTTATCTGACCGTGGTTCAAAATTACGTGGTGTTGTCCTCGGATCTTTCCCTTAAGGGATTGATCCCAGACCGTCGTCAATTGTTCGTTTTGCTGCTCTAGTACGACGTTAATCAAAATTACCTTACCTGATTTAGCCTCCTCAGTTCAGAAGTATCACATGTGATACTCATGTTTCTGAATTTTTTCTCATTTATGTATAAAGATTTGTGTAACGTAAATATAAAATGTAATTTTAATATAATCCCTCAATTCTTAATTTTTGATTTTGTAGTAGATTAACCTTGAAGCATCAATTTGTGGTACTTGCCCCTTCCCTACCCACCCCCTAACAAAAAAAAATACAACTGTTTTTTTAACTTACTTGAGAATAGTAACTTATAAATCTTTCTGAGGAAAATCAGTTGTATAAAGGTATGTTGCGATTATTTTCAAAATTCGTCTTTGTTATAGTATACTGAACTTAAAAGGTCAGAGAAAACTAATTTAACTTTGAACAAGTTGAAAACGTGACTGACCTGGTGGATTTGTATATTGTCCACTGGATCATGGTATAAGAAGTCCTTTGATAATCCCCATTTGGATATACCCAGTATACTAACAGTATGCGAAATATATATGTTGGTATAATTACTCTCAGGCTGGATTGCATCCCTGGATGTATTTCCGTCTTTTGGGTCATTAAAAATATCTGCCTTTGTTCGTAACTTGGCTTTGTCCTATGTTTGGTTTATAATTATATATAACAGAGATCCAGCCAACTACCCCGTAGACATAGAACCCAATCAACCATATACCATCCTCCTTTTCTTGCGAAACTTTATGTGTGAATTTATATATTTTTTTATTTGGTCGTCGTGACTCAGTGGGTAGGGGAAAGTGATCTTATATGAGATACTTTTTTTAATTGTGTTAGTTACTATCTAATGAAAAAAATTAGCAAACATCGTTTTGATTTTCAACACTGTCACTAAAGCTATTTCAAAATGTTGATGGAATCTTTGGCAAAATACATTACAAAAATATGAGCAAAAAATTTATAAAAATTTTTGAAGCTGTTTTGGGAATAGGCTTCCCAATATGAGAACTAGGTTTCTTAATATGTTATTGCGCATTCACAATGACAAAGAAATACCAGCCTGACAAAAAATCTGTCTAATACAAAACGTATTTATTTATGTAAAAGCTTTTGAATTAATTCAACAGCTTACCCCTTATACGTCTAAAGACCAGTCAAAGAGAAATCTTCCAAACTCTTAAAAGCGATGTGCCATTATAGGTTGTTGCTGAAGAATATGTTGTCTTGCAATGTGGAAGGTTATGTTTACAATGACTACAGTATCTCTAGCTAATAGTTTATGACACTTCCGCTAGATGATGACACAGTGCGGTAAGTAAAGATACAGGAGTATCTCATTTAAGACAGGTATCTCATAATAAGTCACTTTCCCCTGAGGTTACTTAGCTAGCAACTACAAGTTGTAAGCAGTAGATGACGACACCGTACAGCAAGTGAAGATACAAGAGTATCTCATATAAGTATCTCACCATAGGTCACTTTCCTCTAAGGCTACTCAGCTAGCAACTGCGAGTTGTAAGCAGTAGATGACGACACCATATAGCAAGTGAAGATACAAGAGTATCTCATAATAGGTCACTTCCCCTAAGGTTACTTAGCTAGCAACTGCGAGTTGTAAGCAGTAGATGACGACACCATACAGCAAGTGAAGATACAAGAGTATCTCATATAAGTATCTCATCATAGGTCACTTTCCTCTAAGGCTACTCAACTATCAACTGCGAGTTGTAAGCAGTAGATGACGACACCATACAGCAAGTGAAGATACAAGAGTATCTCATAATAGGTCACTTCCCTTAAGGCTACTTAGCTAGCAACTGCGAGTTGTAAGCAGTAGATGACGACACCATACAGCAAGTGAAGATACAAGAGTATCTCATATAAGTATCTCATAATAGATCACTTTCCCCTAAGGCTACTTAGCTAGCAACTGCAAATTGTAAGCAGTAGATGACGACACCGTACAGCAAGTGAAGATACTAGAGTATCTCATATAAGTAACTCATCATAGGTCACTTTCCTCTAAGGCTACTCAGCTAGCAACTGCGAGTTGTAAGCAGTAGATGACGACACCATACAGCAAGTGAAGATACAAGAGTATCTCATATAAGTGTCTCATAATAGGTCACTTTCCCCTAAGGCTACTTAGCTAGCAACTGCGAGTTGTAAGCAGTAGATGACGAATCCATACAGCAAGTGAAGATACAAGAGTATCTCATAAGTATCTCATAATAGGTCACTTTCCCTTAAGGCTACTCAGCTAGCAACTGCGAGCTGTAAGCAGCAGATGACGACACCGTACGGTAAGTAAAGATACAGGAGTATCTCATACAAGGCAGGTATCTCATAATAGGTCCAAGGCTACTCAGCTAGCAACTGTGAGTTGTAAGCAGCGCTTGTGTGATTCCTGTCTGAATGTATTTCTCTCTTGTGTGTTAGTAAGACCGTCATTTGTGTATGTATGTCCACTACTTGATGTCGTTTGTCTTGAGTTAGAAGCAGCATGGCCCAATGCCTCCATTGCGACAATCCACCAACCCTTTATGGTACTCAACTCCTTTCGATGAACCGAGAGATTACTGTAATTGTATGTGCGTATAAAAGTCTTGGGTTATGATTCTTGTCTTAGCATAAATGCTGGAGTCGATTAAAATTGTATAATCTACTAGGGGGCCTGCCCCCTGCTCGCTAACGCTCGCCAACCCCCGGAGGATTGCTTCGCAATCCTCATTGGTTCGCTGCGCGAACCTATGCTCGTTTCGCTCGCCTCAATGAAGACATGTGTCCTAGCAGAAGGAATTGTTTACAAAATATGTTACCAAAAAAATGTTTTTCAAATCTAAATTTGCTGTATTACAGAAAAAATATATACAGTATCTCTAAAATCAGAATTCAAATGAAAACTTTGTGCAAATTTTGACTCGAAATGTGAGCGTTGCTTTGGAAATTGAATACCCAGCATGTTGTTTGTGCGTACATTTTCCCAGCACTCAAACGACCCACACTTTTTCATTGAGTTTGTTGCGCGTCTTGTTGAACTATAATTGTTGGCCCTGAAAAGGACCGTTTTTTAAATGGCCCTGAAAAGATCATCCGCTTTCTTTGATTTCTATTATAAACTAACTGCAACAGCTCATTAAAATTTCCTTTTTTTTTCAATAAAATTTCATCCGATAACGCTATAAATTCAATCGATGCGCGAGACTTCGCGATAAACAAACAATCGTACAGTGTTGCCAAAACGCGATTACAAATAACGTCTTTTTTGCGTGCCACGTAAGAGAATTATATATATAGATTTTAAGCAAGTATGTCAAAATATTCAATTTGTCTCAAATTGGCCGTAGCTAGGTTTTTTTTAATTAACGTCACATAACGGGCTATTAGCGACAGTCCAGGATTAAACGAGAAAGGATAAATCCGAGGACAACTCCACGTAATTTTGAACCACGATGAGATGACGAGGTCGTACATGACATAACACCCCACTCTCCGAACGTCCACACCATGACAACGTGAGAACATTTGACTCCGCAACCGATCTAAGGTGCACAAGTCCCCATTGTACAGGATGGTGTCTTTGGCTGAATTCGAACTCGCAACCCTCCAATTACTAATCCGTTACACTTCTAATCGGGTTACCGCGATTCCAAACTAATCGCAGAGAGAGAAACAAAAAAAAAACATCTTCAATACAAGATCCCTCGGCATCAACCAGATTTTGTTGAAAAACTCTCAGAAACTTTTATCTAGCTTTATACTTTTAGAAAATTTTAACTCTACGAACTTTTAGAAACTTCCCCAAACAAGCTTTAATTGTATTGTGCCCAGTTGGCCTATCATCTCTTTATGTTTTCCGAGAAGGAAGAAATTATTATTTTTTACGTCGGCATATACATTACCCTACAATAATGAACCGCACAGCAAGATATGATGGAATAAGGGAAAGAATACACGCTTTAATAGGGGATGGTCCCCCACGTGCTGCAATGACCCTAGCAACCCTTCTGGATATACTTTCAACAAGGTTCTGATACTCAGCTATGGGTATTTGTGTTCATTCCTGCTGCACGAATGTCGCCAGCTCAACTGTAGATTTTGAACGTGGTTCCTTGGTCCGTAAGCGTCGCTCTAACTCGCCCCACAAATATTCTATGGGGCTTAGGTCAGGACCCTGAGCAGGCCAGGGAAGACGTTTCACATCCATACCTCGATACCACTGCTAGACAGAGGCGGCAACATGACATGGAGTGTTGTTTCTTCGTCTATTCCATAAAATTGCCAGAGCGTAGGAAGAACCTTACTGTCCAAAATGTTCATGTAGGCGAAGGCGTTCAATTGACCAGGAAGAACATGCATAGGTCCCAGGCCATACCGCGAAAAACACCCTTTCACAAGTAGTCGGATTTTATGCAAATCCACTGCCGTCCACTATTGTAGGGTAGTGTATATTAGCCGACTAATTGGAACCACTCATGTAAATCTTTTTTCGTTCAAAAATTAGTGGTGTCCTTGGTGTTGGGTTCGCTCGCTCTCCGCGATAGTGAGCGTGTGCAGTTCTCTGTCGGGTTTGGGCTGCTCACTGGCCTCCGGTGCTGGAAGTCGTAACCTTCCCGTCCCCCATTTAAATAAGGTAATTTTTAATTAACATCGTACTATAGCAACACAACGGGCTGTTGACGATGGTCCGGGATCAATACCCTAAGGAAAAGATCCGAGGATAACACCACGAAATTTTGAACTACAGTCAGATGACGAGGCAATACCAGAGCTGGTGCCCCACTCTCCAAACTTCCACACCGTATGTGTACAAAGGGGGCTGGCGCAAGTTAAATCTGTCGTGGCCTCAACTGTCTTCAAGGCGTGCTGTGGAAGTTTGGATAGTGGGGTACCAGTTCAGGTGCGACCTCGTCATGGGATCATGGTTCAAAATTACCTGGTGTTGTAATGGGATCTTTTCCTTCGTGGGTTGATCCCGGGTCATCGTCAATAGCCCGTTGTGTTGCTCTACTACGACGTAATTAAAATACCTACTTACCAAGGATGGCAGTAATTATGTCACCATTATTGATGTTTCCCTGGAAAAAATTTCGTGCTCCAAGTGGTCACATAGTCTGGACGTCCATCACTTAACTTTTACGTCAGCCGAGTTCTTACTTGGTGTACAGAAACTAAGAGGGTTTTAGATATAATATGAACCCATTAACCGTCGTTCGTTTCAGTAATTGGTACACAATTAAAATACACGGTAATGTGCTTAATTATTTTAATTTGCCGAAGCTAATTTCCGAAGATTTATTTTCTTGTCATTAAAGTTTTCTGGTTATTATGAATTATTCAACTAGGGTAGAAAGACCAATGAGAAAATTATTATTTTTTTCTCCGATACAAAACGCTTTTCTCATAAGAGACGATGAAAAGTACTAAACAATTTTATGGTAAAGGATTTCAGCAATTCATACTAACTATTATATGCCAGTCAGGGATGGATTGAGAGTGGATCTTGTGGGCCCGAGAACCTCGACAAATATTCGAGATTATACAAAATTAAATGCTGAAAATAGTTCAAAATCGATGTAAATCGAATAAAAGTAAAAAAGGAATAAGTTTTGAAGCCCATAAGAAAAAAAAGCTGGTAATGTCTGATAGTTAATAATTATTACTATTAGATGCCAGTTAAGGATTCAGAGTGGGTCTTGCCACTTGCCAAGAGAGGCCTTGGGTCTTGCCAAGAGAATACTTTGAACCGCCAGAAATAATCTAGCTGTTACAAAACTTAATGCTTAAAATAGTTTAATCTATGTTAATCAAAGTTATGAGCATTAAAAGTAATAATATATATAAAAAAGTATTGAAACCCATAAGAAAAAAAATTGTCACGTCAAATAGTTAATATGATGAAAAATAATAAACACTTTTATGGTCAAGGATTACAACATTTTATAACTATTATATGCCAGTTAGGGATAGATTCAGAGTCAGTCCTGGGGCCCCGAGAACCTCTAGAAATTATCGGTATTACAAATATAAATGCTGAAAATATTTAAATCTAAGATAATTGAAGTTATAAGTATTGAAGCCTATGAGAAAACAAATTGTGGTCATAACTGAAAGCAGTTAAATATGATATGCTCGAATAGTATAAAATACTCGATTTGCATTAAAGCTATTTTATCCGTTGCTAAAGCAAGCTAATAATCCATTCGTATACTTGGTGTTAAATAACTAGGCTTAGTTATTTAACACCAAGGACTTTAGGACTGCTTAAATGGGGATGGATTGAACAACATTAGCAACCCTCTTGTCTATTCACCTAAACATGAGACCAACAGAGAATACAGAGTCATACAAACTAATTTAAATGTTAAAAAGTAATCAAAATTATATTTTGAAGCTAATTTAATCAGAGTAAATCGAAGTTTCGTTTGCCACACATGGAAAATGATCTTTTAGCATTACGGCTTTTTTCAATCGGAATATGAAACAGAAAGTTAAAATCTCCGAAATTATTGTCTGAATAATTGTCTGATCGAACAGAGGCCACACGTAAAAAGAGTTCGCTTCAGTCTCGTTATTGTATGTGAAATATCAAGCGTAATATGATCTAAAGACGTACCTGTAAGGAAAGGGAAAGAGGATGCTATTGTATTGGTATTCTTGTAATAATCTTTCTCTTTTAAATGTCTCCACAAGCAAGCCGTATGTCACGTGATATTTCCCCATACAGTAACCAGACTGAGACAAACTCCTTTTTCGTCACGGAAATAACTTTATGATATAAATAATTCCACAGGTTTATGGATTTATAAATACCACACGATATTATAAATAGTTCCACATTATTTATACATTTTTGCATAGATCTGTCTTAAGACTATAATCTAAAGACGTGCCTATGGAAAAATTTAAGTGGTAAATGGTTAAAGGGATGGTACCATGGAATACTTGACATACTTTTACTTTCAAATTTCACCATTGGCACGTTTTAGACCTTATTTCACTTGATATTGCACATGCAGTAAGAAGACTGAGACTGGGTGATTTGTTATGGCACACTCTTGTTAAGAGAAATAAATAGTGAGAAGATACTACAGGCTGACTATGGTAGCCTGATTCACGGAAAATCTAATTAGCAAACGCTTCTGGTCACTAAAATATTCCAAGTATTCTAAAATAGTGTTTCAACGATGTTCCAGAAATTAAAGATGGGATAGAGGGACGTGAAGAAAAGAACATCTCGACAAATAAAGTAAACCTTATCTTAAGGTTTACATAATCTATGAACAAATAGATTTTCAATAATGTAGAATACATTGATATTAGAAATATTTCAGTTCAAATATTTAGAAGCTAATAAAAGCACAAAAGTCACAATTGTGCTACTTGTCAGGCTCCAATCTTCCCTGGGACTATCTTCTCCGTTAATAAAACTTTCCTTACGTGTGTATGTCCATTACTTGACGCTGTCTTGTGTTTGGCGCAGCATGGCCAAATATAGCCTATACGCCATAAAAACCCAACCATCCCAAGTGTCCTACCATTGCACACCAGTGGAATGAAAACAGGGACGTATGTTATCAAAATAATGGTACTAACCATATAATAAAATTTGATTCTTTAGAACATGTGTGTAATTGGAATAGCTCTAAAACGTCTCAGAATATTGATCGCCTTCAAAGTAGTATTGTATAAAATTAAAATACTTTTTCTCTATTATACCTTTGTTCAGGATAAATATTTCAGTGATTTTGAATCGTTAAATAAAACTTTTGAGGCTGGTATAGAAATCTATACGTCACTGCTTGTCCAGCACGTCAACATTATGCTTCATCTCGGTAGAATAGAGTGTCTTTCAGATAAAACGGCTTGAAAGTTTTTGCCCAGCCACAAAATCAAATAAAAAAATGATTCTTAAAAAATCTCTCAAGTGCATTAAACTTCGGTAGGGTAAAGAAATGACAAGCGACATAAAAAAAAACTCAACTACCTTAAAACAATGCGCTATAAAATCAAATCCTTTTTAAGAGCGTCAGACTCGATCCTGTGACAAAAATCAATACTAGAAAGCTTTACTTGGAAAATAGAAAATTGCTGTAACTGTTCACGGAAAATCTAATTCGCAAATCGCTTCTAGTCTCTTAGAAATTCCAAGTATTCGGAAATAGTGTTTCACCGATGCTCCGGAAATAAAAGAGGGGATAGAGGGAAGAGTAAAGAAAAAGCCACCCCGACGTGCGCGCGCGTATATACTAAACCTTATTTTATAGTTTACCTACTCTATGAACAAATAGGTTTTCAATGATAGAAAATACATTGATATTAGAATAATTCACAAAAAAAGTGGATTTTGAATGAACTGCATCTTTTATTTAGCCATTTTAAAAAAATGTGTGAATTCAAATTCCACATAGGAATTGGATAGCGGAACGAGTGCTGGTGTTTTTCCTTAAACGCTATTCTAGGGTCTATTCTAGGTATATTCGGTAGGACTATAGGCCCACTATTCTCCATGAAGAACAAAAAACACATCTTCAGTTTAAATGGGAATGCTGCAAATATCAATACTACGAACTCTGAAACAAACCCATTTTGAAACTCACATATAACATTGGAAGGTTACGGTACTGGACTATACTTACGGTACTGGAGCAACACAATGGGCTATTGACAACGGTCCGGGATCAATCTTGAAGGGAAAGAAACGAGTACAGCACCTTTTCATTTTGAGCCACGAGGACGAGCCAGATAACATGGTCATCTGAATCGTGTAGTACACCACTAGATGGCGAGATGTCAACACCCTAATCTCCAAACTTCCTCACCATGCCAACTTGAAGACATTCTTGGCCACGACAGATTTAATGTGCACTTTTCTCCACATACACGACAGTTTTCGTCTGCATATAGTTTCGAACGTGCAACTCTCATGTTACTAAATCGTCACTGTACCAACCGCTACCACAACCCCATTTAACACTGAACGAGAGCTGCAAAGCTGTAGCAGATTTAACATTACACAGAGTACACCTTGAGGAAGCGTGCAATTTATGAAGTCTAGTTGGAATAGTAACGAATTAGCAACCGGCCGATTGCGAGTTCGAATCCAACCAAAGACCGCCATGTGCGAAGAGGGCTGTTGCAAGTTAAATCTGCCGTGGCCTGAAATATTCTCACCTTTGCTTGGTGTGGAAGTTTGGAAAGGTTGGGTGCCAGCTTAGGTGTTGCCTAGTCATCTGACCGTGGCTCAAAATTGTTTGGTGTTGTCCTCGGGTTAGTTCCGGTGCGTCGCTAATAGCCCAGTATGTTGCTCCATTGTGACGTCAATTAAGCTACCTACCCACCATCTAAATAAGCTTGCACTAGACTTAAAGGCTTTAATTGCGTTGCTCAGAGGTATTGGTGAACTTATGGAAAGGATAGTTTATTATTAGAGACTAGCTAAGTATATTGGATAGCTTATATGGAACGAAACCAGATGCCCGGCTTTTGAAAACAACACATTAGATGACGCATTGTTCAAATAAAATAGGTACTGGATCCAACAATGCAAAGTTCATTTTGCTGCTTGGATTTTCCAATTAAAAAACGATTATAATGCGAAACGGATTTATAATGCGAAAAACACGCAAAACTGAATTGTGTAAGCGCAATTCGTGTCTAAGTTTAAGGACAATGACATCCACGAGAAACCACTCCTGTTTGCAATTCAAAGTTTGCCCTTCTATTTATAAACTGGAGGATTCTGCGTTTCATTGACCAGTGTAGCCGTCTTCCTTCGATTGAATATAATTGCGTGTACGTCATTCTCCAATTCAATCAAAGCTTATATATATATATACATACACATCTAGTCAAAAATCACTAGTCAAAAAAAATATTTTAAATATCGTAAAACATTGTAGACATAAAATGGAATCTGTTCAAAAGTCAACCTATACAAGTTGATGATAATAATTCCATGCAGTCCACTTTTGCTAGTGGGTTTACTGTTTCGTCTTCTTCAGGTTAATGTGGAAGGGAACACTCAAGGTTTGATGACTTAACTTTGTGCCCAATGTCAGAGAGACCGAGCGATGTCTAATTTGATTACTAGTGTGTGTAGTAATGGCCAAGAACAGAGGGACATTGTACATCTAAATTGAACCCATGGATATTTATTTACAACATAAAATTTCAAAATGCACTCAACACCATCGGGTGCAAAACACGCTTAGCTCTTTTCGCCCTTGTGTCCACAAGCACCCTTCTCCCTGTCTCCCCCCATTCTTTGCCCCTGTTTCGGGACATGGTCCTCTGTCGAGTGTTATCAACGTGGTGAAAGACAGGGAGTCGTATCCAGAACAGGTGTCATTTGAAATATCACGATTCGACCTGCAACGTTATGATGGTTGCGCATGTATTCTAGGACATGTGGTGGGCGATACAGGGAAGAGAATTAAAAATTATGTATTAAACCTCTAAGGTGTTATCACGCATATATCCATTCTGGAATCTCCAGCCTTCTTTGTATATCTACCTATTAACCGGTTTTGACCTGCTTGGGTAGTAGAATCTTTCATATTTCAGAATTGCAGGATTATTTCAAAGGATGATTGATACAGTTATTATTAGAGCTCGGATCGATATGCAAAACTGTGACATGAAATATGCATTTCAAAATTCTGAAATATGCATTTCAAAATCCCAAAATATGCACTAAAACTCCCAAAATATGCGAAATTGCAAAAAAAAAAAATTTTTACAAAAAGGATTGGGAGGAGGAATAAAGTGAAATTGAACCACACTTTCATTCATTTAATCCACAATTTTATTTTTATAGCGCAGCTAAAGATAAGTAAAAAATATACAAAACAGCAAATATACAAATTAATAAATATGACATAGTTGGAAAATGTACATGAAACTGAAAGCATTTCAAATGTCCTCAGGGACTTAATTAGGGGTTAACGGGACATGTACCCGGGTGCCGGATTGGGAAGTGGTGCTAAACAAGCAGAGTATTTTTTTTACTACTTTATATATTTATGCTTGATAAAAAATGAAGAGGAAAACTTATTAGCTGACTACAAAAGCCAAAAACTATAGAAGGAGCTAAATGCAGAATGTTTGAAGTGTTGCGTGAGTTTGATCTGAGTAAAGAAGTAGCGCCCGAGTATTTAGGGTAACTGTCTCGTGTCTCGGAAGTTTCCTGTCTCCCAAGCGGCTTTGATGCGCCGGCAAACGAAACTGAACTCAGTTAGCTTTTAGAGTGTTCAGTTGAGACATCAGTTTTGAGGTCCTATTATTTCTCAATGAAATATCTTGGAATTAATTTGTTAGTTTATCTTATACTAAAAATTAATTGCTGAAAAATTATCTATTTACCTATGAAATCAAGTCCTTACCATCTAAGTTGAATTTAAAAAATTTAGAATAGTGAAATTAATGTGTGGTAGCGATTACATGTGTTGTCGGGAATGGGTTTGGTTGGTTGGTCGGTCGGTGGAGGTGCCAAGGCTTGCTTCTGAAAATATTTCTTACCAACGCACTGAGCAAATTCTTTGGAAAAAAACTGAATTTTTGTTGGTAAAAATGTTTGAAAATAGAAAAAATCGTTTAAATATGCACAAAACATGCAAAAAATTCGAAATATGCAAAATAGTCCCAAATATGCAAAATAAATTCGGGTTTATTTTGGTTGCAAATTGCTAAAAACACACTCAATACGGATTTCTATAACCATCAGGGTCTAAAAAAGGATACGCAAAATATGCAAAATCCGAGCTCTAGTTATTATGTATGTTGCGGCAGTAAAAGTAATACAACACTGTCCAGAAATCTCCTGACACTCTGAGTGTTAAATTGATGGATGGCCCTCAGGTAAACATTAACGTTCGAGCGGTAAATCAATAAGCGAAGCTGTTTACTTTATTAGATTCTGAATGTATGCGTAACGTTGAAATAACTTCAATGGAACTTCATAATACTGTGTGTACTGGACTTTAGTGCAACACATGATACTTGAATTTTTTTTTATGCTTAAGAGCTTCAATTTCTTAAATACCAACTGAAAACCCCGGCGTTGCTCGGGTTTCAGTTATGACCGCGACATTTCCTTGTGTTCATTTATTGCAGAAAAATCCTAGATTTTAAAAGTGGGCTTCGAGGGGCACTTTTAGGACTACCTGTGTGCCAATTTTCATGGCTACAGATTGGTCTGAAGACAGGAAAGAGATAACTTTTAAGGTGCCATGTATGACTACATTAATACAGATTAATTTAGTTTTAATCTAGCACCGGTTATTAAGAGACGCACTTGTATTTCTACATATTTTTCTGGTTTTACAGACTGTTCTTCAGCTATATCGCATTAGTTTCTTCTCCAGTCAACTATCTGTAACTCGATTAAGCTAATTGATTGCAGAGAATTCTTCCAAAATCAGCTTCTTAAAGTGTACCTATCTTATGATTCTTTTCAAAGTATGAGAGCTGTTTGCTGTTCAATAATTCTTTAAAAAGTCAACTTCCTCACCTCTGTCATTAATTTTAATGAAATAATTTTCTTTCAGTATTCACACTCACGGAGTGTTTGCATTCAACAAAAGAACAAAATATACTTTTTAGGTGTGTACACGTAAATATTTAAACTGCTATCTCTGAAAGCTCAAAATCACCTGAATTTTCCCAGAGCTTATCGGATGACGCAATTCAAGTAAATAAACAGGATATAAATGTTTGCTTCGTCGCCTTTGAATATTTCAGGAATACTCTACGTCAGGTTATAAACCTTCAGGTTATAAACCTACATCGACACTTTTTGTAACAGCTGGTAAAGCTCAGCTTATAATAATCTCAATCTAAGTAACAAAGAAATATTTTAATAAACACGAAAAACATGCTTAATTTACGCTTTTACAACATCTCAATGAGCTTAATCTATATTAAAAAAATAGCTACGAGTTATTAGTGTGCAAAACTATCAAATGTTTTAAAAGTAGTAGGCGTTTAATGGTTTGTGTTAGAAAACAATTGCTTTTAATTTTAACCTTTTTGTTTAGTTATTATTATTATATTACCTTGTTAAAACCATTTCGCTAAATAGTATTTTTATTGTAAACGTAAATAGGAGAAAAATTTTCTGTACTATTTAAGTTTTTATTGAGGAAAAAGATATTTTTGGATTTATTTACAATGAATAATGTACATAGAAAATAATAATTTCAGTCTAAATTTAATAATTTTTTTAGTCGGATTATAATACAAAGAAAATATAATTCTCTTACGTGGCACCCAAAAAAGACATTATTTTTTAACGCGTTTTGACAACATTGTACGATTGTTTGTTTACCACAAGGCCTCGCACATCAATTGAATTTATAAGCGTTATCGGATGAAATTTTACTGTACAAAAATGATTTTTACTTGAGCTGTTGCAGTTTATAATAGAAACTAAAGAAAGCGGAGGATTTTTTTCAGGGCCATTTTAAAACGGTCCTTTTCAGGGCCAACAATTATAGTTCAACAA
Source organism: Metellina segmentata (assembly GCA_947359465.1). Classification (NCBI taxonomy): domain Eukaryota; kingdom Metazoa; phylum Arthropoda; class Arachnida; order Araneae; family Tetragnathidae; genus Metellina; species Metellina segmentata. Next base: position 30,097,662 of record OX375876.1, on the reverse strand, counting down.
GACGCTTGCACTACAACATGCGGCAACAAACTAAATGAAAAAGTGTGGGTGGTTTGAGTGCTGGGGAAATGAACACACAAACAACATGCTGGGTATTCAATTTCCAAAGCAGCGCTCACATTTCGAGTCAAAATTTGCTCTAAGTTTTCATTTGAATTTTGATTTTAGAGGTACTGTATATATACTGCTGTTTGTAAAAAATGCAAAACCTTGAAGGAGTCATAAGAATCAAATGAAATTTAATACACAAACGGCTTGTATTAGTACAAATAAATGAAATAATTTTCAAAGTAAAAAAACAATATTAAGTTTCTGAAATCAGTATTACGTGTAGCCACCACGCGCTGCAATAAGTGCTGCTATACGACGTGGCATGAAGTGAAAGATATGTTGAATGTCTGCTTGTGGAATAGAATTTATCGGATGACGGGGGTTGGCTAGCGTTAGCGAGCAGGGGACGGCCCCCCTAATTTAGTTTATTTTCATCAATAAAAAGTAGATTCTAAATAAGTGGTTAAATGTAGATATATTCAGAATGTCATATTTTTGTACCTTAGAAATTTTGTTTAAAATGTATTTTACGTATATTTTAGTTTAACTTCTTTTCAACAACTAGTCTCGGAGATGTTACTTCGTTAAATACTCTGGAACTATTGATTCATGAATCTCAGACGATGCATAAATATCAAAATTGTGTACCTCATAATTATTTTACCGGGCTTTAAAGAGAATTCTTAGCAAAACTCAGAAATACATTTTATTATCTTACACACAAAAGGAGGATTTTCACATTTAATCTGAAAACTTGGAAATCAACTTTCTCGAACATTTTTATTACGTCCTATATGATCCCAATTTCACCTCCGCGCTTTTAATACTAGAAATAACTTCGTATTGGCATTTAAAATTACTATTGATTGTTGGTAATTTCATTTTCTTCGGTACCACACGTTTTGTTTTTCATACGCCTATATGGTAAGTATCTATCTCAATATCGTATACTAAACATTCGAAATTATTCAAAATACACCAAATCTTTAAAGAGTAAGGAAACGTCTAAGTAATAAGAAAATATAAAAGGATTCTTACATGTCACACGCTCTCTATGCCCTATAGTTATGAATATTATTTAGCATTCTCTAATTAATTTAAAAAATAGTCTTAGGAAATATATATATTAAAAATTGAAAACTATCACATAAATATATATTATGCAGACAAATTTGTACGATAAATATTAAAATTCTGTTATTAATACCAATCTCTCATTTTATTTACAAGAAACTATCATACTTCTCTCCTATATTTCCCCATCGACTCCTTCCAATTCTATATTTCTTTACATATCCCTTCCTTCTCTCATTCTGCTTTTATACTACCTGTACTCCCGATCCCCTCTATCTTCTTTAAAACTCCAAGTAGTTTTCAGAATAGATATATTTTCTCTACTTTTGTCTACTTGAGAGAGATATATGATCAATCTTGCTAATGACAATACATCTCGTCCATCAAGATCTGGCCAATTTTGCTAATAATGAGATACCTCATCCAACAAGATCTGACCAATTTTGCTAATGGTAATAAATCTCGTCCGTCAAGACATGACTAATTTTTCTAATGATGAGATACCTCATCCATCAATATCTGATCGATTTTGCTGATGACAATACATGTCGTTTATCAAGATCTGACCAATTTTTCTAATGACGAGATACATGGTCCATCACGATCTGACAAGTTTTGCTGATGACAATACATTTCGTCCGTCAAGGCATGATTAATTTTACTTATGATGAGATACCTCCTCCATCAAGATCTGACCGATTTTGCTGATGACAATACATATCGTTTATCAAGATCTGACTAATTTTGCTAATGACAAGATACGTCATCCATTAAGAACTGACCAATTTTGCTGGTGACGACACACCTCGTCCATCATGATCTGACCAGTTATACTAATGACTAGGTGTCCATTAAGATCTGGCCAATTTTACTGACAAAAATTCATCTCGTCCGTCAGGATCTGACCAATTTTACTGATGAAAATACATCTCGTCTATCAGGATCTGACCAAATTTGCTAGTTACATCAAGATCTGCCAAATTTTGCTGATGAAAATACATCTGGTCCTTCAAGATCTGACAAATTTTGCTAATGACGAGATATCTCGTCATAGAGATATTGCCGATTTGTTTATGATGACAAGATATTTTGCTCATCAAGATCTGGTCAGTTTTTCTAATGACGAGATTCCTCATCGAGACAATCACCAGGAGGGTAAAATTCTCTCACACAACCCCTCGATTCCCTCTAACTTCTTTATTCTTTCCTCTACATCCCGTCTGTGCTCCCCAATATCCTCTAACTTCTTTAAATTACATTCCGAGGGGCCGTCGTGCGTATGTCCACTGCGCTAGCAGCTTTCCAGTTGTAAGCAGCGCATGTTCGACTTCCTACAGCTGCATCCCTACCTGGGTGTATTTCTCTCTTCGGGGACAGTAAAACTTTCATTGCGTTTGTTGGTCTATTACTTGATACTGTATGTTATGTCGGGAGCAGTATGGCCAAATATGGCCCTTGCGCCATTAAATCCCGACAAACCAAACCTCTTTGATTCCGACCTAATGCTTTAGCTGGCGCAGTTTGTCCAATTTTGGACCTTGCGCCATAAAACCCAAACCAACCAACCTATTGCCTAGCAATCAGTCTAGAGGTCATGGTGTTGCCTTTTGGATCGAAAGGTCATGATAGATAGATTGGTTGGATGTTGGGTCCATAATAACTCATGAATGTTTATCCGTGTCTTATCCCGGACCCAACCTGTCTTATACCTGTCCTGAGTTGCCGGTGTGGCCTCTCGATAAACAAGTTGTGCCTAGAATGTGTTCTATCTATGGGATATGGGGCTTAAAGAACAAGTAGAACCACTGCCATTTCATGTGTGTGATCCGAGAAATGAACAAGCACCCCGATGTCCAGACAGAACCCCCTAGAGTAGGATGAGGGGGCGAAGATGTTTTCGGAGATTCCACAAAGACGGTTCTAGAGAATGACACAAGAAGAAGATGGCGCACAGACATGCCGGATGAATACCAGGATGTAAAGATAACGTGTAATGTTTTGAATGCTTAAAAATCGATGTTTACATTGTAAATACATTTCCCCTATTTATTGTACAGAAACGTCTTTAATTGTTAATAATGTTGCTTCTATCCCTTTTAATGCAAATGATAGTTTTACTCATTATACCTGTATGTGAGATGTAACGTGACCCCACTCCTTGTAATACGACAGGGTAACGTAAAATGGTTTACATTCTCACTTGTTGAGCGTTAATGAGTAATGCTCAATTGGGAGGAACTAGTGGAAAGGTTATTTACGCTCTAATTTTTTCCGCCGTCTATGTGCTTTCGATTTCCCCTCTCCTTAAACTATCCCCTCTCTTCTCTCAATTCCCCATCTTGTCGTTTTCTTTTCTCAAAACTTCTTGTTTCTTCGGGGCCGTCGTGACTCAGTGGGTATGACTACTGCGCTTCGAGGTAGGCCAGGCCTCGAAATAGATTTTTTAATACAGGTGCACAAGGTGCACCTAAGTTTTTTAATTAGATGCACAAATTATATTTTAGGTGCACATTTGAAAAAAAACCCGTAATATGAGAGTATTAATGTAATGTAAACTACTTTATTAGTTGGGTATGTTTATATAGGTTAGTAGGATAGCAGATGAAAATATTTGAACACCTAAATTCTCCCTTCTCCGGCGCACGGCTGTCGCGACAGTCGCTTCAACAGAGCCATCTGAAAAATGTTTCGATCATCGGAAAGTTCTAGTGGCAGTGGCACAAGTTAACCTTCCTCCTGTATAAACCCGTAACGGCCTAGCGATTTTGTTTTTGCATAGTGTGTATTTAGGAATTTTAATTACGTTTCTTTAGAACGAGAGAGGTATATACTATTATTTTGCTCAAACATCAAACTAACATAAAACACATCTCCCCCCCCCCTTTTTTTTTTAAACTTTAGGTGCACTGTGTGCACCTAGCGGGGAAAAAATTAGATGCACAATTTTATTTTCATGTGCATAGTGCACCTGTGCACCCGGGTATTTCGAGCCCTGAGGTAGGCATTTAATTAGTGTCACACTGGAGCAACACAACGGGCTTTTGGTGACGATCTGGGATCGATCCCGAAGGGAAAGTTCTTAGAACAACATCCCATAAATTTGAACCACGTTCCGATGACGGGGTCACACCTGAGTTGGCACCCCACTCTCCAAACTTCCACATCACACCAACATAAGGATTCGAACTCGCAACCCTCCGGTTGATTGTCCGTAATTCTTCCAACCTTGCTCCAGCGGCCACACTGCGCCTCAAGGGCCTGCGAGTTGTGGACTGCGCAGGTTCGATTCCTATCTTAGTGTTGTTATTCACTTTTATGTGTCGTGCCACGGTAACCCTGTTGGAAGAGCAACGGATTAGCTAACGGAGGGTAGCGAGTTTGAATCCAACCAAACACCGTCGCGTACAAAAGGGACTGGTGCACATTAATCATACCGTGGCCTCATATGTGCTTATGTTGACATGGTGTGGAAGTTTAGAGTGTCGAGTCAGCTCAGATGTTGAACTCGTATTCTGACCGTGGTTCTACATTATGAGGTATTACCCAAGTACAACGTAAATGCAACACCGTACCTACCATGTATTTAGATCTTGGGAATCAGTTACCCCAGGGCTCGAAATACCCGGTTGCACAGGTGCACTGCGCACATGAAAATAAAATTGTGCACCTACTTTTTTCCCGCTAGGTGCACACAATGCATCTAAAGTTTAAAAAAAAAGGTGGGGGGAACGTGTTTTATGTTAGTTTGATGTTTGAGCAAAATAATAGTATATACCTCTCTCGCTCTAAAGAAACGTAATTAAAATTCCTAAATACACACTATGCAAAAACAAAATCGCTACGCCGTTACGGGTTTATACAGGTAATTTTAGTTAACGTTGTACTAGAGCAACACAACGGGCTATTGACGACGGTCCGGGATCAGTCCCTTAAGGGAAAGATCCGAAGACAACACCTCGTAATTTTGAACCACGGTCAGATGACGAAGCAAAACCTGAGCTGGCACCCCACTCTCCAAACTTCCACGCCGACCCAACGTGAGGACTTTCAGCCACGACAGATTTAAGGTGCACCAGCCGCCTCTACACCATACGTTTACAAACATCCATGCCCGAACCCGGAACCTTCCGATCTAAAGGTTAACATCTTAACCACTATACCGGTTGGTCGGCGGGTTTATACAGGAGGAAGGTTCACTTGTGCCACTGCCACTAGAACTTTCCGATGATCGAAACATTTTTCAGATGGCTCTGCTGAAGCGACTGTCGCGTCAGCCGTGCGCCGGAGAAGGGAGAATTTAGGTGTTCAAATATTTTCATCTGCTATCCTACTAACCTATATATAAACATACCCAACTAATAAAGTAGTTTACATTACATTAATACTCTCATATTACGTTTTTTTCCCCTTCAAATGTGCAACTAAAATATAACCTGTGCACCTAATTTAAAAACTTAGGTGCACCTTGTGCACCTGTATTAAAAAATCTATTTCGAGGCCTGAGTTACCCCTTTCGCAATGTGAAAAAGACTGACGTTGATAACAGTGATAATTCATTTCAGCGAAGTTTTCGTTAAATGTTTTGTTATTTGATAAAGCTTGGTTTGGATAAGAAACATCGTAGGAACGAAACTCCTCAGACACAATAAATTGAAATTCGAGGAAAAATTATGTTACTCGGTTTTAATTTCCAAGAAAATTAGAGACTTGAGGATAAATTGAATTTGTGTGATTAGTCATCCAGTCAATAATTTTAAGTAAGAAATTTATAATAAATCATTTTACGTAGTATTTATTAATTATCACGCAATTAATACGTATAAGTATTTTAATAATTCATAAAAGTTCCCATTTATCTTTTTAGAAAACCCTGTTAGTCGTTTTTTTTTTCAGAATGTCTACACATTATTTAATATAACTGTTTAATTTTGCTTTTAAGAATTATCTTTAAATATTGTATTAAAATCTCGAAAATAAGACGAATTAAAAATATAAAAAACTAGTTTTCTTTGGAATAATGTTTTCTTCACTTAAAAAATTAGAAAATTTACTATTATTAATCAAATATGACTGTATTTTATATATTTAAAACTAATTTACGTCATTGGTGATAGTCCGTTAAAAGTATTTTATTTTGATTCTAAAAAAATCTCTCCTCCTTTCAATATCTATATCAATACTACAGTAAACGCACTAGAACGCTGACGAATCATGTAAGGTATTGCAATTATATGTGCGAATTATTAATTACTAAGTTTGTTTTCCTTTTTACGAGATAAGAATGGATGCTTCGTAGAGGTTCGGAATCCACTTTAATCCATAGGCCCTCTTCTTTTAGTTAATCTTCATATAGCGCAATCTGACTACAGAATGAGAATCAAAACTTTTTGAATTAACATGCTTTACCACTCCAACATGTTTGTAAATCACTCGAAAGCTTAAAACTTAAATAATAATTGAGCGTACTTTTAATTAAGCATTGAGCGTATTACAGATTTCAGATGTAGGGATTTGTTGGCTACACCTTTAGATTTTATGTGTCCTAACTCAGTGCTTGAAATACCAGGGTGCACATGTGCACTGTGCACCTGAAAATAAAATTGTGCACCTAATTTTTCTTCCCCTCGATGCACTCAGTGCACTTATCGTTAAAAAAAAGCGTGGAAACATATTTATGGTATTTTATTATGTTATTTTGATGTCTGAACAAAATATTAGTATCGACCTCTCTCGCTTTAAAGGAACGTAATTAAAATTCCTAAATACACACTATGCGAAAAGTTTAATCCAGAAAATGCTATGTTGCAATGAAGGAAAAATACAAAACGAAGGATGGACACTAAACCTTATGGGTGAAGATATGCCAAAAACGTAGACTTTCTGATTGCTCACCAATGTCTGATGACGACTGAATATTTGTAAGTAATAATTTCGCATATAAAAAAAATGTTTCAATATTTTTATTTACTATCTACTTGAAACATATCCAAACATACCCAACTAATAAAGTAGTTTACATTACATGAATGTTCTTATATTACGTTTTTTTAAATGTGTACCTAAAATATAATCTGTGCACCTAATTTAAAAACTTAGGTGCATCTGTATTAAAAAATCTATTTCGAGGCCTGTCCTAACTGAAAGTGCAAAATGTCTTATTTCTAAAAGCTGTATTTTTCAGGAGAGCGAAAAACTAATCGTTTTCCTTGAGATTTGATTCTGTTTTGTTATATGCATTTGGTTGTAACATTTATTGGATCAGCTGATGACATAAGAGATTTTACCACTAGATGGAAATCACAAGCCACATAAAGCAATAATAAAAGAAAAAAAAGGAATTTTTGACGTACGACTTTCTGCATTTTAAGTGACGATATAATAATTTAACTTCCTGCTAAACAGTTATTGAAAGTGTTTTAGAAAAATTATCAAATTAGAGTACAGTACCTTACAAAAAATATAGATTCATCAAATAATAATCAATTAAAATACAACGAATCAAATGTGAGATGTTTTTACTAAGAATCAAATACTCGAATTTAATTTCTATCTAAAGAAAAACTTTTTAAACATATGCTTTGGGCAAGATCAACAAGTGGTTCATATTTTTTTGTAAATTTCTATAAAAGAGAGAGAGACGAAAGAAATCTAAAATTTTTAAAATACATTAAATTTGAATAATAATGTAAAGTGCAATAGAAAAATAGAATAGTTAAAACTTTAAAATGTGCACTGAACATAAAAGTTTTTAAAACTCATTCGAAAAAAAATCGAAGTCGAAACAAATGCAAACTTACCTCAAAGGTATAAACATTTTCTTTGTTACAGAACGGATTCAATTGCAACTCTAATTATAGTACTTTTTATTAATTTTTTCCGTGATAGACAGCGAACAGTCTCGGAGAATCACCACTTCACATCCTAGCTATAGACAGACAACCTGTGGAACTGTTCCGAGAGCAAGCCAAAGCGACCCCTAGCGACGCCTAGTGTACGTTTGAGATAAAATTTTACCTCTGGAAGGAAAGATGGTTTAATCTTTGAATTGGGTAAGAAGAAAATTTAACAAAACCTCAGGCCATGGAAATCACTTTCACTATTTGAGTATAAAAATGTTTGACTTTAAAAATAAATTTTCTTCTGACCTATAAAGAAAGGGTATGCTTTTGTTGCTGAAAGATGATGTTTTGTGAAGGGTTGCTGTAAATTAAAGGATCTTTTTGTTAATCTTTATGTCAAGAGAGAGTTGATATTTACCGAGTTGGATGTTTGTATTCAAAGATAATTATTGAATCTCGTTTAGTTTCTTCGAAAGTTCATACCTTTTTTACTTTACTTTTTATTGCATTAGAAACTATTGAGTTGATTTTTGTCCAAAATATCAGCACTTCTACAAACTGATAGATACTCTGTTTTTTTTTTTTTTAATTCATGAGATTTTTTCCTTAAAAATATTTTGCGAAGATGTTTTGTTACAATATTTGATCATGTGGTGAAATTTATTGATCAAATTGTTCTTCTAATAGTTTAAATTTATAGAAGGTAATTTAACGTATCGACCCTTGCCAAAAGTCACTGTTTCAGTTGGCTAAATGAAGATAATGCTAAAATTGTTTGCTTCACAAAATATTTATTATATATTATATTATAAAATTCATATATTATAAAATTCATATAGGTCGAACAGAAAAATCATTCATTCAACAACAAACTTTATCGTACTGTGTTGTAAGATATTATGAATGAAGCACGCAGTATATGTTTCTATTGTATTTATAACAAAAGTAGTTTAGTTCTACAACTCCTTTAATAGGTTGTATGAATCGTGAAGAAAATGTTTTTAATATTTAAATAAATAAGCGATTTATAATATTTGATTAGAAAATTGTTGGAAGTCACATTTGATGGATATCGTCGATATTTAATTAACTAAAAGTTTTCTTAAGTTTAGATTTAAATTTGCTTAAATATAAAGTTAACAAACAGTCATACTGTATAGTTTTCTATCTGTTACTCTATAATTATCAATTTTTTCCTCATCTGGGCATCGACCTTTTAATTAGAAGAAGCATGTACTAGCTTTGTGCTATTTCTTCCGGTAGCTCGGTATGGAGATCTGTCACGTGGTTGAATGAAAAGCATGAATCCTAATGTGGAGCAAATTACTGATTCGTTAATGATTATCGAACACTTCGATAGAAAATCGAACCAAGTCGGTTCGTATGTCCGCATTATTTATCCGAGATCTTACGTGATTCCACGCACAATGCTCTCTCAATTTATAAGAAGATCGATGCATCCGGGACTTACACGTCACAGTAATGAGCACTGACTTAACGTCCATCTATGACCGGCATCCCTGAAAAAAAAATTGTTAGTCGTCAACTGAAAAAAAACCTGATTTTAAATTCACAGTATTGTTAATGCAAATCTTAGCACGCATCAGTTTTGATTCCAAATTTGCACTTTTTCCACACACACTAGGACGCTTGAAAATTTCTGATTGGTTAAAGGAGTTTGTCACAAGATCGTATTACTGTGGGAATGTCGAACAATGCCACCGCTTCCACCAATACATACCAAGAAATTGTAGTCCCATCTCTGTGAACATTTATGTCGGGAGATAGCGTGCGATATCGAATATGCTTCAAATCCCAGGTGCAGTATTATATTCAGCGTTCTGTTAGCAATTGCAATTGTTCTGCAGGCAGAGGTAAAACACAATTATGGGCTCAATATGTATAACATATTTATAATATAAAACATCAAAACTAATTAACTCTTACTTTATTTAAAACCAAAGCATACTTTCAGAATTTGCAATTCTGTCGATAACTTTTGAAGTTAAATATTTTGTCATTGACCCAGAAGATGTATTAATTATAAAATGTTTTTTTTTTATGCAGTGTAGGGTAATAGTAATTTTAGTTAACGTCGTACTAGAGCAACACAACGGGCTATTGACGACGGTCCGAGATCAGTCCCTTAAGGAAAAAATCTGAGGACAACACCTCGTAATTTTGAACTACGGTCAGATGACGAAGCAACACCTGAGCTGGCACCCCACTCTCAAAACTTCCACACCAACTCAACGTGAGGACTTTCGGCCTCGACAGATTTAAGGTGCACCAGAAGCCTCTACACCATACGCTTACAAACATCCATGCCCGGACCCGGATTCGAACCAGGAACCTTCCGATCTAGAGGCTAACAGGGCTGTATAGGGAGGTTGTTCCAAAGCTAGAAAAGAGAAAAACGTAGCAAGGAGCGCGCTTTGCTCTGCAGAACATCGTAACTTATGATTGAAAAAAAATCGGCCAAAATTTTTATAATAGTAAGGGGAAAATTGTTTTGCAAAGACTTGTTTGTTCTGTGACGTACATCGCAGTTTTAAGCACTTTCTACTCCCGAGCATAATACCAAGACACTATGATGTTTACAAGTACGGTAATAGCAGCTGCTTGAGCTCTGTAAAACTTAATTTCGCGGACCCTTTGCACACGCTTATAGGCATGTACCTAACCAATCTTCCTCTACTTACCATAGATGCTAGCCTTACTTCCAGCTGATAGGCGGTTTATAATTATCCACACGTCTTTTAAACCAGTCAGATGAGATTAACACCTGAGCTGGCACCCCACTCTGCAGACTTCTACACCATGCCAACGTGAGGACATTTGAGGCCAGGACACAGTTAACGTGCTCCAGCTCCCCGTACACGACGGCCTTTCGTTGGATCGGGTTTCGAACTCGCAACCTCTCCCGCTACAAATCCGCTACTCTCTCAACGGCCATTTGAAAACAAAATAAAATTCTTACTCATTTGTTGAACTTTTCGTTGTCGAATCACAGAAACCATCCACACTACCCTACAATAATGGAACGGACGCCAACAGATTTGCGTAAAATCCGACTACTTGTTTGGGGGAGTTTTTCGTGGTATGGCCTGGGACCTTTTCATGTTGTTCCTGGTCAATTGAACGCCGACGCCTACATGAACATTTTGGACAATCAAGTTCATCCTACGCTCTGGCAATTTTATGGAATGGACGAATGTTACTTCCAGGACTACAACACTCCATGTCATGTTGCAGCCTCTGTCAAGCAGTGGTATCAAAATATGGATGTAAAACTTCTTCCCTGGTCTGTTCAAAGTTCCAATCTAAACCCCATAGAATATGCGTGGGGCGAGTTAGAGCGACGCTTACGGACCAAGGAACCACATTCAAAATCTACAATTGAGCTGGCGACATTCTTGCAGCAGGAATGGACACAAATACCCATAGCTGTTTATCAAAACCTTGTTGAAAGTATGCCCAGGAGGGTTGCTAGTGTAAATGCAGCACGTGGGGGACCATCCCCCTATTAAAGCATGTATTATTTCCTTGATACAATCACATATTTCTATCCTGTGCATTATTGTTCGTAGGGTAGTCTATTTTTTGTGTTTTATTTACCGAAAGTTTTTTGTAGTATTGAGCAGAATTCTCTTTCAAATGTGTTTGGATGAGCACGCCGTGGCCATTTAGTAGTGTTTTGGAGGAGTCATTGATTAAAAGTTCAATTACAACAGGAACTGATTAAAAACGAAAAATTAAGTTTATTTACGGAAAGTTACAATTTGCAGAAATATTTAAAAAGTGAACTGGGTAATTTAAACTTAAGAATAAATTAACAGAAAAAAATTATTGTCGAAGAACACAACGTCCACGCGAGGACTTCCGTCCTGTTCAAAACATTTTTTTCCTTCTAAAAAAAACCGTTTGTTCTACGCGACACCCCTCAAAGGGGTTGTACACAACTTGCCAGTTGCCAAAGTTTTATAGGGGGATCTTGGGGGCTGGACTGTACATATTGTAATTGTATAATCAGCAACATATTGATACAGGTAGAAAATTTGTAAGATTTTTATGATGATTCTTGTAAGTCAATTATCCTATCTAAAATTACGTTTGTTAAAAAGCACTTCAACCTACCTCAAAAGTATCGTGGTCCACGCAGGTCGAAAATCAAGCACTTGCAATTCTATTATGATGACGTGCCTTCGTAGTCCAGTCGGTACGCCAACTGTGCTAGCAATCTGCGAGTTGGAGGTGGTGCAGGTTGGATTTCTCCCTGGATGCGTTCTGTGTCAACAAAAGCGTTTCATCGTGTGTGTCCGTTTCTTGATATTGTTTGTCAAGTGCCTGGAATGAATGGCGAAGTATAATTCCTTGCACTATTAATCCCAACCCTCTATTACAATGGTGTTATAGTTAGCTGTAGTTAATGCACATACATTGCAATTACAGCTGTGACCGTGGAACTCTGAGGTATACTTAGTAATCAAGCGCCTAATTTAATTTAACAGAAATATTCACTTTCAACAGATACACGCTTACAATTCCATTCCAAGCAAATTTGAAGGAAGCTATGATTTTAAGACCTATTATTGACATTATTTTCCTTTAACAGAACTTACCTTATCTAGTTTAATTCTGTATAATTGACTAAAGCAAAATATGAGTAGTAAACAAAAAAAAGAGTTTCCTTTTCTGTTAAAAATGAAATAAACATGTCTAGAAATCTTTAGCCACGTATTCTATGGGAAACAATTTAGTTTTGTCATAAATATGAAAGGAAGACGAAGGGATTTTGGATTTTTTAATGAAAACCTTTGAAAACCGAGCAGATGAAGAGACGGGTGCCATCTGAGGTAAAAGAACATTTCCTGGAGTGATGGATGAAATTGAATCCGCCGTTGGAATTAGTTGAGAAAATATATCATTTTGAAAGTTTAAAGGGAAACTCTCTTTTGAGGTCTCGGAAAACTAAGACTGATACTGAATTAAAAGAAGTTTCTTTGGAAGAAAGAGTTGATATATTTTACCACCACAGGAATACGAAACTGTTGTGCCAGGATTTTTTAAAAGGGAATTCAAGATGGCCATGTAGAGAAGCACATAAACAGGGTGAAGAGAAGATGTTTTTAAATCAAATTATTAAGAAATCTCCAAAAGAAAACAAATATAGTCGTGAATTGAATGTTATTTAATGAAAACAAAGATAAAGATGCTAAATTTGAAGAAACTAAAATTACAGATTCACATGTTAATACTTTCTATTGTCCTACCTTGGAGTATTGGAGCACAGAGGTAATCTGCCTTTGTAACCAGTTTTTGGGCACCTGAGTCCCCAAAAACGCCTTTAGGATTTGAAAATGCACCTCATTATTTCAACCACATGATGGCAGAACTGTTACAAAATTGTGAATAACTTGCCGTTTTATGCTTGAACGACATGGCGTTTTTTTTTTTTAGAAATCGGGAGTACTATTTAAAACATTTAGAGTGTGTTTTGATAAACCTTAAAGATGCTAAATTGCACATAAAAGCATCGACATTCCAGTTCACGCAACATCATGTCAAACATATAGGTCACTCAATAGGGCAAAGTAGGTATTTAATCAACGTCGCACTGGAACAACACAACGTGCTATTGGCGACAGTCTGGGATCAACCCCGGAAGGAAAAGATCCGAGAACAACACCACGTAATTTCGAACCCCGGTCAGATGTCGAACTTGACCTGAGCTGGCACCCCGCTCTCCAAACTTCCATTCCACGCCAACGTGAGGAGATTTGAGGCTACGACAGTTTATCGTGCTCCAATCAGCTTTGTATGCGGCGATCTTAGGTTGGATTTGAACTCGGTGGTACAAGGATAAAAGAAGCCACGATGATTTAAAAATAAAAGTGATCACAGACTTAACTCGGTCTCGTTTTTTTTTTATTATCTCTAATATTATAAAAGGAAGTGTTTGTTTGTTCGTCTGTTTGGGGACGCAAAATCCTGACGATTCCATGGCACTTACAAAAGTGAGATTTGGCACACAGGTAGTTCGAATTATTTGAAATTTTTGTGTGGCGGCGAATTTTAAAATTCAATCTAGAAGATTTTTAAACGAATTTAATAGTTTTATTCTCTACGTGGTTCTTTGTCCGAACGAAAGAAGAATAGCCCCAATCTTGACCTTTTCTCTCTACGTGACCTTGGACCATGCCGTTTTTTTCATCGCGTCGAAGAAAACTCACAAAATGATGCTTTCCGCTTTCATTTTACACGCGGAGAAAATTATTTTTTCGTTTCCGCTCTGATTTTGCCCGGAGAAATGATTATCCAGCCAAACGATAAATATTTTAACTGGAGTCGCAATTCATTTTTATATCTCCTAGACCGTTAAATATAGAGTACAAATTTCAGCGGATTTGAAATCTGCGGAAAATTTCAGTTTAGATTGATATCTAAAAATATGATTTTTAAATTGAATATATCTTCAACGGATTTGAAATCTGCGGAAAATTTTACACCAGATTAATACTTTACATCACGGGCACGGGCAACGCCGGGCTAGCCGCGCGGTGACTAGTATATGACTAAAGACAAATACCATAGGTAATTGGCAATTATTAGTTAACGTCGTACTAGAGTAATACAACGGGCTATTGGTGACGGTCCGGGATCAATCCCTTAAGAGAAAGATCCGAGGATAATACCTCGTAATTTTGAACTACGGTCAGATGACGAAGCAACACCTGAGCTGGCACCCCACTCTCCAGACTTCCACACCAACCCAACGTGAGGACTTTCGGCCACGACAGATTTAAGGTGCACCAGCCGCCTCTACACTATACGCTTACAAACATCCGCGCCCATACCCGGATTCGAACCAGGAACCTTCCGATCTAGAGGCTAACACTTTAACCACTATACCGGTTGGACGGCTACAAATACCATAGACTGCTAAACCCCACTTACCTTTCAGGGACTGATCCCGGACCGTCGTCAATAGCCCGTCGTGCTGCTCTAGTACGACGTTACCTAAAAATTACCAATTATTACCAACTTACCTTTCATTTTACATACGAATTAAGCTCACGTTGGGTTGGCGTGGAAGTTTGGAGAGTGGGGTGCCAGCTCAGGTGTTGCTTCGTCATCTGACCGTGGTTCAAAATTACGAGGTGTTGTCCTCGATTCTTTCCCTTAAGGGACTGATCCCGGACCGTCGTCAATAGCCCGTTGTGTTGCTCTATTACGATGTTACCTAAAAATTACCAATTATTACCAACTTACCTTTCATTTTACATACGAATTAAGCTCACGTTGGGTTGGCGTGGAAGTTTGGAGAGTGGGGTGCCAGCTCAGGTGTTGCTTCGTCATCTGACCGTGGTTCAAAATTACGAGGTGTTGTCCTCGAATCTTTCCCTTAAGGGACTGATTCCGGACCGTCGTCAATAGCCCGTTGTGTTGCTCTAGTACGACGTTAACTAAAAATTACCATTATTTACCTTTCATTTTACATACGAATTAAGCTCACGTTGGGTTGGCGTGGAAGTTTGGAGAGTGGGGTGCCAGCTCAGGTGTTGCTTCGTCACCTGACCGTGGTTCAAAATTACGAGGTGTTGTCCTCGGATCTTTCCCTTAAGGGACTGATCCCGGACTGTCGTCAATAGCCCGTTGTGTTGCTCAAGTACGACGTTAACTAAAAAATTACCAATTACCGAACTCTAGTGACCAATGGGGTAATCTGGAACTACAGCAGACTTTTAAATCTAGTGGCCAGGTACCGAAACTCAAAGTAGAATGTATTGGATATTGGTCATACCACAGGCGCCTCAATCCCATGATAGTACTTTACGCAAATCCAACTTGATTGGCTAATCGGATCACATGACCTAGATACGTATGTCATCAAGGTTTATAGTTGTTGGCGATTTATCTCTTCCTTTCTGCTTTTCTTTTCAGATCCATGGCTATGGGTGGGTAGAGGTGGGAGCCGAAAATTGTATCCTTTTATTATATAAGTTGATAATTATACAAGTTAGTGTTTTAAGTATGCTTTTTGTTACATCAGAATGGTCCTAAGCCAGGGGGTGGATACGACACCATCATCCTAAAGCAAAGGGGACGGCAGAGGGGCGGAAAAATATCAGCTGGTAGTGAGTTCAGGAGTGGTTCTTAGATTATTTATGTAAAATCAACTGACGCTTGGAAAAATATAAAAGTATATTAAAAATTAGGAAAAGTAATTTAGACTCAAAAGGAATTAAATTGGAATTTTTTAAAAATAATTTGTAGGATCTAAAATTTCTTCCGACTGCTGGATTTGAACTCGTGAAGTCATCCACCGCTATCTACGTCAATCTGAAGTTAGGTGACTTTAGCCATTAGGCCATCATTGCTTTCCGAAAAGAAGCTCTTTAAAAGTATAAGTACCCTTAAGATAAGTTGGCGAGATCAAAATCAAAATGGTTACTGCAACAATCAGATTGGCAAGATATCAAAGTGAAGCCAAGCCCGTGAAACTAGCCAATCTAGTTGGACTTGCGTAAAGTACTATCATGGGATTGAGCCACTTCTGTCATACCCAGCACTAGGGATCAGTTTCCTAGGCGCCAGGTTAGACTAATTTAAGACTGAAGAATTTCAACACTATTGACCAGGTATCGAGACGTGGGCTGGTATGAATGGAAGACTGATTAATAAAATCTCAAGGTATAGTCAAGGGAAAAAAAGAACCACCCCTCTTCTTTCGAGCCATTTTAACAGTAGAAAAAATTCAAAGGTGTTTGACTGGAACTAACGTCTTTTATAAATTCAAATGAAAAAAATTCATAAGAGGCCGTCTTCATATAAAATTGAGCACCAACTTCATAATTTCCAGTATTAAATCCTTACTACGACATACAATTTCGAATTACATGAAAATTTAACTTCTGATCCCAAATTTCATGTCAATAGGTTAATTAATTCAATTAAATTTCGAAGTTACGAGTACAGAGGCTGGAGCTGCTATTGTTAAATCAGTTTCTTACACTTTTATGCATATCCTCCAACATAATATATCGGTAGAGCTGATATTTTGTTCCGTTTTACTGTAAAGCAACCCAAATAAAATACATCTTATATTTTATTTAAAAAATAGTTTTTACTATGCAATAATAATTAAATTAATGTTGGAAAAAAGTTATGAAGTGGAACTTTTTCGATTTTGATGGGAATCGATTCAGATGAACTTCTAGTATGGCCATGCGAATTTTCAGCTCACCCCTATAATTAGTTTTTGAGCTACATTAAATTTTCCTCGATTTATTGCGATTTTAGGAGGCAAGCAAAAATTTAAAAAGCATCTAACAAACATCGGCTGTGGGTTTTATTTTTTATTTTTATTAAAAAATTTTGTTTTGTGTGTTTACTTTATAAAGGTGTTTGGATTAGTGTATGAGCAATGTTTTAGCGTATTGCTGCTCTTACGTGGAAAACACCAGTTTGTGTTGTCTGAGTCAGGCTTCTCCCTGATGATATCCTGATCCACCAGCACCTTCACTTTCAAATAGCCTAAATATTCTGTACTACTTAAAAAAAATTTGGTTTTGATGATTATTTTAATATTTTTTTTAATTCAACCTATTTATCTATCTAATGTTGTTGATATCCTGTTGAATTTGTAAACGGATAAAGTGTAACCTTTAAGTGGTTTTTAGCAGTCGAAGAAATACCAAGTATCGAATAAGCACCGATCGTGAAACTGTACGTTTGTTATAAATGAAGTATATTTAAAAGACATAGTAAAGTATAGAACGTATAAAAAGGCAGTAAGCAAGGCAAGAATCAATTCTCGTGAGTTCAACTTTACATAGCCACAAATTTAAGCCAGAGGTTTAACGCCATGTGATGTCATATCTCGCCAAGTGCGATCAAACAAAGTTACGCTGGTTTTGTTTATGTTTGAGAAGGGAGAATAGAATTTTATAGTGAATAATATTAAAATGTAATTTTAATACTTCAACCCCCTCCCCCAGATTGCAGTTCCCGTATTTG
The DNA here is from genome assembly GCA_947359465.1 of Metellina segmentata. Classification (NCBI taxonomy): domain Eukaryota; kingdom Metazoa; phylum Arthropoda; class Arachnida; order Araneae; family Tetragnathidae; genus Metellina; species Metellina segmentata. The sequence goes on along the minus strand of OX375876.1, from coordinate 30,079,678 downwards.
AAATTAAACAGAACAAAATTGTAGAATTTTGGCCCTTTTCCTCTTATAACATTTCAACTCCCCTTTTTAAAAAAAACTGCACACACACAATAGTGTTTTTTACAATACTACTAAGTTAACAAATTTAAACATCGGATATAGATCAAAAACTGCACTTTTCAAACGCATGAAACATTATGACAGTTAAATTACATCAATAGTAGACAGTTAATATTTTCCAATATTTAACAACAATTTTTCAATGTACTTTATTACATTGTTCAAGAATATTTTTAAATGTTTCCATATATTTTAATATGACTACAAAAATATTAAACATTTAACATCAAATCTTCAATATTAATCAATCAAATCAATTTATTCATGATTTAATTTTAAATTGTCTGGAGAATAATAATTCCTTAATTTTGATGCATGCACCACTTCTGATTTTTCTTTAGTGTGAAAGTTTGGTTTACTAATTTCATAATTTACTTCTGATATTTTTTGAATAATCTTATATGGACCAGTGAAAAGTGGTGAAAGTCTGCTACTATTGGGATACTTGAATTATTCGATTATAGCTAAGTCATTTGAATTAAAAGTAATATCGACAAATCTGGCATCATAATGCACTTTATTTCTGCCATGATATTGTTTAGTTCTTGTTACAACTAATTTCCTAGCCTGTTCTAGAGGAGGATAAATGTTTTCATTTAATGGATCTGGGAAAGATAAAGTGCCATACATTATATTTATTCTTAGAAATAAAAAATAATCTTTATATGTTTCTATCATTTCTTTTATTTCGCAATTTTTTTCAACGTCCTCAATTCCAGAGCTCTTCCCGACATGACTCTGACAATGTATGCATCCATAGCCAAAATCAGCGCCGGCATCAATTGGAAATTTTGGAGTGTTTTTGTTCCTTCGAGTCGTACTTTTCTTTTAAACTTTGACATTTAGTTTTTTTTCCAACATTTTCATCGAAATTTACCTTATTTTTTAACAAGATTTACTTTAGTATTTCCGTTTTCCTCAAAATTTAATTTACTCATGACTTTTGCAGAAACTATGTTTGTAAATTCTTCCAAATTTATTTCTCTAATATAATAATATTCTCTATTCATCTTTTATTTTCTCAACTTATTTTCTTTAAAACTAATTTCATTTCGCAGTTTGTGACCTGAGTTTCTGGTAAAATGTGCAGACACGCATTGCTCTCTTCAGGATCAGAAAAATTATCAGTTTTCTCCCACCCTGCATAACAACCTGTTTCATACAATCAATTACCAAGTGAAAATCAATGCAACTTTTTAATCCCAAAATGACATATGGCAGATCGGTGTCAAGAACAAAAAAAATTACCGGCCTAACAATATCGCACACTTTAAGGAATAAAGTGCATGTTTTATTTATAGCTGTAAAACTCCCTTACATTGTCGAACCAATACATTGCTTCTTTAAATGGGACATTTATCGTACTTACAAGTATATTTGAAATTAGATTGAGGGTGGATCCTGTGTCAATGTTTCGTAAAATGCGATTTGTGGAATTTAAGTTTTTATTTCGCCTAAAACTTCCCTGATTTTTTTTAATGTACCCTGGTACAATTAATTTTCAATATGCATTTAAATTGTCTCTTTCCTCTTCTCTTTTTTCTGCTGTCTTGCTTGTACATTGACAAAGGTATCTCAACACGTGAAGTAGTTGGTAGGTTTATACACTCTGGACTTCGAATGAAAAGCATTTGTTATCCCTTGTTAGTTACAAGGTCTGGGAGGATACTTCGGTGCAAAATGTTTCTTTGATGTTCTGTTTTGTCTATCGAGTATTCCTTCCTTTTTGCATTTGTAAATCTAGGTCTAAATTGATTTGGTTGTGGAAAATTATATTGATTTTGTCTTATATTATGTGGGTTATTCCTATGATATTGCTCCTGGTTTTGGCGGACAAAGTTATTTGAATTTTGGGTGTAAGTTCTAGGCACCCAATTTATTAGATGGTGGTCTATACCAATTTTGTTGTGGGTATTCTGGGTTTAAATTATGCGCTTGTTGGTTCTTGTTGTATTTCATTAATGATTTTAGAAATTATTTGCAGCCATTCGTTAGGTGTTTGAGGATTTTTATGATAATTAATGCTTTAATTTGGCTCGGAAGATTTATATATGAACCTTCAAGAATATGTATAGTGCTGAGGTTGGTTTTTCTGCCTAATTCTACCTACCCTAATTCTGGTTCGAACATTAAAATTTCTGGCATTATGCCAATATTTGCATTATTATTATGGGCTATATCCGAAGTCTGCGCTACGTTAGTTTGTTGAATTTTCAAACTAGCGCACGGTGTGTCATTTTTGATTCTAGGTGGACAGATTCAATTTTCTTAGCAGGGTGTAAAAAAAATCAACTATGATTTTTTTCAAAAAAATCAATTAATCGGATTTATTTGATTTAAATCGGATTATTTTGATTTAAATAAGATTTTTCTATTTAAATTTCTGCAGGCCCTAAACACTGTTTATATAATAAATATATATATAAATTTGTTAAATAAAAAATTGAGTTAGTGACATAACATGTAAACCAATATTTATTTTAAGTAAACAATCAGAATTTGTGACATGGTAAATCAATATTTACCTAACATTCATTTAACTTTAAAACACAAGTTGACATCCTACATAGTTTTTCTTGAGAAAATTACATCATCATCTTAACGAATTTATCAGCAAGTGTAAGTGCCAGACCTAAACTATAGTCTGAGAAGTAGAATAGAACTCAGAAATAATCAGACTGTAGTAAATTCTGATAAAAAAAACTGCTGAGCAGCAATAATAATTGGATTTTCACTTAGTTTTAATTCATATTGGATCTTTCTTTTTTTCTGCTGACATTTTAATGGCTGTGTGTGAAAATGTATATTTCTACTCTTTTAATCTCTATTGCTAACTACAAGAATAAGCAAACGCAGAGGTTCCCAAACTTATCCAAGTGGTGGCACCCTTAAGAGAATTATAATTTTCTCACAGCACACACCCCCTCGTCATCATGTAATATTTATCTGTGGTATATTATTACATATATATACACATTTCATATTTGTAGCACTCTGAAAACGAAATTTGAGAATTAAGAACAAACATAATTAATACAACTAGTATTTAAAATTCACACACAAACACTTTAAATTTTCTTAATAAGAAAACAAAGGTTGGTGAAAATATAAATAAAACAAATAAAATTACCTTCATCATGCTCTTGGTTGGGGAGTGAACCGATTTTTGATAAGTGACCTTAACCCCTTTTTTCTGTTGCTTAGATTGGAGGTTACGGGCGCTTCGCAGCACCTCTCATCTCTCTACGCGGCACCCCAGGGTGCTAACTAACAAATAGTGATGGGAGTATTCGAGTACAAAAGTACTCATGTATTCGATACTTAAAAGTAACCGCTGTACTCGATACTTTTATGTGAGTACCGGAAGTATTCATATGAGTACCGGAAGTACTCAAGTAGTTGTTGTTGTATTCATCCAAGGAATCGGTTACAAAAGTACTCATATGAGTACAGGAAGTATTCATGAATACAGGAAGTACTAAAGTAGTTGTATTCATCCTAGGAGTATCGGTTACAAAAGTATTCATTTGAGTACCGGAAGTACTCTAGTAGTAGTTCCTGTACTCATACAAAGTAGTAAGTACTCATCAAAGGTATTCACATACAAGAGTACTCATGCTGGCTGTTCAAATACCAAAAGTATGTCGCTGCGTATTCGAACACCTGAGAATTCATCGTATTCTTAAGTAGCAGAAGTGTCATATTGTAAAAGTATGGATATCTATGGTTCTCGTTAGTTTTATTTTTCTCGTCTCGATTTTGCTTTTCCCAATTTTATAAATCTTGAAAATGCACGTGATGAATGAAGCGTCGAAAAATTCCATCGATTGAGAGATTGGATTTCTTTGCAAAAGACATTGAGTTTGCCTTTTATTGTTGAAAATTGTATTTAAATTTGTCAATTTTTTTTAAATTTTAATTTTGAAGCTTTATTTCTGGTATTAAAAATATCCATACAAATAAGATACTTTTATGCTCAAAATGTTTTTCTGTTTCTTCAAGTAAAATAACGTTATTATTTCATTCTTGAGATGGCTGTTACTTTCTTCAAAGTATCTGACCAGAGTAAATGGCTACCAATTCCCAATTTTTACATGCTATCTTGAAAATATATGTGCTGCATGAAATGCTGAAAAGTTCCATCGATTAAGAAATTGGATTTAAAATTTTCTGGAAGCAATTTCCCGAATAGACAGGCTGGATTATCAGTGAAGTACACATGCTATGCCCTTTATTTTCTACAAGAACAATTTGCTGTCGGTTAGGAAAATCACTTAAGTATTATCAGTTCTATTACGTTTCTTTAATTTCTAGATTACTTCTTCTTTTAAGTGATAGTATTAGTCTTAACAAAGTTACTTGGGGTCATTATTAAGTTTAAATGTTTCTTTAATTTTTTGTTTACTTTTTCATAAAGGTTAAAAATTATTGCTTAAAAAGTTAAATAATTCTAAAATCTAGAATATTCTGTAAAACTTTTAAATTAGTTACAAGTGCTTTATCATTTGTATGTTGGGTTCTTTCTTGCATTTGAGTAAATGTTGTGTTGCTTTCAGTTCTTATTTGTTTTCATTTATGTTTTAAATTAATGTTTTTAAAATTTAATTGATTCTAATATCTAGTATAATCCAGTAAAACTCTTGAATTAGTTTCAACTGCTTTATCATTTGTATATTGTTTTCGATATGTTTCCCTGTTTTGCATGTCATCGTGTGTAGGAATCTTAAATATCTCAAGATATATTTGAGCCGATCAACCGGTATAGTGGTTAAGGTGTGAGCCTCTAGATCGGAACGTTTCTTGTTCAAATCCCGGTCTTGGCATGGATGTTTGTAAGCGTATGGTGTAGAGGCGGCTGGTGCACCTTAAATCTGTCGTGGCCCAAAGTCTTCACATTGGGTTGGTGTAGAAGTTTGGAGAGTGGGGTGCCAGCTCAGGTGTTGCTTCGTCATCTGACCGTGGTTCAAAATCACGAAGTGTTGTCCATGGATCTTTCCCTTAAGGGACTGATCCCGGACCGTCGTCAATAGCCCATTGCGTTGCTTTAATACGACGTTAACTAAAATTACCATTACCAAGATATATTTGAAACTGAGTCATCCAGATCAGGTTTAAAAGAATAAAAACGTAAGTGTTCATATTATGACAAAGATTTCTATATGAGACAAGATAAGCATGATGTACATTAGATCGTTGAAGCAAGAAGTGATATTCAGCGCCTAAAGTGCTCGTATTTATGCAGTAACGAGTGAAAGGCAATGCTCAAAGAGTGCGACACAAAGGCCTAAGGGAATCTTGGCAAAAATATGCTTTTAGCATAACATCTGCTGCTCCTACACAGTTATGGGACAGATTTCGGAAGGCAATGAGATTATATTCGATCTCCTTCGTTGAAGCAAATAGGCAACATATTTCAGAGCATGTCGATAGTAAATGCCATTGCACATGCTTTTTCTGCAGCTCCCTGTTTTAACACCTATCCAGAGACATTTCAGCGCACAAAACATGCATAATCCCATTGCATTAATTTCCATTCTTGATCTGAACTCTCGTATAACTCAATTCAGAGAAAAAGGATTGATGCGATGCTTTAAAAAGGACCAGAAAAACTGTGCCTGTCCTGATGGCATTGTATATCTAATGATAAATCTTTCCTGTCACTCACTTTATAACATATTACATCTGTATCATCACATCATCGACCTTAAAATGAAATAGACGGAGCATGCGACCGCAGTTTCAAGTTATTTCTTCCAGTTGCTCGGTTTGAAGATGTGTCACGTGGTTGTGGGTAAAATCATGAATCCTATACTATTAATTGGTTAACGTGACTATCCACCGTTATTAAAAACACTAGTCTGCGCTTCCATAGCCAATCGTATAAGTCGATTTGTGATTTACCCTTCAGAGATCTTACGACATCGACTCCGCCCACATGATCCGTCTATTTCATTTTAAGGTCGATGCATCACATATTGGAGGAACATGTCTTCCCTTTGGCTTGTATACACTTCTTTCTTATACCTTTTCAAAAACCTGTAAAGATCCAACAAATGCATATAACAATAAGCCAATCCCACTCACCAGCTGCATGTGCAAACTTTTTGAAAAGATGGTTAATTCTCGTCTCACTTGAATCTTAGAGACAACTCAGGCTCTTAAATTAGAAGTGAGATTAGATGTGTCCACCATTGAGGCCAAGAAGATACATGGTTTCATTTACGTCCTGACAATGAGTCATTGAATTGCTTGAAGATTGCCGGTAGTGAACTGTTCTTAAACATTATATGTTTAGCAGCGTGTATCTACCAAAAGTATTAAAAGTAAAGAAGAGTTACACTGCTAGTTATATATACTAGTAAACTTAAGTTAATTTTTGTAGTGGTGGCTAAGTTCGGCACACATGTTTTTATGTTTGCTTTCTCTTTTCTTTTAGGCATTTGGAATCTGAAGAAGAGCAGTGGTTTTCCTCTTTAGCTTGATCTTTCTTGTGTTTTCCCTCCTTAAAGTTTGTAAAGTAATTTAAATGTTTGCAGTTTTCCTAATTTTAAATTTAGTTTTTCATGCATTCTATATCTAGGGTTCCTAAAGGAAAAATCAGTTTACATCGTAAACGGGTTATTAAATTTAGAGGTGAGAACCTCTGCTAAAGAGGATTAGAGCTCTTGGCGATACCTCTATAAAAAAAGTGCATCATGATTCCTACCCCATGGGTGATGTGGAAATGGAATCGTTCATTTTAGGACATGTTTTAAGTTACAGAATATAATTGTAATAGCTTTTAAAACATCAAATTGGTGTATTCAGTCTGAAATATACTTATTATAAATGTAGATGGCGTTGCCTATAAACGGTGTCCTGTTATGTAACATTAGTGAGTATCGTTAGTAGCAGAAAAATTCTCGAACAAGACAATTGTGTCCAAAGTGCCTTCCTTGGAAGAGAGAGAAATTAGACACCAGAAGAAACAGCCCCTGAACAATACTTGTTCCATTCTCGGCATTTACATTAATTAGTTGGTTATTGTACTGACACTCAGTCGTGGATGACATGTTCTTAAGATCTGTGGGTTTAACAAAAAATTACTAATTTATGGTTCTTTACACTTAAGCAAATCCAATTAAAATATATAGATTTTACAAGCTTGGGTGTTTTTATTCAATTGATTGGAATAAAAATATTTACTCAAAATTTAACACCAAATGGTATTTTAAAAATTTGAAATTAATATAGTTAAGAAACATTAAGTTCACAATAATAAGCTTTAAAGTTTCTAAAAATTCCAAATTTAATAAGAATTCAGTTTAACCACCCTAGTGGTTGCAACGAAAAACATCAAGTACAAAAAATATCTGATTACAAGATGAAGATTGGGTCAGTTTTCCTCTAGTTATGAGATATATCGTGCATCAAGATACGGTCAGTTTTGCTAATGAAACAAATCTCATTGAACATGACCACCCTGACGTTTAATGCGAACACAGCACTTGGGAGTATTACTGTGACTGATTTGAAATAATATTCAAAGAAAGCACGGAAGGAAAATAAAGCCATTATGAGAACTTGTAGACGAGGACTAGAAATAAAGTACTATTTTAATTGAATTTTCAACGTCTCACCGAACAGGTTTCTGAACTATGAAATAAGTTATGAAACGATGATAAATGCCCTCCTATTTTGTCATTGTAAGAGACCTATATTGCTCAGTATGTGAAGCAAAAATACTGACATGATAAAAATTTAATATGTATATCGTTATTAATATTACTACCTAAATATTGGAATTACAAATTTTTACTAGTTCAGTGCAAGTGTAATATGTATTAATTTAACTGTCTGAACTTCAACAAGCAGATTTTAATCTTATTAAATGTGAATATACCATATTGAAAAAAAAATTAAGAATTGAAATAAGGGCTAAGTTTACAGAAATATTTTTAAAGTTTCAGATCGTGGTATTAAAAATAACACTCTTACATCTTTAAAAAATTTTTTAGAGTTTTGTAGAAAAATAATTTTTGTTTTTATATTTGGGGTTCCCTTCAAAATAAAAGTTTGTCTTGTTTCCTGTTGAGTGATTATTTCCTCAAATTATAGTAGAAAACCAAATTCATAAAATGCAAAAACTTAAATTAAAAAATGATTTGTAAAATCGAGATAAAAATTAAAAAATTCGTCAATTTGTAAATTGTATTTTGGTTTTTCAAAATACAGTTGTTTTTTAACAAGTTCAAAAAGAGAAATAATAGTAATTTTCATTTAAACAAAATTTTTAAAAATTTATATTAATAATTCGGAAGAAAAAAAATTTTCAAACATTTAATTTAGAAAACATTCAGAGTTTTGTGAGAGAAAAAAACCCAATCCTTTTACAAAGCAAAAAAAATCAAACTAATTTGATTTTTATTATTTTTTGTTTAAGGAAGCACAGTCCTAGATCTGGATTCGAACCACGTTCCGTGTTACTCCAAATCCGTGCTTCTAACCACTATACCAAGTAACACGTGACATATCAAGTTTTTTTACAAATAGAAGCCATATATCGTAATTCTCAGATTCTTATATCGATTAATCGTTTTTTTCGTGTATTCGAATAGTACTCGATACTTGAAAGTACTCGAATACTAAGTACTCGATACTCAAAAGTACTCGATTCTGCCCATCACTAGTGCTAACTAACAAATAGTGATGGGAGTATTCGAGTACAAAAGTACTCATGTATTCGATACTTAAAAGTAACCGCTGTACTCGATACTTTTATGTGAGTACCGGAAGTATTCATATGAGTACCGGAAGTACTCAAGTAGTTGTTGTTGTATTTATCCAAGGAATCGGTTACAAAAGTACTCATATGAGTACAGGAAGTATTCATGAATACAGGAAGTACTAAAGTAGTTGTATTCATCCTAGGAGTATCGGTTACAAAAGTATTCATTTGAGTACCGGAAGTACTCTAGTAGTAGTTCCTGTACTCATCCAAAGTAGTAAGTACTCATCCAAGGTATTCGCATACAAGAATGCTCATGCTGGCTGTTCAATTACCAAAAGTATGTTGCTGCGTATTCGAACACCTGAGAATTCATCGTATTCTTAAGTAGCAGAAGTGTCATATTGTAAATGTATGGCTATCCATGGTTCTCGTTAGTTTTATTTTTCTTGTCTCGATTTTGCTTTTCCCAATTTTATAAATCTTGAAAATGCACGTGATGAATGAAGCGTCGAAAAATTCCATCGATTAAGAGATTGAATTTCTTTGCAAAAGACATTGAGTTTGCCTTTTTTTGTTGAAGTGTTTTGTTGAAGGGTAAAAATTGTATTTAAATTTGTCAATTTTTTGAATTTTAATTTTCAAGCTTTATTTCTAGTATTAAAAATATCTATTCAAATAAGATACTTTTATGCTCAAAATGTTTTTCTGTTTCTTCAAGTAAAATAACGTTATTATTTCATTCTTGAGATGGCTGTTACTTTCTTCAAAGTATCTGACCAGAGTAAATGGCTACAAATTCCCAATTTTTACATGCTATCTTGAAAATATATGTGCTGCATGAAACTCTGAAAAGTTCCATCGATTAAGAAATTGGATATAAAATTTTCTGGAAGCAATTTCCCGAATAGACAGGCTGGATTATCAGTAAAGTACACATGCTATGCCCTGTATTTTCTACAAGAACAATTTGCTGTCGGTTAGGAAAATCACTTAAGTATTATCAGTTCTATTACGTTTCTTTAATTTCTAGATTACTTTTCTCTTAAGTGATAGTATTAGTCTTAACAAAGTTACTTGGGGTCATTATTAAGTTAAAATGTTTCTTTCATTTCTTGTTTACTTTTTCATAAAAGTTAAAAATTATTGCCTTAAAATTTAATTAATTCTAAAATCTAGAATATTCTGTAAAACTTTTAAATTAGTTACAAGTGCTTTATCATTTGTATGTTGGGTTCTTTCTTGCATTTGAGTAAATGTTGTGTTGCTTTTTCAGTTCTTGTTTGTTTTCATGTATGTTTTAAATTTATGTTTCTAAAATTTAATTGATTCTAATATCTAGTATTATCCTGTAAAACTCTTGAATTAGTTTCAACTGCTTTATCATTTGTATATTGTTTTCGATATGTTTCTCTGTTTTGCATGTCATCGTGTGTATGAATCTTAAATATCACAAGATATATTTGAGCCGATCAACCGGTATAGTGGTTAAGGTGTTAGCCTCTAGATCGGAACATTTCTTGTTCGAATCCGGGTCTTGGCATGGATGTTTGTAAGCGTATGGTGTAGAGGCGGATGGTGCACCTTAAATCTGTCGTGGCCAAAAGTCTTCACATTGGGTTGGTGTAGAAGTTTGGTGAGTGGGGTGCCAGCTCAGGTGTTGCTTCGTCATCTGACCGTGGTTCAGAATCACGAAGTGTTGTCCATGGATCTTTCCCTTAAGGGACTGATCCCTGACCGTCGTCAATAGCCCATTGTGTTGCTCTAATACGACGTTAACTAAAATTACCATTACCAAGATATATTTGAAACTGAGTCATCCAGATCAGGTTTAAAAGAATAAAAACGTAAGTGTTCATATTATGACAAAGATTTCTATATGAGACAAGATAAGCATGATGTACATTAGATCGCTGAAGCAAGAAGTGATATTCAGCGCTTAAAGTGCTCGTATTTATGCAGTAACGAGTGAAAGGCAATGCTCAAAGAGTGCGACACAAAGGCCTAAGGGAATCTTGGCAAAAATATGCTTTTAGCATAACATCTGCTGCTCCTACACAGTTATGGGACAGATTTCAGAAAGGCAATGAGATTATATTCGATCTCCTTCGTTGAAGCAAATAGGCAACATTTCTCAGAGCCTGTCGATAGTAAATGCCATTGCACATGCTTTTTCTGCATCTTCCTGTTCTAACACCTATCCATAGACATTTCAGCGCAGAAAACTTGCATAATCCCATTGCATTAATTTCCATTCTTGATCTGAACTCTCGTATAACTCAATTCAGAGAAAAAGGATTGATATGATGCCTTAAAAAGGAATAGAAAAACTGTGCCTGTCCTGATGGCATTGTATATCTAATGATACATCTTTCCTGTCACTCACTTTATAACATATTACATCTGTATCATCATATATTGGAGGAACATGTCTTCCCTTTGACTTGGATACACTCCTTTCTTATACCTTTTCAAAAACCTGTAAGGATCCAACAAATCCATATAACAATACGCCAATCACACTCACCAGCTGCATGTGCTAACTTTTTAATAACTTAACAGAAATATTTTTAAAGTTTCAGATCCTGGTATTAAAAATAACACTCTATCTTTTAAAATATTTTTAGAGTTTTGTATAAAAAGTATTTTTGTTCTTATATTTGGGGTTCCCTTCAAAATAAAATTTTGTCTTGTTTCCTGTTGAGTGATTTTTTTCTCAAATTATAGTAGAAAACCAAATCCATAAAATGCAAAAACTTAAATTAAGAAAGGATTTGTAAAATCGAGATAAAAATTAAAAAATTCGGCAATTTGTAAATTGTATTTTTGTTATTCAAAATACAGTTGTTTTTTAACAAGTTCAAAAAGAGAAATAATAGTAATTTTCATTTTTACAAAATTTTTAAAAATTTATAATTATAATTCGGAAGAAAAAAATGTTCAAACATATAATTTAGAAAACATTCAGAGTTTTGTGAGAGAAAAAAACCCAATCCTTTTATTAAGAAAAAAAAAATCAACTAATTTGATTTTATTAATTTTTGCTTATGGAAGCACAGTCCTAGATCTGGATTCGAACAGGTTCCGTATTACTCCAAATCCGTGCTTCTAACCACTATACCAAGTATCACGTGACATATCGAGTTTTTTTACAAATAAAAGCAATATATCGTAATTCTCAGATTCTTATATCGATTAATCGTTTTTTTCGTGTATTCGAATAGTACTCGAATACTAAGTACTCGATACTCAAAAGTACTCGATTCTGCCCATCACTACTAACAAATGACTCAAAAACTTTACTTCCCACTTGTGTTTTTTAAGCTAATGAAATCAGTCACCTCTTTCGTTTATAATTTTGAATCAAGCTAATGTATACTTCCTTTAAGTGTTTATATTATGAGTGCTGTTAATCTGAAATGTTTATACATTACTCTTCCTGGCATTTATATTTATGTCATGTGTGTTTACATTACTGTTTCCAGTATATAGTACATTCTAATAAGTTACAACTGGCTTTTGCAATCTTTTATCATACTAGGGGGCTCCGCCACCTGCTCGCTTACGCTCTCCAACCCCCGGGGATTGCAACGCAATCCCATTTGGTTTGCTTCGCAAACCAACATTCCTATCGCAGAGTGAAACTATCTGAATAATTTGTATTATGCTAATTTCTCTTTAACGGTCCATCACGTCACAGCGAGGGCTTCTCCCCATTGCTCGCTTACGCTCGCCGACCCCAAGGGATTGCTAAGCAATCCCGTTTGGTTTGCTTCACAAACCAATACCTCTTACGCAAGTGATTTCACTCTTTTTTGCTTTAACACTTAATGCACCCTAAACTAACAGCCACATGAGTAAAAAATCTTCTGCATCTTGTTCCCTGTATAATTTTAAGTAAACCCTGTTAATCTCCAAACTTTACGATGTGTAGCTTGTACTTTCTCGGTAAACCGTCTGAGAACAGAGGGAAAAAAAAACGAGCCTTTTTCCTTGCGAAATAAAAAGAACTCGTTTTTATGGCAATTGTTGCTACGATAAATTTGATATCTGGCAAACCCGATAGTCAAAAATACAACCCTCCGCGATTACAATGCTCCGCGAATTTGCTCTGCGAAATAAAAAATACGAAATTGGTGTCACCAACTTTTGATTGCATCGAATTTATTTATGAACCAATTTTAAAAATAATGGTACCGTAAGAAATAGTACTGTCTGAGGTATACTGCGCTATTTTCAAAATAAAAAACTAATAGTAATACGATATAGATATTACAGTTTTAGTTAGCGGTTGTAACAAAAAGTAGCGAAAATATCCAAAGATTCCGAATTTTGTATGACCAACTTTTGATCGCATCCAATTTAATTATTAACCGTTTTCAAAAATAATAGAACCGTAAGAAAGAGTACATTCTTCTGAGGTATACTGCGATATTTTAAAAATTAAAAACTAACAGTAATAAGATATTGATATGGCAGTTTTAAAAAAAAGTAACAAAAATCTCCCGATTTTCCCGAATTTCAAAAAAATATTATCAAGAACCAAATTGAAATTTAAAAAAAAAGTCGACGAGCTGCAAAAATTTACGTTGAGAGGTACTCTTTAAAAAAACTCACGGCTGAAGACTAAAAATTTGTATGTGTTTTGCTCACTCGCGGAAGAAATTTCGCTTCTTCAATTTCGACACTTAATAAACCCTAAACTAATAGCCGCATCGGAAAAAATCTTAATAATATTATATATATAGATTGTCCAGGGAATACGATGAAGAACAAATCATGTTAATTTCGTTTTTTTCCCATCAGTACTTTCTCGGGAAATTGTTTAAGAATCGAGCTAAACAGCACAGTTTTCAATCCTGCGGTGGCGGCGGTAACTTTTTTTTAATATAGAGAGACTAGGGGGCTCCGCCCTTGGCGAGAGAAATGCTCAAGCACGAAAACGAGGGTTTTCGATTCACCAGTCTTCCCTTCGTTCCGTCTGGCGTGGCCCAACGACTCAGGTATTTAAATGTTTTGAATTACACTCTCCCCTCCTTAAATTTTTGACAATTTCATATCTCTAGTGAGACTTGTCACCTCCCACGGAAGCAACGATTCTATTTTTGGACTATTTCTGTGGCTTGTTAAAAAGACTAGAGCATTATAAGTATCCATTCCAACTCCCGCTGGAACACCACCAGCCCTCGAATAACGTTGTACTGACAACTATCATTATTACCAGTACAACTTATATATATATTTACTCTCGAGTGAATAAACTAGGATTCATTTGTCACCAGAACTCTGTCTTTCTTACAATCACGGAAAACCAACGCACAATAAGCTCTAATCATTCTTCCTTAGTGAATATTTTTAAACTCCCACTATACGATCCTTAATCTGAAAATCTCCATTGTAACCATCGTTACAATAAGTGGTGCCATACGACCAGTCAGTATAAAAATCTGGTAGTTATTTTCGCGAAAATAACGAACTTCGGTTATTCTTATTTTTCTTCAACTTTAGGGTGTGACGCTCAATAGTATGCGGCAAAACCGACCGTTTTCGTGACGTCACACACTAACTAGCCCCCCCCCCTCAACGAATGAACGTAAAGATAGAGCCCGCGTGATTTGAATTCTTGTTTATTTACATCGGAACTTTATCTGGTTGTTCATACTGTAATATACAATTCAATACTTAGACAATTTATTGGGAACAAAGCAATTTGATTACTTTATTTTAATTTAATAATTGGAAATTGACTATTCATTATTGATTTATACTTGTTATTATATCATGTCATATTTCCAATTTTAATTTCAACCTGTCTCAACTAAATAATATTGCTATATTTATTTACTTGTGCCTTCATTTCTGATATTTTGCATAAAATATTTTGTTCTATTTACATATTCTTACTTAAGTTTATTACGCCAATCCTCCAGATATTTATTCATCTTTACTGTTGTTTACAAAGTGTTACACACAATAACTCAGACATTGTAGTTCTGAAACACCACACAAACCAAATCACATATTTTATCTGTGCATTTCATAATTTAGCCTTACTTTTAATCCACACCTTTCATATTTTACCTTGCATTCCATATTTTAATTTGTACTTCTTACTGTGTGAAATAAAAACCAACGGGGCACACCTTAACATATCCCCCAAAGATCATCAAAACGTGTTAAAACAAAAAAACAAACTTCAAAACAAGAGATAACCATAATGGCCAACCCCAGCCTCACATTGGAATTGATTCCATACTACAATGGGTCACCAGAAAACACAGACAACTTCTTCCTACAGTTAAAACGAGTCATCAATATCAACAAATGGGATTTTCCCACCGTGCAAGCCATACTTGGAGCTCGACTTACGGGTCCAGCTCTAGAGTATTTCTCAACAAACCCCCAGTGCAAGATGGCAACCAATATTGAAGAAGTCGAAAATATAATATCGAGTTTCTTCAAAAATAAAAAATCTGATGCTGAGAAACAACAAGAGATCCACTTTATCAAGTACTCCACTGGAGAAAATATTAAAAATTTTGCACATCGCCTGCAGATATCTGCAGAAACCATCTACAATAAAACAACCACACCAGAAGCCAAAGCCATAGCTGACAATCTAATACTCGCGAAATTCATTGCATCACTCCCTGATGTCTTCAGAAATAAATTGATCAGCAAAAACCCTGCCACACTTAACGAAGCCATCAACATAGCTGAAAAGATTCAAACGCAGCAACAACAACACCATGTGTGTTCCACTACACTGTTACCACCAGTACACACCAGCGATCACGAGGACAACAGAATCAATGGGAGACTCGATGCAATCTCACACCAAATTGCCACTCTACAGATCACTAAAGCCAATGAAATGCCACAACAACGACCGGCAAGGATGCCAACAGAACCCACTAGGTCAACAATATCCTGTGTATTCTGTGGACGAAATGGCCACATCATGCAAGACTGCCGTCAATTCCAGCGTGTGATGAACCGTAATGATCAACAACAAGACACCTTCAGGCCACAGCGACAACAACGTCAGCAATTCAACAACAGAGCTCAGCGATACCAGCCACCTGAACGACAACAACCTGGCCAACACTATGCTCACTTCGAAGTACCCCAAGTACCAGTGTGGCAACCATACCAGGCATTCCAGACCCAACAGATGTTCCCACCACAACAACATGGGTACCCCAACACACGAAGTTATCAGCCAATGCAGCCAAGTTCTCACCATGTGGCAACAGCTGCACTGAATGACCATACAGTACCCAAAGAAATCAATCCAACCACAATTGCACATTTAAACTAGAAGCTGACGACCAGAACAACTCCCCTTGCCGTCACTCAACTACCCAAACAGTGGAGTTACCATATCAACTTATAATGAATGTTAACCACCATGCATCACTCCCCATGATCCATGTTAATGTTGCCGAAGAAAACCTTACATTTCTTGTCGACAGTGGAAGCAGCATCTCCCTACTCCCAGCTCACATCTTTCATGAAATAAAAGACAAAATCAATCACAAATTCCTATCCAGACAGTGCACTATCAAAAGTGTCAATGACACAGAAGTCAAATTCCTGTACTGTGTCGACATACCCATCCACATTAACAACAAGAGAATTCGACACACCTTCTTTGTCACAAGAGACATCAAGTCCAATACCTTCCAAGGCCTCCTAGGGTATGACTTCCTCCTTCAAAACAGAGTCACCCTAAACTTCCAACAAAATACGCTCCAATTCCTTGATATAACTGTACCAATCGTCAACAGAGGATACAAAATACCAACAGCATGTTCCAGTGAGGATAATACACCTCCAACAAGCAATACAATCACAACTCAACACCAAGCCATAGCAGAACACACTAAAACTGATGAAAAGGATAACACATCGACGACAGCAACAGTAACTACAACAGCCAAAGTCATCTTACAACCACAAGAAACAACATACACACACATCACCCTCAAAGTTAACGACAACAAATCTAAACACAACATCATCCTCTTCCAATCAACTCTGACTGACCACACAGTAGAACTCCATGACAGTATTAACGAGTTAAGAGCCAATAACACCTTCACAACCCTCATCAGAAACATTGGATGCAAGAAGATTCACCTAAATAAAGGCAGCAGACTTGGCATAGCGTCTACCAACATCACAGTTCAAGAGGAGGAAACCCAAGAATTTCCTGTCAATTCGATCCGAGCAACAGATGCCATCATCCAGCGACGCTGCCATGAGCTCAAACAGACAGACTTTGCATTAGACCACCTTAATGCAAAAGACAAATCAACCCTCCTCCAAACGTTGATGGAGTTTGCTCCAGCCTTCTCCAAGAATATCCATACCCTTGGGCACTCTGACTTAGTTCAACCTAGAGTCAACACAATACATCCTCATCCTATCTCTTCCACGCCCTACCCCATCCCACAGTCACTTCAAAATCACGCAAGAGAATATCTTGAAGAATTGGAGGAAGCAGACATCATAGAAGAACATTCCGCAGAATGGGAATCACCTATGGTGCTGGTGAAAAAGAAAGGACACTCACCTGAAAATCCATCTCTCAGACTTGCTCTTGACCTACGCTTACTGAACAAGGTCATTGATGGTTGTTCTTATCCATTGCCCAAGATTTCCGACATCACTAGGAGCTTGGCAGGGTACCAACTATTCTCTGTCCTTGACCTCAACTCAGCGTACTGGCAGATCCATCTACCAGAAGAGTACAGAAAGTTCTTGACATTCACAACACCATGGAAAACCTACCAATTTAAACGCCTTCCATTTGGAATCAAACACGCAGCAGCACACTTCCAAAGATTGATGGACAAAGTTCTGTCCTCAATCAACCATCATGGTATTCACTGCTACCAAGATGACATCATCATTGCTGCCAACTCAGTTAACGAACTCAACACCAAACTAAGAGATGTTCTCATGGTACTCCAAGCAGAAAACCTCACATTAGCCCCTGAAAAATGCAAGTTTGCCACTCCATCAATCCAATACCTTGGATTCACAATATCAGCTCAAGGACTAACTCCTGGCAACGCAAACACAGAAAAAATCACTAAATTCTCCATAACAAAGAACCAAAGGCATCTAAAAAGATTCATCGGACTGTGTGGGTACTACAGACACATAGTACCACAATACGCTGAAAGGATCAAACTTCTCAATGACCTAGCAAACACCAAAACATTCCTATGGACACAAGAACATCAAGACTCGTTTGAATCTCTACAAAAGACATTCTTCAAGCAACCATTCATCCTTCAACCAGACTGGCAGAAGGAGTTCTTTCTGAATACGGACGGATCACATATTGCCATTTCTGGAATTCTTATGCAAATGGGTGAAAAACATCTCCAACCAGTTGCATATTATTCCAGAACCCTTACATCAACAGAAGCAAGATACCCTGCCGGCAAGATAGAGTTGATGGCCATCCACAACTCAGTGAAACACTTCAGGGAATTCCTATATGGAAGACACTTCACCATCCTATCAGACCACATGAAATTTAAATACCATTCCCAACTAGAGAATCCAGCCAACATCGTCGCACGATGGCTAATGGAGCTTGCTGAATATTCCTTTACTTTCCAACACATTAAAGGAGAAACAAACCACCTTGCTGATTATGTCTCGAGAGAACCAGATGGCCAACCAGAGCCAGAGTTTGATACAATTCTTCCAGCACAAGAACTTAACATAATTGCTACTCTAATAACAGATGAATTAAACACGTCCAACATCCTAAGAGAACAAGCGGCAGACAATGAACTTATCGAAATCAAGGACAACCTTGCCAAAACATCACACAGAGATAAAAACAACTTCTTCATTAATCCAAATAGTAACCTACTCATGCATATCACAATAAGACAAAACCCCTTGAAACAGAAAGAATGTAACAAAACAATAGTAATGCCACACAGCCCCAAGAAACACGCTTTGCAACAAGCCCACCTTTCTCACTTCGGGACCGACAAAACATATTTGCTACTCAAACAAAGGTACTTCTGGAATGGAATGTATGCTGACACAGCCAACTATGTCTCATCATGCATATTGTGCTGTCACAACAAGAGACTGTACAGCAGAAAACCACCCTTTGGGGAGACTCCTGTTCCCTCCAAACCTAGCGAGTTCGTGAGTTCGTGTCCATGGACATTCTAGGACCTATTCAAGGCAACAAATACGTGCTCACAGTACTGGATCACTTCAGCAAACACATGGAACTCTTCCCCATGAGCAACATTCAAGCCCAGACGGTTGCCAAATGCCTGATGCAGTATATCACAACATTTGGGAGACCAACCATGATACTGAGTGACTTAGGCACCCAGTTCACATCTGAAATTTTCCAACAGATCACCACCATTCTGGGTATCTCGTTGCACCACACAACCACCAGGAACCCAAAAGCAAATGGACAATCAGAGCGAATCAACTCGTCTCTCAAAAACACTATTCTTGCTCTCACGGACAGACGCGTAGACTTCAATACTGCAGTGGCTATACACAAACAGATGTATAATGCATCAAAGCACAGCAGTCACGGCTTTACGCCAGACATTGTCCACTTTGGACGTAACCTCAGCCTAGTCTTCGACACTACTGAGGAAACAGAAGAGGTTTCAAGTCCACTCATCATTACAGATGGACACACAAATGACCTACTAAGAGCCTTACAGATCATCCGCAAAGAAACGGAAGAAAATCTGAGGCATCAACAAGGCATTCAACAACAGAGGCTTAACCAAAACAGTGCCCAACGTGTCACAAAGAGAGGTGACGTTGTATATATCAAGAATGGGGACAAATTCAAAGTGAGATTCAGTGGACCCTATGAGGTCATAAAGAAACCAAATGGTCACACATGCATCATTAGAGAACTGCACAACCATGCAGCTCCAGAAATCACAGTAAATAACCACCGCCTCAAAATTTCAACACGCCGCTTTGCATACTTAGAAACTGGGAGTGATGACAACACACAGTGTCAAGAACAGAACTCTGGACCAAATCTCCGTCCAAGGCGAAAGTAACCCAAGATAGACAGGAGTGTATATTATTTACTTTGTGTGTCTCCATGTTGTTATATTTTTGTTTACATTCTTACTTATATACGGAAAAATATATATATATAAAAGTTAGTCAAGTTTCCTCCTCTCCCTCCCTGTGTCAATATTATGAGTGTATTAATCTGACCACAATGGGCCACTCCAGCGATCCAGTGGTGAGTATGTCGTTACGCAACAGGGAAAATTATTCATGATAACAATCAATAACTATCTTGTATATCTTTCAGAAGGAGAACCAACTCAACAATAGGGTTAGGCCACAAGTAGGTCAACTTACCAATTTCGTCTCCTCGACGCAGTGGAGTTAGGGTCCTTGGGGATGTTTGGCCAACATACCTCAAGGTCCTCCTCAGCTTCATTTATCCCATACACTAAACCATGAGGCATTTCTGTGGCTGGCCACTGTAGGGATGCTCCATGGTAAGTGTAATGTAAATTAAGGTCAACCCCTCTGACATATTCTCTCACATAGTGCAATATGCTTCAATTGGGATTCCTTTCGGCATAAGTGCAATAAAATAACAGGCACAACAATTCATCCTTTATGACTCTTTAATTTTATATTGTTTATGTATATTTTGTCTGTATGGGGTTTATTGCAATTTAGTTGTTATGTACTGTGAAATTCTTGCTATTATTCAAATCATGTGACTACAATGTGTATAAATTTGTTGTACTTTTATCTAACAATTATGTTGATTTTAGTGATGTCAATTATCCTCTGACATGGGTGGTGTTCTAGGCGGAAGTGCTCAGTTCCCAGCAAGTTTGTGAAACTCCTCAAAAGTTAAGAGGAGGGAAGAAGATGTCATACGACATCCGTCCTTTCCAAAATTCAGTACCAATCCCGAAGAACAGAACCCAATTTCCCAGTTTAACACCATACGAGAGAAACGATTTGGAGTCCATTTGAAATACGCTCAATCTCACATCTGCAAAATCGCTTAACGAAACTTTCTCCTAATGAGAAAACCAGATGTGTGAAGTTCCATGTCCGTTGGGGCCGCCAGAATTGGAGTGGAATCGCACAGTGTTTGGCGTATAACGACATTCCACCCAACCATAGCACGAGCGCTGTCGCCAATCTTTTCGCTCCAAGCAATGCTTGGCGAGAGAAATGCTCAAGCGCGAAAACGAGGGTTTTCGATTCACCAGTCTTCCCTTCGTTCCGTCTGGCGTGGCCCAACGACTCAGGTATTTAAATGTTTTGAATTACACTCTCCCCTCCTTAAATTTTTGACAATTTCATATCTCTAGTGAGACTTGTCACCTCCCACGGAAGCAACGATTCTATTTTTGGACTATTTCTGTGGCTTGTTAAAAAGACTAGAGCATTATAAGTATCCATTCCAACTCCCGCTGGAACACCACCAGCCCTCGAATAACGTTGTACTGACAACTATCATTATTACCAGTACAACTTATATATATATTTACTCTCGAGTGAATAAACAAGGATTCATTTGTCACCAGAACTCTGTCTTTCTTACAATCACGGAAAACCAACGCACAATAAGCTCTAATCATTCTTCCTTAGTGAATATTTTTAAACTCCCACTATACGATCCTTAATCTGAAAATCTCCATTGTAACCATCGTTACAGACCCAGTTCCCTCTGAGCTGGGTATAACCATTAGTGCTTAAATCCCCATGGGTGCAGAAAAATTGAAGCATTTGACCACTTCTGTCATTTTCCAATGGTGTATTTACTTAGTTATAAAAATGTAAGATTAGTTGTGATTTAAATCAGTGATTTAAAAAAAAAATCATTTGATTAAAATTATGATTTTAATCGTTGATTTAAATCAAGTGATTTAAATCTTGACACCCTGTTTCTTAGTGTCACAGGTTGTCAAAAAGACCTCATATCTTAAAAGTAGTATGTCCCCTTAGCAAGATCACGGTTTTATTTTTATAAATAACTAGCAAAATACCCGACCTTACTCGGTTTGAATTGGTTTACTCTAGATTAAAGAGATAATCAAAATATATAATGATTTACGTTTTTTTGTAGAATAAAAATTTATTTTAACATCTTTCGCCATCTTTATATTTTCTATAACTTACTTTGGACACAAATCCTACTCATGCATATCCATTCATGTAATACATTTCACATACATCGCACAATTGCTGTATGACAAAGCTACAAAATGACGAAAGGTGATACTAAGGTTACTACTATAAAAGACGATTTATAGGAAGATTTGGAATTCCCTTTCTTAAGTTCTTTTCATGTTCAACTCAATTAATTAAAATTACGATTTACGGCGAGTGCTCTCGCACTCATAGTCAACAAAACAATATTTTTTTACTTGTGGCACTTCTTGCCTCCGGTATGCGACATTGTGAAATTTTGCAATCTTCTCCTGTCATTATTACAACGAATTTTTTAATGTTGGAAAAAGTTCCAGTTTGGATTAGTAAACCTTATTATTCTTTCAATAACGGCATTATTCTTTAATTAACGGCATTATTCTTTAAATAACGGCATTATTCTTTCAATAATGGCTGACTTACCTAACATTTTTAAGTCTAATACTTTGTGGTGTTGTTGCGTGTGATGAGAAGGAAAACACATTTATTAAAATAATAAATATTTAAAACAGGAAACAGCAAAGTAAAACAAAATAAAAGATGTGGCAAAAAATTGTTCTAAAGATATTAATTTGTGATTCAATTTTATCTCTTGATCTCGCACAGTTGCCACAACTTACAACTAAAAGTGTACAAAATTTAGAAATGTGAAATTAATTCAGAGCGAAAGAACCAGAAAAAATATCACTGCTCCCTCGATCTTGTTCATTCTCGTTTCATTGAAAAATATCGTCTGTCCCAAATATTCGGAAATCGTTTTCATTGCGCAAGGAATAAAAATAAGACACGAAATAAATGAAGTATCAGAGATGAAATTCCATAAAATAAAATTTTTTTTTGAAGAATAATTACTTTTTCAGCAGTACTGGTAAAGCAATCGAAGTAATCGTAATATTCAATAGACATTCCAATTTTTCCAAAACTACCAAATTATGGTTGATTTTACTCAGGTGTTTTAGTATGAAACTCAACTAAATATAACAATAAAGAAATGTTTAATACTGCCTTCACTAAACTAATAGATAATGTATAAAATTAAATACAATAAAATCAAATATCTGGAATACAATTCATGTGATGTCTACACAAACACAGAAACACAAAATCGAGCATAGAACAGAAAGACGGACAGACAGACTTTCGCAACCAATGCCACTCACT
The DNA here is from genome assembly GCA_947359465.1 of Metellina segmentata. Taxonomy (NCBI): domain Eukaryota; kingdom Metazoa; phylum Arthropoda; class Arachnida; order Araneae; family Tetragnathidae; genus Metellina; species Metellina segmentata. The sequence goes on along the minus strand of OX375876.1, from coordinate 30,056,493 downwards.
AAATGAAGATAAGTACTCACTGTATGCAAATTTTCATGAAAATATCTTAAACCGCGTGGACGTGTATAGGGCACAACATACAGACAGACAGACAGACGGACGGACAGACAGACACCAAACGAGAAAAAGGCGGATTCGGCATCAGAAGGGTCCAAAACGGATAGAAAACTTGAAATGGGTCGAAAATATTGAATGTACAAACAAACACTCCATTCTTATTTATATAGATTCCTCCTAACAGGATGTACAGGGGTCCAAAGTCGAACTTTCTGCGTTGGTTGCAAAACCAATCTGGCGAATGTGTATTAGTACTTTGAGGAAAACTGAAAAGTATAGCTCCTATATTTTCTTTAGCGCTATTTGGTGGATACTATCATTAACTTCTGTTCAATGAGGTATGTTTACGTGCTTTTAGCATCTTGGGTACTATTTCATTTATTTGCAAGATCCTTTTGAATTTATAAATAATTAGCGTCTTACACAACTGCTGATTTCAAATTTCAACTAGACTTTTAACATACACTCAGAAACATCCGAAATAGCGCACCAAGAAGGAAGAAAGGTACAATCGCGAAAATTTGCAAATAAGTATAGTAAGGTCCGATATGCAAATGATCCAAGTTTGGTGCCAATGCGCATGACCACACACCCTGCAGTGGCGCTGCAATCAGGAAGTGGGACCGGCGCATAGTGAAAGATTCATAAACGTGACGATCACAATCCGACTCTAGTAGGACTTTAGTAAGCGAATGCCAGGTAGACGTGTGAGAAGACATTTTCACAGTTAAGCGAGTTTGAGAGGGGCCTCATCATCAGCATGAAAGCCGCAGGCTGGTCGACGCGCCGTGTTGCTCGCCAGGTCGATCGTTCGGAGGGTGCCGTCAGAACATGTTGGGAGCACTGGACACGAGATGGTACTCACATGCGGCGTACCGGGTCTGGAGCGACCAGGAAGACGACAAGGCGAAAGGATGGAAGGATCGTTCGGCAAGCGTTCGTATATCCCACGGTGAATTGTTCCACTATACAATCAGATGTAGGGGTGCCAGTTGTTACACAAACCATTTCCAGACGCCTTGCAGAAGCGAATCTGTAATTCTAGCACCCTTTTCGTGTACGCCGACCAACCGGTGTAGTGGTTAAGGTGTTAGCCTCTAGATTGGAAGGTTCCTGGTTCGAATCCGGGTCCGGGCATGGATGTTTGTAAGCGTATGGTGTAGAGGCGGCTGGTGCACCTTAAATCTGTCGTGGCCGAAAGTCCTCACGTTGGGTTGGCGTGGAAGTTTGGAGAGTGGGGTGCCAGCTCAGGTGTAGCTTCGTCATCTGACCGTGGTTCAAAATTACGAGGTGTTGTCCTCGGATCTTTCCCTTAAGGGACTGATCCCGGACCGTCGTCAATAGCCCGTTGTGTTGCTCTAGTACGACGTTAACTAAAAATTACCATTACCAAAATTACCATTACCTTTTCGTGTACTGCCTTTAACACCGAATCAGATGCGACTCCGTCTATAGTGGTGCCAAGACAGAGCGACGTGGAATGCCTCAGATTGGCAAAACGTGGTGTTTAGGGATGAATCAAGGTACGTTTTGGGGACAGATGCTAACCGGGTACGGGTGCCGAGGCACCCTGGTAAACGGTACAATTCCACCCACTCTGTCGCGCGACACACTGCCCGCATAGCAGGCGTAATGGTCCGGAGGCCCATAGCTATGATAGCCGGTCCCCTCTAATTGTGGTACGTGGAACCTTAACGGGTCAGCGTTATGTTGATGACATTCTACGACCCCATGTGGGACCTTTCCTAAATGGTCTTCCAGGGGCAATTTTCCAGTGAGATAATGCTCGTCCGCATACAGCTCGAGTTGCTCAAGACTTCCTACGCCATCTTCAGACTCTTCCATGGCCGACCCGCTTCCCGGACTTGTCCCCTATAGAGCATTTGTGGGACTAGCTGAAGCTCCAGATGCCGCCGTGTCACTCTGTACATGATTTGGAGGTGGCTGTTCAAGATTGGTGAGCCCATCTGCCTTAGGATAACATCAGATGTCTAATCAACCCAATGCCGGACCGTGTTGAGGCATGTAGTGCAGCAGGAGGCGGTCCGACACACTATTGAAGTTGCTCTGTGTTTGTCTAATTATACCCACTGTATTTGTTTAATTGTCTTGATTTTGGGATCAAGTGAATCTCTCATCTGTATCATTATGTGTATTAAATTTCATTTTAATCCGATGCTTCCTTCTCGGTTCGCTATTTTCAATGTTCCTGAGTGTATTATACCACCGTATATCACTCACACTGTGACTCAAGACGTACTAAGTAATTTACAAGGAAGTTTTAAAAAATAGGCCTAGAAGGCCTCAAAAATATTTTCAAACCTGTAGTTCCAATGTAAAGAAAACGAAACTCGTAACCTTATAGAGACAACTAGTCATAAAGAATTGTCAATGACCACTGATGTAAAATTCGAAATTCAGGTGTACGATATTCTACTTCAAATCGTCAGAGAGCTCTTTGCTGCTTTTCTGGAAGAGGTACAATTATGAAAACGATCCGTGTCTTAGTAAAACGTCAGTAAAATTATCTAAGAATCATATACTTGGGCTAAGACTTGACATCAATCTTACTATGCACCAACATAAAATTATATAACGTAAAAAACATTAACTCTAATTTGTATACTCCGTAGAAAACAAAAATGAGCTAAACGGTTGTTACTCTTCTAGGATAAGTATCAAGGAAACTTACAACTAGTCACTTAACAACTGTTCTGTTAAACGGTTACGTATAATTTATGAACAATCCTTCATTATGATTTTGTCGAAAGACAATATCAGAAATACAATTATAATGAGGAGCTGTGATGGCGCTGAACTGAAAACTTCCCAGCAATTTTTTTCAGAAAAATATCACTATAAACAAATTGTGTTTAGTATTTCTTTATTGATTGTACTATTTAGGGTAAAAATATTATTTGTCAAAATCTCAACTAGACCTTGTCGTTGTATCAAATTTCTTTTTGCCAAATAATTAGTAGATTTAGATTCAAGGTAAGTTAATGATCCATGAAAATATTATTTCACATCTTGTATTCTTCCAATTGGTTATTGGTCCGCTTCTTAAAAGCGCAAGACACGGAATAAACACAATAGGCTATAAGAGAAATATTTTCTATAAAAATGTCAAGAACTGATACGAATAGATTAATCATTACCTCAGATACACTAATTGTAAGTTTACGAGCAGGGTCTAAAACTGTCCTTTCTATAGCTTATTACTATTAGTTTTTTAATTTGAAAACATCACTGAAAACCTTAGAATGCACTCTTTCTTATAATATAATTATTTTTGAAATTGGTAAATAAATAAATTGGATGCGATTTAAAGTTAGTCAAACAAATTTTGTATTTTTCAGATCGTAATTTCCGATACAAAACTAAAACTGTCATATCTATAGCTTAATACTATTAGTTTTAAATTTTGAAAATACCACGTAAAAGCTTAGAATGTACTTATTATTATAGTATACATATTTGTAAAATTGGTTTATAAATAAATTCGATGAGATTAAAAGTATAATATAAAATTTTGCGATAGCGTACATTTTTCTTCACGGAAATGAAAGGTTACATTTCTAGCTAACAGATTTGTCAGATATAAAATTTTTCGCAGCAACAACTACCTTTGCAACGAATTTTTTAAATTGGCCGTTGACTCCACACTAGTTACTTCTATAATGAATGTCCTTGTCTTTATTTCTCCAATTAAAACTCTCGTTCCTCCTAAGCTATCCTATCATTCTAAGAACGCTTTTGCTGTCTCCTCATTATAATCTGGTGCTCTCTCGATTGTCTTGTTAATATCTTTAACTAAATCCGCGACATCTACAACCACTTCAAATTCGGCTACCAAAAGCCTCAGAATATTTTCCCTTTGTTTTTTAAGGAAATTAGTTATAATAACTACTCAATTCCTCTCTAAGGTAATAATTCTAAAAAATCATTTAAAAGATTCCAAAACTGAGTAACTACTAATCAAATACGATAAATCTATACATTTGAATAACATTACTTAAACCATGTTACATAATAAATACACTCATACAATCCAAAAGATAAAAAATATTTCTTTTACCCTAAACTCAACTTACGAAATCTTAAGAGGAAAAAACAAAACAAAAATCTATTTCTCAACCCAACATTAGAATTTTTGCTGAAAACCTCACTTTAACTATTTCCACTCAGAAATAACTATAAGGTAGGATTCACCCATTTTGTTGATTCTTGCATTAAGTCTCCTGGACTCCACACACTTGCTTCTGCAATGCGGAGTTTTATCCCGAATGACTTTTCCACTAGTCCGCTAAACTTCCAGGTGATTTGGCTGCACTTCCAAATAGACACGGGCACAGGGATTTCTGACTTCCTCCTGCTCCTCAGAACTTAGACACGAACACAGGGCTTTCCGACGTTCTCCTGTTCCTCAGAGCTATTATCGGTTCCACACAAGTCTAACTCCTCCAACTGCGTATGTCCCCTCGGGACAATTTATGTGTATTCCGAATTCATTTGACTCTCAACTCTAATCAACACCTCTGCCACCAGTAAAAACACTATGTGGCCAAAAGTCACTGGACACCCGGTACTGTTGGTTTGAAAGGCACCAGACGTATAAATAATAGGATGCCGGGCCTCCTTTTGCTTTAATTACAGCGTTTACCCTTTTGGGTAGGTTATCCAAAAAGTTCTGATAAACTGTTGGCGGAATTGTGGTCCATAACTCCTGCAGCACGAACAGTTCACCTTTGGTTTTTGGTCCAGTGGGTTTGGCACGCAACCGACGCTCCAACTCATCCCAAAGATGTTCTGTAGGTTTCAAGTAGGGGCTTTGAGCCGGCCAGACAAGCACTACCACCTGATTATTGTCAAACCACGACGCAATGACGCCTGCTGTATGAACAGGAACATTATCGTGCTGATACAGAAAAGGACCTGTTCCAAACTGTTGTCATAGTGTCGGAAGCATGCTATTGTCTAAAATGTTTTCGTACACACCAGAAGTCATCGACCCGTCGCATAAAACTAACGGGCCAAGCCCAAACCAGGTGAAACAGCCCCAAACAATGACACTACAGCCATCAAATTTCACAGTTTACTCAATACATTTCTGTAAATAGCGTTAGCCAGACATTTGCCAGGTCCATATACGCCCATCAGAGTGCCAGATCGTGTATTAAGATTCATTACTCCACATGACATTCTTCCAAAGGTACATAGTCCAATTACGGTACACTGTGCACCATTGCAAACGCCTCCAGGAATTGGTGTGTGTGCTTAGTGGCTTTCTGGCTGTAGCACGACCTTAAAAACCAAGTGCTATCACCTTTCGACGGACAGTCCTGTCACTGGCCTGTGTACCTGAGCTGAGACGGAAGTCCTCTGCAACCTCCGACAAAGATATGTGCCGGTGGTTTCGCACAAAACGCTTCAGGGTTCTCCGGTTTCGATCAATTAGTTTCTTGGGCCTATCATAGCGATTATTCGGTTCAGTATTTCCATGGCGTTTCCACTTGACTATAACATCGCTTACTGTGGACCGGGGCACGTTTAACTGTTAAGAAATCTCTCTGACCGAATGTCCAAATTTATGGACACTTTTACTCATGCCTCTTTCGAATGCATTCAACTCTTTCCGTAGGCTTCTTCAACTAGACTGAAAACACGCGTTTGATGCTCCAGTATTTCTGCCCTCACATACTTAGCATCGGTGAGGCGTACAGACGTCATGCTGGGATCGTCTACTTGAAGTGAAGGGGAGTCCATTGACTTTTTTGAAAGCCACTAAGCACACGCACCGGTGTTTTTGGCACCACAGTAATACAGTGGAGTCGGACTCAACAGGTTACCTTTACAAGTTCTTTATTATACTTAAAATATTTCAATCAACAAATGGAAGTTTATCTACACGCTATTTACCGTGAACAATCAAGAAGCGAATGTTCATGAAGAAACAATAAGTTTTTCTTCACAGTTAGTTTTTTGTTTCCTTGTGTTTAACTTCACCGTAATGTTATCCGAGAGGGTTTTTTTTGCCACCTCACATAAGGGCTCCCTCCTCTCGTCTCCGTTTTCTACGAGGGAGTCTGCCTCCCCCTCTTGGAATGTTGATTTTGGTGTTTTTCAATGACACTTACAACATTAAGGGGTGTCAACTCTACAAGTGTGAGCCCCCTCTGTGGATTTCGTAAACGTTAGAAAATGATTTATGTGACAGGTAGGTGAAAGAAGTCGGATTACATGCCAACTCCACGACAGATTTAATGTTTTTCTGGCCTGAGTTATCACCGAACTGTAACACACATGTTTGGGTGGCCGTCTGCCTCCCTTCTCGTTGAAGCCCAAGATGATCTGGGTGTTGAAATCGGGTTTTTTCCCCAGACGTCTAAATATACATGTCCAAAAGTATTTGGACACTGCAGAACATCAGCAAATAAGCAGATTCTGAGTTTGCCGAACGGTATGCTGGGAAGGACATGTGTAAAATAAAAAGCAGTTCAATTTGTATTAACTATTCATTCACCCTAGTCGATCTGTACAGCGTGGACCTGAACGCATTGAGTACCAACGCGTGCTTGTCATAGGATGTCATTTGTGTAATCTTTCTGTACGAGCTATTGAATTCAAACTGGATATTCTAAAATTGAGTGTAGCATATGTTATCAAGCGATGAAAGGAAGACGGAGCAACAACAACAAAAATCCGTCCCGGACGACCGTATAAAGTAACAGGACATGACAGAATATGCTTGGTACGCCATGTCAAGAAGTCACGCACTTCTCCTAACACTACGATGCCTGAAGAGGTTGGAAATGCATCTAAGAGTTCCGTTAGTGTTGTAGCGTCAACGTAGGGGGTCTCTCTGACCATAGCTTTCATGGTGGTCCTTGAATTTATGACCGGATGGGGGTATCCCCTTCTCTTTGCACTATAGCGGTTTCGGACGAACGTGTGGATCTCTCTCGAGGAAAAGGAGAATTGTGGAACGCAGGAGCGTGAACGGACGCAGAACGACTCTGCTCCGATTGAAGCCGCGGGACTGAAACCCTATTTGTGAATAATATTTATTAGCCTCGAAATAGTTTTAACTTATGTGTATATCTTCTATAATTAATTAGATGTGCTGTAATTTTAAATGTCGTTTTAATTACCTTCAAGCCACTCGCCACGTAAACTATACCCACGACGTTACAGTGTCCAAACTATCCACAAAGAGCTGCACACGATTGGTTATCAGGGTCGAGCAGCTGCGTACAAGCCATAGATTATACATGTTATGACAGGCGTCGTTTGGCCTTAAATGTTGTCCGTCGTTCGTGGATCGGTGAAGAATGGAAATCTGTTCTTTGGAGTGATGAGTCTTGGTATTCACTCTTCCAGTCTGATGGACGTGATTGGGTGTGGCGGCATCCCTAAGAACGGTTTCAAGTTCGGAGGCTGATCCATCTTAGAGTGGGGTTGTTTTTCCTGGTTAGGACTCGGCCTATTGTTATATGTACATAGTACCATGAATGCTGACGTGTGTCTTGACGTTCTGGATAATTTGGCCTACACTATGGCAATACTACGGCAATGATAGCTGTTCTTCCAACAGGATCCAGCTACATGTCACACTGCGAAACATGTGGTGGACTGGTTTCCTGAAAATGAGGTAAATTTGCTTGACTGGCCTTCTCAGAGACCCAATCTCAATCCAATCGAGAATATGTGGGACGAAGTGGTGAAGCCTATCTTCACAACAATCTCTTCTCTCAGCCTTGAAAGAGACACGGTGAGTTAAAAGACGTGTTGCAGCTGTAATACAAGCAAAAGGAGGGCCTACCGTTACCAAATAGAATAATAAAGTACTTTTTCTGAATATATATATATATATATATATATATATATATATATATATACAGGGTGTTTCAGTGAACCGTTTCAGAACTTCTAAGAGGGGTAGGGTACATCCTGACGAACCAAAATCATATACCAATGGGCAGTCAGAAATGCTTTCCTGATGCGGTAGATGGCGTTGTGCAAAAATCCCGAGCTTTCGTGTAGGGAATCTTCATTTCGCACAAGAACGCCAAGTTAGTAGGATGGATGATTACACGATCGCAGAGTTAGCTGATATACATTTGGCGTACGGGGCTGCAAATTGTAGTGGGCCAGCCGCACAGCGTTTGTACGCGGAACGATATCCGACGAGGCGTATCCCCAGTCATAATTTCTTTGCAAGACTGCACCAGAGGTTAGCTGAGACAGGTTCATTAGAAAGAGCTGACAGGGACAGGGTAAGAACAGCACGGACTGCAGACGTCTAACAGAATGTGCTGCAGCATGTACAGGGGAATACAAGAACGAGTACACGAAGTGTAGCAAACGCAGTCGGGGTTTCCCATTACAGCGTCTGAAGGATTCTCCGAGAAGAAGACATGCATCCGTTTCACGTGCAGCGTGTCCAGACACAGCAACCGGAGGATTATGCACCTCGTATTGCTTTCGCACAGTGGTACCTTGGAAAATGTGCTACAAATCCCCTTTTTCCTGCTGAAGTGTTGTTTTCCGATGAGGCATCCTTCACAAGGGAAGGAATTTTCAACACGCATAACGACCATATCTGGGCGGTCGAGAACCCGCATGCAATACGAAGTCGTGCAGCACAGATTCGATTTTCGGTCAATGTATGGGCCGGTATTATGGGAGATCACCTCATCGGACCTTACCTGTTACCGTCTCGTCTAACCGGACCTAACTACTTGCTCTTTCTGCAGCAAGTATTGCCACAACTTTTGAGAGATGAACAGATTTCTGCATCGACGCAACAGACAATGTGGTTCCAACACGATGGAGCCCATGCCCATTATAGCGGGGATGTTCGTAACTACCTGGATGTCACATTTGGTCAGCAGTGGATCGGACGTGGTGGTCCCGTGCGTTGGCCTGCTCGGTCACCCGACCTATCATGTCTTGATTTTTATTTCTGGGGTCATCTGAAATCGCTAGTTTATGACACCCCTGTTGACAATGTTGAGGAGCTGGTTGCAAGAATTGCTGTAGCTGCCGGAGAAATTCGAGATATGCCTGGAGTATTCCAGAATGTTCGGATGTCCATGCGTCGGAGATATGAGACGTGCATTGTAGCCCGTGGAAGAAACTTCGAACACTTACTTTAATCCATGTACCTTTTGCTTCTTTTCATGTATTATTAAAACGATTTCTCACTTACGGTCTCTTTTCTTTACGGTGCTTCTGTGTACAACACCGCTTCAAGAAAGCATTTCCGACCCCACATTGCTATATGATTTCGAGCTGTCAGGATGTACCCAACCCCTCTTAGAAGTTCTGAAACGGTTCACTGAAACACCCTGTATACCCCCAACCATCATGAGAGGTCGCACCTAGTGCGCGGAGAACTAACTTTATTTTCCTGACGCATTTCGAGTCAGAGTTAGACAAGAGACTATGTGCCTCCACGCGAAGGTGGAGCACCTTTTTTAAAACTTATACATGTGCTAGCGTGTAGGCTGCATCATATGATCTGTGCCTAATGCAAAAATGTACATATACGAAGATTAATTAAATATTGTGTTAGTCATCATTTTCCTGTGTCATCCAGCATCATACCTTTAGACACCGTGGACAAGTGGAAGCTGCGGCCTTGATTTATACCTTCAACGGGACAAATGCTTGGAAATTTTGAGGTAGTACTATTTCATTATAATCATGAGCATGTTGCCGAAAGGAGGACGCATTCCTCTTTGCTGAGGATTGGTGAAACTGTGCCTCTAAGTGCTAAAGTTATTGATTTAAAATTGTGAATTGAAAGAGAGAAATTTGTAAATTTTGTGATTAACATTCTCGGCTAGAAAGCTAACAATATTTTCATTTACGTGACTGAAAAAGATGTGTGTGATTACGAGAAACTTGAGTCATTAGTATTAAAACCAACCCAACAAGAATGTCTTAATAACTTTAAAAAAAGTGAAAAGAATTGAAAACGAATCTCATGTACAGTTTACATCGTGATTGGCAGCTATGTTCAAGAAGTATTGTAAATTACGTACTGTGAATTATTTTCCATCTTTGTGTGAATTAATGATCTCAGACGAACTGTATTAATCACTCGATACTTAAAATAAAGCACATAAGGCACGACGAGGTGAAAATATATTTAAACTACATGAACTGGACAGGCAATGTAATGATTTCTTTTAATCAAAAGGAAACGAAACGAAACGTAACTAATCCGATGCGATTTCAGGTAAACGAAAATAGGCAGTATCTAGTGAAAGCAACTGTTTCCAAATAAACCGAATAGAAAACCTCCTAACGAACATTTTATAAATTCTCATTAAAAAAATACTCTTGTTGTCTATGTGGAGTTTTACACTGAGTAAAAAATTGTCCAAAACGGTTTGGAAAAACTCCAGAGCACTCTAATAAAGAAAAAAGTAACGCGAATGATACCCGATATGAAATTTAGTTTCTAGTGTGGGGACGAACAACAGGCCAACTAGTGAGTTACAGTGCGTCGAAATTTCATCGACGGCAAAAATATCACTGCAGTTTCTGATTCTGGAAGTTAACATATTTGTATAAATAAAAAACTTCCCGAACATGCCCATGGTTGGAAACGTTCTTTGAAAGGTGCCTTTTGCAACACAGTAGAAGCGGATTTGGCATTTTCCCTATTTTCAAGTAATGGGGAAGCTAGTAAATCCTTGCGCTTCGAGAGTGCACTTCCAGATCTCTCTCCCTCAAACATTCCGTGCATATCCAAATCATACTTCTCGTGAGATGAATCATGCTATCATCTCTGAAGCACAGTCAAGGACTGAAAATACGAATGTTTCTTTTCTGAAAGACACACCTGACGGCCAACGTTATTACCTCACCTCACGGTAACTGATTGTTTCACTCGCTGGCCTAAAGTAATCACGACTGTTTACATGACTGCGGAAACTGTCGTGCTATGTTAAGTGGTTTGATTTCCAGATTCGGCTGTCTAACAACAATAGCAGATCAGGTCAGAAGTTTCGAATCAAATCTCTTTAGACAGCTAACTAAAGTGCTTGGAACCAACCACATCTGTTACGCAGCGTGCAACGCTAAAACAAGCGTTACATATTTGAATAACCAACAGAGATTTCGTTGAGCACAAAATGCACTTATTTTTAATTGACCCCTTAAGACCCAAAGACAGCGCTTTACGAGAGTGCATTTAAACTCCAGTGTAAAAATTTACTGTTACCAATACTGAATGCCAAATGGCCGAAGAATCGCAACGTTTCCGGACTTTTAGGGGACATCCCCAAATCCGAAAGAGATTCACCCACCCACAACAATCAATCCTTACAAAATGCTAACTTCAATCCTCATCGTATCGATTTGAAGCCACTCTCGAAGTATACGTCAAGATCAAACAAAAACTTTGATCGTAATTTCAAATCTCTACGTTTAGTCAAAATTTAATTACTGAAAATTATCCAATCTCAACCGGAGTCGAAAAAGAGACACTAATTGGGTTACTTTAAGGTGAACTTTTTGGTTACTTAGAACTAGGGTGTATCGTAAATTCTGGAAAGCGCGGATCGTCAATGACGCGTAAATAGATCGCCAAAGCGGTACTTTGGAACCGACTGTAAGAAGGCGGTACACCAATTTCTCGCCACGCACTTACAAAAATTTAGGGTCCAGTGCGTCGTGGGTGGACACTTCTCCAATATTTCACCACCACCGATTCCCTCATCGCACCTCAGTTTTCTTATCCACTTTCGTAATACAGAAGTTTCCTTTTCAAAATACGATGAGAGTGTCCACCCGGAATACATCTACTCTGAAATATCTGTCCATGTATCTACATTTTTTTCGAACTGTATGGTGTAGGTCATGAACGAACCAATTTACAATTTAATAACTTAACGATTTTTTTTGTGATGTGTGGACGGCTGGAGGCGAACATAACGAGCATACTTCATCTCTTGGAATATAAATAAAAACGTCAACTCGTTGGTCGGAAAACAACCCTTCATTTTTTTGAAATACAACACAAACCTAGAACCTGATGGCTGACTTCGTCAGTGATTTTTTTTTTGCCTTGTCTGAATGATGTACCCGATAAGAATCGTAGTTCACTCAAAAGGAATAAGGAACCACCAGTTATTCTCCATCTCATGATAACGATGTTGATCGCCTTTCTATGTACCACCGGATTCCCCCGCGTGATTAATTTGAAACGAGTAATACGTCCTCTCTTGTCCTCCATCATGTGATCCAGATGCCCGCTGTCCCAAAAGCCCCTTTCCATAGTCAGCTTCCTATGCCTTACGGATGTGCGTCTTTCCTAGTGGTACGTAAACTTTTACCTTTTTAAAGAACTCATGTCCTCATCAAGATCCACGGTGAATATTACTTTTTTATAATTTTTATAAGATAAAAAATATTTCTTGAACTCTTTTTTATTGACTCATACTCTCATTGCCATAAAAATTTGCGCACCAAGAAATAACTGTAGGATTGTAACGAAACTTGGCATGAAGGTACATGTCGGCCAGATATGCAAATGATTAGAAATACAGCGTGATTGCGCATTGCGTAATGCCACTAAAGGGCGTTGAACTTCGTTCTCCTTGGAGTATAAAACAGGTAAGCAGAGCTTGTTTGAGTGTACTTAATATTTTGCAAAGGAAACGCTGAGGTAGACATGCCGTTACGACGCCATCGATGACAATATGAGTATCTGTCAGAGTTCGAGAGGAGAAGAATCATCGGGATGATAGAAGCTGGGTGGTCAGCTCAACGAGTGCTCGTTAAGTAGGCCGTTCTGATTTTACTGTGAGGAGGTGTTGGGACCAGTGGACAGAAGAGCCGTCATTTACACGGCGACCAGGCTCAGGACGCCCTCGACAGACCAGTCGTCTAGAAGACCGTCACATGATACGAAACGCAAGCGTAGAGCCAACTGCCTCATTGGCCGCTATCCAGACACAGCCAGCACCTTCACTACGGGCCTCTGTGTCTTCCCGAACCATCGCAAGGCGCCTGTCTGAAGGACATCTGGTATAGCGGCGCCCATTACGTGTGCTGCCAATGACATCCACTCACCGACGTCTCCGTTTGGAGTGGTGTCGCGCACAACAGGACCGGACTTCAGCGGAATGGAACCAGGTCGTCTTCAGCGACGAATCTAGATTCAATTTGAGCAGTGATGACAATCGTGTTCGTGTGTGGAGGCCCCGTGGTGAACGCCTCAATCCTGCCTTCGCTTTACAGCGACACATCGCTCCCACAGTTGGTGTGATGGCATGGGGTGCCATTTCTTACGATACACGGTCACCCCTAATAGTGATCCATGGCACAATGACAGCCCAGCGGTACGTCCATGACATCCTTCTGTCACATGTGATGACACTCATGGCAGGGCTCCCAGGAACCATTTTTCAACAAGACAATGCTTGGCCACACACAGCAAGGATGTCACAAGATTGCCTCCGCCATATAACCACCCTTCCCTGGCCTGCTCCATCCCCAGATTTGTCACCAATCGAGCATATCTGGAATAATTTGGGACAGCAAGTTGGACACACTACAAGAGGCGCGTTTACAGCAGCTGTGGAACGAGATGTCTCAGGACATCATACGGAACTTGTATGCCTCAATGCCCGCTCGTATCGCATCGCGCATTCGCGCTAGAGAGGGTCCAACAGAGTACTAAAATTTCCCTTCATTTGTACTTTTTTTTTGCAATACATGATCCTTTTTCTTTGATTTTCTAATCACTACTTATATCAAAGTAGTATTTACATGTGTAAAATTTTGTTTCATTTTGATGACTTTTTCTTGGTGCGCAAATTTTTATGGCAATGCGTGTATTTTACTCTCAGCATATTCAAGTTTATCACATTAGGGAGTTCCTGATGTTGTTGCTGGAAGTCCCCTTCTTATTTTTACTAAGAAACGGGAACCCACTTCCAACTGGTACTTCTCTGCATAAAAGTGTTGATACAAATATAAATAATGACGACCAGCTACAGGTTCAAGCCCAACAAGACTGGTCCTTTGTTTATGAATTCCTCAATTCCCACTGACTATCCAATTGTATCTTAAATTCGTACACTCCCTTTGAAATAGCAATATTTTCTGGCAACTCGTTCCCTTTGTCTGTTACCATATTAAAGTAGTAGTATTTCCTTAAATCCCGATTAAAATGTGTCTTATTCAATTTATACCCACGGCCCCTTGTTCTGTTATCCCTATTGAAATTTAAGCCCTCTGTGTCCCCTTGTTTTACCAACTTGAAAAGCTGAATCAAATCCCCCCTCCTTCTTCTTTCCAGTGTATACATGTTTAGCTTACTTAAACGTTCATTATTGTCGAGATTTGCTATCTCCTTTATTATTTTTGTAGCTCTGTGCTGAACCCTTTCAATTGATTCTATGTCCTTTCTCATATATGGAGCCCAGAATTGTACAGCATATTCTAGATGTGGTCTTACTAAACCCTTATATAACGGCAAGATTATATTCTTATCCCTTGAAGTTACAGTCTTTTTAATATACCCCAATAACCTATTAGCCTTTTTACCCGCAGCTGAACATTGGTGACCCATTTTAAAATACCTGTGAATTATCACCCCAAGATCCTTGACTGTTTCTCCCTCCTTTACCTTTACTCCCTGCAGACAGTACTCAGCTCCAATGTTCCTGTAACCCATATGCAGAACTTGACATTTCCCTACATTAAATGACATACCCCATTTTACAGTCCATTCGGATATCTTATCAAAATCCCCTCATAAATTCTCTATCTGTAACTTGATCCACTGTCCCCCATATTTTTAAGTCATCTGCAAATATACTGATTCTATTCTTAATCCCCTGACCTATATCAGCTATGAAAATTATAAATAAAATTGGTCCCAAAACTGATCCCTGAGGCGCCCCACTTATAACTTCTGTCCACTGTGAATAATTTCATTTTACCTGCACTCTCTGCTTTCTACCCAATAACCAATTCTTTATCCATATCAATGTCTTCTTCTGAATACCCAGCCTTTCAAATTTAAACAGTAATGCCTCATGAGGTACTTTATCAAAAGCCTTTTGAAAATCTATGTACACGATATCAACATTGCTCTTATTATCCAGCTCCTCAGTAATTTTTTCGTAGAACTTCAAAAGGTTTGTAGAGCAGAATCTGCCCTTCCTAAACCCATACTGATTAACTGATAACAGTCTCCCCTCCTCCAAGTATAACATTATATGCTTTTTTATAACAGAGATTCAAATATTTTGCAAATTACTAATGTTAGACTTACTTGTCTACAGTTGCCCGGATCACTTTGTATTCCCTTTTTGAAAATTGAAGTTATGTTGGCGAACTTTAAATCCATTGGTACCCAACCCGTGCTATATGTTGAATTAAATATCATGTGAATTACGTCCCCCAATTCTTCCGCGCATTCCACTAGTACTCTCGGATATATATCGTCTGGCCCTGGTGGTTTAGATGGCTTAATTCTTTTCAACTGATGTACTATTTCTTCCCTGTTAAATTTGCATTCTTTAATTGTACCCCTTGCAAAGGCTCCATCATTGAGATCCTTTTTTAATTTATAGTTACCATTAAAAAAAAAACCAGAATGAAGTCATTTAACACGTTTGCCATTCTCACCTCGTCTTGAATTAATTCACCACCCCTCCCCTCCAACGGGCCCAGTGTTGTACTAAATTTATTTTTATCACTTGCATATGCAAAAAATTCTTTTGGGTTTATATTTATTTCCCTTGCTAGTTTTTCCTCCAAGGACACCTTTTGCTTCCGACTAATAGTTAGTTGTGCCAGCTAGCCAGTTGTGTTGCTACAGTATGATGTTAATTAAAATACCTACCTACCACCGGTATTAACAGTTTAGCACTTGATGAATAAATTGCCCACAGAGATGTTCTCTGTGGGACTGCCTTGGTGAAACCTAAAATTGTAGCAATAACAGAATGGAATAATATTTTGGCAACACATAAAGCTAATGAGAAGTGAAGTGAATTAGAAATAAAAACTACAACTTTAATTCCCCTTTTGTTTGAAAGTGCCGGTAGTGTAGTATACAAATCAATTAATTTTGCACTGTAATAAAAATAAATTATTATATATTCAAACTTTAATTCCTCGACCTGTCAAAAAATGGTAAGTTTGAAGTGACCAATGATTTTTTTGGCTAAAATGTTTCTTTGGTATATTTGAAGTTTGTTGGATCCCTGATATTTGGGGCAACTTTTTTGTTGCAGTAAAAATGGGAAAAGTTACTCTTACGGAAACAAAGTCGCTTTTATTTTTGATACACTAAAATCTAAAATAAATTATTCGTTAAAATGATAAAATTCAAAATGTAGGACAGTTTTAATCATGTATAATGCAATCGAACGCGCTTTTGGGTCATTCTAAAATTAAGTAGAAATTTGACTGTTAAAATTTTTGAAAAATAACATTAAAGTTTTATTATGTATTTTGTGTCCTGTTAGGGCACATCAAATAGAGGTCAAGAAAGCATTTAATGCAAATTGAAGCCAATTTTTTATTTCCTTAAAACATGGAGGTGACATTTATGGGAATGGAGGTGTCAAAATGTTTCAGTTTCATCTAACACAGTGTAATGTCTTCAGGTATTTAATAAAAAATGTACTGTTCATGAGTGTTCACTGTCAGTTGTTTTAAAGTGGCCACAACCTCATCTTGCACTGTTGCTTCACATTCTTCGGAAAAAAAACAAATTTGTTTTTAGTGTCATGCCATCTTGACATGAACAGGATCTGGTAAGAAGCTTCAAAACCTTCCATGACATTTGCCACATAATAGCAGGGTTCTTTTGTTTTTAGTATTTTAGTCCTTAATGCCTGGTTCCATATGGTCGACATCATCTTGCTCAAAAAACTTCCCATTGTCAGTTCTTATTCTCATTTGATTTTTTGTTTGGTATGTGATTTTGTCTTCAATTACTTCAATGTTTTTCTCACCATTTTTTTTTTTCAATTTTTCCCAGTACGGTCTAAAGTGGGATCTTGTGCACATTTTTGATACTTTTTAATTATTTTCCCAAACAATACAAACCAAATGGTTTTTGGCATATCTTTTATTTTTATTGTCATTTTTCCCTATCTGGGTAGTTAACGCATCTCGAAATTCAAGACTTTTACTCTGGGAGAAACTTTTTCTCCTCGTAAAAGATTTTTGACCTGCTGTGGACTGATAATATTTTTAAACTTCTCTTTCAAATAACTGTTCCTCTTCTTATATTTCTCCTTATTTGTATTGAGCTACAGTTTTTCTTTCTTTTTTAAGTCGCTTAATTGCTCGGTAGGACTTTGATTTGTTTCTTTTAGCTTGCCTTTATTTGCCTCTTTCTCTGCTGCTTACTACTCTTCCAATAACAGCTACACTTTGAAGGCCTACACCAACAACTTCTACTAGGTCAACTACTTCAATGTTTGGTGGAATATTAATTTCTTTTTTTCTTCAAATCAAGATTTTCTTGTCTTTTCAACCTATTTTTTTTATTTGGGCCTCTTTTTCTGTCAGAAAGTACTAAAATACCTTTTATTTTCCCTTCTTTTGTTCGATAATATCTCCAGCTCCTTCCTTTTAAATTCTACTTACAGTTCTGGATCATTTTTAATTCTATTTCTTTTTTGCTCAGACTACTTCCTGATTTTCCTAAATTTGATTACATCTGATTTCTTATACATGGTGCCAACTAAGCAGATTGACATGGTACCATGTCAGAAACTGCAAAGAGAATTTCAGTCACAAGGATACTTAAATTATCTCCCAACTCTCAATGCCATATTTTTAAAGAAAAATTAAAGATTCTAAAAGCATACATAAATCAGACTCAAAAGTTACAAGTATTCAAATATTGTAAATAAAATAAAACTAGTAGCTAATTCTACAGGTTCAAATCAGAATCATTTGGCAGGTTAAATCAGTACAAGTTAAAGAAAAAACAACTGGACTCCTTATTTGTTTATCCAAGTTTGTTCTTACTAGAATCAATATTTAACCATGTCATTGCAAAAAATTACCATAAGAAATATTTGCTCACCTCCTAACCTAAAACAATTCTAGCCATGTGCTTTGATTTCCAGATTATTTTTTTCAATTTCTAACTACCTGTTGAAAAAAGTTCAGCAATAAATAAAGTTAAAAAATGCCATGGAGGTGACATTGTTAAAAAAACTTATGAGTTTTCTAAACATAAATATAAGAAATGGACAAAATAATACTTACTATTGAGTCTAAGATATCTTACAGTAAAGATAGCTGATTAGAAAATGAAAAAAGTTGCATTTATCATTCCCTAAAATTGCATTTATGGTAATAAAGTTGCATTTATTTTTGATACACTAAAATCTAAAATATATTATTCGTAAAAAGGAAGAAAAAAAATCAGAATTTACTGACAATTTTAGTGGCATACAAAAGTAGTATTATACATAATTAAATACTGAAGAACATTGACATCGTAGAGAATGGCTGATCCTTGGCCAGTTATCTCTTTAACATTGAAAAACTGCACTCAACAGACTGATGTTGCCTGCATTGTTGCAGTAGCAAATAATCACTTGGAGGAATATCGTCTCCAGAAAATGTAGCAATAACTTTCAGGTTGTTATTTTGTTTCCAATTATGTTTTCAGATAAGCTTTAACCTTTTCGCATGGGCTGTGACATACGCTGTCACATGAGTCTACAGTCCCTTGTGAGGGGCATGTGACAATCTCAGAATCCAGGGAGGGAAGGAATTTTCACCGCACACGTGGTCAGCTCGTTTAGATGGGGACACAACAGGATAATTGGCTGTCCGCTCTTCAGGGGGCACTTTGACGAATGACCCGAAGTCGGAGGGTGTATTTCCGCTTAACACATACGTTGAGGCTCACTATCATTCTCCCTCGCTGTTCATTTTTCATCTAGCTGTTTACTGAGCGCAATGTTTCTTTATATATTTGATTTCCAAACTAAAATTATTTCTAAAATGCCTAAAAGAAAAAGATATCACACCCAGGTTGAAATTGAAAACATTGTTTCCAAATGGGATGAGGTTAGTGATGGTGAAACACGTGCAGATTCTGACTCTGACTGTGAAGATGAAAATGAAACGATATCTGATATCCGTAATGAACGGTTCACTTTAGATTGCAGTATTGCATCTGAAAAAACAATTCTGGAAGATAGTTTCATCGGCGATGTAGCTACGGCTACTGAAGTGATTGTATCAGGTCCCAGTTGTTCGACACCTCGAACTAAGAAGCAAAAAAATACAAGCGATTTTATCTGGAAGAACGTCACCAAAACAAATGAGTGTTTAGATGCTGTTGTGCATTCTTTCAGTGTTAATCCTCAAATTAAAGAATGTGTGGCAAAATGTGAAAGAGAAGTAGATTTTTTAAAATTATTTTTTATGATGAAATTTTAGACATCATTGTCAAAGATACAAACCTATATCAGAAGCAGAATGTGATATAGGGGTGAAAAAAAATTCCAACGTATGCTCCCGTTATAAATCATGGACTGATTTAGATCATAAAGAACTTATGTCGTTCCTGGCTTTAACTCTTCTTTGTGGACACGTAGAGAAAGACAGAATTGAAGATTACTGGTCGATAAAACAGGGATGAGATTCTTCCGACTTTAGTCGGTATTTCCGACTTTTATCATTTTTTAAGAAAAAATTCCGACTTTTGCCCTTTTTGTCTTCTATAAACGTAAAATGCGCCAAATGAGACATATCTCGCCAACATTGCACTCCTAAATTTTGCCATGCTGATAAGTGCAAATTCCTCTTTTAAAAGAATCCTTAGAAGCAAATAAGTTTAATGGCAAACCTGGAGAACTTGGATTTTGAACAAGTTAAAGTATGTTATTGCTGTAAATTACGTAGGTAAAGCTTTCGTAGGCTAAAAAAACGGAGCAGTTATCTAGCGGCCGTGGTACGTCATGATGCGGCGGAAAAGGTATAAATGAAATATTTCAAGTTGATCGGCTTTTAATGGGCGGCTTTTCTTATAACTAGAAAATAAGATGCTCGGATATTTAACCGATAAAGTTATTTCGTCTTTTATGGCAACCTCGCAAGAGGAAAGTTTAAAGTTTCTTTTTGAATAGTCTTGGAAGTACTTTCAAAATCCGCTAAAACTTCTTTGGTGACTAAAGACGTGCGCCAAGGAAGTCGTCTTTTATGGCAACCTCGGCAAGCGAAAAGTTTCTTTTTGAATATTCTAGGAAGTACTTTCAAAAACCTTTAAAACTTCTTTGGCGACTTTAGAAGTGCGCCAAGGCGGTGGACATCGCTTTAAACGTAGACTGCAGCTATTTTTTACAACAGAAATTTTCAAAATGATGCTTTTTTAAGGGCAATATTTATGATTGCTTCAATAAGGAAAATTATTTCTTGAATAATATGGGTTATTAATTTTAAGTTTTATTTGGTTTAAAGGTTGACAAAATTAGAAAATAAGAATATTTACGGGAAAATATAAGTCGATTGAAATTGGTTAGAGATTTTGAAAAAAGTTATTTTATATTCGAAAATAGGTTAATTTAAACTAAGTTTTATTTTTTTTTTGCATAACACCCACAATTTAAAACAAGGTTACAGCTTCAGTCTGTTTATAGGAATGACAACGGCCTTAGCGCTTTTTTTGGCGCACTTCTTAAATCGCCAAGGAGAGAATTATTTCAAATGAACCAATGAAATCAAATGACAGTTTAACGGATTTTGAAAGAACTTTATAACACTTTCATTTTGAATATTCTAGAAACTTTCCACTAGTCCAGGTTGTCTTAAAATCCTTAATACAAATGGGTTACTTTAACCTGTCATTACTCGCTACTAGAAGTGCGCCAAAAAAAGCGCCAATACCGTTACCACCACTATAAACGTAGACAAGCTGTACCAAAACAGGTTTTGATTTGTTTTAAATTAAGTATGTGTGAAGATTTATAAGGTAATATCGGTGAAAAGCTTTAATTATGCTAATTTTTATTTTTAATGTCGACTCATTTTTTTCATAACATTTATGCTATTTAAAAAAATTAGTATTTATTTCATTCATTCTTTTGTATAACATAGCGTTTTTATTTCCTGTTAATATCAGTTTTGTATAAAGGTTTTGAAAAAATTGCTACTGTTAAAAAAATTGCACCTTGTTTTGAAATGTTCTAAAATAGGCATATAAATAGCATTTTCAATTTTATGAAACTTATTCTATACTATTTACAGAATTGCCAAGATATTTTTTCCTTTTGTGCGAAATAAGGTTTTACGTGCCCTTTTTCTTATTTGCAAAATTTGAGTTTACGCGTATTTTCAGACTTTTTTTCCTTTTCCCACTCTCATGCCTGATAAAAGAAGAAATAGAAACTCCCTATTTCAAAAAAATAGTGTCCCTTGACAGATTCAAACTGATATCGAGCTGCCTGCACTTAGCTGATAATTCAACTGCTCTGCTTAAAACGAATCCAGATTACGATCGTCTATGGAAAATGAGGAATCTGTTTCATAAACTGGTTCATAATTTCAAGAACTGCTACGAGCCAAAAAACAATTTAGTTATTGATGAAGTTATAGTAACTTTTAAAGGGCGTGTTATCTTCCGACAATATATTCCAAGAAAACACAAAAGATGGGGTTTCAAAGTTTATAAACTTTGCGATGAATATGCGTACACCTACGACATGAAAGTGTACCGGTGTAAAGATAGAGATGAGTGTCTTGAAGGAAAAAGTGCGGTTGAATCTGTTGTGCTAAAATTAATTGAAAGTGTTCGTGGCAAAGGTCATAATTTGTTTATTGACAACTTCTTCACATCACCTAAGCTATTTGTAGAGCTACGTGATGAGTATCAAGTTAACACCTGCGGCACTGTCCGCAAAAACAGAAAAGATATGATGGCAAATCTTCAACAAAAGAAAAAAGTGATATAAATGTGATGTGAGCAAAAGGTTTGATTTCGGTCTGTTGGAAAGACAAACGCGATGTTTACGTGTTGAGCAGTATGCACCCGCCTACTGCAAATACATTAGAAAATGTGAGTGAAGAGTTAAAAAAACCCGGCATTATTAATTCGTACAACAAAAATATGGGTTTTGTTGACCTAAGCGACAGAATGGCCAATTCGTATGGGTTTTCGCGAAAGACAATGAAGTGGCCCCAAAAAAATCTTCTTCCACTTTTTGAACATTGCCGTTTTAAATGCATATATTTTGTACAAAATGAAACAGAGCTTATCCCATACTCAACTCAATATATCTGGAGATCAAAGTACTGTAAAAAAAATTGATCACAAAACGCTTCGTCTCAATCTTATTCGACAAATGATTGAGATAAATTGCAATGGTGCTACCGTACCAAGACAAGTTCGTGTTAGTGATGCTAATGCTGGTCATTGGCCAGAAAAATCAACAAAAAGGAGACTCGGTGTCCAATGTCACAAAAATAAAACTAAGACATGGATTCAGTGCAAGTCTTGTGGTGTTGGCTTATGTATCGGAACCTGTTACGAGGATTATCACCCAACATAAATGTACAGCTCTAGAATCATAAGTGAAAGTTTTAATAAAATTGTAATTGTGTATTAAACATAGTTTTAAAAAAAACCTATGGTTTTTTGTAACAGCCGTTAGTACGCTAAAACTTTAAACCATAGTTGGTGTATCTTATATATATATATATATATATATATATATATATCGATAATTTTTATGCTTTGTAAAGGTGAAATTTTATACAATATTTTCCAAAATCTGCTTAAAATAGGCTATAGTTATGTGTCAATCGAAATTTTTAGGTGTTATAATTCAGGTTCTTGAAACCTGAGGCGTTATAGTAAACCACATTAAAATTAGTACAAGTGAAGGGCTCTCAACAAAAACAGCCCTTGTCTAAAATCGCAAGGTGAACTAAAAGTGCAATCTTATGTAATGGACTCACAATGCTCTGAAACAGTTTCTTTAAAAACAGTCCTTGTTATTAGGCAGGAAAATTTTGCTGGTTCTACCAAAACATCAATAATGACAGAAAGTTTTTCATTTTCATGAAAATTTGAAATTTTGGACAAGTGCGGTTTTTATTAAGAACCATTCAATTTTTTTTACTTGCTAAAAATCAAAAAGCCAGTGATAAATTTGGAGTAATTCTTTAAAATGTTTTGGAAGTATAGCTTCTGTTCATTTTTTGGTGAAAATAAGATAATGGACTTCAAAACACCATTTTGAGAATTCCATTGCTTGGTGTCAAGAAACATAAGTTTACCTAACCTGTGTACTCTTAAAGAGAGGGGTGAATGTTCAGCTATCAACAGGAGCTCTTATCTCTCCCCGTTTCACACAAAGACCCGTGACCACCCCCAGGGTTCCCACGGGCACTTACAAAGTGCTTCTAAGTGCTTATTTTGACCTTCCATTTCTAAGGGCTCTTAGAAGTGCTTATTTTGCATCAATAGTCCTTAGAAAGTGCTTATTTTCCTTTGAAAACAAAATTCAGTTTTCAAATGACAGTATTTTATTACAATATTTCCGACCACTTTTTAGCGGCTGATCGGCGATAAAACTGCTTACAAGTACGGTTTTGGTGATGATTCGGGAACTGGCTTGCTTGAATGGCAACCCTTGATACGCGATATACAAATCCTCGATCATTTCTTGACAAGCTCATAATATACTTCAAAAACTTGAAAACCCATAAAAATCAGTTTGTTTTCGACTTGTGAGTGGCTCTTGCAATGCACAAAATAGTTGCCCTGTAGAGGAAACTAGAATGCAATCATCAAATGTTAATTAATTTTGTTTTATTCAGTTACCCGTGAGTGCAATGTTTAAAAAATTTATTATAATTATGGCGAAGTGTATTTTTAAGTTTGTAGGTGAATCGAAAACAATATGAAAATAATTTATTTTAATTAATACTGCTATCTGAGTAGTAACCCGATGTGTTACAATTTTTTTTTAAATCTAGCTTTTTTTATGCTTCTAATTCTTTGTAACTACTATTCCAGATAATAAAAATTTTGTTTTTGAAGATTTTTGGAAGTGATTCTGCTTTGAGAATTTGAAGCAATCAGTTATCAGTTCTAAAAAAAACCAACCCGCTCGCTTAAAAAAAACACTGGAGGAAAAGATCGCAAAATAGTAAACCACAGTACTGGAGAACCGAGAATAGTCGGGGGAATGCTTTATAATTTTTTTCCCCTTTGTTGCTGACTGTGCTTGAATTTCACTTTCTTTTGTTATGCCATGCGCAATCTGTTTCCATTGTCAGCTAAGAGGATTATTTTCAAATTAATTATGTTTCATTAAAATGATGTTTGTAAGCATATCGTGTAGAAGTGGCTGGTGCACTGTAAATCTGTCGTGGCTAAAAGTCCTCATGTTAGGTTGGTGTTTAAGTTTGGAGAGTAGGGCACCAGCTCAGATGTCTCGCCTTCTGACCGTGGTTCAAAATTATGTGGCAATACACCGAATGGCTTAGGCTGGGACTGAGGTAACTAGTTAAATATCTATTCAACAAAGTTGCTTTTTTAAAATTTATTTTTAATAAATTTATCAAGGTTTTTGCATAATTCTTATGATCTGTTTTGGTTCACGGGAAAATATTTTCTTAGAAACTCGTTCAGTCTCCGATCCAGTCAGATTTGACTCTGACGTGTGCAATTTGCAATCCTTTTACATACTTTTAGTAAATAAATAGTTTGCCTCTAATTATATTTTATTGAAACCTACGATGTGCCAATAAATGAATTTACTTATTTTCATTATGAATTTATGAAAGTGTATTATAAAATAATTACTGTAGTGGGTAATTTCCATTTCATAAGCCGGCTGAAGCTGCAGATACAACAAGGTAAGCACTGTTATAAAAAAAAAAATTTTAATAAAAAAAAATTAGGACATTTTTGAAAATGAAAGTGTTGGTGAATCAGGGAGGTGACCCCTAACGATCATTAAAATCTAAAAACAAAACAATATGAAAATAATAAGAAAACTAAATCAAACTTGCTACATCAGCTTTGAGATCGACAACACCAAGTCCGGTCCTCGTAAAACTTAACTTTTTCTGTCCCTTTTTATAAAAGCAAATGCACTGCAAAGAGATAAAAGAACAACATCCAATTTTTTTTTTTTTAATGCAGTCTCTATTCTATAGTTTGCATATGTACTTACACATATACTAACTACTAGCCACTGCGTGGCTAACCCGGCATTGTCCGTGCCCGTGTAACACCACGGGCAACGCCTTGATGTTTGGTTGTTATCTGGTGTTAAATTTTCCGGAAATTTCAAATCCGTTAAAATTTTTATTCAACCTTTTACGATCGCTGATATAGAAGAAAAGCAATGAAGAACGCCAGTGATAACTTTAGCAATCTTTTGCTTTACTGGAATTCATTTCGCAGGAAATCCAAATGAATGAATCTCGAAAGAAACGAAGGTCATTCGAATTTGTTCTCTCCTCGGAAATAAACTGATATGGTTCCAAAGGCTGACGTAAAGGGGACACGTGAGAGCGAAAAGTCAAATTTTTGATGTTTCTTTATTCCTCTGATACACCGCAGTAGAATGAAGAATGGTGGAAAAACTTAAATTCATTTTAAAATGTTTTAGATTGAATTTTAAATTTCGCCTCAACCCTAAAATTGTAAAAAATTTGGACTACCTGTGTGCCAAATATCTTTACTGTAAGTGCCATATATTCGTCAGGACTTCACGGGCAAAAACAAACAAACAGACAAACACTTCCTTTTATAATAGTAGAGATACATGTACACGCAAATGCCCACATATTAACTGCTGAATTTTGTAAAAATCAGACTTCTTATTTTGAAAAATCTCATTTTTGTGTGGCATTATTTATGTATAATTTTTTGAAAATAGACTCTAATATTAAAATTTTTTACATACTACTATTCTTATAAGATCTGTAAGAGCGTCCCCATTTGGTCGAAAGTCGGGTATTACATTGTATAATACGGTTTCTATAATGTTTTATGTAAGTCCTTATAAAGTCCTTATTTTGTCCTAGAAAGTGCTTACAAAGTCCTTATTTTTGGTTAGAAAAAAAGAGTGGGAACCCTGACCCCTCTTCTCGAACCCTGTGGTAAATTTTCTTACCCCCTAGAGGAACGCGCGTTCTGAAAGAGCCCACGAATGAAGTTGTTTTCAAAATACGAGCCCATGCGAAAAGGTTAAGGAACTTCCATAAAATCCTTCAATCTGATATCTTCATTCGCTGTCTTAATGTTGTATGCTTAGCTTACGAATCAAACGTTCGTAGATGCTTTTGATTTTCAGCAAACGTTTTGGCAGCTCTGTGTGAGCGAAGTTTTGCTTTCCAATCATCTGCATTGTTTTATGTATATATACGAGTATATTCAGAAATATTACCCTGCAAAATAGTTATTAAATAGTGGTCTAATTAATTTTGAGCTAAATTTGCAAAATTAAATAGTTGCCTATTTAATTTTGAACTCAATTAAAAAAGTTGTAGGTAGTTGCATTTATGGAAAAAGTTACATTTATGTTGCGGTTATAATTCACTTACAATACACCCCATGCAGGAGGAATTTTGGTTTTAGCACTTTACATGCAGCGTAGAACATGCCCTACTTGTCACTAACTTCGGAATGTTTAACGAATTTTTCCAAGAAGGGATTAGCTGAGCTGAAGAAGTGGAAGTCAATAGAAATGTTATGAATCACAGGGTTCCCACAGGTGCTTATAAGTGCTTATTTTGACCTTCCATTCCTAAGGGCCCTTAGAAGTGCTTATTTTTCATTAATA
The DNA here is from genome assembly GCA_947359465.1 of Metellina segmentata. NCBI lineage: Eukaryota > Metazoa > Arthropoda > Arachnida > Araneae > Tetragnathidae > Metellina > Metellina segmentata. Next base: position 30,029,623 of record OX375876.1, on the reverse strand, counting down.
GTCCTTAGAAAGTGTTTATTTTCCTTTGAAAACAAAATTCAGTTTTCAAATGACGATATTTTTTCACAATATTTCCGATTTCTTTAGCGGCTGATCTGCGATAAAACTGCTTACAAGTATGGTTTTGGTGATCATTCATGAACTGGATTGCTTGAATGTCAACCCTTGTTTCGCGATATACAAATCATCGATCAGACTCTTGATGAGCACATAATACACTTTAAAAACTTGAAAACCCATGAAAATCGGTCTGTTTTCAACGTGTGAGTGGCTCTTGCAGTACACAAAAAAAAAAAAATGCGCTGATAGAGGAAACTAGAATGCAATCATCAAATATTAATTAATTTTGTTTTATTCAGTTACCTGCGAGTGCAATGTTTTAAATTTATTATAATTATGGGGAAGTGTATTTTTAAGTTTGTAGGTAAGTCAAAAACAGTATAAAGATAGTTTATTTTAATTAATACTGCTATATAAGTGGCAACCCAATGTGTTGCGATTTTTTTAAAAATCTAGCTTTTTTGTATGCTTCTAATTCTTTGTAAAAACTATTCCAGAAAAAAAAATAGTAAAGTTTGAAGATTTTCGGGGGTTATTCTGCTTTGAAAATTTAAAACAATCGGTTATGAGTTCCGAAAAATAAACCAACCCGTTCGATTAAAAAAACATTAGAGGAGAAGATCACAAAAACGTAAACCAGAGTGTTGGAGAACCAAGAATAGTCAAATTGGGAAAAGTCGTTTGAAAACTGGAAATTTCGAACTATCATCGTATTTATCCACTGATCGAAAGCGAAATTAATTTTTCTATGCTTTGTAATTTTTTTCGCTTTGTATCCGAGTGACAAATACTCAATGGCCAACTGTGCATGAATTTCACTTTGCTTTTGTTATGCCATGCACAATCTGTTTCCATTGTCAGCTTAGATGATTATTTTCAAATTAATTTTGTTTTATTAAAATGATGTTTGTAAGGATGTCGAATATGGTGTTGAGGTGGCTGGTGCACCTTAAATCTGTCGTGGCCGAAGGTCCTCACGTTGGGTTGTAGGGGAAGTTCTCGGCATCTGACCGTGGTTCAAATTATGTGGCAATACACCCAAAGGCTTAGGCTGGGACGGTGGTAACTAGTTGAATATCTATTCAATAAAATTGCATTTTTTTTAATAACTTTTTTTATGAATTTATCAAAGTTTTTGCACAACTCTTATGATTTGTTTTGGTTCACGTGAAAATATTTTCTTCAAAACCCATTCAGTCTCTGGTCTAGTCCAATTTGACTCTGACGTATGCAACTTGCAATCCTTTTAGACAATTAATAGTTTACCTCTAATTTTATTTTATTGAAACCTCCGATGTGCCAATAAATGAATTTATGAAAGTGTGTCTTAAAATAATTACAGTGGTGAGCAAGCTGAAGCTGCAGACACAAGGGTAAGCACTGTAATTTCAAAAACAAAAAGGAAATTTTTGAAAATGAAAGTTGGTGGATCAAATAGGAGCCTGACCCAGACAACACAAAATGGTGTTTCCTACCCAAGAACAGCAACATGCTAAAAATTTGCACATACACTCCCCTAAAGACCATTAAAAAGTAAAAACAAAACAATATGAAAAGAATAAGAAAACGAAATCAAACTCGCCACAGCAGCTTTGAAACCGACAACACCAAGTCCGGTCCTCATCAAACGATTCTTTCTTTCCCTTTTTATAAAAGCAAAAGCACTGCAAAGAGATTAAAAAAAACATCCAATTTTTTTTTTCTTGTGGTTTTCCATTCTGATAATTTTTTTATGTACTTAATAATGATTAAATAATGTACAAATAATGTATTAAAATGATGTTTGTAAGGATGTCGAATATGGTGTTGAGGTGGCTGGTGCACCTTAAATCTGTCGTGGCCGAAGGTCCTCACGTTGGGTTGTAGGGGAAGTTTGGAGAGCACCAGCTCAGATGTCTCGGCATCTGACCGTGGTTCAAATTATGTGGCAATACACCCAAAGGCTTAGGCTGGGACGGTGGTAACTAGTTGAATATCTATTCAATAAAATTGCATTTTTTTTAATAACTTTTTTTATAAATTTATCAAAGTTTTTGCAGGACCCTGCAAAAACTTTATTTAAAAAAACTTTTTTTATCCTTTCCATTTATCAAAGTTTTTGAACGCTGACAGGGTTCCCACGGGTGCTTAGAAAGTGCTTCTAAGTGCTTATTTTGATCTTCCATTTCTAAGAGCCCTTAGAAGTACTTATTTTTCATCAATCGTCCTTAGAAAGTGCTTTATTTCCTTTGAAAACAAAATTCAGTTTTAAAATGACATTTTTTCAATATTTCTGACCTCTTTTTAGCGTCTGAAACTGCTTACGAGTTCGGCATTTGCGATGATTCGGGAACTGGCCTGCTTGAATGGCAACCCTTCATACATGATATACAAATCGTCGATTGGTTCTTGATGAGCACGTAAATACACTTTTAAGACGTGAAAATCGGTTTGTTTTCGACTTGCAATGCGTGGGGCTTTCGCAACGCACAAAATAGTTGCCCTGCTAGACAAACTAGAATACAATCATCAAATGGTAATTAATTTTGTTTTATTCAGTTACCTGTTAGTGCAGTGTTTAAAAAAGTTATTATTTTTACTATTGCGCTTGCCTTGTTCTCTCCAGACCCTTATATGTTTATCATCTGGTTCCAGGGCAAATCTCGACTCATCTGTGAACATAACGTTAGCCCAATCAGACACAGTCCAATTCACATGTTGCCGACATCACTTTAATCGTTCCTCTCTGGATTGGACGGATAGAAGAACATTTAAACTCATGGTGCCCTAGCGTATAGTCCATTCTTGCGTAGCCATCTGCGCACATGAAGTGCACATCGGCCAAAGTTTAATTTTTCAAGGAGTTGATTAGGCCGCACCCATTTTATTGATAACATCTACTCCACCTTTTGTCATGTTGTAAAATGTTATTATTTTGGGCCTTTTAGATTCTCCTGTAGATGAATTAATTGCACTGTCATTGTGCATTGTAGAGAGTTAATGAACGTTCTTGTTTTTCTTTAGTACGCATGACACAAGGGTTGTATCCTTTCAAAACACAAAGAAGAGCAGTCTTCTCCCTTTCTTGAATCCTAAAGCATTGGAGGAATTTCCTAAAGTTCCAACAACAGTAATTTTTTTCTTTTAAAGTTCTTGGGAAAGTGGATGCAACATGTACCAATTGTCCACTGACAAATTTCTCCCAGAATTATACAGGGGTGACATCAAATGTTAAACAATGCTACCAGAACTGTTATCTAATTGTAATGGCTCTTTTGGTTGTTGTCCAGTATATACTTCCAGTTTCCAAGTATAAAACACTCTTGAATCAACCAATGCAAAGATTTTCACTCCATATCTTGCTGGCTTTTTAGGCATACACTGCCTAAATGGGCACTGGCCTGCCTCTAAACGGCTGCAGCTGCTCATCTATTGTCACATACTATTCTATGTTACAACATATCTGGTAATTATTTATTAGCAAAAAAATTCTCTTATTGGAGCTAATTTTTCAATATATTTTCTGCTCTGGCAATAACGAATGTCATCAAAACGTATGCATCAGGGAGTAGAAAAAGAAAACGTTTGGATAACATAGTAGTGCAGAAAATTTCGATTCCTGTGCTGTTTGTTGTCCAAAGGTCAGTAATGTTCACATGAGACGATTTGTGAACACCACAGATATATAAAAGTCCTATAAGCACTTTCATTTCAGCTTCAGTTGTAGATTTCGCATCTTGTTCTCATGAAAAATGATCTGAAATCGATGCAATATAAATGTTATTGCAGTTCACGAAATCTTTCGCCATTTCATCAGACATCACTAAGTTTCCAAGATTCTAGTAGTGTACTAACATCTCTTGAAATAGCTGTGTTTCCAGAAATTTCATTATTGTATATTTTGCAGACACTCGTACATTAGTTTGGAATTTCTCTTTTTTCCCATGGTATTTTATCTCATCCAACATAAAAATAATTTTCATTTGATGAATCTATATCAATTTCAACATCTGTGCCACCGTCTGTTGATGAATCTTGATTACTATTATATTTTTTCTCATAAGCTGCAAATTCTTCTTCGTCATCAAATAAACTTTCTTCATCGGTCGAAACTGTATCATTCAAAGTTCTAAAACTATTAATTTCTTCTCCATATATGAGCACATGTTAACATGATTATGCAAGACGTTTTACTGCCATGATAGAAAAAATCTGAGTGGCCAGGATGGCCACACTGGACATGATATGCCTGAAACAGAAAATACTGGAACTTCTATTTTTAGAATTTGCCTGCCGACCTGGCTCATCCGAGGTCATCACCTTACATTCAGTTATATGGAGACTTGTCCACTTTTAAAGGAGGGGTTGGGAAATGGACAGCACAATAGATGGTGTGTCACACCCTGCATGTCCGTTCCCGGGTTATTTAATTTTAATTGACTGTGGCTAATTTCTTAGCTATAGTGATTTTTTTTTAAATAGGTACTTTTTGTTAATTGAGACACAGTTACAAAATAATACAATTAATGTGATTAGTAATTTATTAAATAAAAAATGTAACTTAGCTAGTTCTATTTGAAAAGGTGAAAGTTTAAACAATGTGAACATCTTTCGTTTTACAAAATGCACTTTAAAACAGTCGTCTGTCACTTTAAGAGTAGTGACTCATAACAAATATTTATCAATTAGACTATAATTTAGTTTTGTTACTTACACTTACTGATGAATTTGTTAACTTGATGTAATTTAGTCAAAACAAACTAACGTAAGACGTCAACTTGTGTTTTAAAGTTAAACAAATGTTTTACCTTTTGCTTTAAAATTGAAAATTCACATTTTAAATGTATTACCTTGCAACAAACTATTATTTTTAGTAAAATAAATATTGATTTACCATGTTACAAATTCTGATTGTTTACTTAAAGTTAATATTAGTTTACATGTACTAAACTCAATTTTTTATTTAACAAATTTATATAATAATTATTATAAAACCAGTATATATGGCCTACAGAAATTTAAATTAAAACAAATCTGATCACTTGATTTAAAAAGATCATAATTTTTTTACACTCTGGTTCTATTAAGTACTTATGTTTGAATTTTTTTCAGCCTGTGGGTAGAAGCAATCAGATCTTGCAGCTTTTGAATTACAAGATGCGCATAATTCTATGCGACAATCGCACATTCATTGGCAAATTTAGTGCTTACGATAAGTATATGAACGTTGTTCTTACTGACTGTGTGGAGTACAAGAAGTACAAGCCCAAGAGGAAACCTGCAGTAGAGGGAAAGAAGACGATTGGAGTTGCCATCATACGGGGAGAACATATCATGAGTATCATTGTTGAAGATGACCGTGTAAGTCTACACTCTTCATTGTTCATGTCCTATTAATTGTCTTATCCTATTGCAGTTTGACCTCGGGCACATCTCCTTTAGGTGTTTACAGGCTTCACAGACTAGTGACATTTTGTATTGTAGTAGTGTTTACTGTAGTAAATCGCACACCTGGGATACCCAATATGTATTTTCTGCTTTCATTCCATTCAATTCCTGGGCCACTGTAGCCAAGTTGGAAGAGTGTTACTCTTGATGTGATTAGAAACAGGAGGGTTGCAAGTTCGAATCCAACTAAAGACCATCGTATAGGAAAGAACTGGTACATGTTAAATCTGTCGTGGCCTCATATGTGCTCATGTTGGCATGGTGTAACAATTTGAAAAATAGGGTGTCTTCTCAGGTGTTAACCTTGTGATCTGTGGTTCAAAATTACTTCGTGTTGTCCTTGGTTCTTTCCATTGGGGATTGATTCTTTACCGTCGCCAATAGTCCATCCTGTTGCTAAAGTGTGCCTATTAAAATACCTATCCATTTTATTCCCAATCCTTTTTTTCCTTTTCATGACGTTTTTACTTGAAGTTTGTCTTTTATGCTTTGTGCCATAAAACCACATAAATAGCTAACCAACCTAATAATTTGTGCCATAAAACCACATAAATAGCTAACCAACCTAATAATTTGTGCCTAAAACCACATAAATAGCTAATCTACCTACTGAGAGTTTGAGAATTTTCTAACGAAAGCTTCATTTTTCTGGCAATTACATGTTATTGAATACAGAAATGAACCTGAAGCACATTTTGTATCATTCTAAATGTGAGCACTGTTTCATAGAAAGAATGATATATTTTTCATTTTATAATGCCGATATCGCGTGAAAAAATGAAGTGGCAGTGAAGTTTAGAGATATTATAAGCAACATATCCTCCATATAGTTGTGCAGTACACACATTAAAACTTTTTGTTGAGGAAGATTAAAAACAAACACTGAGTGAAATCGAAAATAACTACACGTTTTATAAAGCACACATTGACCAGTATTGTTAAATAGAGCAGAGTACATGAATAACCAAAATGTTTCCTTATTTTTCTTTTTTTCTAGTGGAAAATTCTCAATTATTCTCTGATATTCCCAAGAAATTTACATCTCTCCCTGAGATAGCTACTGTGGGGAATATAAATGTACCCAAGTACTCCCCATATTTGCTCATTGTATGTCCTAAGACATGTCATGGTTTACTTGAAAGTAGGGTAATACAAAACACTATACATAATGTGAGAATTTATATAGCATACATAAGTACAATAAAATTGAATACACAAATATAAACAAAAAAAATCAAATTTAAACACCATTGAAATCCAAGTGATTAAAAAACTGTCTAAGTTTGAAAATAAAGATTCTGATATTTTAATTACTGAATCTTCAAGGTATTGTTAAGTTATAAAACGAGACTACAGTAGTACAGAGTATCCTCAGTGAAAGAAAACTGAACAGTTTTACTGTAAGAAAATGAATTTGGACTTTTATAATGGGCTTATTTAGTAGTAGGGAGATTTCTGTCCTCTGTTCACTAAGCTCCGGGTTCGAATCCCTGTCTAGGCATAGATGTTCCTAGTGGTTCATAATCAACATGCCCCTGTGGAAATAGCCCACAAAAAGTGAAGTTAGAGCAACAAACTTAACCTGGTGTAGCAGTTCTCAAATCTATGTCCTGAGCTCTTTAAAAAAATTGACATTTGTAGTTTTCAAAGGTTAGCAAAGGTGATTTTATTTGCAATGAAATGACTGGCTTGATCCTTTATTGTCGGTATAGTGGTTAAGGTGTTAGCCTCTAGATCGGAAGGTTCCTGGTTCGAATCCGGGTACGGGCATGGATGTTTGTAAGCGTATGGCAGGCCTCGAAATAGATTTTTTAATACAGGTGCACCTTGTGCACTCAAGTTTTTAAATTAAGTGCACTGTGTACACCTAGTGGGAAAAAATTAGGTGCACAATTATATTTTCATGTGCACCCGGGTATTTCGAGCCCTGGCGTATAGTGTAGAGGCGGCTGGTGCACCTTAAATCTGTCGTGGCCGAAGGTCCTCACGTAGGGTTGGCATGGAAGTTTGGAGAGTGAGGTGCCAGCTCAGGTGTGTTGCTTCGTCATTTGACCGTGGTTCAAAATTACGAGGTGTTGTCGTCGGATCTTTCCCTCAAGGGACTGATCCTGGACCGTCGTCAATAGCCCGTTGTGTTGCTCTAGTACGACGTTAACTAAAATTACCATCACCATCATCCTTTATTGTGAAAAAAATGTATTCTGGCTTTCATCACAAACAGCTATTTTGTTTTGTAAATTAATTAATGCATTAATTGGAAAGAATTAAACTGATTTCTTTTGAAGACAGTGATACTTCTATGCCTAATTAGTGCCCCCTAAAGCCTATCTGAAAAATAGTTTTATATGCAAATAATCTTGCTGTAACATGGTTATTTAGGTGTTTGATTATGATTTCCAAATCTTCATCCAGTCAGCAAAATTACATGTTACTATGAAAACAAAAAAAAATTCAATTGAAAAATAAAATAATTTTTGTAATATTTTCTGATAAAAATTATTTAAAAATTCAATTTTGTCATTTGTTTTCTAAAACTCAAAATAATTAATGTTTCACCTTTGCATACCTTACAACTTCAATTCATTAAGAAATTTGTATTAATTTAAAGTTTTATTTAGTCAGTAATTCTACTTTTGTTTCATTTCCATCTTTTAGTGTGTCACTTTCAAGGAAAAGTATATCAACAGGGTGGTAACAGAACCTGGAAAACCGGGAAATCAGGGAATTCTCAGGGAACTTTTTATTTCTGGAAAAATCAGTGAAATCTCAGGGAAAATGTCCAAATTTTACAAAAAAAATCAGGGAAATTTTGACAATTAAAACGTCTACCATTATTGTTTGTCCTATTTAGAAATGTGCGATTACGAATACTTTTAAGAATCGAATAAATCGTATTTGCTGAAATTGTAATTAAAATAAAGAACCTTAATGTCGTAAATTTTTAACACCGTGAAAACCGCCGCCATTTTTATCGCGGCTGCAGCGTCTTGGTCGCCTTGAGGTTAGCTGTACAACTTGTAGGATACAATTTGAAATTTGTGTAACAAATGATGTTTTTTGTGTATTAAATTAATTATGTTTGTTTGCATTTACATTTTTGTAGAATTTTTAAAGTATATTTGCGCCGACCAACCGGTATAGTGGTTTAGGTGTTAGCCTCTAGATCGGAAGGTTCCTGGTTCGAATCCGGGTCCGGGCATGGATGTTTGTAAACGTATTGTTTAAATTGGAAAGGCTGGGGATTCAGGGAAAAACATTAATATGGATAAAGAATTGGTTATTGGGTAGAAAGCAGAGAGTGCAGGTTAAAGGAAATTATTCACTGTGGACAGAAGTTAAGTGGGGTGCCTCAGGGATCAGTTTTGGGACCAATTTTATTTATAATTTTCATAGATGATATAGGTCAGGGGATCAAGAATAGAATCAGTATATTTGCAGATGACTTAAAAATATGGGGGACAGTGGATACCAAGTTACAGATAGAAAATTTACAAGGGGATTTTGATAAGATATCCGAATGGGCTGTAAAATGGGGTATGTCATTTAATGTAGGGAAATGTCAAGTTCTGTATATGGGTTACAGGAACAGTGGAGCCGAGTACAGGCTGCAGGGAGTAAAGGTAAAGGAGGGAGAAACAGTCAAGGATCTTGGGGTGATAATTCTCAGCGATTTTAAAATGGGTCATCAATGTTCAGCTGCGGGTAAAAAGGCTAATAGGTTACTGGGGTATATTAAAAAGACTAACTTCAAGGGATAAGAATATAATCTTGCCGTTATATAAGGGTTTAGTAAGACCACATCTAGAATATGCTGTACAATTCTGGGCTCCATATATGAGAAAGGACATAGAATCAATTGAAAGGGTTCAGCACAGAGCTACAAAAATAATATAGGGGCTAGCAAATTTCGACTATAATGAACGTTTAAGTAAGCTAAACATGTATACACTGGAAAGAAGAAGGAGGGGGGATTTGATTCAGCTTTTCAAGTTTGTAAAACAAGGGGACACAGAGGGTTTAAATTTCAATAGGGATAACAGAACAAGGGGTCATGGGTATAAATTGATTAAGACACATTTTAATCGGGATTTAAGGAAAAACTACTACTTTAATAGGGTAATAGACAGTTGGAACGCGTTGCCAGAAAATATAGTTAATTCAAAGGGAGTGTACGAATTTAAGACACAATTGGATAGTCAGTGGGAATTGGAGAATTCATAAACAAAGGACCAGCCTTGTTGGGCTTATGCCTGTAGCTGGTCGTCAATATTTGTATTTGTATTTGTATGGTGTAGAGGCGGCTGATGCACCTTAAATCTGTCGTGGCCGAAAACTCTCACGTTGGGTTGGCGTGGAAGTTTGGAGAGTGGGGTGCCAGCTCAGGTGTTGCTTCGTCATCTGACCGTGGTTCAAAATTACGAGGTGTTGTCCTCGATCTTTCCCTTAAGGGACTGATCCCGGACCGTCGTCAATAGCCCGTTGTGTTGCTCTAGTACGACGTTAACTAAAAAAATTACCAAATTAATTAATTTAAAGTATATTTGCATTTGTTTTCGATGAATAGTGTGACAATGTAGGGTCAGGTGTAAAGAGTTCACAGTCATGGTATTTTGCATTTTTTCTCCAGTTTTTTCAATTGCAATTATAAGAGTTGAATTAAGGTTTCCCACCCTTACAATAACAATTAAAATATCTGTAGAGAAAAAATTACAAAATATTTGTGGAGAATGATCCTTTTACACCCTCTGATCCTAAATATTTAAAAACAGTGTTGTGTAGATACTGTATATGGATACCAATCACGAATCACAACATTTCTTAAGGGAATTGGAAAATCAGGGAAATTTTTGTGAGACTATCAGGGAAATCATGGAAATATCAGGGAACTTTTTTTCAAGGATTTTGTTGCCACCCTAATCAAGTAACTAAAAAAATGAAATCTGATTTTGTTACGTATCTAATTATTTTCAAATTAAACTATATAAATCAATTTACTACTAATTTTGAATGTTGTTTTTTACTGTCCCAGATCTACCCATTTTGTAGTTAATCCTGCATTATGTTACTTATCAAGCTAAATTTAAATTACTAATGTCTTGATGAAATTATGCCTGTTCAGTTTCTTTTTAAATCCTGTAATGCTATTTTGTGGTTTTGTATGATATGCTTAAATAAGTATGTTGTTAAATAATTTTCCTAATTTATTTTGTTTATTTTTTAGCACTCAAGATCATCCAGTTCAAGTAAGAAAATTTTATTCATTTCCCCATTCAGAGTTTCCACAGGCTTGAAAAAAGCCTATTTTTTTCTTTTAATTTTTAAAAAGGCCCATAAAAAGGACTTCATTTTTACAGTAACACTGCATATTTTATTTCAACTGAATTCAAAAATCAAGATCAATGCTACCAGACCAAGTGTCGTCAAGTATTGAGGTCTTATAATATATTGGTTAACTAAATTATGTTTTTGAAACTAGATTTGAGACCCAGCTATAGAGCTTACAAGTTAATCTTTGTGTTCTATGTTAAATGGTAGTCTTTGAAAATAACATCAGCTCTGAAAAGATATAGTAAAAGCCTCACATTTTCTTTTTCATGAAGAATCTGAACCCTGTATTTTCGTTGCAGTATTCACTGTCAATATTTAACATGCTTGTTTAAAATATTAAAGGAAAAAAGAAAACAAAAACATAGAAAATTGGTCTTTGTTTACATAAAAAAAATTATTTTTTATTTCCCCACCTTTTAGGTTTTAATGAATTTTGTGAAAAAACAAAACAGGAAGCCAATTTGGGAAAACTAAAAATTTGTACATACTTTTGATCAACATATTCAATAAAATCAAGAATGTAAATTGTTCAGGGAAACACAAATTTTACTATTTTTCCTTTGGTGCACTATGTATTTTCACAAAAAATATAATCCAATCTGTTTTTGTATTGCAATCTGAAAATTAATTTTTAGGTTTCTGTGTTTCATTTAGTCTTATAGTGGGAAGCAAAATTAAAAACAGACATTTGAAAGAAATAATTTAATGGATAACTCTTCTGCATTCTGAATGTGGTATACATTGGTATTTATTTTCTTGACAAGACAATTTACGTGTGCAAAATGTTTATGTTACAGTAATAAAATATATGGGGCAAAGGCTTACCCAGAATCTAAAATTCTATCATAGCTTAAAAATGAAATTGTTTTGTTTCTAGCCTCCCAAAATCTTATGTACAGATTAAAAGAAACCAATAGTTTTAACTGAAATATATTTGATTAGTATTAAAATCGACATTTAAATTCAGTATGAACTGAAATGTATGATATTCCAAATTAGGGATGCGACATCGATGTCAATGTTTTCAAACATTGATGTTTTATAAAAAAACATCAATGTATTGGAGCCGATGTCACATCACTAGTTACTAAACCAGTTTTAAGAAATGGGAAAAAAAGTTTAAATACACTGAATTTTGAAAACATTGATGTTTTTCTGTCGATGTCGCATCACTATTCCAATTGTACACACATATTTGAGTTTTCAAAGGTAAAGCGAGTTTGGCAGCCAATTTGTAGGTTTCTTGATTTGCGGATATCTGCTTTTCACTTTTGCGCATATTTTCCAATTTATCTGAAATGTGCTTAAAAATATTAACTGATGAAAAAATGAACAGCAAGTTCTTTCAGCAAAGTAATTTTTTTAAGTGCTGTTGTACAAAACGGAGCATTTTTGAAAAATTTATTTGAAAGCTCAATTCAGAAAATCTTTCCTTTTTATCGAATTTGGCAATCCATTGCAATCTAGTTCTTCCTTGACTTAACAAAACTTTTTTTTTGCATGTCATCAAAAAAGGCTCCAAAAGCAATTGGATTCTTCTCAATATACATTTTCTATGAAAAGTATTAAGTTTAAAATGAATCGATGCTTTGTACTGTATTCTTTTGAGCCATGACACTAGATAATGTTTTGTGTGTACCCATCTTCTGATATCAGCTCATCAGATGATTGCTCGCTGTGCTAGCAACTTGCAAGTAGTTGGCAGCACTGGTTCGATTCCTACGTGTTGCGTAAAAAAGTCTGTGCTAGTACAAAACTTTTTTTTTGTGTATATTCTTTACTTGATGTTTATCTTGTGCTTGATGCAGCTTGGCCAAATATGGCCCATTGCTCCATAAAACCCAACCAACTTTTTTTGTTGGTTTAAGTTCCAAGTACTAGAATTTTCGTTCAAAGTTTTGCATGATAGATTGCATGAACTTATTAAGGAAGAAACTTTGTTTTTACACTAAATGAGTTTGATTTGTCACCTGGAATTCTCTCAGGGTAGACGAATTTCTGTTTTATTTAAAAAATAGTTTATCAGTCATGAACTTGAATACTTAAAAAAACCTATTTTTTAAATGTTTTATATTTGTATTTTTGAGATCCATTATGAACTCCTTACAAATGCTTTACTGTGGTACTAAATAAAAAAGATTTTTACAGTCCTTTGATCTTGATTCAGTTTTATTTTTATACCTGGTTTTATGTTTTACGCTGCATAGCCTATTTTAGATCGAAATTAAATCCAACCAATCTTATAAATGCCTGTATTTTTCTAATATCAATCTTGCTTGGAAATATATAATTTTTGATAGTTGTCTTGGAAATTCTTTTTGAAATTACAAAGAAAGCATTTTAATTAATATATATATTGTCTATTTTACAAAAGGTTGCCAAGTTTGTGCCTGATAACAATCTGAAAATTCCAATTCATATTTTCTTCAAAACAATGTGACTCCCTGTTCGGCCAATCCTTATCATTTGCATTAACATGGCAATAGAAAAGTGAAATTGTCAGGCCATTACTTTCTCCGTAGGATTTTATCAAAACTAAAGCTTAAAAAGAAAACACTTCAGCAAGCAGCTTGAGTAAAAAAAAAAATTAATGTACAAGGGCTGTTGGCTAAAATTGACTGAAACGGGTGGAGAATTCTTATGAAGCTGCAACGATTTTGCTGTGAAATGTTTTCAATTCTATGAAATGAGTATTTTTTTCAGTTGCTGTATTTTATTCGATCCAATAAGCCAAATATCACAATATCTTGTGTTACTTATGAATTAAAAGATGTTTTTAATATGTTAAGTAACTTATCCTTTCTGATGATTTGATTTCGGCATTCGGTATAGGCATCCAATGACTTGATTTCGGCAGTCGGTACTCAGTTAAGGCAATTTGCAACATCAAAAGTATTTGAGGCTATAATATATATTTCTAAGAAAAATGTATTTAATTAGAAAAACGTTATTTGATTTTACTGTTTGTACTTAAAAAGAGTCTCCACTGAAAATATGCATAGAAAACAGCATACATTAGTGGGAAAATGCTGAAATTTTAATACAGAATAATTAAATTATGGTTCTCAGAGTAGTTACTATTAATTCAGCCAAGAAAGCAGCAAAACTAAAAATGTAATTTGTATTGTAAACAGTTGCCTTGTACCCTTAGTCTAATAAAAAAAAATTTGTATTGCATTACGAAAAACATTTCTAAGCCACTTTGTGGATTCCTAAAGCATATTGATCAAACGAGGCTCCAAGGAGCACAGCAACATTACAAGAACATTGTTGAAGCCTTTTAAGCTAGTCATAACTCGCTGTCTCCAATGCTGCATTTGTTACGTGCAAGTAGGGGGCAAAACCCTACATGTATTTAGTGTTATGGTGGGCCAAAATTAAATATTGATTTTAAATTCTGAAAATGTTGAATCCTCCAAATGGCATGCCTGAACACAGCTGGAAAAATTTGATTTGTATAAAAACAGCTTGAAAAAATTCCTTCACAGAGAATGGCAAACCCAAATTATTTTCACTCCTTGAAATGTTTTGGGTCAGCCATACGGAAACCCCTTGGAGGTTAACGATAATTGATTTGTAATAGTTAGATTTCTAATGATTTTCAGCTTGTTATGAATTTTTTTTTTCCTTTCTGTTTTCAACTGTCAGTTTCCTTTTTTATTTACAACTAAACTGTCATTTCGAATTTGTTTATTATGACTCAATGAATCTAAAATGTATTGCCTTTTTTTTTCTAGCGAGTTCCCGTTACTGAAGCAGATGTCATCGGGGTTCATCTTGTATTCATACATCATCATGTATTCATCATCATGTATCTTTGTATCGGTGAAGTACACCATAATCTCCAATAAATTGTAATATTCATTTTCATTTAAATTGAATTACTTTTTAATGCTGTTTAATACATTTACCTCATCTAAACTTCGAATCCTTAAAAATTTTACCTGTTATTGAAATGTACTAAGCACAATTTACTTGTATCAGGGTAGTAACAGAACCTGGAAAATAGGAATTCTGAGAAAACTTTTTAATTCTGTCAAAATCAAGGAAATTTTCCTAATTTCGCAACAAATCAGGGAAATGTTGATAACCTAAACGGTAACTATTATCGCTTGTTCTATTTTGAGTTGCACAGTTGCGAGTATTTTTGAGAATAGAATAAATCGTATTCGCCAAAATTGTTATTAGAATAAAGAACACAGGCGTTAGAAATTTTGAAAACCGTAGCCGCCGTTTTTTCGCGACCGCAGCGTCTCTCCTCCATTACAACTTGTGGTATACAATTTGAAATTTGTATAACTTTTTTTTTTTTTTGTACATTAAATTAATATTTTTTGGTTGCAATGACATTTCTATCGAATTTTGTCACGTATATTTGCATTTGATTTCGTATTAATGTAGGGTCAGATGTTATAAGTTCATAATCAATATATTTTTTTCTCCAGTTTTTTTCAATTGCTATTGTAAGATTTCTATTAATGTTTCAAACCTTACAATAACAAATAAAATATCTGAAGAGAAAAAATACAAAATATTTGGTGAATTATCCTTTACCCCATCTGACCTTAAATGCTTAAAAATAATGTGTGAATACTATATATCAATGCCAATCATAGATCAAAGCAGTTAACGCCGGTTACACACACAGCGTATTTTTTCCGTCGCGGAGAATTGACCGTCGCCGCTCACAGAAATCGAGCGTTTACACACAGGGCGGTAAAGTCGCCGTGGTACGAGTCACCTTGGCAGTGTAGTTTTATCATCGAATCAATTAACTTTAGTTTAACTGTGTTATTTAAATCATTTATTGCTGAGTGTAGTTTGATATAAACAGAGCAAATTCTAGAATAACTTTTGAAATTTATAAGTTAGAAATTGTTAAATAACATTGAGTAAAATAAATACAATTAAATAATAATGTAAAATAAAGATTTTACTTTTATCTGTATAACTTATTCTCTGTGAAAATTATTATCATTTTTGATAACACTTCCTTAAACTTTTTCACATATAAGTCACAAAGAACAAATATATTTTAACTTTGTACGTTCAAAGCATCCATCATGTCGTTTATTTTATTTTATTTTTAAAAACTTGCTTTACTTATAATTACTTCTGTAGGTACATAGTTATTATGACGCACCTTTTATAATAGTGTGTGGGATAATCATTTTCAAAAGAGGTTTGAAGGTAACGGCATTTATTGATACATTTAATACATAATTTACACAAACACAAATACACTTCATATATACAATTAGAAAGTGACGTCTATTGAGCTAGATGACTATACTGAAGAATTTCTTTCGGTCTTCTTCGCCAACGTACTCAGCAAAATGTTCGTGGTGTTTAACTGCTGTATTTATTTTAATTTGGTCTTTAATTGAGAGAGACGGCGATGAGTTGTAGTGTGGAAGAAGAGAAAGTTGTGAAGAGTACGAAGGCAGAGTAGTAAATGTTGGATGATTCTGGCTTGGTTGGGGTGGTGGAATGCGAGTAGGCTATAAATTTTGACTACCAACTGAGGGAATCGATGGTGGAAGATGTGGAGGTTGTGAGTAGTACTAAGTCGTAGGAGTAGGGAAAGATTGTTGAAGTGGCTGTGGAAAGGTCTGTGTGCTTTTTCTTTTTCTCAGGAGGTTGTTGCCTAGAGCCATCGGTTTCATCCTTGTTGTCTTCTAGTATGATAAAACTCTCTGCAGTCTCTGTTTTATCGTATAATTTTTTTTAAAACTTGATTTCTTCGTTTAATAGGTATTTTCTTTTTTTGTTAGTTTGTGATCCACTAGCTCTGTTTTCTTTAGCCCTTTTTTCAGCGTCAAGTATATGTTTCCAGCGTTTAATCGCTTCCATACCTAAAAAAAGAAAAACATTAAGTACCGTCTACATTAGCTGCATAAAAAGTAAAACAATAATTTTTTCGTTTTTCAGATATCTAGCAAGTGGATGTACTTTCACTGACCTTCATTATTCATTCAGAGTAAGAATCTCAACAGCAAGAGTGATAGTTGAGATATTGTCAAGCACTGTAGAATGTTATGCAAAGCGAGTGCATACCTCCCATTACAAAAGAAATGTGGGAATCATTAGCAAATGGATTTGAACATACAGCAAACTTTCCCCATTGCATAGGAGCAGTAGACGGGAAACATGTCCGCATCGTGAGTCCAACAAAAAGTGGATCCATGTATTTTAATTATAAAGAATACTATTTCATTGTATTAATGGGCATTGCAGATAGTAAGAAACTTTTTGCTTTTGTGCATATTGGTAGCTATGGAAAAGACTGTGACTCGTCAGTTTTTAAACAGACTCAGCTGTGGAAATCAATAGAAAGCAGTTCAAAAAATCTACCTGATGAGAAGTGCCTACCAGGCACATGAAGTCCGAAAGTGCCATATTTGTTTGTTGGTTATGCAGCATTTGGACTGCATAAACATTTGCTAAGGCCTTATGCTGGGACACATTTGACAATCGAAAAGAGAATCTTCAAATATCGATTGTGCCGAGCAAGAAGGTACACAGAATGCACTTTCGGTATTCTCATCAACAAATTGAGAATATTCCATCGACCATTAAGTGTCCAACCACAACTTGCTAATGATATTGTTAAAGTCTGCATTATTTTTCATAGTAATGTTAGGGATAGAGATGGATACATGATTGAGGATACAACATTAATTATAGGGTTGGAAGATATTCGAGGAGAGAATACTACAAGAGCAGGCCTCAGAGCAAACAATGTGAGAAACATTCTATGTAGATATTTTGTTTCAAGTGTAGGAAGGGTTTCCTGGCAGATGTCCAAGAAATAAGGACTTTCTCATCGCCGTGACATCGACAACAGATAACTATCAAATGTGCCGCTTTCTTATTTAACACAAGTATTCCAAGATAAATTTTTTCTTCTATTAATTTTATTTTTCGTAATTTTAAAATATTATTGTAATACTAGAAGTAGTTTACAAGCATAATAAATCTTCTTAAAAAAACGTGACATTGTTACAAATTGACAAATAATATGTTTATATTTTTACAAAATTTGTTAATAACAGTCCACCATAGTTGTCACAAATGTTAAAAAAAACGAAATAAATAATTACATCTAGAAAAGATTCCAATATACTAAAGATTTTGTGCAACTACAGAGTGATTACTACAACATCTGGAATCTCAAAATCGAATTTTTTACACCTTCACTTTCTAGTAAATATATGTGAGGAAATATGAACTTACCAAAATCATTTCTCTCTTTTTCTTCCAACACATCAAAGTTGTTTCGAATTTCCAGGCAAACTTCATGCCAAGCGTTTCTGGTAGCATTTCTGTCCTTAAAGATGTCTAGAGTTTTATCCCACAAAAGAGGCCTTTCTTGGATTAATGAAATTAAAATTTCATTATCAATAATTACGTTAATGTTCACAATAGAAAAAAAACAATTGATGCTTCGACAACAGTGTTACACAAACAAAGTTCAACTCACTGAGCAAATGATGTCTAAACGGTAGAAAAACAGCAGTGTGTGTAAACGTGCATTTAGTCACGTACGGCACTAGTTCGGCGGCGACGGTCAAACTGCCGTCGGCGCTAGTGGCAGTTGGCGGCTGCATAGCTGCCGCCAACGGTAAATTGACCGAGCGTTTTTTTGTCCGTCTAATGTGTAAGCTCTAATTGACTTCAGTACGCTACTGTGGGAACGGCGGCGACGGAAAAATCCGCCGTGTGTGTAACCGGCGTAAGGGAATCGTAAAATTAGGGAAATTTTTTTCAAGGATTTTGTTGCCACCCATTGTATGCAATTTTTTTTGTTTGTTAGATTCTTTTTATCCTAACATTGCTCATTTGTTCTACTTTCACTGATTATTTGTTTTGAAATTATATTGATATTTATGAGTTTTTTACAGTTTTATCAATGTCAGTCGATACTAAGTTTGTTGTCGCTCATCAACAGCGTAGAGTTAGTTTCGGGGTTTCCAAATCGTTAAAAAATTCTCTTGAAAGTTTGATTTGTTGTTTGTTCTACAAAAATATTGAAATTAAGAATGCTTTATTGAAGCTGGCAGTTAAAATATGTTCAAGGTTTTCTAGTTAAGTTATGTAGTTTACAAGAGGTTTAGGATCTAGTTATGGGATTTTTGAATATTTGATAGTAATAAAATAACGTTTTTTATTAATTTTTCTTTATTAAAGTTTAATATTAAAAATAAATAATTTAGAACTTATATTTATCACAAATCAGTTTTAAAATTGGTACTCGGTCTATCACATGTGTAATCGTTATTTTTTATAATTAAAAATGTTCCCTTTTTTAAGAACACTTGATAGAAAAGAACAGCACTGAGATATGAACATTATTCATTGACTTGAATGACAACTGACAAACAAGTATTTCTCTCCTTGACATCAACAGGTGCCATTCAGAAACCTGCATGTCAACATAGGCATTGTTCTACACTTGTATGATCAATCTGTAAATTGTGTCAGCCTTTTGAACAGTTTTGATACTCTTCCACAGAATACAAGGAAACACTCATATCAATGACTTGACCATTGTGAAACTACTTGTTAACAAATTCTATAACTTGTTAATAGACCTTTGTTTTCATAAAGCGATTTAACTAAGCTTGTAAAAGCAGCTGTTATCTTAAGAGAATTGAGTCACTCAGAAGCCAATGCAGTTAAGTCCATTTTTCAATATTTTCTTATTTTTGTAAATTTTAATGGAATATTCTATTTAGTTATTGAAGGATTTATACTCGTTGCTTTTTTTTTTGTTCAGAAAGAAATTTTTATAACTTCTGAATATGTTGTGTAATAATTTCAGAAGCCATTGTGAATAAGTCCACTTTTTCTATATTTTTTTTACGTAAACTTTGAAATAAAACAATTATTTCGATATGCGTTGGTAACACTGAGGCCATGTTCGTAAACAATTTTTGATAAAAGTAAACCAGAGAATAATCCATCATGTGACCTCTGTTTCACCTGTTCTGAAGTTGCATTTACGAACGCTTGTATACATTACAACATGAACTGATGAAACACAAGAATCTTGAACCATCTACTTTTACATAAATTTCTTACGTTTTTATTTGCAAATCCTGTACATATCTTGTTTTGTTGCAGAGCCCACCCTTTGAAAAAAGACTATACTTTTTTGATCAAATTAATTGACCAAATATTGAAATATATTAATTTTCTCAATTTTTATTTCCCGAATTTAATTGCATCAGTGTCTGAGCGACTCAATTATATGTCTAGTATAATGGGGCATGTAATTATGAAAGGTCTAACAAAAGCCAATTTTTTTATGATTTCCTCTGATGAAAAAATATTACATAAATATCTTCCAAGTGGGTAACAATTTAATTAAAATTGTTTTTAACAAACAATTTTTAATTTTTAACGATTCAATTTAAATTGTTAAAAATCAATACAAATGGAACAGTTTAATTTTTATTTACTCAATTAAAAATCGAAAATTGTGAATGAAAAACAATTTTTGACATTGTGGTTTGAATAAGACTGGGACCAAGTCTTGAGATGACTAAATTTTCCTGAAGTTAATGTCCTTTGAAACCATCCCTAACTTTCTAAAAACAATTATACTATTTACTAGATTGCACTTTACACTTAGAGATGCGAATGAACAGCAAATAAAAACACATTTAACTGAAGTTATACTTATTACAGGGTTCAAACGGGTCAGGGAAAACCTGGAATAGTCAGTGACTAATTTTGTCCAAAAAAAAATCTGAAAATTACAAATTTGTGTCTAAAATCTGGAAAATTGCCTCAATGACCTGGAAAATGATCATGGCTTCTCAGATGCTTTGCAGAAAAATGGGCAATAATATTTGTACAGTTTCGTATCACTTTATTTAATTGAATTTTTCAAATAATTTGCAAAGTAACTGCTAATATGTAACAGGTAAGAATTTTATTTCGTCCCCTGGCTTAAATTGAAGAATTCCAAGCTTGTGATACATTAGATCACAAATTAATTTTTAAGTCAAATATATTGGATTATTTGAATAAGCTAGTTTAATGCAAAATTACTTGTGCTTTGTGTATTAAGTTTTAGTGGTATAATTCTTAAAATGGTTTTTATTATTGGCTATTACATCCTATATTATTTCTAGGTTTTTCACTTTAAAAATATTGTGAATTGCATAAGTATAACCTGGAATTTTGTAAAAATTTGTCTTGAAAACCTGGAAAAGTCAGAATTTTATTTCTGAAATAGAGTGGGAACCCTGTTTTAATTTCCCTCATTCTTACCTACTGTACTAATTGATTAAACATAGTTTGAAACAGCTACTTTCATTTGCCATAAATGTAGGAATACTAGACAACGGTAGTTGTCTACTAGTCTGGAAAGAACTCATTATAAGAGCAACGAGACTGGTAGGAGTCAGTTGCATTGTAGTAGGAATGCAAGGCAAGACTGTCAGAAGCCAGTCACATTCCGGTATTCAGTTACGAGAAAATTAATAGAACAGACACTTTTTCCCCTGGACGCCATTGAGAGCTGACGTATTTTTTCCGAGCAGAGACGACTGCTGCAGATAATGACGGAACTGTTTTAAAATATAACTCAACTGTACATAATAATTGTGAATATTTATTCATTAAATGTCAATGTGCTGTAAGATTCGAAGTCTTTAATATAGACCTTACCAAACAGAACAACACGAATCTTACATAAATATATCTTGTCCCTTTTGAATGAAATTGCTTACATATGCTTATTTTCATACGCAAAACTCAAGAGACTGATGCTAAGGGTAAAATATGGGAAAGCCTATTATGTAATCCAGTCCCAATGGATCTCCCCAGGCGAATCTTTACGGCCAACTTCAGAATTTTAAACGGACATGACTATCTCCAAGGACATCTTCACCGGATTGGTGTGAAAGACATTCCTGACTACCTCTGCGTTCCACTGGAAAGATTATGAATTTTAGCCACTTGACAGTTTGTGCTACTATGTCCAACTCGAATTTTAATGTTCTACCTCTTGACAACTCTATTTTAAAGGCTAGTTTATATTGGCTGCACGAAGGGAAATGGTCAATACAACCCGTTCCTCAACATAATTTAAAAAAAAAAAATTATTGCTGTGTGTATATTGACCAAAGTGCACTTACAACCTGTAAATTTTGATATTCCTTATACTCGTCACAAATTGGTCACATCTTTTGGTTTTAGGAATACAGCCATACTTTGGCGGCATTTTGCACTATAATGTTCCTAGGGTAAAGGTAGTTGAATTAATGTCGAACTGGAGAAACACAACAGGCTATTGGGGACGGATCAGGATTAATCCCCAAGAAAACGATACAATGACAACACCCTGTCATTTTGAACCACAGTCAGATGATGAAGACAACTCCTGCGCTAGTATGTCACTTCAAACTTCCGCACCATGCCAATATAAAGGCATTAGAGGCCAAGGCAGATTCAGCATGCACAGGCCCCCACTTCCACAACTTCTCAATCGTTTGCTAATATGCATATCTACCAACCATACTACCACGGCCCTAATGTACTTAGACCAATAGTGTTTTAAAATACTTTGTAGCCTAATGGTTTCGGAATAATTAGTGATTTGAAGTAAATACGAACAATATTATATGCTCTTTTAAATACTAATTTATAAAATCGGATTTGATTTCAATATTAAATGATCTCTTGAATGATTACACAAAGCAACTCGTTGTTTTGAGAGAATGCATCATATCGCACCCTGTCGAGAAAAGTGACAACCCAAAATTGCTGAATTTGAGAAACATCACAACTTAAAGTATACTATAAAGCTTGTATTGAAATAGCATAAGCTTCTTTTAAATTCTAGGTAAGTATTTATGGTGGTAACTTTTATTATATTCTATAGAATAGTAATATAACACGCTGGGGCACCTCATACATATTTTTCAATGACAGAACATCAAAATTTTAATTTTTTTAGCTGTGCCACATTTTTTGCCGAGCTGCGATATGTTATGATAATACTATTAAACCTCTAATGTTTTGCTTTGTTTAACCATTTGTCATTTTGCCATACATGGCCCTTGCGCCATAAAACCCAACCAACCCATTTAAAGTTATGGAAGCACCAGTTATTTTTTATTTGGAGGAAACTAAGGGATGCTCTAGTGAAGCATGATTAACTGAGTGGGTTATGGCATTTTTAATTAACGTCACGCTAGACGGTCCGAGATTAACCCTTGAAGTGGCTATTTGAACCACGGTCAAGCGCAGGGGTTATACCCACTAAGCCATGACGGCACCATCCCTCCGATTGGTAAACCGAGAATGCGGATTAAATTCTGAATGATGGAAGATATTGCCGCTTTTTGATGAGATCAGCAGGCAAGTTTTTTCTACTATCAGATCCCTCGTTGAGAAAACCACCAGGAGGAGTAAAGATGGTTGTTCTTAAAACAGGGTGGCGACAGAACCGGGAATTCAGGGATTTCTTAGGGAAGAATCATTTTCTGGAAAAATCAGGGAAAACTCAGGGAAGTTTCGTTTAACTCAGGGAAAAAGTTGGAATTTCGTTTTGCAAATGGCACCCATTTGGTACTTTTCCGTTAGCCATGCAGGCGCCACTTTGAACCAAAATCAAAATGTCGCCAATTTTTTTTCATTCCGAAAATGAGAAGTGTATTTTTTACGTAAACATCCAGAAAAAAGAGTTGTATATATTGTATACTGTTTTATTAAACCTATAACGGCCGGAAATCCTGTAACCGAAGTCTACAGCTGTGCCACGTTCCCTAATGTCAATAATAGGAACGTAGTGCCTTGCGTCTTTGAAAAATACTGATGTCCGGAAAAACTTTCTAAAGTTAAACATCCGGTTCCAATTTGATCAACATTAAAAAAAATCATTTTTTTCTAAAATAAATTCATTGGCGATTTTGATTTAGGTCCAAAATTGCGCCCGGCTAACGGAAAAGTACTCATTTAGAATATGCATATGTTTTTTAATACATATGTGTTAAAAGTTATTAAATTTACTAAAATTTTCGAACTCTGAGGGTTTTTTTTGTTGAAAAGTTTGCGTTGTCCGCGTTACAGTTCTTTTCGTGATTGATTCGAAATCGTTTGCGAAGAGATCCAATCGGCGTAACGTCACAATCTCCTATGAAAATATAAATATTTAATTGGAAAATTATTTATTAAAAGTAAATAAAACGTATAAGGTATTTATCTGGTGTAAAATTTTCCGCAGTTTTGAAATCCGTTGATATTTTTATTTTATTTTAAACAATCGCTGATTTAGAAAAAAGCACTGAAGAAAACGCCAGTCATAACTTTAATTATTTCTTTTGCTTCACCCGAATCCGTTACTTTTCAAAATGAATGAATCTCGAATCAAACGAAGGTCATTCTTCTCGGCGGCGAAATTCGTATTGGAAAAAATATAAAAGTTACAATTTAAAAATTATTTATTTGAAGAAAATCATATTTTTAGGTATGGATCTGATGTAAAATTTTCCGCAGATTTGAAATCCGTTGAAATTTTTCTTCTATCTTTATAACGCGATCTAGGAGATAGAAAAAAAAAACTACATAACTCCAGTTAAAACTTTATTTGTTTTGTTCGTCCGCTAAAATTGTTGCTGAGAAAATCTAACCGAAACAGAAAAAATAAATTTAGAATGTCATGTCTTTATACCGTATACCATTCTAAAGAAAATAATAATAATTAAATTCCAATTAATTAATTTTTAAATGTTTTAGATTAAATTTTAAAATTCGGGCGCGATAGAAAAATTGCAAAAAATTCGGACCACATGTGTGCTAAATTTCACTATTGTAAGTGCCATCGATTCGTTAGGACACTGCGTACAGGACAGACAAACACTTCCTTTTATAATAGTAGAGATGTACCGAGTTCTGGCGCCATTGACGGATTCTGGGGCTGATGACTGCTTTTACAAACGCATCAAAATATTTAAAAATGAAAAATTAAATATTCTATCTATAACTTTATATTATTTGGTCTATTATGGATTACAGTAAAAATATTTTTTACTTATCTTATTTTTATTCATCTATCAGTCTATAGAATTGTTCTGCGAACGGATGGAGAAACTCAGGGAATTTCATGAAAAATACTCTGGAAATCAGGGAAAACTCAGGGAACTTTTTTACTTCAATTTTTGTAGCCACCCTGTAAAACTTATGGTTATTCTATCACCAATATTAAAGGTGTTAGCCTCTAGATCGGGAAGTTCCTGGTTCGAATCCGGGTCCGGGCATGGATGTTTTGTAAACGTATGGTGTAGAGGCGGCTGGTGCACCTTAAATCTGTTGTGGCCGAAAGTCCTCACGTTGGGTTGACGTGGAAGTTTGGAGAGTGGGGTGTCAGCTCAGGTGTTGCTTCGTCATCTGACCGTGGTTCAAAATAACGAGGTGTTGTCCTCGAATCTTTCCCTTGAGGGACTGATTCCGGACCGTCGTCAATAGCCCGTTGTGTTGCTCTAGTACGACGTTAACTGAAATTACCATTACCATCACCAATATTAAGTTTTATTCAAATTCGAAATACTAGATTTCTGTTTCCACAGAGGCCAAAATTTAGTGTTGAGTGTTGTTAATTTGTTTCATTGCAATTCACGCCATCTGACCGTGGTTTAGAATTCCGTGGTGTTGTCCTCGAAGCTTTCTCTTTGGGGATTGATCCCGCACCATCGTTCGTCAATAGCCCGTTGTGTTGCTCTATTACGACGTTAATTAAAATTTACCACCCCAACTCGACTAAGTATATCGAATGCTTGCTGTGAGTGAGAGGAGCCACAGACTAGTAATATGGTTGTGAATTCGTAACCAACCAAAGACCGTCGTGTACAAAGTGGGCTGGTGCATGTTAAATCTGTGGTGGCCTCCAATGTCCTTACGTGGCGTGGCGTTGAAGTTTGGGAAGTGGGGTGCCAGCTGAGGTCCTCGATGTGAACTCGTCATCTGACCGTGGTTCAAAATGACGTTGCGTTGTCATCCGACCTTTCCCTTAGTGGATTTATCCCGAAACGTCGTCGCCGACCAACCGGTATAGTGGTTAAGGTGTTAGCCTCTAGATCGGAAGGTTCCTGGTTCGAATCCGGGTCCGGGCATGGATGTTTGTAAACTTATGGTGTAGATGCAGCTGGTCGAAAGTCCTCACGTTGGGTTGGCGTGGAAGTTTGGAGAGTGGGGTGCCAGCTCAGGTGTTGCTTCGTCATCTGACCGTGGTTCAAAATTACGAGGTATTGTCCTCGGATCTTTCCCTTAAGGGACTGATCTCGGACCGCCGTCAATAGCCCGTTGTGTTGCTCTAGTACGACGTTAACTAAAAATTACCAATTACCCGAAACGTCGTCAATAGCCCGTGGTGTTGATCTAGTATGGCGGTAATTAAAATTACCTTTCCGAGATAGGGTAGCCTACCAACCGGTATAGTGTTTAAGGTGTTAGCCTCTAGATAGGAAGGTTCCTGGTTCGAATCCGGGTCCGGGTATGGATGTTTGTAAGCGTATGGTGTAGAGGCGGCTGGTGCACCTTAAATCGTGGCCGAAAGTCCTCACATTGGGTGCCAGCTCAGGTGTTGCTTCGTCATCTAACCGTGGTTCAAAAATACGAGGAGCTATCCTCGGATATTTCCCTTAAGGGATTGATCCCGGACCGTCGTCAATAGCCCGCTGTGTTGCTCTAGTACGACGTCAATTAAAAATTACCAATTTCTTTTTTGTGTTGAAAACCTGGTTTTCTCTTGAGTTATTTATGTCCTCGCAGTGGGTTGGTTTGGTAATGGTAATGTTAATTTTTAGTTAACGTCGTACTAGAACAACACAACGGGCTATTGACGACGGTCCGGGATCAGTCCCTTAAGGGAAAGATCCGAGGACTACACCTCGTAATTTTGAACCACGGTCAGATGACGAAGCCACACCGGAGCTGGCACCCCGCTCTCCAAACTTCCACGCCAACCCAACGTAAGGACTTTCGGCCACGACATATTTAAGGTGCACCAGCCGCCTCTACACCATACGCTTACAAACATCCATGCCCGGACACGGATTCGAACCAGGAACCTTCCTATCTAGAGGCTAACACCGTAACCACTATACCGGTTGGTCGGCGTGGGTTGGTTTGGAAAGTTGGGTGCCAGCTCAGATGTTGCCTCGTCATCTGACTGTGGTTCAAAATAACACGGCGATACACCGAATGGCTTAGGCTGGGACTGTGGTAACTAGTTGAAAATATCTATTCAATAAAATTGCATTATATTTTTTTAACCTCATCGTAAATTTTATTTATTTATCATAGTTTTTGCATAGCTCTTATGATCTGTTTCGGTTCACGAGAAAATGTTTTCTTCGAAACTCGTTCGGTCGCCGATCCAGTCAAATTTGACTCTGACGTATGCAACTTGCATTCATTTTCCATCCTTTTAGTGAATGAATAGTATGCCATTAATTTAATTTTATTGAAACCTCCGATGTGCCAATAAATGAATTTACTTCTTACTTTTATTATGAATTTATGAAAGTGGTATTATAAAATAACTAGCAGAAATACCCGGCTTTGCTCGGGTTGAATTAATAATATGTTGATTGAAAAGTCTTCAATTATTTTTCATAAAAGAATGTTAGCATCATTTAAGTGTACGGGGAAAAACATTTATTAACAATTTAACTTCTCCGTCGCTTCTACAGTTTACTTCGGACGCAAATATGCATATATGTTGTATCCAACCATATAATCCATTTCATATTCTTCACACTTCTGCTGAAATTGATTTTTAAGTTTTCGAGTTCCCGTGCATTCCATTTCAGTAAAAATGACGAATTTTCGGTGGATTGTCTTGCACTTAGTTTTCCTATGAATATGTTTTCATTGCGCCATTCTTTCATCTAGTAAGCGATATTTTCGAATTTCATCATCAATATGAGAAGATAGTAAATTAAATTTTTACAGCATTCGTCACTAATTTAACTTGAAACAAATGCACTTTTCCAGAAAATTCCATTCAGTGACATGTGTAATAATAGAGATTTTGTTTGAAATACATGTCACCAGAGTAGACAAATTAAACCCAATCAATAACAATTTTTTAATAAACAGAAGGTTGATTTTACAGCGCTTTTACAAAAAGAAAATCACTTTCAACGAACGATTCACATGCATCTAAGTTGTGTAAGAACAGCTTCAATAAATAGAGCAATCAACCTCGACTTTCTGTCTCTTAAGACATAAAATTTAAAATTTTCAAAATTACTTAGTGTGATATTATTCCAAGATCAACTAAGTCTTGTTAAAAATTCCCGTTTCTCCAACACACATACAGTTTTAAATTGAACCCTTATGGTACTTTTTAAGATAAGAAATTTGGTTCCTAAATGGAAAGCACGTATCTATTTAGAATGATAGATGCAGTTACTTGACTATGGCGTAAGCTTTCAATAACGCCCATGAAACACGAAAAACAAATGAAATTTAGTTTATTTAATCGTCTTTCAATGAAAAGCTAAACCAAAATTTTTAAATATATTTTGAACTACAAAGTATGACAACCAGTTTTAAATTAACGTAACCCATCTTATATTAAAGTTATTTTTGAAATTTTTCATGTCATTTTAAAATAATAAATTCACACTTAAAAATATTTTAATTTGTAATTTTTTTTTTTACCTACGTAATTACGTATTCAACCAAAGATTTAAAGAAAGTTGGTGGAAATATACATATACCACCACGAAATTACTCATGTCTAGTGATATTTTGCAGGAAATAAATAAATAAAATCCAACTCTTAAATAATATTTCTGGAATAGGTAATATACCGGAACACATAAGCAAACAGAAACAAAATTCCAATACTTAAAAAAAGGCAGAATTTTGTAAAAATAAAAAATAAAAAAAAAATCTGTTCTAGTATGTTGATGTCTGATTTCCTGTGAATATATTCTAAAGTAAAACAATTCGACAAAAAACTTGAACAATATTGATAAAGACAATGCATAATAATAAGCAAAAAGAACACATATTTATAATACTTGGCAATCCAAAAATGTGACCGCAACCATCTCGTTTTCAACTCAAATACCCAATATAGCAATTATAAATCAAATTAAAAAATTAAACATTAATTCTGAGGTTGCCAGATACCGAGTAGCAAAATTAAGATTTTATGATCAATGAGTTGATCGTTTGGGCTTTTCGTGCTCCATAATAAAATTTAAGTAAATATAAAATTAAATGTTCTAAATATTCTTTCTTCATCAATCAAATATTTGTAAATATTATTTTCATCAGGGAAAGATGTAAAAATTCAGTTCAAACATGAATATTATAATTTAATTTATTTTAAGGAAATTGTTTTTCGATCAACACTGGTAAAGCAATCTGAGATGCGTATAGCAATCGTTTTATACTCAATGTTATTTCTATGGCGATTTCAAATTGCTTTTGGCTTAGGCCTTAGGTCAATTTTAGGCCTCTTAGGATTCGAATTTTTCTAAATCCTTTCTTATTGCACCCCTACGGTATAAGAAGAATCACCCTGCAAAATTTCAGCTTCCTAGAACTTGTAGTTCTTGAGATACAGTGATGAATCAGTGAGTGAGTGAGTGGTATTTGAATTTTATATATATAGATTTCTGGGGTGAGTAATTTCCATTTCATAAGCTCGCAGAAGCTGCAGACATAACAAGGTAAGCAATATAATTTCAAAAACAAATATATATATTAAAAAAATTTAGAAATTTTCGAAAATGAAGTGTTGTTGGATCAGGGCGTCATCAAGAAGAAGCCCGATCCAGACAACACAAAAGTGTTTCCTACGTATAAGCAGCAATATGCTAAAAAATTGCTCATACACTCTTCCAAAGACCATTTAAAAACAAAATAATATGAAAGGAATAAGAAAACAAAATGAAACTCGCAACAGCAGCTGTGAAACTGGCGACGCCAAGCCCATTTGGTAGGGATCGCCAGGTTTGGTATCTGCGAAGAGATATAATAGAAAATCATCCGAAGTTTTTTCTTGCGGTCGTGTGTTTTTTTTTGTGGCCGCAAAATCCTGACGATTCTATGGCACTTACAGCATTGAGATTTGGCACACAGGTAGTCTGAATTTTTTGCAATTTTTGGGACTATTTAAAATTCAATATATTCACAATCAAAAAAATATTTTACACCGTGTTTATTGAACCCAGAGAGAACACTTTCCCCACTATTAGAATACCGATTTCGAAAAAAAAGTGTTTTTCGGCCCACCCTAATACTTAGCATGGCTAATGATTTATATTACAATGATTGTGGCTTTAGACAGCGACAGTGCGGAAAGAATTAGAAAAGATGAAAGTAAAGAGCAAGTAAATGCAAAGGCTAAAGATGGAAAAGTAAATAGATGCCAAACCGAGTATTCAGAAATGGAAATTAAAAAAGAAGATAAAAGGGACCTGGCTACAGTTAAACCTTTCTGGCCAGAGGAAGGATTTTTTGAAGAATTAGATAACGTACTCGTAATAGTGAATAACGCCAATACAATGGTGAAAGAAGAAACTGATATATTCGCTTATGGGGATTTGAAAGACTTGGTGAAAACAAGTGACTGTGGTAGGAATGTGTCTGAAACTGAGAGTGAAAATTTGTCAAAAGTGAAAGTAGATGAATACAGTGACGATTTTGTGAATGATTTAACTAAAGTAGATGATAGTACCGATATTGTAAGCCCATCGTGTGAATTCGAGGAAAGAAATTTTGAAAACCTATCTTTAACATCTGGAGCCAATCTTGTCAGTGCAATGATGAAAGTAATAGGTGCGAATGAATTGAAGAATTTGTCAAAATTTGACGATGGTTTTGATACTGCAAAAGTATTATACAAAAATGTGACTAAATATTTTGAAGACAAACACCCAGCGGTAAAATAAGTGCATGTGGAAGCAAATCCAGTACAAACAACGATTGGATGTGCTTTTGGAGATACTTTTACAGAATCATTGAATTCAGATGAAGGTAAGAGGAATCCATCCATATCATTTCAAACTGTGACTGGAAACTTTGGAGCAAAACCTCCAAAATTTGGAACCGATGAAGGTGCAGCTGGGGATTCAGTGGAGGTTGTAAAGAAACCAGATTTGAGTTACAAGATCAAAGACGATAATTTACCATGCGAAAGTAACACTTTAAAGATAAGTCCTGTCTCAAGTTGTTTGAACAAATATCCGTCAGAGGTATCAAAGGCAAAGCACCGCCTGTTTACAAAAGAAAAAAGGTTGCAGCCAAGACGTTCTGCACCTGCAATGAGATATGCTCTGGAGCAAAGGCCTGGACTCATAAAGCTTAAGCAAATTTGGTCCTCCGAGACAGATGACCCTATTCCTGGTCCAGCTTATTTTATGAATAATTCACTCTTTTATTTCGAGCACCGTTTCCATTGGGCCCATTTAAAAAACAAGATGAAGTATAAGCCGAATTTGAGATCTATTGATGAAGGCAATGAAGACGGAGAACTTTATGCTGCAATTGGTGCCGTTAGAGGTACCGAGGTCGACAGTGGTACTATCAAGCTGTCCATCAAACAAAGGTTGACCTCATTATTGACGAATAAGACACCAAAAAACCCATTTAAGAAAAATAATATGGTGAAAACAGTCAGGAAAGATACTTTTACCGATTCAATGAATTCAGGTGATGGTAAGAGGATCCCGCTCACATCATTTCAAACTGTGACTGGAAACTTTGGGGCAAAACTTCCAACTTTTGGAACCGATGAAGGTGCTACTGGAGATTCAGTGAAGGATCTAAGGAAGCCAAATTTGAGTTCTAAGATCGAAGACAACAATTTACCATGTAGGAGTAAAACTTTAAAGATAAATTCTGTCTCAAGTTGTACGAACAAATATCCGTTTGAGGTATCAAAGACAAAGCGCCGCCTATTTACACAAGAAAAAAGAAATTGCAGCCAAAACGTTCTGCACCTGCTGTGAGATATACTCAGGAGCAGAGGCCTAGGACCATAAAACTTGAGCACATTTGGTCCTCCGAGAGAGATGACCCTATTCCTGGTCCAGCTTATTTTATGAACAATCAACTCTTTTACTTTGAGCACCGTTTCCATTGGGTCCATATGAAAAACAAGATGAAATATAAACCAAATTTGAGATTTATCGATGAAGACAGAGACGGACTTTATGATGCAGTTAGCACCGTTAGAGATATCGAAGTCGCCAGTGATACAAGTAAGCTGTCCATCAAAGAAAAGTTGGCCTCATTATTGACGAATAAACCCCCAAAAAACACACAATTGAAGACAAAGGATTTGTTGAAAACAGTTGGGAAGAAACTATTGAAAATTAAGAACATTAATTTCTTTCATAAGTGATGGTTTAGTTTGTAAGTTTGGCACAAAAAAAGGAGTTTGGTATCAAGAAAAAATATTTATTGACAATTTTTTCAAGAGTAGTGTGTTTGGACTTTTTATAATAATTGTGTAATAATAATTATTAAAAAAACATTTCAGTTCCGAAATAATTGTGAAACCGAACTTAATTGTCTTAAGTAATTGTTCAGTTAGTAGTTATGTTAGTTTCATAAGTTTGTCTAAAATATATTTCTTGTATAAAATTGTAATACTTTCGAAAAAAAATTTGTTTACTCTGCTTCAAATGTATATTCAAAATCTTTTAATATCTGAAACCTAGTAAAAATAAAAAGAATTCGTTCACCAAACTGTGTGTTTAATTTTGCAAAAAATACTTATAAGTAAAGTACTATTTAAAGTATTATCTATTTGACTCTTTTAAAGGTTTCAAAAATTGAATAAGTATTCAGCATTTCGAATGGAAATCGTGTTCATGAAAAAAGATTGGTATCAATTAAATGTTTCGTCAATTATATTTATAATTTATTTCACAATCGAAAAGTAATTAATTGATTAGAATTTAAAATATATTGAATCACACATCCATTTCTCAATAGTACTACGATTGCCCATAAATAAATTTCGTGCCCAGCATATCAACAATGATACACAGCATCTCCACTATAAAAGGAAGGGTTTGTTTATGTCCTGGCACTTACATTAATCACATTCGACACAGAGGTAGTCCGAATTTTTTCCAATTTTTGTGCAAGCTCGAATTTTAAAATTTAATTCGAAACATTTTAAAATTAATTTAATAGCATTTCATATTATTATTATTATTTTTTTTTAGAATGGCAACAGCATAAAGAGATGACAGATTCTAAATTTATTTTTTGCTTTTCCGTTTGATTTTGCGGAGGAACGATTTCAGCCGACGAAATAAGAAATAAAGTTTTAACCGGAGTTATATAGTTTTTTTTTACTATCTCCTAGATCGCGCGTTAAAGATAAGAGTAAAGATTTCAACGGTTTTGAAATCTGCGGAAAATTTCGCAAACCTAAAAATATGATTTTGTTTAAATAAATAATTTTTAAACTATAACTTTTATATTTTTTCCTAAACAAATTTGACCTTCTCTGTCGAGAAATCAACAGATTTCATTTCCTGTGCTCAAACAATTCCAGCAATGGAAAGCAAAACAAATACAAAATGTTTTGACTGGCATTGTTTAGTTATTGTTTGTAAAATCGGTATCGTTAAATATAGATTAAAAATTTCAACGGATTTGAAATCTGCGGAAAATTTT
Organism: Metellina segmentata; assembly: GCA_947359465.1. Classification (NCBI taxonomy): domain Eukaryota; kingdom Metazoa; phylum Arthropoda; class Arachnida; order Araneae; family Tetragnathidae; genus Metellina; species Metellina segmentata. The sequence goes on along the minus strand of OX375876.1, from coordinate 29,996,137 downwards.
ATACCAGATAGATACCTTATACGTTTGATTTCCTTTTAATAAATAATTTTTCAATTAAATATTTTTATTTTCGCAAGAGATTGTGACGTCACGCTGATTGGATCTATTCGCAATTCAAATTTGGCCGCTTTGACGCCATTTGACAACGCCGTGATGTCTGTTATCCAATAGGCTACGAATTCCCATTTGGTTTGCGAAGTGAATTCGTAGCAATCACCGGGGTTGTTAGCGAGCAGAGGTCACAGCTGACCCCAGGAAAAGAACTGTCTCGGGCAACGCCGTGCTGGCCACGCAGTCGCTAGTTTATAATATTAGAGATGTGTACACATGTAAATGCTCATATATTAACAGCTGAATTTTGTAAAAAAGACAGCTTATTTTGAAAAATATCATCTTTGTGTGGCTTAGAAAGTTTTTATTTTTAGTTAGAAAAAAGAGTGGGAACCCCATGAGGTGTAGTTATACAATTAAGATAAATAATTTATGAAAATGGTTGTTAGTTCGTTACATTAGATTTTTTTCGTTGTCCTGAATTTTCTGCACTGTACTCATGAAGAACTCCTGAATTTTACTATCATTGATAGAGTACAAACCCTGTTGCTCGGCAGTTAAGTTCAAAACTTGCAACCGCCACGGAAACTGTTGTATCACAGCATACCGAAGGCTTAATGAAAAAGGCTTTTATGCCAGAAAGCCGAGGGTATGTGTTTCACTGTCTTCACAACACAACAGGGATCGCTTTAATTGGTGCAAGGAACATCAGAACTGGATTCAACACCAATGCACCAATGTTCTCTTTACTGATGAGTCGAGTTTAGTTTAATATCTTATTCTAAGCGTTTTTCCATCTGGGGGGGAGTCAGGAACGCGAAATCTTCCAATGTAACCGTTTTGTAGTGCAGATGGGATGTTGTGGATTGGAATAATGATCGATGAACGTACACCCCTAAACGTTTTCAACAGAGGATCTGTTACCGGGTAGAGATATCGGGATGAGGTCTTAGAACGTTATGTGAGAATTTTCAGAGGTGAATATCGATCTGAATTTTTACTAATGGACGATAATGCTCGTCCACATCGAGCAAACCTTGTTGACTAATTCCTTGAAAATGAAGCCATTGAGCAGATACCATGGCCAGCAAAATCTCCTGATCTGAACCCGATAGAGAACTTATGGGACTACCTTGGAAAAGCAGTTGCGCGGAGACATCCTCCTCTTATAGATATAAATGCCCTGAAAACTGCATTGCTGGAGGAGTGAAACTCAATTTCCCTAACTGTGGTTAACAACATTATTGCCAGCATAAAATCGCATTATGATATGTGTGTACAAGTCAGAGGCGACCACATTTCATATTAAATTCATAAGCCTTAATATTTTTCAGAGTTATTCTTTTTTTTCTCAACTCTTTCATCTATATATATAATTATCTTGCGTGGCACGCAAAAAAGACGTTATTTGTTATCGCGTTTTGGCAACATTGTACGATTGTTTGTTTATCACGAAGCCTCGCGCTTCAATTGAATTTACGTTGGGTTGGCGTGGAAGTTTGGAGAGTGGGGTGCCAGCTCAGGTGTTGCTTCGTCATCTGACCGTGGTTCAAAATTACGAGGTGTTGTCCTCGGATCTTTCCCTTAAGGGATTGATCCCGGACCGTCGTCAATAGCCCGTTGTGTAGCTCTAGTACGACGTTAACTAAAAATTACCAAATCAATTGAATTTATAGCGTTTTCGAATGAAATTTTATTGAAAAAAAAAAAAAAAGAATTTTAGTTGAGCTGTTGCAGTTACTAATAGAAATCAAAGAAAGCGGAGGATTTTTTCAGGGCCATTTTAAAAAAGGTCCTTTTCAAGGCCAACAATTGTAGTTCAACAAGACGCTTGCGCTACAACTTTCGACAACAAACTCAATGAAAAAGCGTGGGTGGCTCGAGTGCAGGGTAAATGTACACACAAACAACATGCTGGGTATTCAATTTCCATATCAGCGCTCACATTTCGAGTCAAAATTTGCTCAAAGTTTTCATTTGAATTCTGATTCCATAGGTACTAAATATATATCTTTCCTGAAAAACAGCAAAAAAAATTTAGATTTGAAAAAATTATTTTGGAATATCATATTTTGTAAACAATACCTTCTGCTAGGACACATGTCTTCATTGATGCGAGCTAAGCGAGCATAAGTTCGCGCAGCGAACCAATGAGGATTGCAAAGCAATCCTCCTGGGGTTGGCGAGCGTTAGCGAGCAGGGGGCGGGCCCCCTAGTATCACATATTGTTGCCATTTTTACTGTTTCATGCTTCAGTTTTTTATCATATGCCGTGTTCTTAAATATTTTTCTTTGTATTTATGTGTTTTTATGGTATGTCTCATTCCCCAAAAATTCATAAAATTACAGTTCACAGTTTCTGAGTGATTCTATGCATGTATCAGCCTCTAGATCGGAAGGTTCCTGGTTCGAATCCAGGTCCTGGCATGGATGTTTGTAAGCTTATGGTATAGAGGCGGCTGGTGCACCTTAAATCTGTCGTGGCCGAAAGTCCTCACGTTGGGTTGATGTGGAAGTTTGGAGAGTGGGGTGCCAGCTCAGGTGTTGCTTCGTCATCTGACCGTGATTCAAAATTACGAGGTGTTGTCCTCGGATCTTTCCCTTAAGGGATTGATCCCGGACCGTCGTCAATAGCCCGTTGTGTTGCTCTAGTACGACGTTAACGAAAATTACCATTACTATTACCGTGATTCTATGCATGTAAAGATAATTTTGTACACCACTATTTTCATTCAAACATTGTTCTCTTTAATTTCTTACTTTGAAAAAATGCTTTTCGCAACTAACGAAATACGATTTTTGTCTATAATATTTAGTTTTAGTGTATTTAGAACTTATGCTTTTTTCAACGAATCGAACAATCAAAATTTGTAATTGACATGCTGGAGTGTTTCATGTTTTCGTAATGAAAACAATGCATTTCCTGGATCATCGTACGCTATTTATCGAAATCTACGTCCAATAATAGCGGATTGCTGAATGGAAACCAATAATCCAATACATAACGGATGATAAAACAAATTCGATATTGGGATTTGTTTTGAAACTACGTACCGAATCCTCATTCGTAATGGAATTTGAAGTTCAATACGAATTTGATGAATCGGTAGTAGATTTAAAAATTCTGGTTTTCATATTCCCCTCTAATATTCTCGAATTTTATTTTTAATATTCTAATTGTTAATCTTGTATATTCTTCATTTATGGATTTCTGTGATTTACATTCCGGTTGACTTAGTTTTGAAAAATGAAAAATACTTCTCATTAACACTGATTTAAATTCAGGGTTCAATAGGAAATTTCTAGAAATTGAATATTGGAAAATATCTGAGAAAAAGTATGATAGATCATGTAAAAAATTTGTCCCTTCTTAAAATCTGATTCCAAGGAATTCCTGAAAACACTGGGCTTTTAGACCTTTTTTTTCTGAGCTATAAATCTTGATTGATTATGTCAGAAATCCAGTGACATTCCCAATACAGACAACTCAAAAGGATGTTGAAGCTTTGTGAACATGAGTTAGATTGATTTTCGTGTAGCGAAATGACTGTAGAGTCGACAAGTTAACCAACCCATTAAACCATCAAAAGAAATTGGTGGAGTGCTTGTCCAGACTTTGATATAAACTGACTCGCAATTTGGCTTCGTATATATAAAAATGCATTCAACATTACAAATGCGTGTTTTGAGGTTTTTTTATGGCGTCAACAGACTGGTTCGAAATTAAGTGGTGTTGTCCTCGTATCTTTCCCTTTGGGATTGGTTCCGGACACTCGCCAATAGCCCGTCGTGTTGCTCCAGTGCAACGATAATAAATACCTACACACCTCGCGGTTTGATGGCGAAAGGGTCATATTTGACCATTGCACTAAACACAAGAGAAAGTGTCAATTAATTGTGAAAAGAAAGGATGCAGGTAGGTTTTTAATTGACATCGCAAAGGGGCAACACAACGGGCTATTGACGACGGTCCGGGTTGTTTGATAATTTTTTAAAGTAATTTTTTTCCGGGTAATTTCGTAATTAACGTCGTATTAGAGCAACACACAACAGGCTATCGACGACGGTCCGGGATCAACTCCTAAGGGAAAGATTCGAGGACAACATCACGTAATTTTGAACCACGGTCAGATGACGAGGCAACACCTGAGCTTTCCCCCCCACCCCCCTCTCACCAAACTTCCACACTAACCCAACGTAAGGATTTTCGTCCACGACAGATTTAAAGTGCACCAGCCGCATCTGTACCATACGTTTACAAACATCCATGCACTGATCCGGATTCAAACCAGGAACCTTCCGATCTAGAGGCTAACACCTTAACCACCAATCCGGTTGGTCGACGAAGAGACAATTGAGAAAGATCCCTTGGACATCACAAGGTCGCGTCCTCCCCCCCGCCCCTGTTTACCAGAGGCAGAAAATCAATGTGAAAAGAATAGATCACTTGGGGTTTTCGTGTTCGTGAAGCCCGTACGCACCTAAAGATTTGCCCCAGAGGGGCTGAGTTGTGTTACACACAGAAATAAAATTCCTTTTAAAATTTAGTCACTCTTACTGATTAATATCTCCAAATCGCATTGGTTTACCAGATGTATTAATTATTATACATGACTGTAACTTTGTGTGTGTGCTTTACTTTCCAACTTCTAACTACAGGTGTGTATTCAAAACACAGACGGATTATGAGTCCTTGAAAATATCGGAAAAATAACTTTCGTCTAGAATAGTAATATTTGGTGATAAAACAAACCCTGATCGACTATCCATAAGTTTTGATGAGTGTAATTAAAAAATTGTCACCAACAGACCACGGTTCAATTTTGGGTACAACTAACTAGCTTGCGTAATCCGCTATGGTTTTCCAATAAGTGCTGTGCTTTTTTACATATATAGTGTCATAAAGGAAAAACAACCTTTACAGATACTGATCGTCCAACGAATTAGTAGACCAAAAGGATGTTTTTTTAACCCTTCTTTGTGCATAATGGTGGAAATTTCCATCATAACATTGAATGCCCAAAATTATATAAAAGAACAAGTTCACTTTAAGTTGATCGTGTCTGGATACCTTTTTAATGTCCATTGCATAAAAAAAAACATAGCTGTCAAAAATAAGCAAGTGTCACTATCAGTAAAACGAGCTTGAAGTTGTCATTCCGCTGTTTGTTGTAGTTGCAATAAACGTATGATTTCGTTTTTAATTTTGTTTTATTATATTTCAGTTTCTATTGCTAAAAAAGTGAAAATGAGTGGAAGAAAGGTTTGCAACATGTGTTTCTGTTATTTTTAGTGCAATTTCTGAAAAAGTTTGCGTTTAATTTAAAAAATACCACATGATACCATCCTATTGTTTTTTGCTAAATTTATACTATAAATATATACTAAGATTTTTTTAACCATTTTTCCTTTAATTTTGAACAAGAATTATATCACCTTGATTTATTTCACCAATAAAGAAGAAATCATGCAAAGAAGGATTAAACACACATATACGTGTAAAACTTTCAGTTTTCAATTCCAAACAAAATTTGTTTTGAGAGATATTTATGCGGTTCGGGTATTTGTTATGATCAAGAAAACCTACACAGCTGATTTGAACTTGCAATATTGAAACAAAGGTAGCACAATAATATTAGAAGTAATAGCAGTTAAAGAAACAGAAAATGAAAATTATAAACGGAGTTAAAATTTAATAAAAATTCTGTTGGCCCTTCGAAAAGACTTTCGCCCACCAGGAACAAAATAATCCCCACTACTTCAAACTGTTTAGAAATCCACTCTCCAAACGTCCATACCATGCCAGATTTAACTTGTACCGGCCTCTTTGTACACGATGGTTTTTGGTAGGATTTGAACTCAAAACCCTCCCATTGGTGTCCTTTACTCTTACGACCAGGCTAATGCGGCCCTCCTTTTAGCATGGTGGTAATAGCAGTATATTATTATGACAACCCTTTTGGAAGTCATACTCAAGGTTTCGTTTTGTTTCTGACTAATGCTGAGTTTTCTCATCCCTATAACTGCTTTTTACTCCCCTTCCTTGTTGACGTGCTTGGCACAGCTTGGTTAAATATGGTCATTAAGCCATACAACCCCAAACCAACCGAATAGTTCTGGCACTGTTTGATAGCTCCTGGCGTCAAAATTCCGCCATGGATGTTGATTGTGGCTCGGATATTGTAGAGGTAAGATTACATCCATATAACAGCTCAGCACCAGCTTTTAGCTTGGTGGTTTAGCAGTTGATTATTATGGCAACCCGTAGGAAGTCATACTCAAGGTTTTCTTTTGTTTTCCCGAGTTTTCTCACCTATCACTTTCTTTTCCTTCCCCCTCCCATGTTGACGTGTTTGGCACAGCGTGGCCAAATATGGCCATTAAGCCATATTACCCCAAACCAACCGATTAGTTCTGGCACTGTTTAATAGCTCCTGACGTCAAAATTCCGCCATGGATATTGGTGGTTCGGATATTGTAGAGGTAAGATAACATCCAAGTAACAGCTTAAAAATTGCTCAGTAAAAAAACCATGCGGTAACGTCAGATGCTTTGATTCTTCGGAATAGCCTCCAAATTGACCACCAATGGCAACTGTTCTTTGTTTTCTGACTTTTCGATCGGAACTTCGAAAGGTTTTGTGAGCTACGAACTTATGCAAAAAGTAGGAACGTTCGTTTTGAGCTTTAGATTCATTCTAGCTTTCTTTTTCGCAGGCTTCGGACGCGCTGACTTCAGAATTACGTAAAATTCTTATTGATTTAAATAAGCTAATATCTAGAGTTGTAAATATGTTCCAGTAAAGCAAGTTTTTTCATTCTGATGTTGTCTATATGGTTTCAGTACTTACGATGATTTAAAATTGCCCTTAAAAAAACCTGACGTCTGGTACAAACTAACCACCAGAGGATCTACTTTGAGTCTTTAACCCCAGTTAAATTATTTTTTGTTTAAAAAATATTTTATTGAATGATAGGTAGGTATTTAAATTAACATCGCGATGGAGCAGCGCAATGGGCCATCCGGGATGCTGTTTTCCAAACCCTCATAGGTACTACAACTGGGGGCGGGGTTAACCATAACGGCCAATGATACTACAACTGGGGGCAGGGCTAACCATAACAGCCAATGAGACTGAAATCAACCAAAGATAAAATGATATCTCCTTTTAAAGAGCTTCTTTTAGTGAAGCAACAATGGCCTAATGGCTGAAGTCACTTACTTTCAGTTTGGCGTCGGCAGCGGAGGATGACTACCCGAGTTCGAACCCAGCTGGCGGAAGAATTTTTTGATCCTCCAAATTATTTTTAAAAATTTCGAATTTAATTCCTTTTGATTCTAAATTACTTTTCCTAATTTTTAATACCCTTTTTATATTTTTCCAAGCTTCCGTTGATTTTACATAAATAATCTAAGAACCACTCCTGAACTCACTACCAGCTGATATTTTCCCTCCACTCTGCCGTCCTCTTTGCTTTAGGATGATGGTGTCGTATCCAACCCTGGTTTAGGACCATTCTGATGTAACAAAAAGCATACATAAAACACTAACTTATATAATTATTACACTGCAAACAGGATCAGACAGGATTTCAACTGTCTTTAGCGTAGTGAAGGAGATTCCTATCCAGCACTCGCGATCATTGGCCGTTACGGTTAGTCCCGCCCCCAGTTGTAGTACCTATGAGGGTTTGGAAAATCGCATCCGGGATCATCAGCCAACGTGAAAGTTCCAAGGACAACACCCTGATCAGATGACGAAGTCATACCTGAGCTGACACCTCACTCCTTGAACTTCCATACCAAGCCAACGTGAGGACATTTGAGGCCACGACAGATTTAACGTGTACTAGCCCCTTTTGTACAAGACGGTCTTGGGTTAGATTATAACTCAATTCTTAAAAGAAGACTGCTTCTACAGACAATGCGAAGCTATTAATAACGAGAGGAATAATATTTCATCAAGTCACGTTTATTTTTATGTAAATGTGACTAACCTCAAAGTTATTCTGTTCCGGAAGTTCATGTTTATGCTAAAAATTCGTCTTAGACCTCTAATTTGCAGATTCAAAATAAAGTTTTTTGGAAAAATATTTAATGTTAACTGATTAATTAAGACGTTTTTTTATTATTTCTTCAAGGCAAGTCTAGCCTTGGGACACAAACGAAAAAAGGTTATCTGGCTTCACCATATGTAAATTAAAGGAAGACGAGGAAGCAAATTTCTTTCATAAAAAGGACGAAACACTTTCTATGGAAATTACATAGGGTCCGCAACACGAACAAGCAAAAAAAACAGTATGATAATAATGAATGACACAGACACACACACACACACACAACATGAATGTTGCGCGTTCGAAACTATGTCGAGCGAAAGACCGTTGTGTACACTGTCACATGTGCACGTTAAATTTGCCGTGACCTCAAAGGCCCTAACGTTGGCATGGTAGGGATATTTGAAGATAAATTGTCAGCTAAGATGTTGACTTGGTCTCACCATGGTTCAAAATACCTAGGTGTTGTCCTTCCAAGTTGATCCCTAACAGCTGTGGTTGTCCTGTGCCGCACAATTCAACTACCTACAAAAAAATCACATTTTCGACACAAATCTAAACATTTCTTACGTGTGCCAGACAATGTTTTAGCCCCTTTCGTCTGGTTGAATCTAAAAAATCGCGTAATAATTTATGTCCATTTAGTGTAATGAATTTTGAAAAATAAGTTTGTTTGGACGTGTAGTTTTATGTACCATATTTAACAAGATTTGCATTCGTTATAAATCTTATACTGTTCGCGATTATTCAACACATCAAACGTAAAATTAAATACTTTTTTCTACTTTTGTGTTTTAACTTCTAAATAATTCAGCAGAATGTCTAACGATATAGCACCTTTTCTCGAGAAAAAGTGCACAACTCAAAATAAAGATTTTATTCTATAAATCACAACAAACAATTTCATAAAACTCGATAAGAAACCATGGAAATTAAATCAAGCATTTATGGTACACGTTTTTTTTAAATAAAGGTATGTTAAAATTCAATTTCGAATATTTTAACTCTCCTATGAAGTTTAATTTTTTCTTGTTTCGGGCCACTTTTTTCGAAAAGATGCATAAATCGTTTTACAATATTCGAAAATCATCATGGTAATTCCTCTTAAATGTAATCACTGTTTCAGAAATAAACCACCACTTTCAACCAACAGATGGCACTGCGCGCTTCCAGAAATGGCTTTTGTCTCGTGTTGCTAGGCAAACCTGGATGTTGTAGGTAGTGAATAGCAAATTATGGCCTACACGAATATCGGCTCAAAAATACTCTTTTTTTCCATTCACCGGGCTGATATACCCTCAGATAACGCTCCGGTGGAGTAGAATGTAGAGCACGGCTCCTCTAGACTCAGGTAAGTGCTCTATGTAGATCTCACTTCTGGTTGAGCACTCTACGGTATTGACGTGATTTCCGGGTTTTAAACAGTAATTGCGATCCTAATCGGACTAGCTTCGGCTTTCCACTAATTCCGTTGACCTAAAATTTGAGCAAGTCATTCTTATATACGTTTTCACTTGAGTATCAACGTAGTATAGATCTGTGTTAGATTATAATTCTGCTTGAATTCCTGTTCTTGGTCCAGTTAAAGTGGACTTGTCACTACAAAAATTCAAAAATAAACTATTATTTTTGCTGTTTAAAATCCATATTATATCTAAAAAGAATTCGTGTAACTAATTTATTTTTAAAATATTATCTCTTGTATGCATGTTCGTGTATGCATTGTTTTGTATTTGATCTGTGAAAATATAAAAACAATAGTGAGCTGAATTTATGCGATTATGCAATAGGTTTTACATGTACGAATTGTGGAAACCTGGTTTGTTTTTGCATCGTCAGAAATCGACGTAGTCATCTTGTGCACGTGTTTCAAAAGTCTAAATAAATGGTGTCCTTTACTAATTCAGCATTTTGTGTTAGTAAATTGCACGTGTTTGCTTTGAAAACATTATATGAAACCTTTAAAAATATCTTCGTAGAAATCCATTGTGAATTTTATGTGTTGTGACGAATATATGTCTAAATATTGATTGACTATTTCCCTTGATCATAAAAGTGTTTTCATGAAATATTTATTTTGATATTATTTCTGATATAACCCTTTTTTTTAATCGTATTTCATAAAAAATACTGTACAAATTGAGGCAAAACTATAAAATGTAACCGTTTTTTTTTTTAATTTTAAAGCGTTTTGCATTTAGAAAATAAACACGAGAAGAAATTAGTTTTTTTATATTTAAAACTTTCATAGAAATGATGTTTTGATAGCATCCTAAGTAATATAGTTCAAAGTGAACAAACTATGTATGTCCGAGAAGAAAGAAATTGAGTACACAAGAGGGCAAAAATACTAAAGTTGCTTGTATTCATTCTTCCGTACGTAATCACATATCCAACTAAAGACCGTCGTGGGGTCAGTGTACGTTTAATCTGTCGTGGCCTCAAATGTCCTCACGCTGGAGTGGTGCGGAAGTTTAGAGAGTGAGGTGCCAATTCAGGTGCGACTTCGTCATTTGATCGTGTTTCCCAATTACGTGGGAGTGGGGTGCCAGCTCAGGTGTTGCTTCGTCATCTGACCGTGGTTCAAAATAACGAGGTGTTGTCCTCGAATCTCTCCCTTAAGGGACTGATTCCGGACCGTCGTCAATAGCCCGTTGTGTTGCTCTAGTACGACGTTAACTAAAAATTACCATTAATTACCATTACCCAATTACGTGGTGTTGTCCTCGGATCTTTGCTTTAGGGGACTTTGGTCGACCAACTGGCATAGTGGTTAAGGTGTTACCCCCTAGATCGGAAGGTTAGTGGTTCGAATCCGCGTCCGAGCTTGGTTGTTTGTAAACGTATGGTGTAGAGGTGGCTGGTGCACCTTAAATCAGTCGTGGCCAAAAGTCTTCACGTTGGGTTGGTGTGGAAGTTTGGAGAGTGGGGTGCCAGCTTAGGTGTTGCCTCGTCATCTGATCGTGGATCAAAATTACGAGGTGTTGTCCTCGGATCTTTCCCTTAAGTGACTGATCCCGGACCGTCGTCAATAGCCCGTTGTGTTGCTCTAGTACGACGTTAACTAAAAATTATCACAAATTACCATTACCTTAGAGTTTGATCCCGGACTGTCGCCAATAGCTCGTTGTGTTGCTCCAGCGCGATGTTAATTTAAATACCTACCAGCATCCGCACATAATCGAACATCACAAACCAATAGAACGTGATAACGACGCACTTACTCTTCATCTAGATAGGAAGTATATAGTTGAATCAGTGTCGCGCAGATGCAACAAAATTATTAGCGAAAGGGCTATTTGCGATTGGGGTACGAGGACGATACTGGGCGTTGTGACTCAGTGGGTATGCCCACTGCAATAGCAACCTTCGAGTTGCATGCAGCGCAGGTTCGATTCCTGGCAGGTACATTCCTTCTCGAGTGCACTCTCTCTTCTGTGTCAGAAAACTTTCGCTTTGCTTGTACGTCTATTACTTGACATCGTATGTGTTGTGTCTGGCGCCGCATGGCCCTTGCGCTATTAAACCCCAAATCCCAACGAACCGAGGACAATACGTCATACTTTTGAACTACTGCCAGATGACAAACACAGATCTGAGGTGGCATCTCACCTGTCAAAAATTTCCAAAACTTTCACACTAAAAAAACTTGGGGAAAATTCGAGCCCGTTACTGATTTAATGAGCACCAGGCCCGCATATGCGACTGTCAGGTTGAATAGAAGTTTTGAACTCGCAACCCTAAGAATTTCAATCGATGCAATGTTGAATTTATCCTGTTGTGAAAGGCCGACCAACCGGTATAGTGGTTGAGGTGTTAGCCTCTAGATCGGAAGGTTCCTGGTTCGAATCCGGGTCCGGGCATGGATGTTTGTAAACGTATGGTGTAGAGGCAGCTGGTGCACCTTAAATCTGTCGTGGCCGAAAGTCCTCACGTTGGGTTGGTGTGGAAGTTTGGAGAGTGGGGTGCCAGCTCAGGTGTTGCTTCGTCATCTGACCGTGGTTCAAAATTACGAGGTGTTGTCCTCGAATCGTTCCCTTAAGGCAGTGCTCCCCAACCTTTTTACTGCCGCGGACCGGATCAACGTTTGGTAATTTTGACGCGGCCCGCTGAAAGGGGGACGTTGATTGTTTATATTTTAAATTGTTTTGATTTAATAATTTTAATTTAATTGCATTTAAACATGCCTTCAAAATAAAATATAGTTACACCAAAAAATGAATATAAAGGGATTTAACATTTTAACTCACTAGAACGCTAAATCAATGAAAACCCTGAGTTTGTTTCTTTGCAACGAGACCGTTTCATCTGGGAGTAATAGGAGACAATGACACCCGAAGTGTGTTGCTTATGTCCAGTTTATTCCGTTGTTTTGTTTTGGTAGCTCTGTCACTAAAGAAAACCCCGCTTCACACAGATAAGTTGTCGGAAATGGCAATAGGGATTTAAGTGCTGTAATGGCAATCTCAGGGTATTCCGACATGACTTTAATCCAGTACACCGACAGAGTTGTTGTCACGAACGTAGTTTTAAGGCCGCCTTCATTTGCAATCTCCAGCAGTTGATCTTCTTGCACAGACATGCTAGATTCGCCTAATTTGTTGACAAATGGATCGCAGATCCATTTCTTACTAGTTCGTGGGTCTTTTGTGGTTGGGAAGTAGCGCTCGAACTCTTTTAAAAGCAAAGACAGGTGATCGTACACCAACTGGGAGAATGAATGTTTAGGCTCAGTCTTGCCTAAAATCCAAGCTAATGTCTGAAACATGTCCAAAATGCATCTGTTCACGCGCCGTCCCCACAACTTCTGTTTGGCTTTAAATGCAGCTACTTTGTCTGCCAACTTGAAAACAGTTGTCACAGTTGGAAAATAGAGACATACAGAATTCAGAAATCATAATTGAAGCTCTAGTAACAGAACAAATTTCAAGTTCTGATTTACCGCCTCCTAATTTGAATGGACATTTCATAGATAAGAACCGCACAAACCAAAGAGAAATACACCACAGTAAATAAAATGGAAATAATTTAATGTTCCTTAGACGGCCCGGTACCATTTGATCCACAGACCGGTACCGGTCCGCGGCCCGGGGGTTGGGGACCACTGCCTTAAGGGACTGATTCCGGACCGTCGTCAATAGCCCGTTGTGTTGCTCTAGTACGACGTTAAGTAAAAAAATTACCTGTTGTGAAAGATATTCTGAAAATACAGCATTGGTTCTAGTTAATGGGGCCAACCAACCGGTATAGTGGTTAAGGTGTCAGCCTCTAGATCGGAAGGTTCCTGGTTCAAATCCGGGTCCGGGCATGGATGTTTGTAAGCGTATGGTGTAGAGGCGGCTGGTGCACTTTAAATCTGTCGTGGCCGAAAGTCCTCACGTTGGGTTGGTGTGGAAGTTTGGAGAGTGGGGTGCCAGCTCAAGTGTTACTTCGTCATATGACCGTGGTTCAAAATTACGAGGTGTTGTCATGGTATCTTTCCTTTAAGGGATTGATGCCGGACCATCGTCAATAGCCCGTTGTGTTACTCTAGTACGACGTTAACTAAAATTACCGTTACCGTCTAGTTAATGCGAAATAATAGTGCTAGAGTATTGTACTAATTGATTAAAGACCTACTGCCATATTACAACTAAGCTTCTTTTGGTAAGGTTCATATCTCTTATCGCTTGTTTTTCGTCAAACTTCGGGGATTGATCCCGGACAGTCGTCAATAGCCCATTGTGTTGCTGTAGTACGACGTTAACTAAAATTACCATTACCATCGGATCTTTCCCTTAAGGGATTGATCCCGGAACGTCGTCAATAGCCCGTTGTATTGCTCTAGTACGACGTTAATGAAAAATTACCTATTACCAACTGCATGACATCGAGAAAAGGTAGGTTGGTATCTTAATTAACGTCTTCGTACTTTATTAGCACAATGGGCTATTTTTGACGGTCTGAGACCAGTCCTAAAGGGAAGGACAACACGTAATTGTGAACCACGGTTGGATGACGTGGCCATCTGAGCTGACATCCCGCCATTTCAAATTTCGACACCACGCCAACGGCGTAACCCGGTTGGAAGAGTCACGGATTAGCAACCGGAGTGTTGTTGCGAGTTCGAATCCAATTAAAGACCGGCGTGTAAAAAGGTGATAGTGCACGTTAAATCTGTTGGGCCTCAAATGACGTGGGGCGCTGTGGAAGTTTGGAGAGTGGAGTGCAAACTCAGGTGTTGCCTCATCATCCGACAGTGGTTAAAAATTACTTGTCCTCGGATCTTTCCCTTGGGGAATTGATCACCGACCGTCGTCAATAGCACATCATCGTTGCTCAAGTAAGATGTTAATTAAAATAACTGCTCGACACACCACGCCAACGGGAGACACCGAGAAAAGATTGGATGTATATAACATAAGACTAACACAGTACAATTATACAGCAACAAAAATGCTACAACATATAAAAATCGCTAGTAACTATCTATAACAAAAATGAAAGAATAAAAATTTCTAATAAAGCAGAAAATAATTAATATCTCAACTTTTAGCTCAACTCAATCGTACTGTAAGTTATGTTTGTTTTGGTGAAATTGAGCAATTGTTTACTTTTCAAAACGTTTGCTGAAAATAGCTATATTGACACTATTAGAACGTTCTGGATGTGCAATTTCTAGTCAAAATTCATACTAATTTTTGCCGTATTAACTAACGTCTGACTAATTTTAAGTTTAGTTTGAAATAGAAAATAGTGTGGTAAGGCAGTTTAAAAATAGGCGCTTGTCAAATATTTGATGTGAAAAGGATGTTTTATATTCTTTGTTTATCCGTCATGGTTTGGATAGTTTATATCATGAGGACCAGGTCTGACCATTCGGGTTTGATCCTGGACCGTCGCAATCAGATGCAATCCACCTTAGGTGTACTTCTCTCTAATGTGTCGGTGAAACTTCTATTGTGTGTGTGTCTATTACTTGATATTGTATGTCTTGTGTCTGGCGCAGCATGGCCAAATATGGCCTTTGTGCTTTTAAATCCCAAAACCAGTCGCCAATATCCCGTTGTGTTGCACCAGTGCAACGTTAATTAAAATACCTACCAACCAAGTCTGACCACGCTCTATACCAAGCAATATTTTTTCCTGTAGGAAATATACATACACATAAGATAACTTTATGATAAAGAAGACAAGAATATACATAAAGGGCTGTTACGGGAATCGAATCTGAGTCGCCTACTGGTCAGAATGATATCATAGTGGGCAAACCCATAGACGTGAAATATAGACTCGTTATTTTTGATAGAATATACAAAAAGTACAACTACCATATTGTCGAGTATTCACGAGAAAGCACTGCGAAAAATTTACTTGGTTGGCCCATTTGGCATCTTATTCCCTCGTTTGGCGAAATAACAACTTACGACAGGATAGCTATATGAATTCACATCGTTTTAGGCTAGACCTACACTTGCGATTTGAAGTCGCAAAAATAAAACTCACTGTTTCAAATACAAGTGCATAGACTTGCGACTAAACTATCGCAGCGATTAAAAAGTTGCAATCAGTCTTATTTTTGCTGCGACGCAACTGTCGCTCTACCCAATCTATCACACAGACAGACATGTACGTGCACCCACTTACGATAATTCAGTCGCGCGTTTTTCAAGGTCTGCTATTCTTATTACATTAAATTTTATGTTTTTTATTCCTTTAATACAGGTTTCTATCTTTGCGATCATTGAAGATCGAGTGAAAATTTCAACGGATTAGAAATCTGCGGACAATTTTTCACCAGATCGGTACCTTAAATGCGATTTTCTTTAAATGAACAATTAATTATTTAATAAATTAAATAAACAAATGGTAAATAAGTAAATTATAATTCTGGTTTTGGTATCGATTTGGCGTAGAATTTACGTTGATTAGAAATCCGTTAAATATTCAGTCTATCTTCAACGATCGCAAAGCTAGAAACTTGAATTGGGGGAATATAAAAAAAAAAAAGAATTTAATGTACTCTGCTGGCCACCCAAATTGCAACACCAAGAAAGACAAGAGATACCATAACAAAATTTATTTTGTAGATAACATGTTGACCAAGTATTAAATGACTAAATTTATAGACTTCTGTGATGTGTGGTTCCTGCCAAAATCAGTAGCCAGAGTAGCCGCCATTGTTGGAGATCACCGCTGCCACACGCCTCAGCATTGATTCAAAGAGACTTTGGATGTGTTCTTGGGTAACAGCAGATCAAGCAGCTTCCACACGTTGCCAAAGTTGATCTGGTGTGGCAGCTGGGGATGTAATCTGGGTCAATCGTTGAGCAACCATTGACCACATGTTTTCTATCGGCGAAAGATCCGGAGAGCGAGCTGGCCAGGGAAGCATTTCAATCTGGCGATTGACGAAGAACCCTTGGACAATGCGTGCCACGTGTGGTCGCGCATTATCCTGTTGAAATATGGCTGCGGGCAAGCCCTGAAGGTAAGGAAGGACATCTGGCTTCAACACCTCAGAGATGTAGCGTTGGCTGTTTAAAGTACCGGCAATGCGTACTAGAGGAGTGCGAGAGTGATATCCAATACCGCCCCATACCATAATACCCGGTGCAGGACCAGTGTGGCGGTGCATAACGCAGCTGTTCAGCATCCTCTCTCCACGGTGTCTCCAGACTCGAATCCGACCATCGTGGTGTTGCAGACAGAAGCGTGACTCGTCAATAAAGACAATTTCATTTCATTCCATTCTGCCGTCCACATCCTTCTTTCATCGCACCATTGGCGGCGGAGACATCTGTGGTTCTGCGTCAAAGGTAGACGAAGCAATGGACGTCTTGCGGACAGACCACTCTGCTGTAAACGGCGTCGAATGGTACGCGCAGACACTGGATGATGCGTTACAGGATCCGTCACTACCATATGCACAATATGCCCGTCATCACGTCAAGTGGTGCACTGAGGTGGATGCGATCGAACACGTCGGTCCGTCGTACCCTCCTGCATCCAACGATCACATATCCGCATTACAGTTGTTTGGCTTCGTCCAACACGAAAACCGATTTACCTGAAAGATAATACACAATCTCGGTAGGCCACTGTCCTTCCTCTGTCGAACTCGGATACTTGATCAAAAGATGATCGCTGTTTTCTACGAGGCATAATTGAGCTACGGACTTCGTTTTTTTTTTTAAACCACAAGAAAAACACAATTGCCGTACTTGAAATCGTCGAAATCTCCAAGCCTTAAATAGCGCTTTGAAGTGGCGCCACCGGCGCGCGTGATGTGCGTCTGCGCTGAAATTCTAATCTTTTGCATATCTCACCTCCGCTAATGCATGTTGTAAATTTCATATTATTTGCATGCTTCCTTCAGGGTGTTGCATTTACGGTGGCCAGCAGTGTATTAGAAAAGCTCGCCTCGAAGCAAAAGAGCGATCACACAAGTATATAGTCTCACTGACATCCATTAGAAAACTATTCTAATTCAGCGATTTATATATCGCAGTGTGGGCACCTTGTAGATTTTCTGCGACAGCGATTTTTTGGTCGCCGCGACTATAAATCGCAAGTGGAGGCCTAGCCTTTGAGTGACTACAAAAGTGAAATCGTCAGTTTACTCAGTCCCGCGAACCAAAGGATGATTGTCTATCGTGCCGTGGACCTATGAAATGATGAATGCTTGTTTCCACAATCGTGGGAGGGTCTACGGGTCACATTAGTACTAGTTTTGGTTACATGATCCTCGGAACATAAAAAAGCTACCATTGCCTATTCTACATTTATATTTACTCTTAAAAACCTACTGAGCTCCTTGTGTTATCGTGAGATACTCTGACAGGAAAAAGAAAACAATCATCGGATTTTCGGAATACCGAATGAATTCTGATTGGTTGTATTTTAGGGCCAGCTGCTGTTTAAGGCCCGGTGCACACACCCGGTTTTTCAAAGTGCGGCGCGGCTGCCGCAACGTAAGTGCGGTCTGAGATACATTAGATCCAATGGAGTAGTGCACACATGCCTCCAGCGCCTCTGGGGCGACGCACGTCCAACTTGCGTGCAATTTGTACCGCAGTTCCCCACGGCGCTGCAGCTCGCCGCACACGCTTCTCCGGTCTGAAGTACCTTGTGTTCATAAATAAATGGAATATAAATAATAATTATTAAATGGTTGTATCCAGTAACGTCTATTTTGTTTAAAAATATACTTTTTTACACCAAGTAAGCGTAAAAAACACGTTTTATACGATATATTTTTTATCGCAAACGGGCGTAACCGTACTTGCGTCATTTCACGGTTGTGTGTACATAGTTAGGCTTCGGTGCCGCAGCGGCGCCGCACGTTGAAAAATCGGAGGTGTGCACCGGGCCTAAGATTTGAGAAGATCAAGTAAAAATTGAAGCGTCCTCAGTAGGTGGTGTTCTTCCAGAATGATCACTGATTGGTCTTTGACTTGCCGTTGGGCGATTTAAAAAACTACAACAAAGGTCGTTGAGGAGACGACAGAAGAGAGCGAGAAGCAACGGGCGAGGTTGTTCCCCCGCGCTGGCCTGCGATATACATATTTTGTATTTACAGGAATATGTTGAAACGATGATGTAGATTGTGTATATCTTCTTGTTCTCGGTCAGATGACGAAGCAAC
Organism: Metellina segmentata; assembly: GCA_947359465.1. NCBI lineage: Eukaryota > Metazoa > Arthropoda > Arachnida > Araneae > Tetragnathidae > Metellina > Metellina segmentata. The sequence continues at coordinate 29,977,402 of OX375876.1, read as the reverse complement.
ACCTGAGCTGGCACCCCACTCTTCAAACTTCCACACCAACCCCACGTGAGGACTTTCGGCCACGACCATATAAGGTGCACCAGTCACCTCTACACCCTACGCTTACAAACATCTGTGCCCGGACCCGGATTCGAACCAGGAACTTTCCGATCTAGAGGCTGACACATACGCATTTAGGGATAGATATTTACACGGAAGTTATAAAGGACACAAATATGATGACAGATCATATTTTTAAAACTTCGAAACATTATATAACAACCAGAACTTTGTGCACACAATCTAGGATCACTGTCCTGTTGGATATTAAAATCCCCTATACTTTGTAACTTCGGACTTTGTCTCGAATTGTCAATCGCCCGTTCTGTCGTTCCAGTATAACGTTAATTAAAATACCTACTGGCCTTTAATTTGTAAAATAATGACCAAACAACCAAATAGATTCCTGATGATACCATAATTATGAGGTATATATATCATCTAACCACGTGTATGTGTTATGGGACCACAATGACGAGATACCACATGGATGTGTTATGAAACCAGAATGACGAGATACCACACATCCACGTGAATGAGTTAACTTCCTAGGATTCTATCGAACTAATAGCCGTGGTTATTTAGACATTAAATGTGATATAGGTAAAAGCAACACTGTAATACCCAGGAAATTTCATGATGCTAGGAGCGAAAGTGTGGTCCACCGTCTTTGCAATCCCCTGTCACGCACCTACTTCAGCTTCCGGAAGTCAAGACCCATCCAACAAAAGCCATCCCTCTTCCCACAAACCCAGATAAGTTCCTTTTTCCCGTTTTGGCCCTGACCCATCACCGACGTCCCACTCTCCGGCAAAGTCCCGGGAGCCCCGGGATTAAGGCTCCCCGGAGGTCCTTAATTAATAAGTTCGTTTGCGAAGGCGGCCCATTCATCCGGATTAGCGTCACTTCCTCTAGAAGCCCCCTCCAGAGATAACCGCCTTTGATTGGATGATGTGTTCATTTGCAACCAACCAAATGGACGGGATATTAATGGGGAGTGTATTAATTCGGAGCCTCAAATGAACGATGGGGAGATGGCGAGGTGGAAAGTTATGGCCTACGAGGTGGTGGGATGTTGCGGTTTGAATTGCTTGGCCCGTCTATTAGTGAGGTTTCGCCGGACGGTGTCTTAAAGTGTCGAGTTTGGAGTTTAGGAATGTCTGAAAAGCTATTCACTGATGGCCGGTTAATAAAATCCCCATTAATTTGTTTTGTGAATAGGGATAGTTGTGGTACCTTTCAACTTGTGGTTGGAAATTGAATGTTTCCGTAATGCCAATCTTTCAGGCGAGACTCATGGATATTAGCAGTTCGTATTATGTGATGGATATGGTTAATGGATATTGATATATATAAATATTGATATTTTATAAATGATATATGATAATGGACATTTTTTAATCTTTCGAAACGTAATTTATGAAGTTTCATTCAAATATGGTGGTGTATTTGTGGAAATATAGTTATGTAACTCATCTTTAGCTAAACCGGAATTTTAAGGTTTATTCATGGTACCAGTTATTTTCACATTTGAATCCGTGGTAAGGCATGAATGGTTGTCTGTCCTGAATAAATGTGTGAGTGACATCACTATGAATGAATTGTTTCTTGAATGCATGTTATGCTCTTTAAGAATGAGGTGTAAGGTGAAACCACAATCTGCGGTGCACCAGGGTAACACAAATCCGCCCTTGTAGACCCGTGAAATAAATGTTCAATTAATTGGCTGGATGCTAGAGAAAGCTACTTAGGTAGGTAGGTCAGATTGTTAGGTAAAAATTTACATCACGCTAAAAGGAAACAACGATAATTTTACGACGGTTCGGGGACATTACCTCGTCATTTTGGATCATTGTCAGAAGACGAGATAAATACCCGAGCTCATTCTTCTAATTTCCACACATCACAGTGAGCATCTAGATCGGAAGGTTCCTGGTTAGAATCCTGGTCGGTGCATGTATATTTGTAAGCGTATGGTATACAGGCGGCTGGTGCACCTTAAATCCATCGTGGCCTCAAATAACCTCACGTGCGCGTAGTGTGGAAGTTTGTAGAATGTGGTGCCAGTACAGTTGTTTCCTCGTCTTCTGACCGTGGTTCAAAATGACCTGGTGTTGTGCTCGGATTCTTCCATTGAGATATTGATCCCGGACCGATTGATTGAACCGAACAACCGGTCTAGTGGTTAAGATGTTAGCTTCTAGATCGTAAGCTTCCTGGTTTGAATCCGGGTCAGTGCATAGATATTTGTTAGCGTATGGTGTAGAGGCGTCTAGTGCAATTAAATCTGTCGTGGTCGAAAGTCCTCATGTTTAGTTGGTGGGGAAGTTTGGAGAGTGGGATGCCAGCTCAGGTGTTGCCTCGTCATCTGACTGGTTCAAAATGGCCTGGTGTTGTCCTCAGATTTTTCCCTTGGGGGATTGATCCCGGACCGTCGTCGATAGCCCGTTGTGTTGCTCTAGTACGACGTTAATTAAATATTACCCATTACTACTTATAAGTAAATTTTATATTTGTAAAAAAAAGTAGGTAGAGGGAAAGGTAATTGAATTAACGTGTCACTGGAGCAACATAGCGGGTTATTGACAAGAGACCGAGGCGTTGCAAACCAACCGGTCTGGTGGTTAAAGTATTAGCCTCTAGATAGGATGGTTCCTGGTTCGGATCCGGGTCCGGGCATGGATGTTTGTAAACGTATGGTGTAGAGGCGGCTGGTGCACCTTAAATCTGTCGTGGTCGAAAGTCCTCACGTTGGGTTCGCGTGGAAGTTTGGAGAGTGGGGTGCCAGCTCAGGTGTTGCTTCGTCATCTGACCGTGGTTCAAAATTACGAGGTGTAGTCCTCGGATCTTTCCATTAAGGGACTGATCCCGGACCGTCGTCAATAGCCCGTTGTGTTGCTCTAGCACGACGTTAATTAAATTACCATTAACGGGATAGTTTATGTATATTTGTAAGTATGTGGTGTAGACTCGGATGGTAAACCTTAAATTTGTCGTGGTCAAAAGTCCTCACGTTGGGCTGGTGTGGAAGTTTGGAGAGTGGGGTGGCAGCTCAGGTGTTGCCTCGTCATCTGACCGTGATTCAAAATTACGTGGTGTTGCCCTCGGATCTTTCCGTTTCGGCTGTCCGGGATCAATCCCGGACATTCGTCAATAGCCCGTTTTGTTGCCCCAGTGCGACGTTAATAAATTCCCACCTACCGAAGAAACCCGATGTCCGTATCCCCTAAAGCTCAAAATCGATTGAAACGAGCACTTACATCGATACACGAGATTTTTCCTCGAAATCGAACTTCTTACTGGCCGGAAAAATGGAATAAAAAAAACCAAAAGTAATTCCCGAGTGATGAGGTGAGGCACACACACATTCGAAGAAGAGAAAAAAAAAAGCCAGATTTCGATCTTTGGAGTTCTCGAACAGGAAAACTCCAGAGTCCCGGAGATAAACTGCTACTTTCACTTCACTTCTGATACCGTATAAAGCTGATTTATCGGGCTGATGGCCGTCAGCGGCACACGGGGTGATGCGTCTGCGGATGTAGATAACGCGGCACGGGAGAAGGAAAATACAGATAAAATAATTTCCTCTCATACAATGTATGGATTTCAGGTGAAGAGTGTCTGGTATGCTGCAACATACTTTTGTTCTGAATGTGTTTAGGTATGATTTATTTCTGGACTGTCAAGTTGAATCCTAGACATGGACACACATGTAAACATTTCGCATCGAGAAATGAGATTTTTTACACACACGTTCTACCCATAAGTAAATATTGTATTAGTCAAAAAAAAAATAAGTAAGGAAAGGTAATCACACAAATTAACGTCTCGCTGGAGTGATTTAAAAAAATTAATGATATTCTATCACTATTTATAATTTTTATTTTTTGAACCAGACTAATTGGTTAGTTAAGGTAGGTTAGGTTCAAAAACGTACACTGTTTAAGCGCTATACGGACTTATAACTGTGCAGATGTTTAAAGACTGGTTATTCTTTAAACAACTGTAGAGTTTATCCGTCTGTTCACTGTTTAAGCTGTACGGTCTTATAACTGTGAATATGTTTAAAGACTGGTTATTATTTAAACAACTGAACAGTTTGTTCACTGTTTAAGCTGTATGGTCTAATTAACTGCACAGTTTGTTCGTCTAGAATCAATGATAAGATGTAACGAAAAACAAGCCTGAGAACATTGGAGGGTTACTCTAATTCTTTTTAATACCATATAAATAATCCAAAATGTAATCTTAAATAAAAAGAAATCCAGGGAATTCAGATTAATTTTCTCCAAGTGTAACGGTTTAGTCTATAATACTTTTGCTTCTTTACCTTTTAAGATGGTATGGAAAGGCTTACTTGGAAAAGTGGGAGTTGTCAACACGAAGTGGAGAAAGTTAGTCTAAACTGTCCACTCGTGTTTATTTTATAATTGAGGATGGTAAACTTAATCCTATTAATATGGCAACACAGACAACCCTTTTCGTGGAACAATCATAATATTCTTAAAATGGTCCCTTATTTTTTTTAAACTATTCCAGGGCTTAGATCGATTAATTTTGTTTGTATATCTTATCATCTAGGAATAACCTAAGTCAATTTCTCTAAAAGATTCTTGATTTTTCACATTTGAGTCTAATTAGCAAACTGAGCTTTGAGAGTTTGGAACTCTGTCCAACAGAAGACCATCGTGTAAGCGAGGGTTGATACCGGTGAATCTGTCGTGGTGTCCAATGCCCTCACGTTGGAATGGTGTAGAAGTATGGAGAGTGGTGCCGACTCAGGTGTTGACCTCGTCATTTGACCGTGGTTCAAAATTACGTGTTCTTATCCTCGTATCTCTCAGGGATTGATCCCGGACCGTCGCCAATAGCTCGTTGTGTTGCTCCAATTCAAAGTTAAGTACTTCTACTTTCACTCAGTCTACCAGTTTCTTTAACTTTTCAAAACAAATATTTTCTTAAAGCGGTGCAAAGTTTGAAGAGTGGGGTGCCAGCTCAGGTGCAACCTCGTCATTTAACCGTGTTTCAAAATTACGTGGTGCTCTCGGATCTTTCTCTTCAGGGGTTGATCTCAGATAACCCGTTGACAGTGCCCCCGACGTTAATTTAATACCCCAAGTGTCCTATAGTGGACATGGTATGCACGTGTACATATGTTGGCATGGCAACTGAAGCATTGAGTTTGTCTACTGATCTGGGAGTAATCCTTTGAGATGAATCCCGGATCATCGCTACTGGTCCGTTGTGTTGCACCAGTGCTACGTTACGAAATTACCATTACCAAGTAAAGACCGTCGTGTACACGGGGGTTGGAGCACGTAAAATCTTTCGTGTCCTTCCAAGGTCTTCAAAATGGCACGATGTGAATGTTTGGAGAGTGGGGTGCCATCTTAGGCATTGACATCGTCAACTGACCCTGATTAAAAATAATGAGATGTTGCCCTCTATCTTTCCTTTTAGGATGGATCCCGGACAGTCACCAATAACCCGTTGATTGCTCCAGCGCAACGTTAGCCGACCAACCGGTATAGTGATTAAGGTGTTAGCCTCTAGATCGGATTAGTTCCTGGCTCGAATCCGGGTCCGGGAATGGATGTTTGTAAGCGTATGGTGTAGAGGCGGTTGGTGCATGTTAAATCAGTCGTGGTCGAAAGTCCTCACGTTGGGTTGGTGTGGAAGTTTGGAGAGTGGGGTGCCAGCCCAGTTGTTTCCTCGTCTTCTGACCATGGTTCAAAATGACCTGTTATTGTGCTCGGATTTTTCCATTGGGATATTTATTCCGGACCGTCGGCGCCAAACAACCAGTCTTGAGGTTAAGATGTTAGCTTCTAGATCGGAAGGTTCCTGGTTTCAATTCGGGTCAGTGCATGAATATTTGTAAGCGTATGGTGTAGAGGCGCCTAGTGCAATTAAATCTGTCGTGGCCGAAAGTCCTCATGTTTGGTTGGTGAGGAAATTTGGAGAGTGGGTTGCCAGCTCAGGTGTTGCCTCGTCATCTGACTGTGGTTCAAAATGGCCTGTTGTAGTCCTCGGATCTTTCCCTTAGGAGATTGATTCCGGACCGTCGTCGATAGCCCGTTGTTTTGCTCTAGTATTACGTTAATTAAAAATTACCAATTACTACCCATAAGTAAATATTATATTTGTCAAAAAAGTAGGTAGAGGAAAAGTTAATTGAATTAACGTGTCACTGGTTATTGGCAACAGTCCGCGTTCCGTATTCACGTTGCCGATCAACAGGTCTGGTGGTTAAATTGTTATCCTCTAGATCGGATGGTTCCTGGTTCGAATCCGGGATAGTTTATGTACATTTGTAAGTCTGTGTTGTAGACTCGGATGGTACACTTTAAATCAGTCGTGGTCGAAAGTCCTCACGTTGTGGGGGGGGGGGGGTTGGTGTGGAAGTTTGGAGAGTGGGGTGCCATCTCAGGTGTTGCTTCGTCATCTGACCGTGGTTCAAAATTACGAGGTGATGTCCTCGGATCTTTCCCTTAAGGGACTGATCCCGGATCGTCGTTAATAGCCCGTTGTGTTGCTCTAGTGCGACGTTAACTAAAATTACCAGTGCAACGTTAATTAAACTGCCTACCTCAATATTTTAGAGTGAGACGAGATTTCTTTAGAAAATCACCAATAACAGGAAGTAGAAACTAAAATTACGGACGTCCGGGGTTTGACAAGTATGTCATTTGTTCGCATTTAACAATAAAGACCAATAACCATACAGAACTGTAAAACTCTATTATTCCATAATGCGATCATCTCTGTTCGAAGTCAGCGACATGCAACTCTGCTTTTCTTTTCCGAATGAAAATTTTTCTTAGTTTTTTGTGACAATCAAAACTTTTTTGACGAGTTCAAAAGAAGAAAAAAGAAACGTCTCGCCGAGAAGTGAGAGTCCGAGAAGGAAAGAACCACAAAAATAATAATCGCGAATCCCTCACTCTGCAGCGGAAGAGGCGTTGGGGGAAAAAAAACTTCCCCCGAGTCGATTTTTATTGGTTTGCTTTCTCTCCCATTTTCTTCCCCGGCTGATTGAATTCTTTTTATTATTTCGCCTCCAGAACGCGAGTCAAAGACTAAAACTGAAAAAGTAAATGCGATTGGCGAAAAAACTTCGAAGGGGAAAAAAAAGAAACTTTATAGCGACTTTTAAGAACTTGATTTTTGAGAATCTCATTTTTGTGGTTTCGGTGGTTTTAAAGTTGGGTCGGCCATAAAATTCGCTCTCGCGTTTCGAAAAGATTTAAGGGCGGCGAACTTATTGGATCGGAGTGTAATGAGAGTTCTGTCGTTGGTTCAGCCACGACCTAATGCCGCGAACCTATCAAAGTCTCGTGTACCAAGGCAGTGGCAAAGATGTAATTTTAGATGGGACTGTTCCCTGGATATAAATATGAAGAGCGCCATAATCTTTTCAATGTCTGTGGTTGGTATGTATTTAAATTTACTTCGTACTGGGGATACACGACGGGCTATTGGCGACGATCCTTGATCAAACCTGAAGTGAAAGATCCGAGGACCACACAGCGTAATTTTGAACCACCATCAGATGAAGAGGTCACACCTGAGATGGCACCCCACTCTCCTAACTTCAACACCACGGCACTACGAGGAAATGAGGCCGTGACAGATTTAACATGCAAGAGCCCCCTTTATACACTACGGTATTTTCTTTGATTCCTTATCGCAACCCTTGCGTTGTTATTCCGCTCATCTTCTAACCGTGAACCGGGGTCTCCAATTTCTGTGGTTATCTTGTTCATTCATTTCTTTTGAAAATACAATACCCTACAATAATGGACCGGACGCCAGCGGATTTGCATAAAATCCTACTACTTGTTTGGGGGTGTTTTTCGTAGTATGGCCTGGGACCTTTGCATGTTGTTCTTGGTTAATTGAATGCCGACGCTTGCATGAACATTTTGGACAATCAGGTACTTTCTACGCTGTGGCAATTTTATGGAATGGTCGAATGTTACTTCCAGGACGACAACGCTCCATGCCATGTTGCAGCCTCTGTCAAGCAGTGTTATCGATATTTCGATGTAAAACGTTTTCCCTGGCCTGCTCAGAGTCGTGACCTAAACCTCGTAGAACATTTGTGGGACGAGTTAGAGCGACGCTTACGGACCATGGAACCACGTCCGAAATCTCCAGCTGAGCTGGCGACATTCTTGCAGCAGGAATGGACACAATTACCCATAGCTGTGTATCAAAACCTCGTTGAAAGTATGCCCAGAAGGGTTGCTTGTGTAATTGCACCACTTGGGAACCATACCATCACATCTTGCTGTCCGGTCCATTATTGTAGGGTAGTGTACTTGTTTTGGGAGGTAGTTATTGTTATTAACGTCGGACTGGAGCATCACAACGGGCTATGTTAGGTTGGGCCCACGATACTGATTTCTAAATCTCTTTCACCAAGTGATGCACACATTTCGAAAATGCGGACAAAGCTCACAACAGAGATGGCAACCTAATATCCAAACCTGCATACCACGCCAATGAAAGACCATTTGAGGCCACGACAGGTTAAACGGGCACCATCCCGTTTGTTACACAACGTTCTTTGATTGGAATGGAACTCGTAACCTTTCTTTTGCTGATCCGTTACTATTCCAATCGGACTACCGTGACCCGCAAACATTGAGTACCAGAGGTGGTAACTTGTGCTCCTTTGTATAAAATGCGATTTTAAATTGATTTGAAGTGCTCAAAGTGATCTGCTATCGGTCATAGCCAAAATGTGTCCACATTGTCGTGGTGTTGAAGTATTAAGAGTGAGGTGTCAGCTTATTGTGACGCTGCTATCGTCACGATCGCTTAAGTTAAGTTTAGAAAGATTCTGGAATAGAAAACCGAGTTATCACCTTTCTCAGCAATTAAAAATCAAACACCAGTGATCACTTATTTGACTTTCCCAGACTATTCCGGATCACCTTTGGCCTTTCTACTCCTTTTGATACTTAAATCACGGGATTCTCCCTGATTATCTCAAGGTCAAGGGTAGAGGTGTAAAACATCACGAGTTCGGATCTTCGTTTCTTAACCCCCTAATCTAATTAAGTTTCTGAGTTCATCTGGGGGACGTGGGAAACAATTGATAGATAACAGCGTGTTAGTGATCACTGTAAGCTTCTATAAAAAATATGGTACCCCCATAAAAAGGGTGCTGCTGAATTGAATGGAGAGCAAGATTCAGGAAAGGAGGAAGAGATAGTGAGAGCTATACCCAACAGGCACGTGTAGGCCTAGAGAAGGATGGAGACAGAATATGCATCACTAAACAGGACGTTGGCAGGTGAGGTTCTGTAACCAATTTATTATTTCCGTTATTAGATATAAATGTATTTATATCTTAACCTATAAATAAATGCTCGTTATTTCAAAGACAATAAATGGTACTTCATTTAAACTTTGATTTGTTCTTGAAGCATGCACCACTGCGACATTACTTACTTATATCAAAATTACGAGGTTTTGTCCTCGTATCTTAAATCACTTCTGGGATTGATCCAGAACAGTGTCCACTAGCCCGTCATGTTGCTTGAGTGCAGTCTAAATTATATTACTTTCCTATCAATGAATAATAGTTTGCTTTGGATGTTACGGAGCTAAGACGATATTTGCCCAATCTGCGCCAAGCACAAAGCAGACAGTGCCAAGTAATGGAGATACAGAAAAGGTTTTAATGACACAGAAGGGAAATACACTTAAGGAGAATCGATCCTGCACCACAGACAGCTCGCATTTTACTAGCACTGCTGACAAAACCTCTGAACCCCATGGCGACCCCAAACATCTCGAAAGACTTCGCTTTTGAATTGACTTTTCTTGTCTACTCGTTCTTCCTTTTATTATAATCAAAGCTAACAAACCGACACTCTATCTTCCAATTTGCCTTCGTTCGTCCACCCCTTACTGTTCCATTTCCTTCCACTGGATTTTTCGCCCCTCATCTGGAATTAAATCTTAGCCACGAGATGGTTGTCTCGAGAATTTTTCCTCTTCGGAAACGTCAATACCCAACAACTTCGCTCCGGGTGAGCGGGAGGGCGACCGCATGCAGGGGCTTCAGACGCCCCAGACGCCGGGGCTTTGGCGGAGGGCCAAGAAGATGCGGGGGGGGCTGTCAATGGTCAATGCTCGATGTGGGAGAGGTTGCATAATGAGAACAGATTTTCGCTCCGTTGGTGGAGATGTGTTTTCGGTCCTTTTATTTGCATCGAGAGAGGTTTGGAGATGAAGCGAGCAACGTTTCATTCTAGTTTTTTTTTGTTGGGCTCCTTTGAGGCCGTGTGGGTTGTTGATGGCAGTTTCTGCGAGTGGTGTTTTGCAGCGGAGAATGAGCCTTTTCGCACCTTTTTGGATAAAGAAGATTGCGCAGTCGAAGGAATGTCGGGTTGCGCTGGATTGCGTTCTAAAGGTTAGGAGGTTTTGACTTCGGAATTCAAAAAGGTGCCAGTGCTGAATTCGTGGAGGTATTTAAAGTAGGTGTCTTTTATTGCGCGAGTTTACTACTGTGCTTGGGCACATCAGGGCCGTAATAGCCTGATTGGAAGAGTTGGGTAGTAGCAAACGGAAGGCTGCGAGTATAAATCCAACCAAAGAGCCGTATACAAGGGGGTTACTGCACTTAAAATCTGTAGTGCTCTCAATGATTTCCTCGCGTTTGAGTGGTGTGGAAGTTTGGAGAGTGGGGTGCCAGCTCAAGTTTCTGGCATCTGACCGTGATTCAAAATTACGAGGCGTTGTCCTTCGGGATTGATTCCGGACCGTCGCCAACAGCCCGCATCAGTGCGACGTAAGGTGGTAGTTAAGGTGTTAGCGTCTAGTTAGGAAGGTTCCGGGTTAGAATCCGGGTCAGTGCATGGATGTTTGTAAGCTTATGCTGTAGAGGCGGCTGGTGCACCTTAAATCCGTCGTGGCCAAAAGTACTCGTGTTGGGTTGGTGTGGAAGTTTGGAGCGTGGGGTGCCGGCTCAGGTGTTGCCTCGTCATCAGACCGTGGTTCAAAAGGACGTGGTGTTGTTCTCGGATATTTCCCTTAGAGGATTGATCCGGGACCGTTGTCAATAACTCGTTGTGTTGCTGATTTACGACATTAATTAAATTTACCTTACCAGTGCGACATTAGTTAAAATATCGATAAGGCAAATATATTCTATGTGTGTGTAAAGTCATTAGAGCCCTGAGGTACACGAGGGATTCTTTCTTGTATGATCCTCCATTTTTACTCTCCCCTACACTTTAACCTTTTTCTTTATCCCTCATCGCCTTTTTGACTCCTGATTGGTGCAGCTATGCCAAGTTTGGCCCCTGTGCCATGAAACCAACCAAACAACCAAGTTACCTCTTAAGTTTATCCAAGTGTTACGCTTAGTTTTGAAAAATCAGGTTCATCAGAAAATCTGGTCCAAAATGTCATTTGCGTTTTGAGGTGCGTATAATCCTAAATAACAGACCAAAACCATCTTATTAAAAATATTATAACAAACAAAAAAACTATTTTCACCGCACAAATTTAAAATACAAATCCATAAAATGCAGAGTTCTTCGACACAACCACAAGTAAGTTCACATTGCATCCTCTAGGTGGCTTATGCTTGACCTCGAAAGCTGCCTAGTTGTGTCAAACCTCTAGTGCAAAAACCTCTTTCAAACTCACCAATTCTGGGCAAGGGACATTTTGTGTTTCCTTATTGGTATATTTTAATTAACGTTGTGCTGGGGGGGGGAGCAACACAACGGGCTATTAACGACGGTCCGGGATCAAACCCAGAAGAGAAAGATCCCAGGACAACACCACGTAATTTTGAACCACGGTCAGATGACGAGGCAACACCTGATCTGGCAACCCACTCTCCACACCATGCCAAATTTTCTAATTGGATCTTCAATCCAATGAAGGGCCGGGATAGCCCGGTCCGAAGACTAACGGATTAGGAACCGGAGAGTTGCGAGTTCGAATTCAACGAAAGACCGCGCAGTTGATGCATTTTCAGTCTGTCGTGGCCTCAAACGCCCTCACGTTGGCGTGATGGGAAGTCTTCACACTCAATTCCACTCTTTAAAATTACGTGGTATCGTCCTTCGATTTTTCCCTTCGCGCTTAGACGACCAACCGGTATAGTGGTTAAGGCGTTAGCCTCTAGATCGGAAGGTTCCTGGTTCGAATCCAGGTACGGGCATGGATGTTTGTAAACGTATGGTGTAGAGGCAGCTGGTGCACCTTAAATCTGTCGGGGCCGAATGTCCTCACGTTGGGTTGGCGTGGAAGTTTGGAGAGTGGGGTGCCAGCTCAGGTGTTGCTTCGTCATCTGACCGAGGTTCAAAATTACGAGGTGTTGTCCTCGGATCTTTCCCTTAAGGGACTGATCCCGGACCGTCGTCAATAGCCCGTTGTGTTGCTCTAGTACGACGTTAACTAAAAATTACCAATTACCCTTCGCGCTTAAACCCGGACCATTACCAACAACCCGTTTTGTTCCAGTGTGATGGTAATTAAATTTCTTACCATTCCACGGACCTCGGAAGCGGGGTTTGAAGAGTAACGGATTAGCTACAGGAAGGTTGACAGTTCAAATCCGACCATAGACCGTCGTGTCTTAACATTTGTTTCCCGAACAATCGGTCTGGTGATTAAGAATGCAGCCTCCAGATCGGAAGGTTCTTGATTCGAATCCGGTTCAGTGCATGGATATTTGTAAGCGTATGGTACATATGAGGCTGGTGGACCTTATATCCGTCATGGCCGAAAGTCCTCATGTTGGGTTGGTGTGGAAGTTCGGAGAGGGGGGTGCCAGCTCAGGGAAATCTTCGTCATCGGATCGTGGTTCAAAATTACTTGGTGTTTTCCTCGGATCTTACCTTTCGGGGGATTGATCCGGGACCGTCGTCAATAGCCTGTTGTGTTGCTCTAGCACGGCGTTAACTAAAAACTACCAGATATCTCACGTTGGTATAGTGTAGTTATTAGGAGATTAGGGTGTCGACTCGGGTGTGACCGTGGTTCAAAATGGCGTGATGTTGTCCTCCGATCTGATTCCGGATAGCCTCCAACTGGCCGTTGCATCGCTTCAGTGTTTGACATCAATTAAAATACCTACCGCTCCACAAACGTATCAGCAACTCCTGTTTTTCTGTAGAATATTTAATTTGGTGCCGGTCCCTCGTTTTGAAACACTGTTTCTTCCGCACCGAAGACATTAAGGGCAGCGTTGACAGATATCATGTCGTCCCATGTCTGAGACAAGGGTCTTTTTTGCGCGCAATTAAGCGGTCTTTCTCAGCACCAACCGCGCCCTTTCCCTTCAAGAACACGTGCAGACGCCCGGCTAATCAATTTCCTCAAACTAATCATCCCTCCTCCTGGAAGTGTGCTTTCCGTGTGTTTCGGATAATGGATTTGCTCTCTTCCCTCCACCGCCAGGCATGGAGGATTTATGCGGGCCACGAATGTGCGCTGATACAGTGTATAGAAATTCCGACACTGTTAGAGAGTATAATCGAATTTATGTGAAATACAATAGGATTAGGTCGGCGGGTGGGTTTGATTTACAGGGCCATCCATATTTGGCCGAGTTGTGCCAAGCAACAGACAAACATCATAGATAATAGACATACACAATAAAATTTTAATGGCAGAAGAGAGGTAGATTGACACAAGACGAGCGTTAAATAAAGTTAACTGTTATGATTAAAATATTTGTACTGTTGTTTTGGCGAGAGAGAGAGAGTCTGGTATAATGAGCTACTTTAGTAGGCAGGTATTTAATTATCATCACACCCCAGCAATACAATGGTCTATTGGTATACCAAGGAAAAGATCCTATGACAACACCACGTAATTTTGAGACATGGTCAGATGACGAGGTCACGCCTGAACTTTCACACCACAGCAACGTGAGGATATTTGAAGCCACGACGGTAATTTTTTTTGGTAATTTTTGGTAATAATTGGTAATTTTTAGTTAACGTCGTACTAGAGCAACACAACGGGCTATTGACGACGGTCCGGGATCAGTCCCTTAAGGGAAAGATCCGAGGACAACACCTCGTAATTTTGAACCACGGTCAGATGACGAAGCAACACCTGAGCTGGCACCCCACTCTCCAAACTTCCACGCCAACCCAACGTGAGGACTTTCGGCCACGACAGATTTAAGGTGCACCAGCCGCCTCTACACCATACGTTTACAAACATCCATGCCCGGACCCGGATTCGAACCAGGAACCTTCCGATCTAGAGGCTAACACCTTAACCACTATACCGATTGGTCGGCTGGTAATTTTTGGTAATTTTTTAGTTAACGTCGTACTAGAGCAACACAACGGGGTATTGACGACGGTCCGGGATCAGTCCCTTAAGGGAAAGATCCGAGGACAACACCTCGTAATTTTGAACCACGGTTAGATGACGAAGCAACACCTGAGCTGGCACCCCACTCTCCAAACTTCCACGCCAACCCAACGTGAGGACTTTGGGCCACGACAGATTTAAGGTGCACCAGCCGCCTCTACACCATACGTTTACAAACATCCATGCCCGGACCCGGATTCGAACCAGGAACCTTCCGATCTAGAGGCTTACACCTTAACCACTATACCGGTTGGTCGGCGCCACGACGGATTAACCCCTATTGAATACGACGGTCTTTGGTTGTATTTTGACTCGCAACCCTCCGGTTACTCTTACGCCAACCAACCGGCATAGTGGTTAAGGTGTTAGTCTCTAGATCGGAAGGTTCCTGCTTCGAATCCGGGTCCGGGCATGGATATTTGTAAACGTATGGTGTAGAGGCGGCTGGTGCACCTTAAATCTGTCGTGGCCGAAAGTCCTCACGTTGGGTTGGTGTGGAAGTTTGGAGAGTGGGGTGGCAGCTCCGTTGTTGCTTCGTCATATGACCGTGGTTCAAAATTACGAGGTGTTGTCCTCGGATATTTTCCTTAAGGGACTGATCCCGGACCGTCGTCAATAGTCCATTGGGTGGCTGTAGTACGACGTTAACTCAAATTACCGGTTACTCTACCAACCGTACTACCACGGTCCGGCTGTGGTTGACCGATTGAGGTTTCATATCGAATGAAAAAAAATCTGTAGGAATTATTTCTACTAAACCGTGGTAGTACAGTTGGAAAAGTAACGAATTAGCAAACGGATGGTTGCGAGTTCGATTCCAACCAAAGACCTTCGTGTATAAAGGGGGTTGGATCACGTTAAATCTGTGGTGGCCTCAAATGCTCTTACGGTTGCCATGATGTGGACGTTTGGAGAGTGGGGTGCTTCAGGTGTTGCTTCGTCCTTTGACCGTGGATCAAAATTACGTCGTATTCGAATCCTCGGATCTTTCCCTGTTGTATTGATACTGGACTATCGACATTAGCCCTTGTGTTGCTCCAGTGCGACGTTAATTAAAATTACTACTGAAACCTCCTTCCAAAAAACAGCCTTGTTTCTTTCGTTTCTGGGTTTAATGACTGCTCACAATGAGTTGATAGGTATTCACTGCAAAAGAGGCGTGGCCCCGTTTGAGATTGGAAGGCGTGTCGAGAGTCGATTGAGTTCAGCCGGCAACTTCCATTCGATCAATTCAAAAGGAAATGGGAGGATCCAGCATGGATGAAAAAAAAGAAGGAAGAAAACCAGTGAGCTGAAAAGAAGAGAAACATAATGATGTGAACTGGAGTGGTGGTTCATGGCGATATCGATAAACGCTTTCTGTTTCCTACTAGCCACAGTTAATCGGGTATTTTTTTTTTGTTCTACTGCAAGGCTGGGAAAGAAAACGTTAATGAGGTACAAAACTGCTTGTAAAAAACGTGCTGAAATGATTACTTTGTGAGTAAAAGGAACAAGATTGTAAACAGCAGCGTTTGATTATAACAATCGGTATTGGTGGTATTAGATTGCTATTTACTACACTTGTATGTGGGTAGGTGGATACTTAACGTCAAACTAAAGAAACACAGTGGGGTATTGGCGACAGTTGAGGATCCATCCCGAAGGGACAGATACCAGGACAACGCCTTAATTTTGAACCGCAGTCAGATGACGAGGTCAAGATCTGAACTGGTACACCACTCTCTTAACCTCCACACCACGCCAACGTGAGGGCATTTGAGATAGCAACAGATTTAACATGCATTAGACCCCGTGTACACGACGGTCTTTGATTGGATCGAGTTTAAAACTCGCAACTCGCCGGTTGATAATCCATTACTCTTCAAACTGGGTTACCACGCCCGAGAGATTTTCAGTGTTAACAATCCCAGAAAACGAGGGTTTTACTTGAAATATGGAATCCATACAGGATGCACGTTTAAAAGCTGAATAAAGCTAGATTCAACTGCATAT
Organism: Metellina segmentata; assembly: GCA_947359465.1. Taxonomy (NCBI): domain Eukaryota; kingdom Metazoa; phylum Arthropoda; class Arachnida; order Araneae; family Tetragnathidae; genus Metellina; species Metellina segmentata. The sequence continues at coordinate 29,961,004 of OX375876.1, read as the reverse complement.
AGCGTTGAAGAAAAGCCTATTATACAGTTATTCAATGTCAATTCAGTGATCACGTCTATCTGTTAGTTATGCTATCAATCTGTCTTCCAAACACTCCTTTCCAAACAGAAAGATCACACACACCTTGCTATGCATAATAATTTCTACTAAAACGTAATTTATCTCCTACCTTTGAAAATGAATGTAAAACTAAGTAAATGCGAGTATAAATTCATGAGTCTTCACAATGCATGTGTATATTCGCATAATGTATACAAGGACAAACTGGATAAATCAGTTACAATTCGACACAGTTACAGCAATGGCAATTGTGTTACGATCGCATTTTGATGTTAGCAACCTGCGAGTTAGAGATGGCGCAGATTCGATAAAATTGCATTGGTGCCTCTTTAGAAGTACACTAGTGTTTGTGAAAATTGCAACGCTGAAGGAATCATGCAAAAATTAACGAAACTTGCAGCAAATACAAAGCAAGTTAGGATATGCAAATGATTAGAATGACAAAGCTCTCATGCATGTGTGGGATGAGGAACATCTTCTAAACTTCCAAGTGAGCCGTGTATAAAAAGCCGTGTAAAGGTGCGTTGATATGTGTGTATCGTCGTTCGACTGCTGTAAATGAGTGATTGGAAGTAAATATACCTTGCCAAAAACGCATACGAGCAATTAACGGAGTTTGAACGGGGCAGCATTATCAGCCTCCGTGAGGGTGGACCTTCGTATCGTGAAATTGCCACTCCCACGGGGCGTAATACCACAACAGTGATGCGTGTGTTGAAGAGATGGAACATGAAGAACCGGACAGATCTAAATCCCGACAGTGGGCCAACCCAATCTGACGTCACCATTGAACGATTGACACCTCATCCACATGGCAGTGACGTACCGTATAGCGTCCTCTCGTGTGTTGGCACAAAATTGGAGCACGTCTAAGGGTGTGTCCTTGTCTGCCTCAACGTTTGTCACGGTCTGCGTGCAAGGATTCCTCTGCGCAGGATTCCCTTGACGCTGAACCACTTCTTCTTTGAGTGGAAGCATACCCTTCCGTACCGAGTTATTTAAAACCCACAGCGGATTAGCCGAAGCTAGGGAAAGCCTCTAATGAGAAACTTGAGAAGTAGGCCTTGTGAAACGCCGTCCGAAAAGCCCTAGTCCACCCGGAATTAGTGCGACGGGGAGTAGACGTGGTCGACACCTGAGTGTGTGCGCTGAGGATAATGTGGTCCGGCTCTTTGTTATCAGTCAATCTTAGGTCCGAATTGAACCGGAAAAGTTTTCTTCATAGATTCGTGTCGACGGGTGATCAGAAACTCACACCCAGGCATCTCCTACGAACCTATCGACATTCCTGAGTAGCCCAGCGGAACAGCAGGCTGCCACAACCTCCCTGTTTATACGCTGCCTTGGGCAGTAACGGCACCATCATCTATGGAGTTTTACAAACCCTTGCCGTCCACCAGATAGCCTTCTTTCGTTAGCGTACAGGTATTAGCCTAGGGAAGCCGGGGAGTGGTCCCGACACCGCTAGGTTTCCGTGTGGCACCTAAGGAGGTTCCTTTCGCTACTTGAAAGCAGGAACGGCCGCATCGCCCTGTGCCAGTTCCTACGACTCAAACCGATAGCCTGCTGGCCAAAGAGGTTACGCCACGTTAGGGACTGAATACGCTGAACCACAATGGGCTCACCAACACAGCCAATGGCATGCCGATTGGCAGCAAGTCGCCTACTCAGATGAAACCAGCTACAATCTGGACTATAACGATGGACACGTAATCATTAGATGTTACAGAGCGCTATTCGGCCATATTCGTCGTCATACTCGACGAACGCCTGGAGTTATAGTTTGGGGCGCTATTGAATATCACGGGGGATTCCACCTACACAAAATTATGGTGAACCTGAAAGCGAGATGTGGAATCCAAGGACCCCTCCTGCAACGCATTCCCGGAGTTGTATTTCAGGAAGACAATGTCTGTACACATGTTGCTCGGAATGTACAAGCCTTCTTCAGTGCACGATAGGTTCCGCTTCTTCCATGGCCTGCACGTTCCCCGGATATGTCTTCCATTGATCATGTCTGGGATTACATCGGTCGGTGACTCATTCGTACCACACGTCGGGCAGAGAGAACGGCTGAATTGTTTCATTCGATAGAAGTTATCTGGAATATCATTGCTCAGCATGACATTCAGAATCTGTATGATTCGATCCCACGACGTGTACAGGCTCTCTTCGCTGCGCGTGGCGGTTATTCAAAATGTAAATTCAGTGATGATATCTAGTCGTTAGTTAAGCAACCAATCTATGTATTACTTTCGAAAGGGAATGTTCACTCACACCTCGCTATGCATTATAAATTCTATTAAAACTTAATTTATCCCCTGCGTTAGTAAATGAACGTAAAACTGAGTAAATACGAGCGTAAATTGATGAGTTTTCGCAATGCAAGCGAAAACTAGATAAATCAGTTACAATCAGACACAGTTACAGCACTGCCAATTGCATTACGATCGCATTCTGACTTTCATTTCTTAAATAAATTAGCAAACCCACGAGTTGGATGTTTCGCAGTTTCGATTACGTTGCATGCGTACCTCTTTGGGAATATTAACCCTCTAAGGGGTTAATACATATATATCCTATCTGAAACCAGGTCATGCTAGCCTGGTTAGAAGAGTAACGGATTGCAACCAGAGGGTTGCGAGTTCCGTTCCAACCAAAGACCGTCGTGTACAAAGAGGCTGGTGCATGTTAAATCTGTCGTGGCCTCAAATGTCCTTTCGTTGGTGTGGTGTTAAAGTTTGGTGAGTGGGGTGCCAGCTGAGGTGTTGCCTCGTCATCTGACCGTGGTTCAAACTTACGTGGTGTTGTCCTCGGATCTTTCCCTTGAGGAATTGGTCCTGGACCGTCGTCCCCTTAAGAGACTGATCCCGGACCGTCGTCAATAGCCCGTTGTGTTGCTCTAGTAAGACGCTAACTAAATTTACCTGGACCGTCGTCAATAGTCCGCTGTGTTGCTCCATTACGACGTTAATCAAAATACCTACCTACCTGGACCGTTTTCAATAGCCCGTTGCATTGATTCAGTGTCGCACTAGTGATATAAGCAGACGTCCTTTGTTGCAGTGCGTGAAGTGTTGGATACTGAGCACTCGTGTTTAATATCGAGGCAGCGAAATGAGTATTGAAAACTATTTTTTTAATACGAGTCTTATATTAACAGTGAAGCATATAAGTATGTGAGTTGGCTCTGCGAAACGTCTCTTCTATCTTTCATTAAATGAAGTTCATATGGTTAAATTGGAGTAAACGTGTATTGGGAAACTGCATGTAGCGGTCGGGACAAAGTTTAGCGGATAAAAAGAGTCGAAAGGTGTTTTTGTTCTGGATCATCAAGGGACTTGAGGAAACTATTAGGTTTAAGGGATTTAATTTTACTATCGTTTTATTTGTGAGTTTAAGTCGCGGCGCGCGATTTCTTTTCTTTCAACTTTAGTTTAGTTACTCGGAAATTTGTATCTGGAAAATGAATTTCAAAGTAAAAACCCTCCGCAAAAAGGATTGTAATACCACAGTGCTACCTTGTTCCAGAAACCTCATTTTAAATACATTTCCTTCTTAACTCTGTTGAAACTCAAATACTGAGATCAGATGCGCTGCTTGCACTCTGAATTGAGATTGGTGTTAAAACTTGTAGTTAGAACTGGTTTTGAGAACGATGTCATAAGCCACGATATCCTATTCTGTTTTTCTTGTGTTTGTGATGTAAATAAAACTTGGATAAAAAGGATGAAAGTCTGGATTGACTTAGTACCGTCTGACAGGTAAGAGAACTTTAGAAATTCATTTAAGAACATACATTGCGAATCCATGCGAAATAGAAGTTGTTTCAATACCCTCCAAGTGATTTCAACGAGTTATCTCGTCGTTAAAGTATTGCCACTTTTTTAAGATGACGAGATCTGCAACCCATCGCATAACGAAATATCTCGTCATCAAAGTGTTGACGATTTTTTGGTTATGACGACATGATGTGCTAAGTTTTCTTCCATCGACGAGCTCCCTCGATAATCAAGATCTGGTGAGTTTTGATAATTACGAGTTGTTATCAAGATATTGCCGATTTTCGGATGATGCCTCGTTGAATACTTGGTCAGTTTCCTGTAATTGACGAGGTACTTCGTTGAGACAATCACCAGGAGGTCTAATAGATTGTCCAAGACAGCACATCAAACTGATGACCAGGTGTTTATCTGGGTTTGGTCTCCTAAGAGATGCTGATCGTGAACAATTGTGTAGTAAACAAATAACGACAAAATGACAAAAAAAAATTCCACTAACTCGAGTGGTAGTGTGGTCATACTTCCACCACAATAGTTCCACCTTCGATAGCCAATGAATTCGCAACTGGATGATTATATTACATACCTTATTCCTATTATCGGGCGAAAGGTCGACGGTTGTAAGAGTAACTTATTAGCAACTGTAAGGCTGCAAGTTCGAAACTCGATCCAACCAAAGATAGTGGAACTGGCTTAAATGTGTCGTGGTCCTCACGCTGGCGTGGTGTAGAAGTTTGGGGAGCTTGGTGGCAGCTGAGGTGGTGACCTCGTCACCTGAACGAGGTTTAATACGACGAGGTGTTGTCCTCGAATCTTTGCCTTCGGAATCGTTCCCGGACCGTCGTAAATAGCTCCTTGTGTTACTCTATCCCGAAGGAATTTCGTCCACCTACCTATAACCACCGAAGGATTTCTTACCTACGTCCACATTTTTGAAAGGTGTCCGATCCCCCAAGCGTCCACTACTTTGCAAAGGGGATTCAAAGATCCAGTATCGGGTGGGGGGGGGCAACCTAACACTCACGGGAAAATCCTGTACAGATGTTCTCATTTCATTCGGAATTGGAATATCCTGGAACCAAGACGAGTAAATAAACAAGTACTGGAAAAAAGCGGGGGGGGGGTGTCACTAAGAGCTTTTCGGGCTGCATTCGGCTTTTAAGGAGGAAATAAATGGACCTGCTCTCACGTGATTTATCGTGGGATGCCTCGACGCATGCGCTCTTCACGTGTGGAAATACGAGTTCCGAGAATTCGAGCTCCCGGAAGGAATTCTGGGCTCGTAATCGAAAGCGGAAGAAAAATGTTCCAACGGAAGAAAATCCCCGGTCTCTGTGATCCCGAGGGTTCTTTTTTCCCCCTCACATTTATTCCGAATATCTCCGGGTCCAGCTGGTCACGTGACATTTTCTAAGAACGAAGCAGGTCCCTCGTTGAGTTACTCACCGTCAGCCATTGAACTCGATTTTCGTAGGAGGTGGATGGCGCTGATGCGATTACAACATGTGTTTATGGGCTGCAGTTGCCCGGATGGAAGAGTAACGGTTTAGCAATCGGAGTGATGCGAGTTCGAATCCAACCGAAGACCGTCGTGTACAAAGAGGGCTGGTACACATTAAATCTGTTGTGGTCTCAAATGTCCGCGCTTTGGCAAGGTGTTAAAGTTTGGTGAGCAGTTCAGGTGTTGTCGTATAACTGTTGTTCAAAATTAAGCGGTGTTGTCCAAGGATCTTTCCCTTTGAAGATTGAAACCTGTCCGTCGTCAGTCATTGTATTGCTCCAGAGTACGATCTGAATTCAAATACCTATCTACCATGTATTAAAACGACTACGAAATGTCCGTATTACACAGTATCTGCCCACTGACCAAGTGGTTAGTGCTCTTACTCGATTGTACTGAATTCTAATCCCGGTCTTGGCGTGGATGTTCGCTGTAGTTTGCTTGATTGGTTTTGAGGTGTTATAGGTCAAGGCCCATATTTCGCCATGCTGTACCAGACACAAGACATAATTTTTGAAATAAGACACACACAATAAAAGTTTTACTAACACAGAAGATCGCTGTAGTTTGGAATTCACTTTGAGCCTCAACAAGTTCATATTCTGGAGGGCATCATTCTAAATATTATTGATGTTACAATAAGCAGTTGCTAAAGAAAGCTTAACCATTCTAAATGTTATTGATGAAACAATAAACAGTTGCTAAAGCACGATTAACCATTCTAAATGTTATTGATGAAACAATAAACAGTTGCTAAAGCACGATTAACCATTCTAAATGTTATTGAAGAAACAATAAACAGTTGCTAAAGTAAGCTTAACCATTCTAAGGTTATTGATGAAACAATAAACAGTTGCTAAAGTACGCTTAACCATTCTAAATATTATTGATGTTACAATAAACAAATGCTAAAGTTACCTTAACGAACCTAAATGTTATTGATGTTATAATAAACAAATGTTAAAGTTATTTTAACCATCCTAAATGTTATTGATGTTACAATAAACAAATGCTAAAGTTACCTTAAGGTAAGCGAATACCCTCACCCCCTCCATTTTTTAAAAATATTGCTTGGATCCTTTTCATATTTTTATTAACTATGCATAAGCATAATACAAATGTTTTAAGGGTAGTATTTAATTTTTATAGAAATAAATTTTTTTAAAATCAAATTTTAATAAAAAATTATGACAATATGAAAGGTTTCTAATAACACTGATAGCAATTTAAATTTTGCACCTATTTTGTTGTTTTTTGTACTAAACTCTTCGTTTACATTTGGCAAGTGCATTAAACCAAAAAATTAGGAATAATAATAATAAAATCTGAATACTGATTTCAAATATGGAAACTATCCAAAAAACTATCTCATTATCTTATAAAATTAGGAATTTTATTACAGTTACATTTATTTTTTTTATGTTCAATGCACAATATAATGACTAATAAACATTTATGCAAAATATCTAAGAAAAAAAATGAGTAGCATTTTAGATAGAGTTGTTAAGATAATGGTAAATACAGAAAAACCCATTTTGAGTAAAAGGGAATATTTTACCCGCATGACATATTGCTTTTTAATACTGCTATACTTCCGACAAATGCCTATAACTTTGCTAATACTTCAGGAATTTTAAAATGGTTATCAGATATTGAAAAATAAATGTTCGACACATTTTCAATGAATAACCTCAATTTTTTTTGTGTGTAAAATTTGGGTGTTTACCTACCTTAACCATCCTAAATGTTATTGATGTTACAGTAAACAAATCCTAAAGTTAACTCAACCGTCCTGGTGGTTTATCTTTGCGCCTAAAACTACCCTATCGTAACAAGCATTTGATACAAAAACCTGCTCCATTTGGACACCAGTTCTGTGCTAGGGGAAAGTTGTTTTTCCTACATGGAAATTCATTTCCCCTTGGAGTTAAGAATGTAGACGATAGAAAATAGCAAACTCATTCCTTCCCTTCCCCAGATGCTTCGAGTATGATCCCGGTTCGTCTCCAATAGCCCGTGTGTTGATCCAGTGTGAAGTTAATTAAAATACCTTTCTACCTACCCTTCCTTCCCCAGATGCTTTGAAGTTCCATAATGAGTTCTCTCCTCAAGTCCTATCTAGCCCCTATGCATCAGTAGGTGGCACGCTTGTTCGATTCCTGTCAATTTCTATTCAACGCTGGGTGTACGAGTGCTTTTGTATTATGTGTTAAGGGGTCCGCCTACCTTAAAATAGTGAATTTCGACGAAAATTCTAAATTTTTTTTTATTATGTACTATTATTGCCTACATTTTAACGTTTCCAAAACTGTTTCATTTTTAATTATACGACATTTAGAACCAAAGATATCGATATTTAAACGCAAAGTGATAGCAGTCGAATAAAACCGGAAGTGTCAATTCGAAACCGGACGTTAAAGGAAAAATCGAGTTTCATTCTTCTGTATTATATCACAATATATATCACAATGGCAGACATTACCCCAGCTACTTTTAACCGTTTATAAGGATACCTATGTAATTACCCTGTATATTACTTTGTAAAAATATAATTTCTTTCGTAGCAAAAACTTTAAATGCATTTTCCCGCAAATGATAATTTTACAAAATAGTTACCACCGTTTTTTCAATAACTTCCACAATTTTTAATATTTTTACTAGAAATTTTGTACATTCATTTTAAATACTATTAACTATGATAGCAACTAAAATTTTTAAATAATACTAGGGGGCTCCGCCCCCTGCTCGCTTACGCTCGCCAACCCCCGGGGATTGCTACGCAATCCCATTTGGTTTGCTTCGCAAACCAACACTCCTTTTACATATGCCATTTGGTTTGCTTCGCAAACCAACATTCCTTTCGCAGAGTGAAACTATCTGAATAATTCGTATTATCCTAATTTCACTTCGTCACAGCGAGGGCTTCGCAACCTGCTCGCATACGCTCGCCGACCAACGATTGCATCGATTTTATTTATTAACCAATTTGAAAAATAATTGTACCATAAGAAAGAGTGTAATGTAATGTATTCAGTGATGTTTTCAAATTTAAAAAATAATGGTTTTTGCCGTAGACAAAACGGTTTTAACAATAAGTAGCGAAAATATCCAAAGATTCCGAATTTTGTATGACGAACTTTTGATCGCATCCAATTTAATTATTAATCGATTTCAAAAATAATAGTACCGTAAGAAAGAGTATATTCCGAGGTATACTGCGATATTTTAAAAATTAAAAACTAATAGTAATTAGATATAGATACGGCAGTTTTAAAAAAAAGTACAAAAAATGTCCCGATTTTTCCTGAATTTCAAAAAAATATTATCAAGAACCAAATTTAAATTTAAAAAAAAACTCGACGAGCTGCAAAAATTGACGTTGAGAGGTACTCTTAAAAAAAACTCACGACTGAAGACTGAAAATTTGAATGTGTTTTGCTCACTCGCGGAAGAAATTTCACTTCTTCAACTTTAACACTTAATAAAACCTAAACTAATAGCCGCATCGGAAAAAAATCTTAATAATTATCCAGGGAATACGATGAAGAACAAAGCATGTTAATTTCATTTTTTTCCGATCAGTACTTTCTCGGGAAACCGTCTAAGAATCGAGCTAAACAACACAGTTTTCAATTCTGCGGCGTCGGCGGCGGCGGTAACATTTTTTTAATATAGAGAGATAGTATATTCTTTGATTTATAGCTGCTTTTGTGAATAATCTGCTACAAATTTTGAAAATTTTCATGAATATGTGCGTTACATGGCATATCTTCTTATGTTTACAAAATATTTCTTAGATTTTAGTCCATTTTGAAGATTGTGGTTACATTTATATAGTAAACAAAGTAAATTGATTTTAAGATATTATTTTTTTTTCTACAGCTCTCTCTCTCTCTCTCTCTCTCTCTCTCTCTCTCTCTCTCTCTCTCTCTCTCTCTCTCTCTCTCTAACAGTTTCCATAAAATTTTATTAAAATTTACCTTGAATAACCAATTTTTTCAAATGGCAACAAAGAATAATTTTTTTTGGTACCATTTCTTTGTTTTACATCTGTTTTAACTATATAAAAACATAAAAAGCAAAAAGCTAAAACAATTTTTTTTTAAAGTTGTCGACGGTAGGCGGATCCCTTAACAGAACTTCCCTTGTGTGTGTGTGTGTCCAGAACTTGATGTTGTCTGTTTTGGCGCAGCATGGTCAAACATGTCGCTTGTAAGGTGTTTCATAGACGGAATAAGGTAGCTGGATTAGACCGTCGAGTCGTTATTTGCTTGGACGATACAAACACACATTACAGGCACGTGCACCACTTGGACGTAAAAACAGAACATTAAATTAAAAGAAAGACATTTTAAATTTTGTTGAATCCAACGTCATCAGCCGTCCCATCCGCACTCGTTGTTCTTCCACTGCTTCCGCAAAGCATTCTGGGTGCTCATGATGACGTGGGTCATGACGTTACACGCTATAAAACCCAATAAACAAACCTATCATGCCTCGGAGCGAACAGACCCTTTGTCCTCAGGAATATTTGGAGGTTTATTTGTTAAAAGTTAGGAATTTACTATTTCTGATTCGCCGACCAACCGGTCTAGTGGTTATGGTGTTGGCCTCTATATCGGAAGGTTCCTGGTTCGCATCCGGGGTCAGGGCATGGATGTAAATTGTGCTGTACTTTGTTAGGGGCAATAATGGTCCTCCGACTGGGGGCCTCTTCGCAAGTGACCATCACTTCCGGCCTTGTAGAGGCCAAGGACAAATCATTAGTGTCCGCCATTGGAAGTATTCGACCATAATTTCCGGTCTTATAGTGGCCAAGAGTAGAGTCCAGTGCCCGCCATTGGGAAAAAAACTATTTCTGATTCTTATTTCAAGAAAAGAGCTTAATAGACCCTATCGCTGATCTGTTCAATCGGTCGAAAGGTGTATGCCTGTTGAGAAAGTTTATGATATCTAATTGATACATCTTACCTTGTGTGCCTTATTTATAGACATTCACGTAAAACGTTATTGTCAAACTACATGACAAACTCATGCGAAAAGACTGAGAAGGCAAGCTAAGCTATTTTCAAAAGCCTTTCGAAACAACTTCCATGTCTGCACAATCAAACAAAAATCACTGTCAATCCACTGTTTGGAGAAAAGGTACTCGCGAAACTCATTAGTGATAGCTTTCTTTGTGATAGCTTTCAAGGGGGGGGGTGAAACGGCATCCCTCGCAGTGAAAACTGCAGGTTATCTCTCATCGGGCTCGTTCTTGGCAAATCAGAACAGTTTTCATCTCAACGAGGTACCTCGTGATTAGCAAAATTGCCCAGCCATGTTGGAGGAAGTATCTCAGGGTAACTACGTGGAGGGTAAATTGAACTTTTGCAAACCTTCTCCAAGGAAAAATTGTGAATGAAACTGAAAATATCCAAGATATACACTACGCTACAATAATGGGCCGGACCGCAAGATTCGATGGTATAAGGGAAAGAATACATGATTTAATAGGAGGATGGTCCCCCACGTGCTACAATTACACTAGAAACCCTTCTGGGCATAATTTCAACAAGGTTTTGATACACAGCTATGGGTAATTGTGTCCATTCCTGCTGCAAGAATGTAGCCAGCTCATCTGGAGATTTCGGACGTGGTTCCCTGGTTCGTAATAGTCTTTCTAACTCGTCCCACAAATGTTCAATGGGGTTTAGGTCGGGACTCTGAGCAGGCCAGGGAAAAAGTTTTATATCCATATTTTGATACCACTGCTTGACAGAGGCTGTAACATGACAAGGCGCGTTGTCGTCTTGGAAGTAACATTCGTCCATTCCATAAAATTTCCAAAGCGTTGGAAAAACCTTATTGTCCAAAATATTCATGTAGGCATCGGTGTTCAATTAACCAGGAACACCATGCAAAAGTCCCAGGCCATACCACGAAAAACACTCCCAAACAAGTATGCAAGTTTTATGCAAATCCGTTAGTGTCCGGTCCATTATTGTAGGGTAGTGTATTTTCAAACGAAATGCTCACAGTTTTATAATTTTTTTCCAATGGCGGGGACTGGACACTATCCTTGGCCACCACAAGGTAGGAAGTGATGGTCACTTGTGAAGGGGCACCCAGTGGGTGCACCATCATTGCCCCTAACATAGGACAGGAAAATTTACATCCATGCCCTGAGCCCGGATTCGAACCAGAAACTTTCCTATCCAGAGGCTAACACCTTATCCACTAGATCGGTTGGTCGGCCAGTTTTATAATAATTGGTTCGATTGCTAAAGCAGCCAAAGAATCTGTTTATGTGGCTAAATGACCTTAAGAATTAAAAGATTGGATAAGAGATCCACCTATGAGGGACCTCCTATGAGGACATGAGGGACAAATCACTTATCTCCAGAACAGGTCATTTATGAGTCCTCTCCAAAATATTTTAATGTTATAAACAAAAATGCGCACATCAAAGCGCGTTGTCGTCCTGGAAGTGACATTCTTCCATTCCATAAAATTTCCAAAGCGTTGGAAGAACCTTATTGTCCAAAATGTTCATGTAAGCGTCGGTATTCAATTGACCAGGAACAACATGCAAAGGTCCCAGGCCATACCACGAAAAACACCCCCAAACAAGTATGCAAGTTTTATGCAAATCCGTTAGTGTCGCAGTTTTAACAGCGTCAATCGTTTAACACGCGGTGTCTCGTTTAAAAGAGTAGCGTTGCGGGTTCAAATCTCGATCCAACCAAAAGAACATCACATAGGAGGGGTGGAGGTGGTTTACTTTAAACCTGTCGTGGCCTCAAGTGTGTTCGCGTGGTGTGAAAGTTTGGAGAGTGGTGACTGTCTTCTCAAATGTTGAAATCATCTGACGGTGGTTAAAGATGACGATACGTTGTCCTCAGTTCTTTCCCTTCGTGTTGGATCTCGGACCGTCACCAATAGACAGTTAGGTTGCTCCAGTACTATGTTGATTCAACTACCTACTTGAATTCACCGATAACTTAAATAATATGCAGAAAATGCCCACTCCAAAACTTAAGAGGTTTTTACTGGAAACAAGCAAACCACTAGAATGCGAGATTTGTATTTCCGGTTATGCATAACGCAGTAAGTACGGGAAGCACGTTGTACCACAAAAAAACACTAGAGCTATCCACATTTAGCTTTACAGACAAAGACTCTCAGAAATTGAAATGCAGAAATATACATTAATTTAAGTCGTTACATGTGAGCTTATGTTACTGTTACACCAAAGCGGGTTTAATCTCAATCACTATTCTTATAGAAGCACAGAGTAGCCGTTTTCGTGTCTGCGCCGAAACGACGGCACGGTCGTTAGGTTAACGATATCAAAAGTGACGGACCGTGTATCTCTTGCTGCAAGTTCATTCACAAGTTCATTCACCGTGTTCACTCCATGTGATAGCCGGGCTGCGGGTGTTCCAACGTACGCTTGGCACTCGACCAAACTGGAAGTTGCGCTTTAAAAGTCGGAGAGTTAACTATCCCGATAAAAAGAGGATTAATGTGGCAGCTTCGTGTTTCTGATAAAATACACGAATGACCTGCCCTTTGAATTTGATTTCAATATTGACTTGGCCAAACAATCCATTTAGTTTAGAAGTCGGTAGTTGAATTTAAGTCGCACTGGTGCGGGCTATAGATCCTGGATTCATACTGAAAGAAAAGATTGTAGGAAAACATCATATCATTTTGAACCATTACCAGATGACGACTTCTAAACCTGATGTGGTATCCCGCTCTTTAAACTTCTTCAACTTGAGGACATTTGAGACCACGACAGATATAAAGTGTACCAGTCACCTCTCGTGCACGACGGTCTTTGGTGGATCGAGCTTAGAATACGCAACACTCCGTTATTAATCTCCTACTCTTCCAACAAGGTTACCGTGGCCCCAGGTTTGAGTTAACATTTTTACGCTTTAAAAGTCGGAGAGTTAACAATCCCGATAAAAAGTGGATTAATGTGGCAGCTTCGTGTTTCTTATAAAATACACGAATGACCTGCCCTTTGAATTTGATTTCAATATTGAGTTGGCCAAACACAATCCATTCGGTTTAGAAGTAGGTAGTTGAATTTAAGTCGCACTGGAGCGGGCTATAGATCCTGGATTCATACTGAAAGAAAAGATTGTAGGAAAATATCATATAATTTTGAACCATTATCAGATGACGACTTCAAAACCTGATGTGGTATCCCGCTCTTTAAACTTCTTCAGCTTGAGGACATTTGAGACCACGACAGATATAAAGTGTACCAGTCACCTCTCGTGCACGACGGTCTTTGGTGGATCGAGCTTAGAATACGCAACACTCCGTTGTTAATCTGCTACTCTTCCAACCAAGCTACCGCGGCCCCGGTTTGAAGTTAACATTTTAATTTTTCCCGAATAAGTTTATTAAAAACGTATTGACCTTTTTGTTACACTATATTTTACCATCTTTGCGGCAACTTCATAATTCCTTCCTACCAAAAGTTTCTAGGAATGAATCTGACATGTGTCTCGTGTAGATTTACTAGCATTTTCCACTAAGAAAAATGTATAAGAATCGAAATAAATGGAAATCCCGAGGGGCAATATTTCCCCCTCGGGGTCATATCTTGTTTTGGATGTGAACAGGCTTCATGACTACGATGTCCCCACGAGATCTTGCCGTCCAACCGGTCTGGTGGTAAAGGTGTTAAGCCTCTAGATCGGAAGGTCTGACTCGAATCCGGGTCAGTGCATAGATGTTTGTAAGCGTATGGTGTAGAGACAGCTGGTGCACCTTAAACATGCCGTGGCCAAAAGTCGTCACGTTGGGTTGGTATGGTATGGAGGTTTAGACAGTGGGGTGACAGCTCAAGGGTTGCCTCGTCATCTGACTGGTTCAAAATTACTTGGTGTTTTCCTTGGATCTTTCCCTTAGGGGATTGATCCCGGTCGTCGTCAACAGCCCGTTGTGTTTCTCTGGTATGACGTCAATTTATAAAATTACCAAAAAAAATTACCTAGTGATCTTTTTTTCTCATGGGGTAATTGGTAATTTTAGTTAACGTCGTACTAGAGCAACACAACAGGCTATTGACGACGGTCCGGGATCAATCCCTTAAGGGAAAGGACCGAGGACAACACCTCGTAATTTTCAACCACGGTCAGATGACGAAGCAACACCTGAGCTGGCACCCCACTCTCCAAACTTCCACACCAACCCAACGGGATTTTTCTCATGGGGATGGATGCCTCTGGTACAACACGGGAATCGCGATGCCAGTTTGCCCAAACGGTCTTTCTCTAGTTTTGTCTTCATCTTTTCCTTTGGGTAGCCCGGTTGGAAGAGCATCGGATTAACAACCGGAGGGTTGCGATTTCGAATCCAGCCAATTACAGTCGTGTACAAAGGGGACTGGTGAACGTTAAATCTGTCGTGGCCAAAAGTTTTCACGTTGGGTTGGTGTGGAGAGTGAAGTGCCAGCTCAGATGTTGCCTCGTCATCGGACTGTGGTTGAAAATGACGTATTGCTGTCCTCAAAACTTTCCCTTTGGGATTGATTCCGGACCGTCGTCAATTTACAGTTGTGTTGCTCCAGTACGATGTTAATTAAAAATACCTACCTGCCATCCTTTCTTTTCACAATAGCTTGACGTTTTCCGCGTTGTGTTTGGCCAAATAAAGCCTCCTTGTGCCATAAAACCGAAAATCAACCAACCGAGGGCGCAGTGTCTGGCGAATACGGCGGATGATTCGAGATAGTCAAGCTGTAAGTTTTCGCCTAGTCACGAAAGAAACATAATGGTGGAAGATTACGGCCTTTTCTGTTCACTAATTCAGGGTTGTTTTCGTCGAGTGATGCTTTCAATCCGTCTAATTGGGAACAGTACAGGTGGGAATGAATTGTTTGCTTTAGTGAAAGGATCCTGAATGCTCCTCTCTTCCAATCCCCTTATGTACACACACTTTCCTCTTTACACGTTGACTGCCGACCAACCGGTATAGTGGTTAAAGTGTTAGCTTCTAGATCGAAAGGTTCCTGGTTCGAATCCGGGTCCGGGCATGGATGTTTGTAAACGTATGATGTAGAGGCGGCAGGTGAACCTTAAATCTGTGGTGGCCGAAAGTCCTCCCGTTGGGTTGCAGTGGAAGTTTGGAGAGTGGAGTGCCAGCTCAGGTGTTACTTCGTCATATGACCGTGTTTCAAAATTACGAGATGTCGTCCTCGGATCTTTCCCTTAAGGGACTGATCCCGGACCGTCGTCAATAGCCCGTTGTGTTGCTCTAGTAGGACGTTAATTAAAATTACCAATTACACGTTGACTGACCGTTGCGATTGTTCATGTTGGTAGGTATAGGTTTTTGATTAACGTCGCACTGCAACAAAACAGCGGGCTATTGGCGACAGTTCGAGACGAACCTGCTTGGGGATATATCCAAACACAACACGTAATTTTGAACCACAGTAGGATGACAAGGC
This sequence comes from Metellina segmentata, assembly GCA_947359465.1. Taxonomy (NCBI): domain Eukaryota; kingdom Metazoa; phylum Arthropoda; class Arachnida; order Araneae; family Tetragnathidae; genus Metellina; species Metellina segmentata. The sequence goes on along the minus strand of OX375876.1, from coordinate 29,945,205 downwards.
CACACCTGTGCTGGCATCCCACTCTCTAAGCTTCCACACCACGCCAATGTGAGGACATTTGAGGCCATGATATATTTAACGCGCACAAGACAACTTTGTATACGACGGTCTTTTGCTGAATTCTAACTTTCAACCCTAAGGTTGCTAGTCCGTTACTCTTCCATTCCGATCTTTCTCTTAAGGGATTGATCCCGGACCGTCGTCAATAGCCCGTTGTGTTGCTCTAGTACGACGTTAACTAAAATTACCATTACCAATACCGTTACTCTTCCAACCGCGCTCGCTACCTCATCTCTTATTGAGGTATGGTGTAGAGGCGGCTGGTGCATCTTAAATCTGTCGTGGCCGAAAGTCCTCACGTTGGGTTGGCGTGGAAGTTTGGAGAGTGGGGTGCCAGCTCAGGTGTTGCTTCGTCATCTGACCGTGGTTCAAAATTACGAGGTGTTGTCCTCGGATCTTTCCCTCGAGGGACTGATCCCGGACCGTCGTCAATATCCCGTTGTGTTGCTCTAGCACGACGTTAACTAAAAAATTACCACAAAAAAAATTACTCTCATTGAGGTAATGAAATGTTGTTCCTTTTCCATACTCCTTGATCTCTTGCGTCCTTACTAACCTCACAGTTTAGTTTTTGTTATGTTTGAATTAAGAAACAAGCTTTTTTGTTCAACCCAATACTTTAAGAAAATCGTAAAAAGAGTGATCAATCTTAAACAAAATTGATACATCTTAAAGAGCGAGATATGTCGTAAAGAAGAGTGATAGATCATAATAAAGCGCGATATATCGTTGTACGATGTTAGGAGGTGTTGCTGTATTTATACGTAATGTGCCCAACTCGTCAATTCAAAATGAACCAAATGGGGAGATGCGTTTTTAGCTAATCTGATAGGATGAATAGATTTTACATGGCGTGTGAGTAAAACAATGACTCTTTGGATTGGAGCTAATGCATATTTTTCATGTTTACTTTGTAGCGAAATATAACATAAGTGTATCATAATTTTTTTTTCAGAGTTTCAAACACGAATAATATTTACTGAACTCCCACAAAATGCCGAACCTGTTTAATAATTTATTTGTATTAATTGTGCAGTATTCGGAACTTTTTAAGTTTCGCTTTTAATTACTTCGAGGCATTCATAAATCCCCTTGTAGCAAAATTGTATATAAGCCCATTACAAATGAAATATTTATGCATAGAAAAATACTTAAGGAAACAAGTTTTGAAAAGATATGTTACTTTGAATGGGGGAATCCACGATTGTGTTGTTCCTTACGCGGAAGCAATATTTTATAAGATCATAATAAGTACAAACGAGCAGCAAAGACGAATTCATACTGAAAGAGAAGCACAACTGAATAATTCATCTTGTTTACATAAAATGAGCATTAGCGTACTCCGATAATCTTCTGATTTATTATTCAAGAATGTAAAAAATTAGGGTTCTCTATCGCTAAATAAGACTAAGTTTTTTAATGCAAATTATCGAATCTCATGTCAAACGACACTGCGGCGATTGCCATTTTCCCCCGAACTAATAATAAATTTATTCCTTTAGTAAATACTTTGTGAAATGCGCGCATGGTTCTTTCGGGGAACGCAAGGGAACTTGTTATAAATCTTAATTTAAATTTATTGAAAAACATTGTCATGAGCTAAGTATATGGGTATCTTGGTGGTGGAAAAATTCCACTGAAAAGAGTTGTGTTGTTACATGAATTTCATGATGGAATTAATATGTAAGGCACATGGATTTTGGACTGTAATATTAAAAGGCATATTTGTTTAAAAAAAACTATGTAATTATTTATTAGTAATAATACACTAGTAATTATTAGTGAAGTTGTTCGTAAAGTTAAATTGTCAGTCTCAGATCAAACTAAACCTTATATTTAATATAACAGTTCTCTAATAACTTATGTTTGAAACTATAAAGGCTTGGAAGTTCTGTACTGTCTCCTTGCATAACACAAAAGTATACAGCACATAGTATTTTCACACTCCATTGAGCCGATGATTTCTTAAGCTTAATCATAAGCCAAGTGACTTTGATCATGAATCTGTAACCACTGGTGTCACGTACTCCATTTTTCATGAAATTTGTTATTTCAAGGTGTTTTCTTGGATACAGAAAATTTGGTTATTTACACATTTTTAGAGGAAAATATACATATTAAAATTTATTTATTTCGGATAAATTATGAGAATTTATGCACCTTATATCTCAATTATATCAAATTATTAATTTTGATATGTTGATATCTTATTAAATATTATCTACAGATTACACCTCACATATTTTCTGAAATAACCACAATTTGTCATAGAAGTTTCAAATATCTAGAATAAATGTATTAATCATTCTGAGGTTCTATTGTTTAACGGTTTTACTTAGGAATAACAAAACATAACGTTGATCGTTTCATATTTGTTTTGACCGATTACCTTTGATCAAAATGTAAACGAATGAAATTATCTTAATTTTTTAAACTTTTTATTCCAATTTTTCAGAAACTTTATAAAAATAAGAGTCTTTCCTTTTTAATAATTCAATAATTAGAGATAATCTCTTTGAATTTTAAGAGGAAATATACTGACACCATTTTAATTACCATTCACATGCAATTTAAACTTGTAAAAATATTTTTTTAAAGTTTTAGATTAAAGTATACAAGTTGAATTACTTACCTTTAATTTTGTGAATTATATATGGTAAATATGCAACTTGTTAACCTTTTTCTAGTTTATAACTGCAGACACACTCAATGTCTTCGATAAATACCTTAAAATTTAATAAAAGGCTAAATTAATTTAAGAAAAAAATAAACGCAACTGCATTGTATTAGATTTTTAAATAATAAAATTACCTTAACTATTAAATGTTTACATTTCTTCTCAATCATTTTTATATTTAACTTGCAAAATACCCGACCTTACTCGGTTTGAATTGATTTACTCTTTATTGAATAGATAGTCAAATTATATAATGACTTACGTTTTTTGTAGAATAAAAATTTATTTGAATACCTTTCGCCATCTTTATAATTTCTACATCTTACTTTGGACACAAATCCTACACATGCATATCCATTCACGTAATGCATTTCACATACATCGCACCCTTGCTGTATGACAAAGCTACAAAATGACGAAAGGTGACACTAAGGTTACTACTACAAAAGACGGTTTTGAGGGAGATTTGGAATTCCCTTTCTTAGGTTCTCAACTCAATTAATAAAAATTATGATTAACGGCGAGTGCTCTCGCACTCATAATCAACGAAATAATATTTTTTTACTTGTGGCACTCTTGCATCCGGTATGTGACATAGTGAAATTTTGCAATCTTCTCCTGTCATTATGACAACGAATTTTTTAATGTTTGAAAAGTTCTAGTTCGGATTTTTTAAACATTTTTATTCTTTCAAAAACGCCATTATTCTTTAAACAACGGCATTATTCTTTCAATAACGGCATTATTCTTTTAATAATGGCATAACTACATTTAAAATTTACTGAAAATTTATTCTAACTTACCTGCCATTTTTACGTCGAATACTTTGTGGTGCTGTTGCGTGTAATGAGAAGGAAAACACTTTTATTAAAATAATAAATATTTAAAACAGAAAACAGCGAAACAAAACAAAATAAAAGATGTCGGAAAAAATTGTTCTAAAGATATTAATTTGTGATTCATTTTTATCTCTTGATCTCGCATAGTTGCCACAACTTGCAACTAAAAGTGCACAAAATTTAGAAATGTGAAATTAATTTAGAGCGAAAGAAACAGAAAATATCACTGCTCGCACGATCTTGTTCATTCCCGTTCGTTGAAAAATATCTTTTGTTCCAAATATTCGGAAATCGTTTTCATTGCGCAAAGAACAAAAATAAGTCTCGAAATAAATGAAATATCAGATCTGAAATTCCATAAAAAAATAATTTTTTGAAGAATAATTACTTTTTTAGCAGCATTGGTAATGCAATCGAAGTAATCGTAATATTCAATATACATTTCAATTTTTCCAATACTACCAAATTATGGTTGATTTAAATATACGTACCCAGGTGTTTTAACATGAAACTCAACTAAATATAACAACAAAGAAATGTTTAATATTGCATTCACTTAACTAATAAATAATGTATAAAATAAACTACATTGCAATCAAATATCTGGAAACGAATTCATGTGATGCCTGTGCAAACACACAAACACAAAATCGAACATAGAACAGAAAGACGTACAGACAGACTTTCGCAACCAATTCCACTTACTAAATGAAGATAAGTACTCACTGTATGCAAATTTTCATGAAAATATATTAAACCGTGTGGACGTGTATAGGGCACAACATACAGACAGACACCAAACATAAAAGAAGCGGATTCGGCATCAGTAGGGTCCAAAACGGATAGAAAACTTGAAATGGGTCGAAAATATTCAATGTTGAAACAAACACTCCATTCTTATTTATATAGATTCGTGTATGATGAAACTAACAGCATCCACGTTCAGAGTTCGTTCCACTGAAAATGGACTAAACATTATTACTAATTGAATGTAGTTATTTACTATATATTCATCAACACAGGATTAGTATAAATATCTACATTTTATCTTGATTTTTACTAAGGGCGTACACATTCGGTAAAAAAAAATTGGGCGTGCATGTCAGGAATTCTCAACGGAATGTATATCTGCAGAAAATAGGTTATTTCTTTCCTGTCTTCAGACCTATCTGTAGCCATGAAAATTGGCACACAGGTAGTCCTAAAAGTTCCCCTCGAAGTCCCAATTTTAAAATCTAAACTTGGGTTTCCTGCAATAAATAGTCACGAACAAGGAAACGCGTTCTACAGGGTTTGTGTATTTGAGTTATAAGGGAAATGTCGCGGCCATACTTTAGCCGTTGCGGTAGGAAACATATTCTACAAGGTTAATTGTATTTGAGTTAACACAGGGAAAGGTCGCGGTCATATTTAAAACCCGAGCATTATTCAGCTAGTGAAATATAAAAGGAAAAATGTTATAGTTTGAACCAGCCTGCAATTTTGAATTAGTATGTATATTCGTGAAAAAATAACCTTCTCTCCAATTTATAATTGCACTATTAGTATTTTTCGCGTGTCTGGAAAGAAATGGGATTGAAATGTGCCATTTTATAGTTTCAGAAATCGACAGTTTAATAAAATTTTTCTATAATTTTCAGAATAATTATATGACCAGTTATTAACCTACACACTTTTTGCACCTACACTTTCCCCGCATTAGTTGCATTCGAATTGATTCGAATTGTTTATTTCCTGTATAAATACCAGAATACTCGATTATTGATAGACTCGACTCGTTTAAATGAGAAATATAAGGAAATGGTAAATTTCTGGTAGGTAGTGGGTGACATGCTGGTTCACTCTCTACCTAGTCTTAAACGTATAGAATAAAGACAAAGGGTTAAATCGTGTTAGTATACAGAAATGATTTTTTAAATATGATAGTATAAGTTTTATTAAATAATGCGAGAAACTAATTTATATTTTTAAAAATGATTTATGCCATAGAGAATTTATATAAGTTCATTTTCGACTAAATGCATTGTAGTGGTTTACAGCAGACGAGAGAGCAAAATGGTATGGAATCATATTCAATATTAATTTATATTCAATTTGTTTCATTTCAGGTAGGAAGTCGATTCCAAAACATCTAGAACTATCCAAGACAATCTTCAGAATTCAAAGTGTATTACATCGGAGAGTCCAAAGAACTGCCCCGAAAGAAATGATATCCAAATATACTACAAAATGTTAAAAGTAGTTTTCGCCCAGTGATAATTCAATCCATTTCCTGTGAGTTTTAAAGGGCGTTGTACTAAAATTGAATGTGATATTGGATTATAAGAACTAGTGATTCAGCAGCATTGAAAATAAACAACAGACTAGCATAATGAATGGCTGTTGTTACCTTAATAGTAAAATACTATTGGTGAAAACGTCAGAGCTAACTGGATGATAAGTTCTCCCGTTTCTACAAAATTGCCGTTTTCATTCCATACAAGTATTTTCTATCCCATTGTATTAAAGTTTGCTCAAATTTTTATGAAATCAAAGCATGCTCAACTATTTCCTATTAGAAATGATTAAAAAATGTTATATTTATATGTAAATATATTCGAAGAAGAAATATATGAAAAACTTTACAAACACTTTCCTTATTAATGCACCTTGGTAGTAAAATGTTTTATGGAGTTTAAGGCACGCTTTCTATAGTCTAGATGCATCGTATCTTGATAAACACTTACTCTTGACAAACCCATTCTGTACTTAAGGGAACGTGTAGATTCTTAGAACTTTCACTATCCATCTTATTCGAAACGACGCTCATCTAAGACATTTAGTCTCTTGAATTAGGAGGTTTCATTTCATCTCAATTTTTAATTCTGGAGAGCATAATTACTGCCATAAAACTTGTCATTGCCTGTATACAGGGTTTGAGGCTCAGGATTGATTACTACAGAGAAATCGTTTCAAAGACATCTCATTAAACGAGTGCTAAACGTTGTAGCACTGCCAAATGAAACTCGGAACATCGCAACTTTTCAGAGATTTTGTTGTACTCCTTTGGCAATAACCGAAGACCATCGGATACATCTTTCTGATCCCGATTCCGTTGTCGAAGAGAATTGATAAATCGTGCTAATAACAGACAAGAACAGGGTGTTAATATCCCATATGGTGGACTCGTGAACTTTAAGAGTTCCTTGGACTTGTGGATTTATTTCGATTCAATTGCTTCTATTGCGGAAGTCGAGTCAAACTTAACCCTTAATTAATTTATTAATTAATCGTAACACGTGTTGGGACATCTTTTCAGTCACTGCGCAGACCGTGTTTCAGTCGATTGTGGACTTCAGTACTCAGTCTCAGTACTCCAAGTGCTTGGATTTATTTTCACAGAACCCAAAATGGTTGAAACACAACGGGAAAGTTTGAGAAGATTCTTGAATCTGTGGTGACAAATATGCGGCTCAAATGAAGGACACAGTACTCGAGAGTTCTTTCCTGCAGCGCATGTGGTCAAACAGAAGGCTGGAGCTCGGTTCCCTGTACTAGGAAGGGTCCAAAGATGCCCCTGATTTCGTATCACAATCAGATTGAGACGCAGATCGAGAACTTTGTCGAGAATTTCAAAAAGAACGGCTCCGTTCTGATCAGCACTTTAAATGTGGAGTCGTACGGGAACACTAGGACGCAGTGGACGCCGTCTGACGAGAGTGCCACTGACTACCCGAGGACCCCCGCCGGTTGCTCGTCCTACGACTCCAGTGGATCCGATTCTTGCTCCTACGGAGAGGCTGGCAACAGCGACAACGGTGAGTTGCGTGTTCTATAATTCTTTGCTTGCATACAAGTCTCTATCTCAGCACGACTATGTGAAATTGGGAAAAACTTATAGAAGCGGTATCCCAACACCGTAAGGGCTGCAGCAGCCTGGTTGGAAGTGTAACGTCGGGGAGCAGAAAGTGCTTAAAACTGCCACGTACGTCGCAGAGCAAACAGGGTCTTTGCAGAACAATTTTTATTAATTTTATAAAATTTGGAAAAAAGTTTTGGAAAATTTGGAAATATATATATATATAATTTTGGAAAATTTTATAAATTTTTTGGAAAATTTTATAAATTTTTTGGAAAATTTTATAAATTTTTTGGAAAATTTTATAAATTTTTTGGAAAATTTTATAAATTTTTTGGAAAATTTTATAAATTTTTTGGAAAATTTTATAAATTTTTTGGAAAATTTTATAAATTTTTTGGAAAATTTTATAAATTTTTTGGAAAATTTTATAAATTTTTTGGAAATTTTTTCTATTAGACGTTACGATGTTCAGCAGTGCAAATCGCGCTCCTTGCCACACCTTTTTTCTTTTCTAGCTATGGCACAACCTCCCTACACCACCCAAATTACCACAGACACTTTATAAGCAACACATCTTCTATGTCAATGACAAAATATTTAACTTCAAAAGTTATCGACAGAGTTGCAAATTCTTGAAGTATGCTTTGGTTTTAAATAAAGTAAGAGTAAATTAATTTTGATGTTTTATTATAAATATGTAATACATATTTAGCCGATAATTGTGTTTTACGTCTATTTTTGATTTTACGGCAGTTTTCAAAATTTGGTCAAAATGCCTACAGAACAATTGCAATATATTTCAGTATATTTCCTCTTAAAATTCAAAGAGATTATCTCTAATTATTGAATTATTAAAAAGGAAAGACTCTCTTATAATTCTGCACCTGGGGAGTAACGGATTGACAACAAGAGGGTTTCGAGTTCGAATCCAACCAAAAACCGTCGTGTAAAAAGGGAGCTGTTGCACCAAATCTGTCGTGGTCTCAAATGTGGAAATCTGTAGAGGGGTATTAGCTCACATGTGTAACCACGTTATCTGACGGTGGTTCAAAATTACGGGTATTGTACTCGGATCATTTCCTTCGAGGGTTGATCCCGGACCGTCAGCAATAGCCCGTTGTATTATTCTAGTGCGACGTTAATTAAATATCTACCTACCAAAACCATACATTCCTAGGTGTTGCACTGAGGGGCACATCCCCTTTAGGTTTGTATGGGATTCACGAACTCACCATGGGGTTAACAATCTTTAGTAAACTCGGAGCCGAGCTCCTGGGGTACTCAAGCGATCTTTTTCTGATTTCATTGCACTGCTCTATTCCCAAATCCTTATTTTCTCCCCGTTCAAGACATTTTTTACTTGAATCTGTTTTGTATGTGACGTAGCTTTGTAAAATATGGCCCCGGTGCCTTAAACCTTTAAGACAAACCAACTAACCTATACGAATTCCACTTTTTTGTCAAAAGTTAGCTTATTGCCGAACACAATTCATCACTGCCATCTAAATAACTATAAACGGAGAAACATTAAAAAGACATTTATACTATGTGAACTTATTGTAAGACTAATGAGTATTCTCAAGATCTTCAAAGTTTTAAAATTTCGAATTGCAACGTATTAAAAAAAAATCTAGCTTTAAAAATAAGAATTGTTTCATAAATTTTAGTGATCCCCTCCCCCCCCCCCAAAAAAAATGTAGTGTTTAAGGTTTAAGGTTAATCTACGAGTTATTTGCAAATATTTAATGTTGTACGTTTTATTACCACCCGTTTACTGACAAGATTTTGTTTCCTTTTGAAGACTGTTCATGCTGAAACAACAATTGTTTAATTTAACTTTGGTTAGTATACGATTAAATCTTTTACATTTGATCTATCTTACAAATATGAACTTTTTCGGAACGAAATTCAAGTGTTAAATGCGACACTTATTTTGAGACGGGTATAGTATTAATTTCTTCATAGGATTTAACTGAATAAAATAGGCAAGTTTTAGGCATAACATATATGACATAAAAACACCAAAGAAATACATCTCAACATAAATTCAAATATGAATAAATAAGTAATAGGGCTACAAAATCTTTCACAGCTGGAGTTTTCTTCCTGGTTGTTGGTTTTTTACCTACGTGTGTCTATCAGTGGAGAAACGGCTTTTACAGAGACTAAATACCAGCTGAATGCAGCTGTTCCTTGTCATTTCATATCGCTGAAAGTTACTTTCGCGTGAGAATATCCACTTCGCTTTCTCTAATAGTACGGGACATTAAAATTGCAACAGTTGATTGCAGTTTAAGTGTGACATGGATTATTCAGTACTTTTGACTAATCGTTTCAGCGTTAAGTATTTGATTGAAACATACCCCAGTATTTTATTCTGTTATTTACAGATAAGATATTTTAAGAAGATTTTATGCTACATTAAAAACATTATAACCTCTTGTATTTAAGTTGCAGTTTTCAAAAAGGTCACTGAAATAATTAAGCTTTTAAACGAGTTGTTAAATAAATTAACTGAAATGAATGAGTTATTCAAATGAATAATCTCGTGTCCCCAGCAATATTCAAAATATATATTAGGGTTATTAGCTTCTTAATTAATTAAAAAATAATATTTAGATTCGAAAAATCTTCAAAACGCAGATATACTAAGAGGCGATAAATTTATTCACTTGGGGATGTATGCATATAAAAATACGAAATAAAATTTGTAAAAACAACTCTATGCCAAGGATAATCAAATTTGAAAAATATTCCTTCCCATATCAAATTTGTTCCATCAAATAAATATTTACTCCAAACATTTTTCGGCATAATTTGGTTATGCATGAAATTGGATGGTATTTAATGTAAGCTATTGTAAATGAAAAATGAAAAATTATTCTAGAAAATGTATATGTATATCAGCTGAAATTGAACAATATCCCTTTTCAAAATGTTTTCTGCCGCGGAATTCTTTTGGCCGAAATATTCCTTCCCTTTGCGAATGGAGGGCTTAGCTTGATATGTATTTTTATCGTAAAAATCTTTCAAAAATCGATCTTAAGAATCTGGGTGAAATATAAAGCGCTTAACTTTTATAATATATTCCAGAACTTGAAATATGGGTTTTGACTATATAAGCAGTACAAATATAGCATTCCGTATTTCTTTCTAGAGTTTTTTTTCTCAAACTATTATCACTTGCTTTTAAAGACAATATATTTTTAATTTGTGCAATGCAACTGGGTGATGTGCTGTGTTAACCTATGAAATTTTCATCAAGAGCCTTTAAAAACACGAGTAGTAATTTTAATTATGTGTTTGAAATTATACAGCATCAATGGTTGTGGGTAAAGTGTTAATTTGACTAGATTGTGTCGTATTTAAAAATATTTCTCATGTTTATATTTCCTTTGAAATTGATGCACCAAGTCTTTTGAAGTCAAGTCATTTTTAATCTCCTTCCGTTGCATCATTGATTCCTAGGATATATAGTCTAATTTCACCCATTCGCGCGTTCAGCTACAATGTTATGATGTTTTAGATGTTTAAGATTGTTAAAACATATTTTTTCAAAATAACTCAACACCTATTTATTATTTTCCAAATCTCCTCAATTATCGATTTTACCTCTTTGCTTTTAAAGTCCAGTTCTTACCCAGGCTTTTAAAGCTAGTATCATGCATAATATTTTAATTATTTTTTTAATAAAATCTTTTTAAATTATCGATTAATATGAAGATACACAATCTCCTGTTATTTTTCAGAAAACATATTTCAACCTTAGTATTTTGATTTCAAAAAGGTAGCGGAAAGTGACCCAATTGGAGATACTTTAAAAAAAATTGTGTTGGTGACTAATAAAAAAATTAGCAAACATCTTTTTGATTTTTAACACTGTCACTAAAGCTGCTTCAAAATGTTGATGTTTTATTTTGGCAAAAAAAATTGCATATATACGCAAAAAAAGTGTTATTTTATTCAATTAAAAAAAATTGAGAAACCAAGCTTTCTTAATATGATATTGTGCAGTCACAATAACAAAGAAATACAAGCATGACAAAAAAATAATCTATTTAATATAAAACGTATTTACTTAGTGTATTTATCGCTGTAAAAACCTTTCAACTAACTTAACAATTTACCTTACACGTCTAAAGACCTGTCAAAAAAATCTTCCAACCTACCTCGTTAATTCAAAGTGGCTCAAAATTACGTGGTGTTGTCTTCGGAACTTTTCTTTCTGGTTTGATTCCGGACAGTTACCAATAGCTCGTTGTATTTCTCCAGTGCGACGTTAATGAAAATACCTTCCTGATTTGTGAATATAAATGACTTATTTTTGTTTGTTAGAAGATTTGAATATTTAATCTATTTTTATTCAATTTTTATTTCGCCTCTGTATTGATGTAGGGTATCCATTTTTGAATTCTGCTCCATTAACCCTAATCGATCCGTATCGTATAATTGAACACTATTTTAGCATTCTATTGATATAATAGCAAAATATATTGCACGTATAACTGTCCATAGAATGAAAAACGCGTCCTAGTTTCACGAAGTATTCCAGAAAAAGCCGGTCGCCCAACATTTCCCGAGGTCTCGCAACACGACGCGTCAAAATTGAAAAACAAAAACGCCAAGTGGTTATTTCCCCCCAAGTGCCGCACAATGCGCCGTTAGGGGAGCGTTAAAACGTCTCCGTTTCATTAGCCCCGGCAACTTTATGAAAGTTTAATTAAGAAACATAGTCCTCTGGAAGTAAGTGATGGTGTAAATGCGGTGGAGCGGCAATTCTTTTCGTGCAGTTAGTGAAAAGTGGCGGGGAAAAAGTTTCTCGCTTTCAAAAGCGCAAAGAAGTCGCGAACTTACACTAAGTACGCTCCACCTTTTTCCAGTAGCTGACGCCGCTACTGGCCTTAACACAAACCATTAACTAGGGATTTTTCTTTTATTGCGCCTGCGAAATATTTCTCATCGGAGCGCCGCCCTGCACGACGTCGTCATACGCCGGGGATTCCGGGCTACCACATCATATCAACATCCATCCCTTGGCCACTTTCAATTCCACTCAGTTCACCATGACTTATTCAATGGCTGAGGCACATTGCAAAGAAACTAGTAGTCGCCTCATTGAGGGTGGTGGTGAGATTGTTCTCCAGTAGATTCCTAGTCAGTGTGGGATAAAGGGTAACGAGGAAGCTGACATATTAGCTAAATCAGCCATTTCCCTGCCCTAGTATTCTCCACTTCTCCCTTTGTGGAACTTCAGGACTTAGATAAAATATCAGTTCAAGAAACAAAGGAAACTACAGTATCGGAGGGATATCCAGGGAAAATTGGGATTGCCTACTGAGTACTAAGGGAAGAATCCCTACTTAACTACCAAGAAGGATGGGAGTGGCCTGTTTTCGCTTATTAACCGGTAATGGTAATTTTAGCTAACGTCGTACTAGAGCAACATAACGGGCTATTGACGACGGTCGTGGATCATTCCCTTAAGGGAAAGATACGAGGACAACACCTCGTAATTTTGAACCACGGTCAGATGACGCTTATTAACCGGACACAACTATCTTCAGCACCATTTACATAGGATTGGTGTGACTACCTCCCCGATCTGTCCGCTTTGTTGCGATGGTCCTATGAACAGACATCACCTTGCGGAGTGCTCTAATTTACAGGACATTGACATTAGGGATACTTTTCCCCAAGGACATTGTTTGCTCTATTGGACGGCAGGACAGCGCATGGCCGAGAGGCCTTGAGCTGGGCGTAGGATAAAAAAAAAGTTCACCATGACTGGAAATGATTTACTCTCATTGGGAAGCTAGAGATGTATCTCCTTAGAGTTTTTTTACCCTCTAAGTGGGTTTGATTAGATATCTCGTCCATCAATATCTCTCCAATTTTGCTAGTGACTAGATACCACGTCCATCAAGATTTGACCAAGTTTTCCGATCACAATACGTCTCGTCCATCAAGATATAACAGATTTTGCTAATGATGAGATACCTCGCTCATCAAGATACGGTCAGTTTTTTTATGATGACGAGATTCAGATCAGGTTAGCTTTCGTCTAATGACGAGATATCTCGTTTTATACCATTTTTTTAACTGGGCAGTTTTGCTGATGAACAAGATACCTTGCCCGTCTTAATTTGATCAATTTTGCTGATGACAATACATATCGTTCATAAGGATGTGACCAATTTTGCTGCTGACGAGGTATCTTGTCATCAATATATTGCTGGTTTTTTATGATGGCGAGATCAAGATCTGAACATCTTTCTTCTAATGACGAGGTATCTCGTGTTATCAAGACATGGACAATTTTGCTATTGAACGAGATACCTCTCCTATCATGATGTGACCAATTTACTGATGATAATGCAGATTACGAGGTCAAACATGAGTTCGTACCCAATTTTCCAAACTTAGATATGCATTGTCGGAAAATGAAATCCCAACTCCAAGGAGTTGTGCTAGATAAAAGAGATTTGAGAGGCGTGTTTGAACATCTGAAAGATGATGCCTATTAAAATTTGGCACTATACGAATAAGATTGGCGCTAGTAGCGCCATTATGAACATGCAAATCATGCTTTCTTTAAAAACGCGATGTAAACTTCATGAGTGTTATTTATCAACCGGATTGGACGTTGTGAGCTATATTTAAGTCGAGAATGCCTTTAAAGAGAAGAATAAGTCATCAGCAGCTTACTGAGTTTGAACAAACCGTATAATAGGGCTACGAGAAGGTGGATTTTCTTTTAGCGATATTACAGAAACACTTTGCATTGATGTATCCACTGTGCATGATTGGTGGCAGCAGTGGTGAGGGGAAGGCGCGGTCTCAAGAAGACTAGGGTCCGTTCGCACACAGGTCACTACTGAGAGGGTTGTTTTCCAACATGATAACGCTTGTCCGCATACCGTAGCTGTCACCCAACGTGCTCTACAGAGTGTCGACATGTTGCATTGGCCTGCGAGATCACCAGCTCTTTCTCTCATCGAGCCCGTATGAAACACTATTGGACTACAAATCCAGCTTCATCCAGAACCAGTACTGAACGTTGCTGATTTGACTGACCAAATACAATAGGTATATGGATCATATGGATATGATATCTCAAATTCTAATTTGTGTTGAAAGACAATTCCCGCTGAAAATTACTCCTAATATTATCCTTCATGTTTTGAACCACCATCAAGTTACTAGAAATAATGTTTTTTTTTTAAACACATTTTTGCACCTAAGAATTATAGTGGTTAAGGTGTTAGCCTCTAGATCGGAAGGTTCCTGGTTCGAATCCGGGTTCGGGGCATGGATGTTTCTAAACGTATGGTGCAGAGGCGGCTGGTGCACTTTAAATCTGTCGTAGACGAAAACCCTTACGTTGGGTTAGTGTGGAAGTTTGGTGAGAGGGGGGGGGCAGCTCAGGTGTTGCCTCGTCATCTGACCATGGTACAAAATTACGAGGTGTTGTCCTCGGATGTTTCCCTTAAGCTTCCCGGGATTGATCCCGGACCGTCATCTATAGCCCGTTGTGTTGCTCTAATATGACGTTTACTCAAATTACCATAACCATTACATTCACTTAAGAATATTATAAAAGCTAGATTTTTTCAACAGTTAAAAATTGATTAAAAATTAATTTCTTAAGTAATAACTTTGACTGAGATTTAAAGCAGTCACTGTATTATATAGATTCTCATGATACAAAAATAAAGATAAATTCATTGTTGAGTTATTACTGTTTGATGGTAATTGTAAATATTAATTAACATCGTACTAGAGCAACACAATGGGCTACCGACGACGGTCCGGGATCAATCCCCAAGGGAAAGATCCGTGGATAACACCACGTAATTTTGAACCACGGTCAGATGTATCATTGCTCGAAAAAGCATTCATTTGCAAAAGCACAGTTCAGAAATTATATTAAAAGTTTAGAAACATGTTTTACACTACATGACGACAGTACCTCACAAAACTCCTTGTAAATATTCGAAGTATTTTTTTTTTGGTAGTTACAAGATTTTGGTATCGTTTGAAATCTAAGGAGTTGGGAAAATACTTCGAATTAATAAAAATATATTGATATCCTGGTTGATTTTGATGATTTCTAGTGTGTGCATACATCGACATGCCTACCGAACCACTTCGGTTTGGCGATCAAAATCCACGACTCCGCCAACCGAGCGCCAAGCGAAGCACGCCGCGGCGTCATCACGCGAGGAGCAAATCTCCGGCAGCCGCTGTTTCAAGAGTCGGCCGTAGCTCTAGAAAAGCGCTCTCTCTTCCAGGCATCGCTCTCTTCATTTCACTTCCGCTACGCAGAAATCAATTTCTCCGTCTTCGGTTCCACACTCGCGTCGGGACTCTCCAAGTGACGGCGCTGCACTGCGGCGGCGGCGATGCCAGATCCCTGCCTCCAAAGGAAAGAAGAAATGCCAGACGAGAGACGGCGGTGTTCGAGAAGACTTTTGCGTGCCGACCCCCTCCTCCTCCTTAGACGTAGTTGATGTTTTGCCCCTCCCCCATGTCTTAGAACGGATGCCTGCTTTGGAAGAAAGTCCGAATTTGGATAGACTCCTTGTTGTGTTTTGATTGAACTTAAACGGGAATAGAACTGTAGGACTTGAAGAGTTTCTCGCAACTGTGTGACACTTAATTCTTTTGAAAATACTGTCAGTGTTTCTTTTGTCAAAAAGCGCAGTGGAATGTGTAATGTGATGGTTGGCAACGTTTGGATTAATTCAAATAATTCGCAACAAGTCGATAGAAAAAAAAATCAACTTGAAGTTTCTAAGATCAGATGCAACCTTAAAGTGGCGAAATTCTTAATTTTCTGGTTTGGTCTTTAGTTTTGAATCAAATAATCTCGAAAGCAGATAAATCTTAATGTAAATACCATGTTGTCATGTACCATTTTTGTTTCGCGTAGTAGAAAAATTGCATACACATAGAAAACGATAGAACGTTTAATTTTACTATTAATGGAACAAACGTTTGATGAAGCATCAATCAATTTTGATACTGCAATATTTTATGCGAAATTTTTTGCTTGAAATTGTACCTGCAATTCGCGTTTCCATATGAATACTTGAAAGTTGGACTTTTATATTGATCTATTAAACATAAAATTCTTGAATAAATTCCATAATTTCATTGCAATTCGGTGTGCCTCTATTGAAAAACTTTTGATATTTCATTGCTAAATTCTGTAACCGTGATATGTAGCGTAAAAATTTATATTTTGGAAACAAAAACGCCGTTGCTCAAGTCTTAAGTTCCTTTTTGACAGAATTTTCGAAGCATTTTTCGTAACGTAAAATTTTAGAATTTGATTGCTGGATTAATCAACAACGTTTAAACTATAAGTGAACACTTGGACAAGGAACATCAGTTCTTCAAAGTCTAGACTCGTCTTTTTGGACTTTTACTTGAGAGCAAAAGAGCATTTTACTTCAAAACTATATGGTTATCAAAGTAAACTTGAACTTCTACCTTAGATCACGACTATATAAAGCTGTCGGGTTTTTAACTTTAGACCTAGCAATGTTGAAAAATTGCTTCAACCTGAAGAAATCAAGAATTGTCTTGTAGATAAGCAGAAGAAACTTTCCACTTTAGACCACAACTTGAATACAGACAGGACTCAATTTAGTATGTTGAACTTTGTGTGACTTTAATGCTCCATCTCTTCTGTCTGAAGATTTTGATTCCGTGGAAGTGATATTTTCAACTGCTTAAAGATCGCAGAAGTTGGTTGAATGGCTACTTGGTTGCCATGGAGATGGTGGTCGGTCCCCCGTGAAGATGAAGTCTGGAAGTACAGTAAGCGCCTTTCCCTAGATTTATCTCAATGTAGTTTTAAAATTTATGTATATTAAGGAAATAGTAGAAAACAAGCGCGTAAAGTATACGTACATTACCAATCACATATTTGCATTAAAAAAATACCATTAATACTATAGATGTCGGTTTGATTTCTTAATCGTTAGGCTTTGATCTTGTGTAACGTGAACAGTTCTTACGATTTACTATCAATATCTTATTAAAGAACGGTTGAAATTAATTACTGATTTTTTGAAAAGGATAGATTTCTTAAGTTTATAAATTTACAGCTAAGAAGTACTTAAAAAATAATTGTATATAGCTTTAAAAAATTATGTATAAGGCACAGTTGGCGTCTGTATGTTTACACAAATCTATATCGTTTGACCAATCCACTCCTAATATGTTTCACTTAAGTCCCCTGCTGTTAACACAGGCTACATATTAATCAGTGTTTTATTTGTTCTAGGTATGTATAGATTAAAAAAAAAACATAGAAACAATTGATTATTGTGCTATGCAACCCAGATTGCTTTACCAGTATTGCTGAAAAAACAATTATTTCCCTAAACATTATATTTAAAAAAAATTAAATTCCAATACTTATGACTAAATAAGATAGATAATAAATAAAATGATAAACTGTCAATAGCTACTTCGGTGGAATATAAATCCCCTAAAATCATGACAGGCCTTTTGTTCTGATGCTGGCGGACCTATTACTCCATCGAAATAGCTATTGACATTTTATTTATCATCTCTTGTTTATCATCTCTATCCCATTTTGTTTCCATCTACATTGCTCATTTTGAAGCTTTAATTTTTACCTATCGGTTTGATTAAAGTTTCATCCGTGCTGCTAAATAATTATGTATAATTTTCCAGTAGCACGTAATTCTAGGTTTTTATTCCCCTATTACAGTCGTGTTAGTAATTACCTACTTAAATAAGATGAGCACAAATAATATGTAATACCATCAACTGTTTATTATTATAATACATGCCTTGAAATAGATATTTTAATACAGGTACACCTAAGTTTTTAAATTAGGTGTGCAGGTTATAGTTTAGGTGCATATTTAAAAAAAAGTAATATAAGAGTATTAATGTTTTGTAAACTACTTTATTAGTTGGGTATGTTTATATATGTTAGTAGTGGATAGTACATATAAATATTTTAACATCTAAATTCTCCCTTCTCCGGTGCACGGCTGTCGCGATAGTCGATTCAACAGAGCCATCTGGAAAATGTTTCGATCATAGGAAAGTACTGGTGGCAGTGGCACAAGTAAACCTTCCTCCTGTCTAAACCAGTTACGGCCTAGCGATTTTTTTTAGCATAGTGTGTGTTTAGGAATTTTAAATACGATACGAAATATAATTTCTTGGGGTGATAATTCACAGGGATTTTAAAATGGGGTCACCAATGTTCAGCTGCGGGTAAAAAGGCTAATAGGTTATTGGGGTATATTAAAAAAGACTGTAACTTCAAGGAATAAGAATATAATCTTGCCGTTATAAAAGGGTTTAGTAAGACCACATCTAGAATATGCTGTACAATTCTGGGCTCCATATATGAGAAAGGACATAGAATCAATTGAAAGGTTCAGCACAGAGCTACAAAAATAATAAAGGGGCTAGCAAATTTCGACTATAATGAACGTTTAAGTAAGCTAAACATGTATACACTGGAAAGAAGAAGAAGGAGGGGGGATTTGATTCAGCTTTTCAAGTTTGTAAAACAAGGGGACACAGAGGGCTTAAATTTCAATAGGGATAACAGAACAAGGAGTCATGGGTATAAATTGAATGACACATTTTAATCGGGCTTTAAGGAAAAACTATTATTTTAATAGGGTAATAGACAGTTGGAACGCGTTGCCAGAAAATATAGTTAATTCAAAGGGAGTGTGCGAATTTAAGATACAATTGGATAGTCAGTGGGAATTGGGGAATTCATAAACAAAGGACCAGCCTTGTTGGGCTCGAGCCTGTAGCTGGTCGTTAATATTTGTATTTGTAGTTGTTTCAATTGAGCATGAGAGGTCGATGCTAATATTTTGCTCGAACATCAAACTGACATAAAATACGCCCCCCCCCCTTTTTTTTAAACTTTAGGTGCACTACGTACGCCTAGCGGGTAAAAATTAGGTGCACAGTATTATTTTCATGTGCACAGTGCGCCTGTGCACCCAGGTATTTCGAGCCTTGTTATAATACCAATTTCTAACGGTCTATGACAGTTTCTGAACTGCAAGACACATCTTTCTTTAAGAAACAAATAGGTGAGATTTGAAAAATTTTTAGACATTGGACTAACAAACATTAAATTAGTCAACATTTGATGCGTGTTTATTTGGCTACAGCTTTGGATAAGATAAATTTCATCTTTGTTAAAATAGATAGATAGGTATTTAACTAACGTCGCACTGAAGCAAAACACTATTGGCGACGGTCCGGGATCAACCCCAAGGGGAAAGTTCCTAGGACGGCACGTAATTTTTAACTCCGATCGGATGACGAGGTCATACCTGGTAATTTTAATTAACGTCGTACTAGAGCAACACAACGGGCTATTGACGACGGTCCGGGATCAGTCCCTTAAGGGAAAGATCCGAGGACAACACCTCGTAATTTTGAACCACGGTCAGATGACGAAGAAACACCTGAGCTGGCACCCCACTCTCCAAACTTCCACGCCAACCCAACGTGAGGACTTTCGGCCACGACAGATTTAAGGTGCACCAGCCACCTCTACACCATACGCTTACAAACATCCATGCCCGGACCCGGATTCGAACCAGGAACCTTCCGATCAAGAGGCTAACACCTTAACCACTATACCGGTTTGGTCGGCAGGTCATACCTGATATTGCACACTACATTATAAACTTCCACACCATGCCAATGTGTTAAAATGGGAATTATATTGTATCGTAATTTACCAGTTCATGTGAATGCTATGTGTACTCTACCTAGCCATGCCTTTTTTTGTGTATTGTGCATAACATACAAGGGTTATAATCCTCTAATTGAAGATTATAAATTAATTTAAGTACCAAATTATTTAATAGGCTTCAGGTAAGTTGCAGCACAAATTGCTTATAATTTTAAAGGATGTGAACAATGCAACATTATAGAAATATGACTGTCGTACTTTCGATTAAAAAACATGGCCATTAAAAAAGAAAAAAATGTTTTATGTACACAGTGTATAATATACAAAATATATACTAAAAACAACAAGTTAATTGAATTAGAAAAATTAAAATTCATTGACTTATACATTTATATAACAACGCATCTGCGCATCTATGCATTTAGTACAAAGAATTTCAGTCATGTAAATAAGGCCAAAAAAAAAAGTTTGTTTCCTGTAACATGAGCAAAAATATTAGTGTCGGTAGGTGGGAAAAAGTGTTTTTTGTTTGCTAAATATTTTTAGCAAATACGCAAAGGGAAATATATATTATCTGAGTATTAATGTTAGATTTAAAATTGATCAGAGGTGTGATCAGTGATGTAAAATACCTGGGTATATTTATTTTTGCGGGTCAATATCATGTTCGATAATATATTAATCGATTACGATCGTTGTGACAGCGTACTCGATTAATCGTTTTAACAAACGTGTTTTTTTAATTAAATTAAATTAAATAAAAAAAAAGGCTTTAACAAATTTTAGGGTCGGAATTTTTGTGTTATAATTTCAGGGTCGATTGGGGTTACATGAAACAAACCATTTTTTTTTGGAGTAAGCAATATTTCTTATTATTTTTTCCACATTCCATAGGCATAAGGATTGAAAACTGTAGTAACGCATGCTTAGTACTTCAGAAAGAAGTGTCGAGTTAAAAACGACCCTTTTTCAAAATCCACAGACAAGTATTTAACTTCGATAGAAGTTTTCCAAGGCATCCAAGAGTGATTTGCCCTCACTTCTGTTTTACCCTCGCCTACCCTTCTGCTTTTGGCTTTTCCTTCTACCACGTTTTTGTCTTGTGCTTGGCAAAGCTTGGCCAAAAAATACCCTTTCGCCATAAAACTCAAAACCAAGCAGCCCGATTGATAGCATTTATAATTAACTCCTGAACTTCACTTCAAAGAATCCAACATGGAAAAATAGCCCATTCTGTAGCTCTAATACGACATTAAATAAAAATTACCAATTACCTACATGAAACATTTAAATCTGGTGGTTGAAATGCCATAAAATAATTAAATAAATTAAGAACTAATGTATACTGCTGTTTGTAAAAAATGCAACACCCTGAATTAGTCATCAGAATTAAATGAAATTTGATACACAAACGGCTTGTATTAGTACACATAAATGAAAAAAATTTCAAAGCAAAAAAAACAATATTAAGTGTCCGAAATCAGTATTTGGTGTAGCCACCACGCGCTGCAATAAGTGCTGCTATACGACGTGACATGGAGTGATACAGATGTTGAATGTCTGTTTGTGGAAGAGAATTCCATATTGTTTTTATGCGCACCCAAAGTTCGTCTTAAGAAGCTGTAGGACGCGGCTCACGAGCGAGACGACGACTAACCAAATCCCACACATGCTCAATAGGCGACATATCCGGCGAATAAGCAGGCCAAGAAAGAAGTTGCATGTGTTGGGCTTAAAAGAAGTCTCGTACATTCCTTGCAACATGTGTGCGTGCATTATCCTGTTAAAAGATAGCTCCATGGATGCCTTGAAGGAAGGGAACGACTTCGGGCTTTAGCACTTCACGGACGTACCTGTTGCTATTCAGATTAACCTTAATTCGTAGCAGCTGAAATCGTCCATGATACGAAATCGCACCCCAGACCATAACTTCGGGTGTTCGGCCACTATGACGTTCGATAACGCACTCTGGAAGGCAGCGTTCACCGGCATAGCGTCTAACACGAATGAGGCCATCATGGTTCCACAAATTAAAGCGGGGTTCATCAGAAAAGACAACTTGTTGCCAATCAGCCCGCCAGGGTCTGTCCTCATGAGCCCATTGCAGACGCAGCCGTCGATGGTTTGGCGTGAGGGGGATCCTGTATAAACTCATACTTACACGCAGTCCACGTTGCAGCAGACGTCGGCGAATTGACGAAGCCGACATTAGTACACCTGTAGCAGTAGACCAAAAATGCTACCAACTGCCTGGAGGAAGCTGTACGGTCATTCACCGCCATATGGACCAGGTGTCTATCATCACGCGCTGACGTCGCCTTACGTCGTCCACTCCCAGTTTTACGAGCTGTCTTGTACTTGTCGGTCCACTGCTTCCAAACTCGCATCACTGTGGAACTGTTCCGCTGCACGCGAGCTGCTATTGCGCGATAGGAAAATGCTCCTTTATGAATTCTCGATGATTCTCCTCCGTTTAAACTCCGTAAGTTGTTGAAATTTCACCCTATTTCGTCGTGGAGGTATACTTAGGTCTCACTAAACGTTCGCCACTAATAAGTAACCATGCATTGAAAAATGCGATTTCCTCAAATCAACTTGTGATTACTTCATCGCAAAGTAGTTTGAGTGTCTATTTTTTTCAGTCAAGACTTTTTAAGGGGACCATTGTATAAAAATCTTTCAAGATTTCGATTATATTTTTTAATAAACTTAAATGAATGTTTGTATAATTCTGTTTAAAATGATACATTATTTATGGAGATATGTTGAATAGAAGAATTTTAAATATTTTTTTAACAATATCTGACGTACCTGCAGTAAAGTCAATATTATGCTTTAATCTTCAATGTCTCAATATATGTATTTTTTCCATTAAAGGAACATTTTTTCAAAGTCTATTCAATCAAATACAAAAAAATGGTTTACACGTGTAACATACCTTAACGTATTTTAACAGTTAGTTTTTTTCTATCTACTCAAAATAGTTCATTTTAATTGCTAAAAAGGATGAAAATTGTTCATTTTTCAAAAAAAAAAAGTCTAAACATTTTTTTAAAACATGTATCTAAGTTTTTTTAAATTTTCTATGTTAAAGTGTTTAAAAGTGTCTTTATAACCTGTATCAAAAAATTCAAATCCCTACACACATAAAAGATTCTGAGAAAATGTTCCTTAAAATGTGACCATTGTAACAATACGGAGATAGGATTGCACTGATCTCCTTAACTAAATTAATGTAATTGTACAATATAACAAGCAATCTTTAATATTGGCATTAAAGAACGGAGTAAATAAATTAATTTTTTCATCTTGAAAAAATACTTTAATTCACCGTCTTTCGAATTTTAACTAATTAATATTCATATATTAGATTGAAATAGGACCTCATAAGATTTAATGCAAAATCATTAAATACTGGAGTGTATTTGAGAGAAATAAGACACTGATGAAAAATTTCATCTCTTAAATGAAAAAAAGAACATGTCTCCAAAATGTTCTTTTGAAAGGAAAGATTTAATCACGCGAACAAAATTAATTGAAATCGAGATTGCTTTTCTCATTCAAATGATCACTAATTAAATTTTTGTTAAGACATTGAAAAGCTAACGGTATTGATTTTAGTTCGAAAGACATACAACACGACACTTATTTTCATTTTTTAAGTTTATTTTTAAAGTAAAAATTGGATTAAAGTTTTGCAGTAATAAATAAATAAACGAGACCAATCTATTTGTGTCTGTGTTTCATGTATTCTCTTGAGATTTTCAGTTGTGGAGTTCTGCAGTTGTATTAACTCAAACTTCGGACAAGCTTGTTTGGGTTCGAGATTTAAAATTAAAATCAAGAGTTTTTGATAATACTACACTGAATTATGGTCCATCGTGTTATGGTTTAAGAACATTCTTCATTTTCGAAAATCCATTCATGTTTTGACATCGTAAATAACCTTATTTTTTTACTGTTCTTGAATGCGTTAAATGACAGTTTAAGTTTACAGTGGTGTAAGTCACTTTTTCAACAAAGAAAAAAAGAGACGCAGAAACCAGAAATAATGTAACCAAATTTAACAAAAGATGAATGGAATATAGACACAGAAACCAGATCTAGATAAGTCACTTTTAACAGAAAATGTAAAGTACGTCTGAGCTTCCTTCAACTACCAACAGATGGCAGTGGAAATTCTAATTCATTTTGTTTGAAAAAGTAACTTGCACCACTAATTTTAACGCATCCAAATATTCTCGCCACTTTCGTTAATTGAAGCCAAAGTATTAGCCAAGTAGAAAAGTATCAAGCCTTCCAGCATGTTTTGGTTTCAGAACTCGCACCAACCCGAAGCCTTTTTGATAAGTACTACTGTTTCCTGATACAAATTCGTATTTCAGTTAACACTACAAGCGTTGCGACGATATATTTCGTCCAAGATCTCGTCAGTATTGCTAAGAACGTTGTACACTATCTACCAAAAAGTATTTGGACACCCATGCAAATGACGACGTTTGCGGTACTGATATACGTCATGCCCTCCGCAGTTAAATATGGTGTAGGAAACAACATTGGCATTAGTCGCATGCAAGATGACACGAAGTGCAGAGTTATCTGATTTCGAGAAAGGTGTAATCGTCGGGTATCACAGAAATGGCCGATCCTTAGGGACATATCTAGAGAGCTGAATTACCCAAAATCGACACCGGCCTATGTGATTCAGAAGTGGGAGGTGAGTGGTGATTATCGGAATGTGCCTCGAGTCAGCAGACCCACGAAACTGGGAGATAGAAACCGACGGGTGCTGTCCAGAGAAATTCGAAAGAACCGCACCCAACCGATGGCCCACATACTCCAGGAGTTTCAACAGGCATCCGGGAGTGTTGTTTAGATTAATACCGCGCTGCTCGGTTAATGGAATGCAAAGCAGGTCGAAAGTGGACCGTAGATCAGTGGACACTGGCTCTCTGGAGCGACGAATCAAGGTTTACCCTGTACCGTTCGGATGGCAGGGTCTGAGTCTGCCTGGAGAACGTCTCCTGCCAGAATGCATTGCGACCACAGTAAAGTGCGGTGGAGGTGGAAATATGGTCTGGGGGTGTTTCTCCTGGTATGGACTGGAACCCTTGGTTCAAATTCCTGATAAGCTCAACGCCGAGGCCTACTGCACTATTTTGGATGACAGTGTACTTCCTACATTGTGGCAGTTTTACGGATTGGACCCATGTTACTTCCAGAACGACAACGCTAGTTGTCATGTTGCGAGGTCCACCATGGATTAGTATGGTGACAATGGGGTTAATCGAATGGACTGGTCTGCACAGAACCCAGACATGAACCGTATCGAGAATCTTTGGGATGAGATGGATCGCGGTATTATGGGGTGCAACAACCGTCCAAAATTGGCGAAATAACTTGCATGTCTTCTCCAAACCGAGTGGAAGAAAATACCACAAGCCGTCATACAAGGACTTGTGGAAAGCATGCCCCGGAGGGTTTGGGCTGTAATTGCCTCTCGTGGAGGCTCTACCAACTATTGAATAAGTATAAATTTTGTATTTGTTTTCTTTCACAGGTGTCCAAATACTTATTGGTAGATAGTGTATATAGTTTCCCCTGGTACTCTAAGGGGGAATTGAATATCCATTTAGGAAAACCAATTGTTCCTTTCTCAGAAGGAACTGGTGTGAAAGTTTGGAACAGATTTTTGCGCCAGAGGCAGGTCATTACAATACAATTTCCGAAACGAAGACAAAACACCAGTACCGTTTGAGAACATGACTTTATTTTAGAACATCCATACTAGTTAACATCGTTTAATTTTAATGCCCAACCACTGACCTCTTCAACACTACAAGGGGAGTACTGACACGCTATTTGTGAAGGGGCACACAGTGTGTCTGCCTTCGTAACTTTTAAAGAGGACAATCACTGTCATCCATGTGCTTAAAAGGATCTTCGCAGTTCAATTGGTATGTCCATTGAGCTACTAAGGCTGCGCTAACAACCTGCGATTGTAAGTGGATCCGATTTAATTCATGCCTGTTTCGAATCCTCCATGAGAGTATTTCCCTTTTGTATGTCAGTAAAACTTTAATTGTGCTATGTCTTGTAAAAATGAAATAAAAGTTTAACGTCAAATCCAACAAAACTTTTTATTAATGTGAAAAGACATCGCAACAGACAAGCATACATATCGATACGAACAGCGTCAACACTCGGAGGCAACTAACTCACTGCAAATTACGAAAAGCATTGCATCAGATAAGTGAACTAATATGAATATGTACACAGGAAAGAGTGATGTAAATACAAGATAGAGTGATGTAAATACAGGGTAGAGTGATGTAAATACAGGGTAGAGTGATGTAAATACAGGATAGAGTGATGTAAATACAGGATAGAGTGATGTAAATACAGGATAGAGTGATGTAAATACAGGATAGAGTGATGTAAATACAGGATAGAGTGATGTAAATACAGGAAAGAGTAATCTGAAACACCGACTCATTAATATAAGTACTCGAAGAAAATATGCTACAAATTGTGTATGTATATGCTGGGATTTCTCACGCGCGTTTTCGAGGTCAGCTTTCCGTAAACAATTAAATTATGTTTTTTTATTTCTCTAATTCAAGTTTCTATCTTTGCGATCGTTGAAGGTAGAGTGAAAATTTCAACGGATTTGAAATCTGCGGAAATGTTTACATTAAAACGATACCTAAAATGTGATTTTCTTTAAATAAATAATTAATTAATCTGTTTGGGTATCGATCTGGCGTAGAATTTTACGCTGATTTGAAATCCGTTGAAATTTTCACTAACTTCAACGATCGCAAAGATAGAAACTTGAATTAGAGGAATAAAAAAACATAATTTAATGCTTGGGAAAAGATGACCACGAAAAACGTTAGAAAACGCCTCAAGTGAACAGGACCTAAAGCTACGATTTCCTAAGAAAGCGGAGCAGTCGTGATAGGTAATGATGCGGCGGGTATAGCTTGGCGGCCATCTTAACAGACCAGAGGTGTCAACTTAAATGGACAAAATATGGTGGGAGAATGGCCGTCGAGGTTTATTTATTCGAGAAACAAAGCAGAGGGGCTTTTTTATTCTTTAGTCCAAGTTTGTAGCTTTGCCATCGTTGAAGATAAAGTGAAAATTTCAACGAATTTCAAATCAGCGTAAAATTCTAAGGCAGATCGGTACCAAAAACAGATTTATTTTTTCCATTTGACTATTTAATTATTAATTAAGTAATAAATTAGTAAAAAAGTAGCATTTAAGGTATCAATCTGGTGTGCAATTTTACAGATTTCAAATCCGTTGAAATTTTTAATCGATCTTCAACGATCCCGGTTTTACAAAAACGAACTAAATAATGCCAGTCAAAGATTTTTTTGTTTGTTTACCTTCCGTTCCCTGGCATCGCTTGATAAAGGAAATGAAGTATTGTCGCTAAAAGAGAAAAAACGGTGCCCAACTGTTCGAGACCGCTATGACGATCGTCATGCCAATGGCGGCTCCACTAATTATTACGCTCACAAACAACGCTCTCTAGGAAACCACCACCATCTGTATGTTTAAACACCGTTTTAGTGACGTCACCCACAGCTACAATACGGCTGCTAGATAACGGCTCCGCTTTCTTAGGAAACCGTAGCTTTATTCTTAAGCCGTCGCTACAGGAAAATACGCATAACCACGCAGATCCGAGGAGGAACAGTGTGGTGTGAGGGGAGAGGTGTTTGTGGTGGGACGACTAATACTCAGCTTGTTTTTTTTTTCCCATTCTGCTTGCGTGCTGGATGTTGGGCGTACGAAATTAAACTGAAAATTTATTGCTTAAATCAAATTGTTTAAATGTCGTGTTCTTTACAAAGTCGGGGCATAGAACTGATTTAGCCTTGATGCACCGAAGCCCTACTATACACACATAACCGTGAAATGGCGTAAGTACTCATTTCGCGCCATTTGCGATTAATATTCTATGGAAGAAAACGTGTTTATTTCGCTTACTTGGTGTAAAAAAAAAAGTATATTTTGAAACAAAATAGACGTTACTGCATGCAACCATTTATTAATTATTATTTATATTCCATTTATTTATGAAAAGAAGGTACTTCAGAACGGAGACTCATGTGCGGCACCGTGGGGAACTGCGGTACAAATTGCACACAAGTGGACGTGCGTCGCCTCAGCGCCGCTGGAGGCATGTGTGCACTGCTCCATTGGATCTGATGTATCTCAGGCCGCACATACGTTGCGGCGGCGGCGCCGCACGTTGAAGAACCAGATCTGTGCACCGGGTCTAAGTCTGTTAATATAGGGGGGAAAATCGGTCCTTTTGTTGCAACAAAACCTTCACCACGAATGTGCCGTTCGGAAGAATGATTTTTAATTCATGTATATTTAATTTATGCTGTTTGGCAACAGGTTAATCGCAATCGATGCGTAACTAGATTGACGATATTAAAAGCCGATGTCTTGTTTGTACAAATGAACTGCTATCATAAAAAGCTGGTACGTATTTGTATGTACGTAAAGGATTTTTATTTTCTGATTTCTCACCGTTGGGAAAGCTAGATTGAAAGGGTCCTGGTTCGAATCCGCGTCGGTGTATGGATGATTGTAAGCGTATGGTGTTGTTGCGGCTGGTGCATCTTAAATCTGCCGTGGTTGAAAATCCTACAGTTGGGTTGGGGTGAATCACAATGTGAACGTAATAGTGAATCACAACGGACTATTGACGACGTTCCGGGATCAATCTCCCAAGAGAAAGATCCGAGGACAACACCACGGAATTTTGAACCTCGGTCAGATGACTGGGTTGGCGTTGAAGTTTGGAGAGTGGGGTGCCAGCTAAGGTGTTGCCTCATCATCTGAGCATGGATCAAAATTGCGGACTGTTGTCATAAGTCCGTCATGTTGCTCTAGTACTACGTTAATAAAAAATTACCGTCACCCAGATGTGAAACACTGGATCTTAAATCAACTATTCTTGTTTGTACTTGAGTTTTCTACTTTGAAAGAATTCAAACATTTCAATGCGCAAAAATTTCCTTTCTGTACAGGGAAGTCGTTTTGTTCTTTACTTCACCCATTTCGCACCCCTTGTGGCTTGCAATAAGTACCCACAATTTTTTTTTAAATTTTTGATATAGTAATTGTTGTTCTTTGAGTCTTACTATGCCGGTTGCTGGCTGTATAGGTGTATCACCCTTTCAATGTTGCTGTGGTTCCAGTCCATTTTCTCTTGCTGAAAAAACAACAGTACGAACGAAATAAGAATATTAATTGAGTGAATACGAACCGGATCATACGGCGAGCGGGAGTGAACTAAAATGCCGTCAAAATACAGCGGGCATACTTAACTTTGATGTACCGAAATAGGTAGCGAGGCTCGTGTTCCAAGTTGCACACCATTGCGTGGTTCGCCATCAGAACAATCCGCGCTGCTCCCTTTCTTTGGTTCTGTGCAGTTCTGCGCGGCCAGTGTGGATACGGCTTTACTTGACATCTGTATTGTGTTTAATAAAGCAGGGCTAAACATTTCCCTTGTACTTTAAAACCGAATCAACCATGGAAGAATAACCTGGAACTAGCTGGGCAACAGGTAAACTCCATGTCCACTGTATCAGTTAGGACAGGACATCAGAAAATGTCATATTTTGACAAGTATCATGGATTGAGGTATTTAAGTATTCTAATTACCATCCCGAATCGATACTGGCCTATTTACCAACAGTTCTTAATTTTTGCACAACAAGCATAACGGTGGAATCTGGATAGAAATAAGTGTATGGGTTGTGGAACAATGCTGCTTTGCATCACACGTTTTTTTTCCCTTTCCTCATTTGGTCATCTTTTACGCTATGGTGAATTTTGTTTACCGTAAACTCTTCGTAGGGTCGGTATCCTACGATGGAAATACGTTAAGTACGATCAATATTGATGGAAGTGACGTCATACTAGAGGTAAATTCAAATAGTATTTCTAATGGCTAAGGCACAATCATAATACAGGAGAAGTAGCCCACTTGGTAGTGTAGCGGATATTCCACCAGACAGCTGCATGTTCCTATTATTTTGTCCACGACCTGTATATTTTTGACATTCTGTATCAGCGGGGACTTTGTAAACAAATACATTGTGTATCAAATATTGTACAAACGATCAAATCGAGCCCTTTTAATTTTTGCATTCAATATATCCGAATGTTCCTAACCGTTTTAATACTACTTAAAATAATTCATGAAAACTGCACGCTTCCTATGTGGGATAGGAAATTGAAAACTTAAAAAACAAACATGCGGAATACTTTCTTTCATTCCCATTCGAAGTGGGACGAAATACATTTTTTCTATCGCAGGATTTTCCACGCTTAGTGAACAATTACTTGACTTTTGTGCCCAACGAAGGGAATTTCTAATGTAAAAGTATTAAAGCTTTTCCTTTTCACGGTGTCTTTTTTTATTGTGAACTGTGCTGCGCGAAACAGCGAAGAAGTTTTTGAGTCGCACGAATTGGAGCTGAAATTTTTGAAGGGAAGGGACAAAAAACAAACGCATAGTAGTTTCTACATGAGATGGGGGAAAGAGAGTCGGACGGTTTAATCGAAATTTTTTTGTTTTAGTTTTGTTTATACTTTTTCCCTTTAAAAAAAATGACATTTTTGAAAAGGCGGCAAACACACAAACTTTGACTCATTCTTTCTGGCTGGAAATTTCTTTCGTTCATTTTGTGTTTTTATTCAGTTTTTGTTTAATCTCCTGGATTTTGAATTAAGTTGCGACGCTTCCATTTTTAGTTATTTTTTGACATCAAAGATTTTAAAAGCTTTGTAGGTCGTAGTTATTTTCGAGAGATGTCATAATGCATTATTTTCCCCTTTTAAGTGATGTAGCTCTAAAATAAATGCAGAAAATTAAAGTCCTGATAAAATTTTAAATTTCTATGTGTAAGCAAATCAAGAATAGAAAGTAAAAAAAGAGAAGTCTAAATGACATTAAACAGATATAATGTATTTAGACTAGCGAGAATAAAAACTTCAACGAATTTATTTTCACAAAAGTTTAGTTTAAACGTGTAGCAACGCCATTTTAATGCTTACTCTTTCGCTTACATTTTACACCAATTCATTCTAGAAATAATGTGTATATCGAACCCCTGCAAAAAAAAGGACACAAGTAAAAAAAAACATAAAAATTTTGGATGTAATGTCATTGAAAAATATGTATGAGGTGCCCCAGCGTGTTGTATTAATATTCTAAAAAATATAATAGAAGTTAAAACCATAAATACTTACCTAAAATTTAAAACAAGCTAATACTCTTTTAATATAAGTTTTATAGGATTCTTTAAGTCGATGTTTCTCAAATTTTGCAATTTTGAGTTGCGTCACTTTTCTTGCCGGTGTGCAATATGTTAGTAAATGAAATTGTGCCCTTTTGAAACACTTTAGCAGAAAAATTGCAATTTTCATACCTAAAATATGAAGCATAAAAGATTAAAATGTCTAAAATGTAACACAATTCAAATTAAACATACTCATTTATAATTCTTATCTTTGGAAAATATAAAAATTTGTAAATAAACATTAACGTACCGTGAACACATTTGAAAATAGAGTTGTAAAATCAGAATATTAATTGAAGACAAGTATACAGACCTCTTAAAAAAGAAACTAATTTGTAATGTAATTAATTTTCCTTATCTTTTAGAAATGTAAAACCAGATGAATTTATAAAAGCAGTTTATATATATATATTTTTAATTCAGCCTGTCCAGCCAAGCATTGAAACTAAATGCTTCGTCTATTCTTCGATTATCCCATCGAAAAACATTTAGTTACATTTAATAGGCAATTATATTTGTATCTTGAAACTTCTACATCCTCTTTTTCTTATAATGAGATAGCATAGAACAGAAATATTTCGTTGAACATCAATTCACTTCAGATCTCCCAAAACTTATTTTTAAACCCTATAATACGGAGACTGAAACGCATTCATTGATATTTCATTGAACTGAAACTATGGAGTCCGCATGTTTTTTTATTTAATTGGATGAAAAGTTTCCGTAAACTTATACTTGCTTATCCTCTGAGAGGAGTTGAAGAGAAATAATGTCGTCTTTCAACCAGGAAATTATTGAATAAATTTGTTGTTGTTAAAAGGCGAAATGTGATGGATGTGGTGGGTGATAAGATAGACGATGGGGTCTTCAACCTCTTGGTGGTTTGTCTTCGTGTCGAAAATTGCCCTATTGTGTTCAGTCTCTAATCCAAAAACTGCATTGATCATTGCAAAACTGCAAAATCTCTCTGTTTCAAACTTTTACCAGTTCTGTGCAAAGGAAAATTTTCTTTTCCTTCTTGGGGTGGGGTGGGGGATAGCCCGGTTGGAAGAGTAACGCACTATCAAACAGAGGGCTGCGTGTTCGAATCCAACCAAAGATCGTCATGTTAAAGGGGACTGGTGGTTCACTTTAAATCCAGTGGCTTCAAATAAATGTCCTCACGTTGGCGTGGTGTTGAAGTTTGGAAAGTGAGGTGTAGACACATAAGTGATCTCGTTAACTTACTGTGGTTGAAAATTACGTTGCGCTGTAATCGAATCATCAAATATATTCCTTCGGGTGTTAATCCCGGACCGTCGCCAATACACCACTGTGTTGCTCCAGTGCAACATTAATTAAATACCTACCTTGTACTTCTTGAATTTTCATTTTTACTTGGAGTAATAGTGTAGAATTGTATCGACCTCTTTCTTTGCAAAATTGGCTAGATCTTCGAGAAATGTCTTGTAAAGACTAAACGGTTAAAATAGCGTTGGAAAAAACGGTGTAATACAAGTACAGGATGCTCAACTACAAAGAATGATACGAGATTGTTGACAATGCTCTGGCATGATAAAACAGTCACGGACACATATGAAGGATACTGTTAAGGCGAAATAAAAGAGCATCTAACAAGATGGTAAGGTAAGGTAATTTTAATTAATGCCGTACTAGAGCAATACAACGCTATTGACGACGGTTCGGGATCAATACCCTAAATGAAAGATCTGAGGACAATACCACGTCATTTTGAATCATGGTCAGATGACGAGACAACACTTGAGCTCCACACTCTCCAAACTTCCGCACCAACCCAACGTGAGAAGTTTTGATCACTACATAACAGATTTTAAGTGCACCAGCTGTCTCTACACCCTACCCTTACATATATACACGCGCTGACCGGGATTCGAACCAGGAACTTTCCGATCTAGAGTCTAAAACCTTAACTACCAGACCAGTTGGTCAGCTTAATCAAGATGGTCGTACGCATTTGGAAACCAGCTTACTGGAGCTATATGGAGAATCTCACAGTCGTTAATCATCCAAGTGGATTGGACTGTATATCTCGTCCATTAAGGGCTAACCAATTTTGCAAATGATGAGATACCTCGTCATCTAGAAGTCGTATTGAAAATTTTGTCGTTTCTTGATGAAGGCAATATTATATCAGTTTTTTCGAATGAACTGATGTCTCGTCTCCACCAAGATCTGGTCAGTTTTGCTAATGACTGGATACTTCACCCAGACATCCACCTGAAGAGTTAAGGAAGATTCAGGTGAAACTGACTTCCGAATTAGCTTTGGTTTGGCACGAAATGTCGTCAGATGATTGTTACGCCGCATCGACGAAACAAATGAAACACCAAACTACTTCCTGCACGATGTTCCAATCTGACTACCAAAAAGCAATGCGTAGCAGACAACGAACATTCTCGGGTTGATTTTCAACAAGTTGGGTGGTTTTTGATTTCATGGCGCAAGGTCCAGTTATAGACAAGCGGCGCCAACGTAAGAAGAAATGAGAATTGATTGGTACACGCGAAAATTCCAAAACACCGAGTCAAACCGACAGTGAAAAAAGTACTTTAAAAACAACACCAAAGCCCAGCATGTGAAAGAAAATATTAAATTTTGATCAAAGATATAACCTGAATAAGATTAAAAAAAACTTGTCATCATTAATGTAAAAAATCATTGTTGACATCAATTGCTGCTTCAAAACACGTTGACTAGCAACAAGGTGTATAATATAAAAAGTAAATTCTCGACAAGGAATCCAATGCTATGATTTTAAGCGATTGAACCCTGTATATTCATGCCTCCAAAGACAATTCCCACCATTCAATCCATTCAGCAATCACAATAACGCTACTCCAGTATTAGTATTAACGGTAAAACGCGAACAGAGAAAACTCATTTGTCCGCTCTGGATTCGGGGTTGGGCGAAACGCATTCCACAACGAGCTTTTGTAACACCAGGGTCAGTGGGCTGGCTGGCCATAAGGGGTGAAAGAGGTAGACTGCGATTCCTCTACCTCTACCTGCTCCTCGAACCCGTTACAGTTAGATGCCTACTGGTCATTAACCATAACGGCTTCGTATTCGGCCAGTCACATTATGCGATTACACGGATTAGGTTGAACCCCGGGAACAAGCAACCGCTCATTATTTAAATTGATTGGTGAATTAGTGATCAACACTCCCTGCGTCTTTTTGTGCTGCACCTCTTTCTCTTCCAGGATAAACGCGGAAAAGGGATTCGCTCCTGCTTTTGTTTCCGAGGTCATTGGGTCGATGAGAGAGGCGTATCTTTTCCCGAAACTTTTCCTTCTGCAAAATCCGATCCCCGCTAAGTGCTCGGATTTTTTAATCATTTTTCTTTCATCTTGTTATTGTTTCCGGGAAGCGGATCGAAGTTCTGTTTTTTGAACGCTGGGGGAACTTGGTGAGCGAAGACGATGAGACGCCGATGCATCTTCTGGCTGATGGGAGCTAAATCAGGAAAAGGAACAAACAGAATGTGTTGTTTCGGTTATTTCTACCTCCAATCGTGTAGGATTTTGTATGGTAGAACAGAAGTTTTTCAGCCGATGGTTTAAATACGTTTTGATGCAAATTAAAACATATACAGTGCTGTTGTATATTTCCTTGTAGTGTAATAAGTCGTTTAATATTACTCTTTCTTGTGTTTACATTACTGTTTTTTGTATACATATTCTTGTCAGTTCATTTGTATGATGATGTCAATGCTTTATGACATGCAGTGAGCCAGTTGCCTCCGAATCTTTACTCTATTCGTTTCGTTCGTATGTTTGTCTGTTGCAATGTCTCTATAATTATTAAATGTCTAGTTGGAATTAGAATTACACTCTTATTTTGCTGTCACAAGACATAACCAACTGCGATAAAGTACATGCAAATACACTAATTTTACTTAGGAAATACATTAGTAATGTATGTTAGTTTAGTAAAAACTAGAACACATATAAAGTCCGTTTAAATACGCTAATTATGTATATGAAAACACGTATGGTGGTATAAAAAATACATCCTTAAAATGTTCTAGAAACTGCCACATTAATTCAAAGGAATTGTTACGGAAAATTAGTAACTAGTCATATTCAAAACAAATATTTTCTTAAAGTGGGGTCAAGTTTGGAGAGTGGGATGTTAGCTCAGGTGCAACCACGTCATCTGACCGTGTTTCAAAATTTCCTGGTGGTGTCCTCGGATCTTACCTTTTGTTCGTTTATCACGAACAATCCCCAATAACCCGCTGTGTTGCTCCAGTGCGACGTTAATTAAATACCTACCAACCGACCAGGAATTCTATATATTGCCTAATCCTTCTGAACAATGGCCGACCAACCGGTATAGTGGTTAAGGTGTTAGCCTCTAGATAGGAAGGTTCCTGGTTCGAATCCGGGTCCGGGCATGGATGTTTGTAAACGTATGGTGTAGAGGCGGCTGGTGCACCTTAAATCTGTCATGGTCGAAAGTCCTCACGTTGGGTTGGCGTGGAAGTTTGGAGAGTGGGGTACGAGTTCAGGTGTTGCTTCGTCATCTGACCGTGGTTCAAAATTACGAGGTGTTGTCCTCGGATCTTTCCATCAAGGGACTGTCGTCAATAGCCCGTTGTGTTGCTCTAGTACGACGTTAACTAAAATTACCATTACCTTCTGAACAATGCCTTATTTGCATACTTCGCCAATAACACACATTCTTTGATCAATCCCATGTCTAGCGCATCGTATTCTATTTAGGAACTTCGTCGTAATATCCAAACCAGTCAACGGGGATTCCCTTTCAATCCAGATAACGTGACCAGCTGATTTTTCTCGTACTTCCTTTATTTGGAAGCCGATCAAATCGCATCCGTATTTGTTCGGGATGGATTCCGCCCCGAACCTAAACCATATAATGCCCTGTTTCTTGTTTGACCAGCCCGGAGCACACACTCTCAATATCTCTGGCGAAAACAGTCGGCAGTGTAATCCCCACGGCAGCCTTCCGAAGCAATATGAGACTACAATGTCAACTGTCCGAATCGAACGCCTTATCTATCCCGGCCAGATGCGGCTCTTGCTCTTTTGCTTTTCGTGACAGCCCTCGCCGGGGCGGCCCCGAGGAAGGGAAAGATCTCGGTATTCTTAGACCAATGATGTCGTGTGGGTTGGAGTGAAAGAAATAGATCTGATTAATGGAGACGTATGTGTGGGGGAGAAGATATCGGCTGATATTCGGGTTGTGGGTAGGTAGGTATTTAACGTCGCAGTGGAGCAACACAACAGGCTATTGGTGACAGTCCGGGATAAGTCTCCAAGAGAAAGATAAGAGGACAATACCAGTAATTTTGAGCTATTGTCAGATGAGGAACTACTGGCTGTGGGAAGTAAACCATTCGGCATCGAAACTTCGGGTGGGGATTGAAGGTTTTATCAGAATATATTTGCGCCGACCAACCGGTATAGTGGTTAAGGTGTTAGCCTCTAGATCGGAAGGTTCCTGGTTCGAATCCGGGCCCGGCCATGGATGTTTGTAAGCGTATGGTGTAGAGGCGGTTGGTGCACCTTAAACCTGTCGTGGCCGAAAGTCCTCACGTTGGGTTGGTGTGGAAGTTTGGAGGGTGGGGTGCCAGCTCAGGTGTTGCTTCGTCATCTGACCGTGGTTCAAAATTACGAGGTGTTGTCCTCGGATCTTTCCCTTAAGGGACTGATCCCGGAGCGTCGTCAATAGCCCGTTGTGTTGCTCTAGTACGACGCTAACTAACATTACCAAATTACCAGAATATATTTGCGCCTCTGCCGATTTGGGTTAGAAGAGGATATTTTAATTAAAGTAGCACTAGAGTAACACAACGGGCTATTGGCGATGGTCCGGGATCAATACGGAAGGAAAGATCCGACGAAAACACCGCGTAATTTTGTACCACGGTCAGATGACGAGGTTACACCTCCGCTGGCACTCCAATCTCCAAACTTCCACACCCCGTCAAAGTGAGGACACGCCAGATCTAAGGTGCATCAGCCTCCTTTGTACACGACGGTCCTTGTCGCCCGTATCTCGACGAAACCACATACGAGATGCCTCGTCGAAGGTTGATGCATACAATACATACGGTTCTTTAGTGAATTATTAAACCAGTTAAACTGATATAAGAATGAGATACGGAGAAATTTCATAAAGAATTATCTAGTGAAATTGTAGGCTTAGCAACAGCAGGCAGTTACTAAAACATGATAGATGCGAATGACTGATTAAATCCATGTCTCCAAGATCAGAGAGAAGCTAATATAATTTTTGGTAATGCAAAAGACCCCTCCACTTGTACCATAACCCAACTATGACTAAAGTTTCATGCAGGAAAATTTTGCACATGAAAGCTAATTTTATTAGCTCTTCTCCCAGAGAGAGTCGACCCTTCAACACTTAGTGGAGCCCTTCTCTTTTAACTTCGTTATACGCTGTTGTTGATCGTCGGAACGCAACTGGTCTGCTGCCGAGTACGTTTTCTTCTTTACTTTGACGCCTAGCACTAAAAGGCACTTAAGAGCGAGACTTCTTTGGGGAGATCATTTTATAAAATATGTCGCTGTGAGAAGTTTTTTTCTGTGAAACATAGCAGAATGTAGATGGCGCTAGTGTTTTAGTGATGGAACGTGCTTTCTGTACCTACTCTGTATTGTGTCGCATATCATAATGTAGACGGCAATAGTGTTTTTGTTATAGAATGTGCTTCCTGTACGTACTCCATATTGGGTTTCATAGCAGAATGTAGATGGCGCTAGTGTTTTAGTGATGGAACGTGCTTTCTGTACCTACTCTGTATTGTGTCGCATATCATAATGTAGACGGCAATAGTGTTTTTGTTATAGAATGTGCTTCCTGTACGTACTCCATATTGGGTTTCATAGCAGAATGTAGATGGCGCTAGTGTTTTAGTGATGGAACGTGCTTCTGTACCTACTCCGTATTGTGTCGCATACCATAATGTAGACGGCGCTAGTTGTTTTGTTATAGAATGTGCTTTCTGTACGTACTCCATATTGGGTTACATAGGGTAATGGAGATAGCACTAGTGTTTTTGTGGTGGAACGTGCTTTCTGTACATAATCCGTAATGTGTTGCATAGTATAATGTAGACGGCGCTAGGGTTTTTGTTGTACATGTGCTTCCTGTAAGTGCTCCATTTTGTTTAGCACAGCGTAATGGGAAATGGCGTTAGTGTTTATGCGGTAGAATGTGCTTCCTATACGTACTCCATGTTGGGTAATCGGAAGTAAAATCCTCGTTTTACGGTGGTCTATTTACATCGAAAATTTAGCCATAGACGTGAAATATAAGTGATAAGCATTAATTTTGAGATGAGCTTCAAAGCGTGGAGCCAACGTGTTGGCTAGTAGTCACATGACTGCTCTATATAAATTTGACTTGATTGATTGATTCTGTTCTGCGGTATCGTCTCATTTGGAGAATCGTCGTGACTCAGGATTTACTAACTGCGCTAGAAACCTGCGAGCTGTAGGTGGCTTAAGTTTGGTTCCTCAATAGATGTATGTCTCCTGTGTCAGTAACACTTTCTTTGTGTGTGTATGTCCATTACTCGACGTTGCCTGTCAAGTGTCTGGTGCATCATGACCGAAAACGGCTCTTACGCCATAAAAAGTCTAACCCCGCCTTGTTTGGAGATATAACACTTTATGACAAGATAAATTGGGATTCCCATTTCTATTGTAGCTACAAAAGTGGTGAAATTGTTAGTCTAGTATGTTGCGTCAACCAATCAGATGAATATTCGTTTCCTCCCGACATAAAAAAGGCGTCTAAATATTGAGTTACTGCTACTCGTAGTTTTGGCCACAGTATCGGACAAATAAAAATATTACCATTACTCACTTTACTTATTGTCGTATTTGTGTTTAGTATATGTTTAACTTATGAGAAAGGCATTTTCATCTTTAAGCGACAACCTAATTAAAAACATTTAAGATATCTTATTACGCATATTTTCATTTCGTGTTATAAATTTCACCCGTAATGCCACGGTAAATAAAAAATATATCGCAGGCCGATAACTTTCTACAACAGCATTAACACTTGGTTGAAGAAGATTACTCAAGAAAGTCTGGAAAAGAAAAACATGATTAATTTTGGATGTGTAAGTAAGAATACACATAAGATGTTTATTGTATTGGATAGGAGAAAAGAAAATTGAAAGACAAATAAAATCTTAAGACAAACAAGGGTAAGAATACGCTTTCACTTCTAAATTTAAGTTAGTATAAATAATGCTTAAAATTTGCTTTTTGTTCCAAAATCTATAATTTTCTTAAGCTACATGTCTTTTATTACACATATTTGTCAATATTTGTCTTAAATGCAAATATTTATCAATTCTGAAACTCAAGTGTTTTTGTACGTTGGTAAGAAAACTGCAACTACTTAATGAAAAAATATATTTAATTAAATGTATGAAAACAAAGTGATTGGACACATATTAAATTTCTCAAGAAAACGGACTCGACCCTCTCAGCTCCACGAGGCGTACGATTACTGTAGTATTGCTTTCACACCTCAACACATGTAGTCACATCAAATTGGTTTAACCCTCCAAGTAATTTCAAAGGGTTATCTTGTTCATCCAGATCCAACCAACTTTACCAATGGCGTAATATATCATCGTAAAGGTATTGCCGATTTCGCTTATGTTGACGAGATCAAGGTCTGTTTAGTATTTTCTAATGACAAGATACCTCTATAAGACGACCACCAAGTTGTTAGAGAATCTAGGGAAAATATTCTATTGCTGAAGGTCAAAATTGGACAGAAGTCATGCAGGGAAGACTCAAAACAGGATTTCCTCTTAACCTATACTAGTCACTGCGTGGCTTTCCCGTGCCCGTGGTGTTGGTTTGCTTCGCAAACCAACACCAAAGGCACCTCCGTGATGTAAGGTATTAAACTGGTGTAAAATTGTCCCCAGATTTCAAATCCGGTGAAGATATATTCAATTAAAAAATTATTTATTTAAAGAAAATCATATTTTTGGATATCATTTCAAAGTGAAATTTTTCGCAGATTTCAAATCCATTGAAATTTTTAATCTATCTTTATCGATTACGATTTTACGAAAAAAGAGCTTAACGATCCCAGTCAATAGGTTTTTTTTTATTTCTTGCTCTCATTCGCGGAAATGGGACAGGAAATGTAATTTTTTTTTAACGCGAACGGTACGAAATTAATTTGTTTATTTTTGGAAAGGGAAAGTTATCTCCAACGTCACAATCTCGTGCGAAAATATAAAAGATATATTCAATTTAAAAGTTATTTTTATTAAAAAAATCATATTTTTAGGTATGGATCTAATGTGAAATTTTCCACAGATATCATATCCTCTGAAATTTTACTCTATCTTTAATGGTCTAGGAGATAGAAAAATAACAAATTGACTCCAGTTAAGAGATTGTTTGTTTTTATCGTGTGGCTGAAAAATTATTCCTCCGATCAAAATCAAAACGGAAATGAAAGCAATAAATTAAGAATATATGATCTATTCTATGCTGTAGCATTCAATAATTATTACATTTCATTAAATTCATTTAAAAATCTTCTAGATTGAATATTAAAATTCACCGCTACCCAAAAATTGCAAAAAAATTCGGACTACCTGTGTGCTAAATCTCAATGCTGAAAGTGCTATAGAATCGTCATGATTTTGCGGCCACGCAAAAATCAAACAGACAAACACTTCCTTTTATAATAGTAGAGATAAGTATATAAAAAAGGATGTGTGTATATTTTCTATTTTGGTACACTTATACTTTAGAGAACACATTGGAAAACATAGACTATTACTTTCCTGTCTTAAGACCAATATCTTGCACTTGAAACCATGACATTTGACACTCAGGTAGTCCTAAAAGTGCCCCTCGAAGACCGAATTTTAAAATCTAATGTTTGTTTTCCTAAAGCAAGGACAAGGTAAAGGACAAGGAAACACGTTCTACAGGAAATTGAAAGGATACAAAGGTTCTTATTTTGACACGCGTTTTTCTCTATAAGCCTAATTGTGTCACAAGATAAATTGCCGTAAGAGTAATAATTAAAACATTTAATTTTTCCTAACTTACATTTTGGAGTGGAACACGAAAAGTCCAAACAAAAAACTCATTGATCGTAAAAGCGTAATTTTGCTATTTGCGATCCTGCCAATCACAGAATATACGTTTTATTTTATAAATTTGATTTATAATCCCTTGTTTGTGTATTTAAGTTAACACAGAAATATATCGGTCTTATTTGAGCATTACTAAATTTCATAAATTATTTCGCGAACCCTGCGGAAAACATAGGTTATTACTGTCCCGTCTTCAGAGCAATATGTAGCACTTACAACGATGAAAATTGGCACACTGGTAGTCCTAAAAGTGCCTCTCGAAAACCCAATTTTAAAATCTTAAGTTTGTTTTCCTGCAATAAGTGGATATGGACAAGGAAACACGTTCTACAGGAAACTGAAAGGATAATCAACATTTTAACCATTTCATTCCGAGCAGCACCGGGTTATTCAGCAAGTACTATAATATA
Source organism: Metellina segmentata (assembly GCA_947359465.1). Classification (NCBI taxonomy): domain Eukaryota; kingdom Metazoa; phylum Arthropoda; class Arachnida; order Araneae; family Tetragnathidae; genus Metellina; species Metellina segmentata. The sequence continues at coordinate 29,903,150 of OX375876.1, read as the reverse complement.
AGAAAGTATCATATATTTTTTTACCTCGATTTATTTCCAAACGTGAGGACATATGAGGGAACTTCAGATTTAACGTGCACCAGATCGCATGTACGCGATGGTTTTTGGTTTAAACGAGTTTCAAACTCGCAACCTTCCAGTTACTAATCCGATAACCTACCAACCAGATTTCCTTGTCCCTACAGTTTCATATGAAGTCGGACCACTTGTGTATGCATGCGTTTGATTATTTCTTTGGGGCACGTATTTGTGTGTCTATTGGTACATGTATATCCGTACTCATTTCTGTTTGAATTCTATAAAAAAAATATGGCTCGTGCACACATTAGCTCTTTTAGAACCGTTTTCATCCGAACAAAATCAATGTGGAGAACATTTAGTTTTAGATTAAATACAAAGTTATGATTTTTCATCCCCATGTAGTAGAGGCATTTTTATAACAGGGAAGCCTCGATTAGTGATTAGAATGCAAAGAAAAATGCACTGCACAATCTTTTTGGTATCGAGCCAAACGTTTTTGGCTCCAATTCATGCCTTTAACATGAATTAGAGATCCGTCTCTCTTTTTTGGTCAATTTCTCCAGATTAATATTTTCGAGCCAAGCTCGGGCGACTATTTAATATTGTACAGTTTCGGATAATTTATCAAACCTATTTTGTCCTCGGATAATTTTTAGATTCGAATTACATTTCGGTCTCTACTTAACTGAAGTGAAGTGAAGAATTAACCCACGTCAAAATCGATCTGGTGGCATGGTTCACTTCACCTCCAAATGACACCACATGGCGTTGTGTTGATCTAACTCACGATAAGATGCCATCCTTAGTCCTTCCTCTGTGTGATTTCCAAGCAGTGTAGTATTGACTTTAACTCAGAAAACACTTTACTAAATAACCATATAAAAGAGTGACCAAATAACTATATTGCTAATGAAATACTGTATTCTTTGAAACGTTAGAAATATTCTAATGTTCCTTTAGAATATAATCTTTGGAACAATGATAATGGTCCTTTCGTTGATATGAAATTTTTTCGATCGATTCTATTAGCCCATTCTCTACAATAGAATTTGTTTAAATGATTCAATAAACCCATTCGGTACAATAGGATCATTTGGTACGATGTTAATGGTTCTTTCGTTAGAATAGAATCCTTTGGAACGAATTGGTTAACCCTTTCTGTAAAATAGAACCTGTCAGAACGATTCTTGTAACCCATTATGTACAATAGAATTCTTTGGAACGATTCTTGTAACCCATTCTGTACAATAGAATTCTTTGGAACTAAGCTAATATTCCGTTTGTTAGAATACAATAATTTTGAACCGACGTATTATCCCATTCTCTTCAATAGAATCCTTTAAAATGATACCAATGGTTCTTCCGTTAAATAAGAAATTACCCGAGCGATTCTATAAGCCCATTATATACAATAGAATCTTTCCGAACCATGTTAATGGTCCTTTCGTTAGATAAGAATTGGTTAGTATCATTCTATTAGCATTCTGTATAGTAAAATCCTTTGGAACAATGCTAATTGCCTTTTCGTCAGAATATGATCATTTCGAAAGATTGCTCAAGAAGGTGGAAATTCGTTAGAAGTCATTCAGGGGAATACCTCAGATTGCGAGGTGAAATTACGTGTGTACTCCTCAGAGAATTAACTTGTCTCACATTGCATAACTTAATCTAGAGAATTGATGGCAATACAGGATGATATGGCTCATACACACAAACGCTCGGAAACATTCATTGCAATTTTTGCTGCTGATTTAAACATACCAATTGATAATACAATTCTGGGAACTTAAAATACATGTTATAACGAATCTAGCTAAAATATGATAGACTATAGGAACATACTTAATATTAAAAATATATTCATACAGTGTATATGTATTATAAAAATTTATTTTACAGGAGTGTGTTCGGTATAAAATGAGAAACGTTTTTTTTTGTGTCGAAGCTCTCTACTATGACAGAATTTTAAGTTAGAAGAAATCGGAAAGGGGTCATCTCAGACAATCACCGATAGCCCATCGTGTTGCTCCAGTGCGACGTTAATTTAATTCTTACCTATCATTTAGAAAACGTCGAATAACGGATATCAAAAAAGCTCCACCATTCTACGGGAAGCATTATTTGGTAGGTAGGAAGTTCATTAACGTCACACTGGAGTTATCGCCGACGGTCCGATATCCATCAAGAAGGGAAAAATTCGAGGACACCACGTAATATTGAACCACGATCAGAAGACGAGGCAGCACTTGAGCTGGTACTTCACTCTCGGAATTTACAAACCTCAAACGCGAGGACATTTCAGACTACAAAAGATTTCACATGCACCAGCTAAACCTATACGGAGGTATTTGGTTATATCTAGATTCGAACTCGTGAACCTTCGATTGCTAATCCAGCACTCTTCCCATCTGACCATATTATTATTTTTTAGGTAAAAAAAAAATTGTATATCACAAACTTCCACACCACGCTAATGAATGCATGGTGCATGTTAAATCGGTAGTGTCTTCAAATGTCGTCAGGTTGGCGTGGTATGAAAATTTTAAGAGGATACAGAAGTATCTCTTGTTAGGCAAGCATCTCATATCAGGTGACTTTTCCTTGACGTTTCGTATGATTCTTTCAACCAACAGATGAGGTTGTTCACTCTTTGTGCGAGTGTTTTGTGTGAGAAAAGTAATACATTACTCGAGAATCTCATTTTGCTCAGAGGTTAAAAATAAAAGATACACTCAACATTCGATGCGAACATCGTTTTTGATTGAAATGTCTCTTAACACCAACATTGGAAAATATACAATCTTTGAAAGATCAATTCTTAACCACCCCGTATAGGCATAAGATGCATCTCAATCAAGGCGTCTCCATAAGGATAGGTTGGTTTCTGTTTTATGGTGCAAGTTCCAAAAACAGATAAGCTGCGCCAAAAACTACCAGTTGCAAATATATCAATCTTTAAAGATCCATTCTTAACTGAGCCATATAATAGATATAAGATGCATCTCCATCAAGGCCTCTCCATAAGGATAGGTTGGTTTTGGTTTTATGATGCAAGATCCAAAAACAAATAAGCTAAGACAAAACACGACCAAATAAAGACCTATCTGTTGCACATATTTAGGTGTGTACGAGCTTAGTAAACTCGAGGCACCCTAGCGATCTATTCTTGTCCCATGGGGTTTACTGCCTCTTGCAAAAATGGGGATCCGCCCCCAGAATGACGTAGCGATCTTTGATTACTTAGCGTCGTTTCCTCACAATTACTTCATATTGCCTGTCTTGTGTTTGGCGCAGCTTGGCCAAATATGACCCTTGTGCCATAAAACCCCAAAAGAAACAAATACAATAGCGAATCAATAGGTAGTTAATTAACGTCACACTGGAGCAACACAACGGGCTATTGGTGGCGGTCCGGGATCTATCCCAGAACAACACCACGTAATTTTGAACCATGGTCATATGGCAAGGTTCAACACCAGAGCTGGCACCCTTATGTCCAAACTTCTACATCACGACAACTTCAGGATAGTTTTGGCCACGAGAGATTCAACGTGCACCAGCTCCCGGTCTTTGGCTTGTCCGAGTTCCGAGCTCGCAACTCTCCGATTGCTAATCTGTTGGTCGTTCAACCGTGCTACCGCGGTCGAGCAAATATACAATAGCAAATATACAGATAATTTTCAAACAGGTAGGCAAACCAGCAATACAAAACCCACTGAGGTACACTGCATAGAGAGACTAGACTCGTAGAATCAGCAAACACCAGATCAAAGCAGATTCAGTTGAACATCCCCTCCATCAAAACATTTTCCTCGTCTGCATCTCAAAACCGGTCCTTAAAAGACGCCTTTTTCCAAAGCAGGTCTGCAATCCCCGAGCAAACGATGCCAAACACGCGCGCGGGAACTTCCCTCGCGTGCTCGATCGAACTCACGTGCCTGCATTTAGGGGCGTTGCCATTCCTGAGGGGAGCTCCGGAACGCGTTCAGAATTCGAGTCATAAACATCTCGTTAAGGGGAAGCGACATGTGGTCCTCATTCCCAGCCGCTAATCTCCCTCTCCTCTTGCTCCGGGATGGGAACTTGAAATGATGTGTGGTACAGTTTGGAGTCCGTGAAGAACTGGTTACTGGTTTGGGAAGGGGGATAGTGATATTCTGCTTTGGATAGGAGGAAGGATAGTGAGGAGTCGGTGTGCAAAGATTTGCTGCGATGGGATCCATACCTTTTTGAATCAACGTCCGCTTTTAAAAGACAATTGTCCTTCTGCATCCCCTCCCCTCTTGAAAGCTATCTCAAGTAATGATTAGTAGCATAATAGCAAGTGTTATTGTGCTTCTAACTTTTGAATCCGCTTTACAAAGACAATTGTCCTTCTGCACCCCTTCTGGAAAGCTATCTCAACTAATGTTTAATAGCAAGTACAATATTATTGTTCTAGTAACTTTTGAATCCGTTCTACATAGAAAATGGTCCTTCTGTACCTCCTCTGGAAAGCTATCTCAACTAATGATAAAGAGCAAGTATTATTGTGCTTCTAACTTTTGAATCCGCTTTACAAAGACAATTGTCCTTCTGCACCCCTTCTGGAAAGCTATCTCAACTAATGTTTAATAGCAAGTACAATATTATTGTTCTAGTAACTTTTGAATCCGTTTTACATAGAAAATGGTCCTTCTGTACCTCCTCTGGAAAGCTATCTCAACTAATGATAAAGAGCAAGTATTATTGTGCTTCTAACTTTTGAATCCGCTTTTCAAAGACAATTTCCATTCTGCACCCGTTCTGCATAACTAATTCAAGAAACAATTAATAGCAAGTGTAGCTGTGCTTCTAATATTTGAATTGCGTTGATGTAAGTAATATTATTGAATTTACGTAGGTAATATAATAGAAATTCAATACTATATAAAAATAGCTCGTTAAGTGGGTACATTTTCAATAATTGCATATAAAAGGGGATCTATAGCAAATAGTCTTAAAAAAAATATTGTGTATCAATAGTGAAATATGCGTAAAGATAAACTGTATCGGTCAAGACATAAAGTATGCTGCTCTCAATTCTCAAGCCGTGGTCAAATAGGAATTGCAAGACTAATCAAAGGTACCGACACGATTGGCGAAAACGCTCTGATTGATCTGCGAGTGGCTTTCCTCCCTGCGCTTCCCATTTGACCACGGCTTGAGATATAGCCAATATTGAAACTGAGTAACTGAATCACTTTGAGTATTTTATGATGACTACGTCAGTTCTTAACAGTATATAAACACGAGTCAGATGATACTTGCCATTGATGACTTCGCACAATGCTATGGAGTTGTGAGTAATTATGGAGTTGTGAGGCGACTGTCGTGTAGATAGTGGGTTAGAATAACCCTCTTGACCGCAGAGTTGTAGGTGGTGCAACATATTCCCCGACAGCGTCAGCGAGGATAATGCAATTCCTTGCCTTGACAATTCAATTGGATCTAAACATAGTGATTGTACATTCTTGCTTCGTGTGTGTTCTTACAAAAATCGAATCGGAGGGAGGTGGTTAGCGAGGAAAGTAACCATCCGTCATTTTTCGAAAGATCGATGTATTGGGTATCTTTTTAGTTTATTTAGTAAGGATTATTAACCTTGGTAATAGCCATCATAAACAGTAGGGTAATACCTCAACATTTTGTCAAACGTGATCAATTTTCATAGTGGTTAGATTTATATTGTTTTAAATAAAAAGAAATTTAAGATTTGGTGACCAAGACCTACACTATCCCTGCTCAAAGAACGGGGGAAGACTCAGCGGTATAAATAATACATTAAGCATAAATAGCGTACTTAAGGAAAAAGGAAGAAAACACAATTTTAACAACTAAGCACAGCTAAGATTTATTAAGCAATTATAAGAACATCTGGGTTATATGTATAAGAATGAATAAAAAAAATCATAACATTCAGTATCATCAATAATTCGCTGAAAACATTATGGATTAAAAAAATCAAAGGAGTGTCCCAAGCGCGAGTACTAATTAGAAAGGATAAGATGGGCTGAGCAAGCAACACCACATTTTTCTCAAAACAAATGCAACTGGTGGATAAGGCGATATGAATAGAGGAAGAAACATGAAATAACCGATGAAATAAAAATAAATGAAGATGAGCTCACCGAAGACAAGATGTAATCGTGGAAGAATGGATGGTGGATTTCGTCATTTTTTTCAAAAAGCGCCGATCGTCCGGGGTTTGTATTTCAAGCTCTGCATTCAGGAGAAAGCGTATGCTTTTCCCTCTAGACCAGGATTTTATCACCTGCGATCGGGGTTTAGTTGAGGGACCATAGCTTCGTCACATTCGTCAATTCAACATGACATGTTCGCTCCTGATTTGCTTAAATCCAGGGAGGAAGTTGACGTCAGAGCGTCCTTTCGAACTTGTCTTTGCGAACTTTTCTGGGAAACAAGCATTTCCACATTCCACTTGCGTAATACAATATCCCCCAAAAGGGGGAAAACTCACAATTAGCCTCGAAAAAAACTCGCGTTTTCCCCCCGAGACTTGAATCAAAGTAGATGGAGTAGGAAAAAATAGGTTTATCAAGTTTGCACTCGCATATTCGAATTTATAACTACTCAGAATTTATATACACTAACACTAACTTCAATATTGCATAAAATTTAACATTCTGGAATAGCATTCTATTTCAATCCGGTTGAAGTGATGTGCTCCGATGAGTACACGACAGATGTTTGGAGAATCCACCAAGTAGAACGCATGAGGGTTTCGACCCTCCATCTCCAAAAGGTATAGATATGGCAAATTCGTCACAGTTTACTACGAAGGTTTTATTGAGTCATACTCACACATGTAGACAAACTGATGATAGTACTGTCTTCCAAGGGCAATTTTGTCTTTACAGAAAGCACTAGATTGGTGTAGGTCAACACACACCTAAGCTGTACAGGGAAAACAAATCGCATCTTTATTTATCTCAGTGTAAAAAAAATTACACCCAGTCATTAAGCTTGCAAAAAAGATTTTTGGGAAGATGGGGTCTTAAAAATGTCTTCATGTATAATTTCCGTTGCAATTCAGGATGTGTGAGGGAGAGGCTGGTAATAAGCCGCACTTTGTACTGATGGGAAAGAATTTCTGACCATCAGCAAATATCATTTCCAAATGGCCAGATCGGAGCTTGGCAAGCATAGGGAATGTTTTCAGGGGCAAGTTGAAGGCAACCAGCTCTTCTGGTATTTTACTGAGTGATGAAAAGGTAGTGGAGATGATTTGCTCAATTGTTTTTTGAGTACGGAGAGGTGAGAGTAAGACAATACTATCTCTAGTGCCAGATTTATTATTAACAAATATCGCACATGTTATCAAATAGTTTCTTTGTATTACACCGAAATAAGACATGCAGAAATTTCAAATCTGAAGCCTTGCAAGCTGAATACCTAGATAAATGGCGTGGAAACAGATACCGAAAAAGCTGTATCGGTACCTCGATTTCGAGTATACCAACTAGGGTTCATATAAGGTTGACCTGAAGGGCACCTTCCATATAAGATGACAGATAGAAAGCCTTGCTAATCTTCATGATCGGCTGACAATATTCGCAGTTTTATTTTCATACCGTGTGAAAACCGTTTCTCGTACGTATTTGCCTAGGCTCCAGTAAATGCTTTGGAGCCTTCCCTGTATCTGCAATGATTTAAGATAGTCGTACTAGAGGGTGCCAAGCACGAATTAACCCTTCTGATGGTTGTCCTGGTCTACTAGGTATCACATCATTAGCAAAACTGACCAGATCTTGATGAACTAGATGTCCCGTATTAGAAAAAACAAACTAAGCAGTTCTTGATCTCGTCACCATAAACAAATCGGCCATGACAAGGAAACTCGTTAACGAAATTGGTCAGATCTTGATGTGGACGAGATAACTTGGCGAAACCACTTGGAGGAATAAGAGAAAGTGGCTCAGATTAAGCTACTCTTTGGATGTATTTCCCTCTTCTGTGCAAACAAAACTGATGTATACGTTAGTCCATTTTCATGCGTTGTTTCCTGCAGCTTGACCAACAATGTCCCCATAAAAACCAGCCATTTTAGCCGCAGATGCACACACAACCCCTTCAACTGGAAACATAAATACGTGGGAATTCGACAATGACATGTGGATAATTGTACCAGCTTCGAGTTCCGATACACATAAGATTGGTAGAAACCTTCGAGGACCAGTACTCCTGTTATCCATTAAGGAAGCTGGTAATTATGAGCACCATTATTTATCACGTTCCCATGCAGATCTCTGAAGCTCAATTGCGACACACTTTATAATTCGGCCGATGACTACTCCTTTAGAGCAGAACACGGCACATAGAACATCAGGTAGCACATCAGGACGAGTGATTAATCTGCCCTTGGAACTCGACGCTTTCGTTCCAAGAGGTGGGAATTCCGGAAGACAGCAATCTCATCATCACGCTCTATTTCGCCGAGGACAAACAGCTGGTGAGGGATTGCTCGGCGGGCGTTCCTTGCCTCGGCGAGCTAAGAGCCCGGCTTAATGATGCAAATTTGCACCCATGACGTCACAGGGTGAGCGTCGTATCACTCTTCAGCGGGTCTCTCTCATTAACGGGATTTGTGTACACTGGCGGAAAGATCCGATGCGCTGTTCGTCGACGGGGGGTCTCTTTCTCATCGTTTTCTCAGAAACAATTATCTCGTGACTTGATTGTTCGGATTGAGCACCATTTTTGCAGAGATTGAGTCTTATCTCGCGAGCCCCAATCTCCGCGCTCCGGCGGGTTTTCAGAAATGGCGGGGAGTAACTTTGGTTAATCCTCCTGCGAAAGAGATTAATTTGGGCGGCTCGAGTGGAGAGATCCCCGTTGTCGTGTTGGCAGTCAAGATAGCTTTCGGGGTCCTCGGAGTAATCTTAATTACGGAAGTGTTTCCGCGGAGACGAGTCATTGTTAGGAAGACTTGCTCTGCACCATGCCTGTCTTTTTAATCGAACGAAACGGTTCGAAGGGTTCTGCATGATTATTGGAATATTTTCACACCACTTGTTCCTTGTTGTTTGTTAAGTCGGAGGAAACTAATACTAGTATACAGTTGTTAATTGGTCATCTACACAGTTTCTAGAATCAAGTATAAAGATTATAATGATTTTGAAAGTATCCCCATAAACGATCTTTTAAGTATCCATATTAATTATCATACCAGCATCCATAGAAGCGATTTTGCAAGTGTCAATATAAATGATCTTGCAAGTATCCATATAAATGATCCTACAGGAATACATATAAATGGTCTATCAATAATATATATGCAAATATGTAATGTACGTATATGTAAGTATGTGATCCATGTAAATGATCTTACAAGTGCCCATATATGTAATATATGTTCAATATCTTGTATGTACCCATATATGTAAATAATCTTGCTAATACCCATATACTATGTAAATAATCTCACTAGTATCCCGTAATGTGTAAATGTGTATCATATAGCTCGTTCGAGACAAAGAATGAATTTACAAGTATCCTGAGGTATTCGATATAACTACCACATAAAATGTATTCTTCACTTAAGAATATACAAAAAGATGAAACATAAAAATGCCTTTTAAAATTAAAGTTTTGAACACATGAATTCGTACATGTGTACGAACAGAAAGTCAAGTTGTGTTCTCCAGGTTTCGAGTACCAACTCGTTTTTTAAATATCGCATTGCTGGTCTGTCGACGGCTTGATCGCAGCGCCATCTCGAGAGCAGTTGAGTAGGCACCTCCGTACCCCCTTCCTAGTAACAACGATAAATTGAAATAGATGTTAGTTAGCAAAGCGATCTGGAAAACGGACAGTTCTGCCCGATCTCGTGCATCGCGGTGCTAGCAAAGTCATAGGTTTCGTTATTGGTGTGGTCACGGGTGCAATGTCCACTACGAAGGCTGGTTTCAATCTATCGAGTGAAATGTTCGCAGTTTTACCTTTGATCAGCAGTTTAAAGTACTTAGTAGAACGTTTAATGACTGGAAAAGGTTCATCATATGGCGGTTGCAGGGCTGTCTCGAGAGGAGTTGAGTAGGCACCTCATATATGTATGTACCCATATATGTAAATAATCTTACTAATACCCATATACTATGTAACTAATCTCACTAGTATCCCGTCATGTGTGTAAATGTGTATCATATAGCTCGTTCGAGACAAAGAATGAATTTACAAGTATCCATTTCATTAATATGTCTAATTGTAAATTACAAGTATCCATATAAATGAAAGTTGATACATATAACTGAACAAAAAAGCGTTGAGTCGCTCCGATAGTAGATTAAGATAAATATTTGTAAGTATCTGCAAATAGGAGGGGAGGGGCGAGTTGGATTATGGTTTGTCGATGTGAGATTTTTTTGTTGTTGTTGCTACATGAGGGTTTACTATTACTGTCAGGTTAGAACATAATAACAGTCTTCAGAACATATAGGATTTGTTAGATCCTATGAGTAAATTGTGTAGCATTGGGTTGTTTCCCTTGATTGCATCTTTTTTTAACTATTCCACTCTTGAATTTACATGGAAGCAATGGGTCCTCAACTCAAAAAAGCGATGAGAATTGGGTTCACAAGCCAACAATCTGGGCCCTCCAGGGGCCCCAATAACCCTGTTGAAAGAGTAACCCGATTAACAATCGGAGGGTTGCGAGTTCGAAAATTGGACCAATAAAGACCGTGGTGTAAGCGGCGAATGATCCACGTTAAATCTGTGACTCAAATGTCCTCACGTTGGAATGGTGCGGAAGTATGGAGTGTGGTGCTGAATCGGGCATTGACCTCGTAATTTGACCGTGCTACAAAATTACGTTTCCCTATCCTCGAATCTCTCCTGGCCAATAGCTCGCAGTGTTGCTCCAGTTCAACGGTATCCAACTACCAGTTTCTACTTCAGTCAGTCACCCAGTTTCTTCAACTACCATGCCTATCAGTTTCTTGAACTTTTCAAAAAAAGTATTTTCTTAAAGCGGGGTCAAGTTTGGAGAGAGGTTCAAGCTCGGGTATGAGGGTACGACCTCAATATTAATTGTTGGTGTCGTAGGGTCTTTCTTTTCAGGGGTTGATCCGGACCATCGCCGATAGCCCGTTGTGTTGTTCCAATGCACCCGATGTTAGTTTAATACTTACCTTAAAGCGGTGGTGCCTACCTTACAATTAATATGTATTTGCTTATATTTATAAGTACATGGTATCTTATATACTCAAGTCTCTTATCACTAATGCAGATAATTTTCTGATGAACTTATACACTATCCCCGCATCGAAGAGTTCAAGTAATGTACATAATTACATTTTCTACGCCATTCTGTTCCTTGAAGGAAAAAAAATGTTTCCCCAGTCTGACTAATCAGAAATTCAACTTAAACCAAATACGCCTCGCGAATAAACAGCAAATCACTTAATTTGGATTCAAACGCAAACACGCCCAGAGAAGTACATCTGCTATTATAAGTCCCCCAATCCGAATGCAATTAAGTCGCTTCGAAACACATAAATACGTTCCAATCCAACCACACAACCCCGAGCGGAAACTTGTTTTCGATTCTCATAAATTAGATCGAAAAGAGGGAACGCGGGACCAAAAACCGAGTTAATATCGTTTAAAACTATGTCGAACTCATTAAATCGAACGAGGTTTTTTTTTGTTCCCTCGTTCTTCGAGTCGGTCTCCAGAATCTCAAGGAGAACAAACAATGGAGATTCGATTGAGGATTCGAACGGGCGAGTGGAAAAGAGGAGAAACTGCGAGAACTCATCCGAAATTCAATGGAATTCTGCATTCCGGTCGTCTTTTCATTAGGTTTCTCACTTGCAAGAGAATAAACTGAAGTGGGAAGAGAAGAGAGAGAAAAAATAGATCCTGGTTATGTAGAAAAGAATCCAAAAATTCTCTTCCAATCTCTTTAGTTGACTGATTAGAACGTAAAAGAATTTGTTGAAAATTCGTTGTGTAAATACCGCTGTTGTTTCCACAGTTATCCTTTATAATTTCGTACGGACTTGTTAAAAGCTTAAGTCTCTTAACGTCACAATAATTTCGAGTTGTGTATTATTGACAATCCCCTACATTACTCACACTGCGACTGAACTAGTAGTTAGTCACTGTTTGAGTATATTGGTTTAAAAAAATCTATTGCATAAGATATTATTAGTCAAGACGGTTATAACTGGCTATGAGTCATGCAGTAAAATAGGTAAGTTCCAGGATGGACTTATCATCTGTCTAGAGCAAAAACTCATGGCACTGACCCCTAAATACATATTTTTAATGTTATGATCAATGAATAGTAACGCATTGTAATAGGTTTAAGAGATATATACAAAATGCTTCTAAAATGTGCTCGCAATTTCTATTTTTTGACCTAGGATATAATGGAGACAGTTTGGTAGCGAATTTGAAACCGGAGGGTTTCGAGTTCGATTCTAGATCCAAACAAAGACCGTCGTGTAGGTGAGGCTGGTGCACGTTAAATCTTTCGTAGTCTGAAATGTCCTCACGTTGGAGAGGAGTGGAAATTGCGAGAGTACAGTTCCAGCTCGGGTTTTGACTTCGTCATCTAACCGTGGCTAAAAATGACGAGGTGTCTTCGTAGCTTTCCCTTCGGTATTGCTCCAAAACCATCTTCAAAAGCCCTCCGTGGTGCTCCATCACGAGGTAAATTCAACGTTTTTTCTTGATATAAGCTAATAGTCTTTTAACAGTTTTACAGTCTACTTTTTTCATCTAATGCCTTTGCTCTAAGACGACGATATATGGACGGTGTAAAATTATAGTGGTGCGAGTCACTTTTTCGAAAATAAAGCTTAGAATTTCCACTGTTAACAGTTATCAGTTGAATGAAGATCTAATTTCAGGTTTTCTGTTAACATATTGACTTATCTGGATCTTGTTTCTGTGTTTAATAATCATCTTTAGTTAAATTTGGTTGTATTATATCTGTCTTCGGTGTATCTTTTTTTTTAAGTCACTTACACCGCTTTAACTTTAACCCGTCTATATGTCTGAACTCGTCAGAAGGAAAAATGAGAAAGGAAATATAGTCTCCAACGGGGTCTTATCTTTCTTTTGTCTGTTATTCCAAATACCAACACCTTGCATAAGCGAAGCAAGAACTGTCTTAATCAAAGTTATCAGGCTCTAAGCTTCGTCGAATCGTTCTCAAGGTCAAGGGCACTCATCCCTGCACGCATTCTTTATTTAATTTCTCATTCCATCCCTCCCCAGTCCCGTCTCCGGGAATGAAACATTCCTCGGATTTTCTTCCCCACGAAATTTTCTCCCGAGTCCGGAAGTGGAAAATGGAGAATTTGCGAAAGAATTTATTATCAAATTGGATTTCAAATTCTGGAGCGGGGAATCTGGAGAAATTAATCCCGGCCTCTCCCGCGGGAGCGAAGTTGAGTAGTTTTAAAACTGACGTGATTTGTTCTTTTTTTTCCGCACGCATTATCGCTCCGGATCAAGAATTCAGATGAGATTTGCCGCGGAGGGGGAAAGAAAATTCTTCTCCGACGCGCATTTCACTTCAGTTTGTTTTTAGAAAGCGTGCCCGATTTGGAGACAGTGTGGGGAAAATTCATTTTTGATGCGTGTTGAGGATTATTGCAGGAATTTAATTATTTTCGAATGGATTTTTCGTGTTCGAGACTTTTCTACTGCGGCCGACGCGAAAGTATTTTGTCTTGAGGCTCGAAGGAATTTTAATTCATGTAATTTCACAAAGAATAAAACTCGTGCGGATGGCTCTGTCGTATAACGGTTATATAAAAGATTATTATTCAGCCAGTGGTGTTAACTTCATTCCGATATATATGTGTGTTTCTCCGGAAGTACATTGACACAAGTGACAATTATACAGTTCTTCAGAAAACGCAATTGAAAATATTCAAATACATGTTTGCAACAGATAAACCGTAATTGGAACATCGACGCAAATAGCTAGAGCAAGTATTACAATTATGTCGTTGTTCCACCGGATAAATAATATAATTTTCTTGTCGTATTTATTTAAAAATGTGTATGAGTGTGTATGTGCGTGTACATGTGTGTTTGTATACATGTGTATGTAGATATGCTTACATATGTACTATACGAACATTATGCGTGCACATATACTAAATGGCACAATGTATGCGTGAAGGTACTTGTGTGTTTGTAAATTTTTCCTATTTAGTATTGCGTGCTCGAACATGTCTGCGTCTATGCGTGTTTGTTGTGCTCGCTCGATCATGTATGTGTACATGTGTGCTCCAGTTGTTTGTGCTTGTGAAACTATTATTTTTGAATTGAGCATTGTCTTAGCGGAGTATTTAACCTGTTGTTCATAGTCACATAAAATGCAGCTTCAAGAAATAATTCAACACAAATGTCATTTTTGAAATAATATTGTTGAGTTGGAAATTCAATTTGTGATAGTATTATAGATTTCATATTTCTTTACAGAAATATGCGAAGTTAGACCCAACATTTTTCCACCTCAAGGGTATTAAACAGGTTTGTTACATGTATTTTTTTTTCGATTCAGGAGAGCAAATTTTAACCGGATCAATTGCTTTGTGTAGATTTCGATCCGCCACAAACATCTATGCCATAACTGAGATTCTAATCCCAAGGTCTGTTGTTTCGGTGGACAGAATCAAAGATGTAGAATCAAACAATAATTTTTTCATGTAATTACTCTTTCGGTAGGTAGTTTAATTAACGTCGCACTGATTCCACACAACGGGGTATCGGCGACTGTCTTGGATCAGTCCCGAAGGATAGCATCAGAGAACACCTGGTCACTTTGAACCATGGTCGGATGGCTAGGTGAAAACCTGAGTTGTCATCCCATTCTCCAAACTTCAACACCAAGCCAATGTGAGTACATTTGAGGCCGCGACGGGTTTAACGTGCACCATCACCACGTACACGACGTTCTTTGGCTGGATCGTGTTTCGAATCCAATACTCTACCAACCAGGCAAGCATGGGACACATAAACCTTATTAGGAAAAATGTAATCTACCACTTTATCATTACACATGAGGAAAATCTATATGATACATTGTTGCACAACAGAAATGTACAGTGTACAACAGGAACCTCTGCCGTTATAGAAAGAAAAGTATGTATCGATACTGCGCTGTTGCACGTGCTCAGACATTCGCGCTCACATATCTTGATGCATGCGCAACGGGGCTTTGAATCACAACAGGAGGAACAGATATAAGCCGTCTATTTGAGCTATAGAGACCAAAGGTTATTAAAGTTGGCGAGACATTATTAAAATTAGTTTTATTGATAACGTATTTACATACACAACAAGCACAAGTTAAGACATCTCGTTTTTCTCCATCTCTTCCTACAATTGACTATATACAGTCGAAAATTCAGACAAGATTAACTTAATATTTGCATAATTTTCATGTATCCACTACACGACCATTCCCCGTTAAGATTAAGCCTGGACAGTCGCCAATAGCCCGTTGTGTTGCTCTAGATTTGCGTTTATTTAAATATTTACCTACCCTACATTACACTATAAAATAAAGTCCTTTGAAGAGGTTGATACCAATTCCAACTGTGTTTCTTCACACCTTTTAATTTTATTGTATATTTTAAACGGCTCTCATTAACTTTTCTTTCATTAAAAGTATTGAATGTTTCTCTTTCAAAAGGTAGAAAATAATCGTCACTTGTAAATCTTCCCCACGCAAATTTGACTTCAATTTTTGAAAGAAAAATTTGAATTTGGGAGCTTTAAAAATTCAATTACCGTGCGATGCTTAAGTATAAACACTTTATAATATTATTTAGCTCTTGCTATTGCTACACAAGACAACATCAAGTAAAAAAAAATTGCCGTGAAAGAGGAAACAGTACCTTTTTGGTAATTTTAATAACATTGCACTGGATCATCACAATGGTCTATTGGCGATGGTCCGGATCGAACCCCGAAGAGAAAGATCCGAGGTCAATACCGCGTAATTTTGAACCATGCTCAGATGACGAGGTGACATCTGAGCAGGCACCTCACTCTCCAAACTTCCACACCTCGTCAACTTGAGAAAATTTGATGCACGACAGATTTAATGTTTACCCCCATGTACACGACGGTCTTTGTTTGGATTCGAATTAGTCTCCCAAACAGGCTACCGTGGCCCGAAAAGGGTATGGGAACATTGTAGTGGGTAAGAAAGCTGAAAGAGATCGCTTAGGTGTATTCCGGGAGCGAACCCCCGTGTTTAATAAAGACAGCAAACATCACGGAAAAAGAAAAGACCACTAGATTACCTCGGGTCTATGAAGTTCGTGCACATGTAAAGAAGAAGTCCCTCGAGGGCTTAAAATACTGTAAAATAGAACTTTTTTCAGAGACTTGAACTAAAAAAACGACTGATGCTAGAGTCGAAAATTTTTAACTGGAGCGCAACATATCATCAAGCGGAATGACAAAGTTAGACTTTCAAATATTGTTCTACCATACATTTGCCGTAAATTTCTAGACCTAACAAACGTGCAAGGATTTAAAGTAACGTAATTCATGAGTTATTTTAGATAATTTCAACGTTTTCATTCAAATGCGTGTAAGGATTACTAGACATAAGGCAGCAACCGACAGTTGACGCTAACGAAAGGAAGCTTGAAGCCATCACTTTATCATCAAAAGGTCCATTTTAAATGTAGCCGTCTACACTACTTTAGTATGAAAGCGACAAGGAATGAGAAAAATTTAAAAGGCATTTTTATTTTCTCCGCTTCCGAATGCAACATTCCTGACACATTGTCAAAACTCTTTTCAATCGCAGAAATAATTTATTTTAAAGCCGCCATTTTCGCTTTTTTGGCGTTTCTTTTTCTTTCTTCTGTGCACTTCTTTCAATCGATCGTTTCTTCCAACTTTCAGAGGGAAAATGTGTTTCTTTGTTGGGATGGTCTGACATTTAAATATTCATTCTATCAATGTGTCAAGGGAATTGTCAATATTTCTGGTAAATGCCACGATTCCAGTGTGAATATTAATAGTTAGAAATTATTCGAATGTTTTAGCTGCAATAAAATTAAATGAATTTAATTTGAGCTACACAACTAAATCTTTACATTGAGAGTACTATGTACTATGATGACGAAGCGGCTCGAAATAGAATTTCTGACTAATGCTTTGACGCTTTTAGGACACGAGTCATAACTTTGGTGGGTTGTTTTCGGATTTTACGGTACATAATATTTGGCCAAGCTGTGCCAATCACAGGACAGACAAAACAACAAGTGATGAAAAAGCAAAAAAAAAAAAAAAAGCAGAAGTGCAGTTACGTTATAGCTTTGAAAAAGCATTAACGTAATAAAATATGTTTAGGCATGTACGTGCTTCATTATCCCGAGATACCCTAGTGATATATTTTTTTCCATGGAATTTACTGCCTCTGGTCAACATGAGGATCGCAACCCCAGAATGTCCACACAAGCGGTCTTTCTCTTTTCTTCTTCCAATTACCTGACATTTTCTACTTTGTGGTTTTCTCAGGTAGGCCAAATATGGGTATTGAGCCCAAAAACCAGACAACGAACAGCTGACAACACAATGCTTGATATTATTTCTACCCCATCAAATTAACAAGGAGACTTTTATTGATGAAATACCCGTGTGGCTTTTGGTCTGTCTCTTGCTCAAATTTGACACGGCAGTCGGGAGACCACATTACACCATTGTTTTTAATAAAATACTTTCCAGGGATTGTAAGTGTTCCATATTTCCTTTGCGTGTTTATATTATGAGTGTTGTAAATCACTAAGGTTTGCATCACTATTTCCTGCATTTAGATTTATGAGTTTATATTACTGCTTCCTGTACATCTATTCTTATCAGTTAATTTGTCTGATGCAATCCTTTGTGATATGCAATGAGTTAGTTGCCTCTGAGTCTTTACGATGTTCGTATCGTTCTTATGCTTGGCTGTTGCGATGTCTCCTTATAATTATTAAGTGTTTTGTTGGACTTAGATATACGCTCTTCTTTCATCATCACAAAACATAACAGTGCTATTTGGTTATCTGTAGAAAAGAAACTGAAAATATTTGAAGCTATTCCTAAAATATTTAAAATCGGAGTGTTCGTTTTTTTCTTTGTTTTGAATTATATTTGTATGAATTAATTCATACTTGACTGTCAAAGAGTTGAAATACCGCAAAGCAACTGTCATTTGTAGACTTTGCTTTACAATACTTTATGCAATACGAAGTTCACTGCAGGTTCAAAAGCTATTCTATGCTGTCAAATTTGACCTACATTTTCCAAAAGCTACTTACAATTATTTTAAATGCATAACTTTGAAGTGTTGCCTTACTTAGATCAAAATCAGTTAGAGGAGCGTTTTTCAGGTAGCGATTTGTAAAGTATTCCTTCGTTGGTTGCGAAAAATTGAATCTGTATTTAGTTTTTGTTACTCTGAGATGATTTTACTGTCTACTGAAAGTCACTGATTATATTTGCTAATCCTCTGATATAATGTTACGATTTTTCTCTAGGTTTGTAATTTAAACATCAGGTAATATAAATATATGTGTGCAAAAGTATGTAATTCATACATACATGTAATTAATTATTCATGCATAAACATTTAATTATTCATAAATAAAATTTCGCACTCAAAATCCTTAAGAATTTATTCTAAACATTTTTGCACTTTAGAAAGATGTAACTTGGAAAGTAGCATTTAATGGTACTTAAAGGGTAATTATATAACATAATTCGTGTTATTTCGGGTTTAAAACATTTAGTCAGATATGGTTCTTAATTTGGGAAGCATGTGATTAGATGTTAGCTTGCCTCCCCTTGCAGGCTTTTAGCTAATTTCTGTAAAAGTTGTTTTTCCTTTCTAATATACCTACTGTACAAAAGCGAACATACAGAGATGATGCGCACTGTCGAAACTCTTCTGTTGTAGGGTTTCTCGAAACTATAAACTGAGTAATTGACCGAACGCAAGTTAATGCCCTTTTGTAAAATCATGACCTTTAAATAAATTTTATTTCAAGCATCAAAAGCGAGAATTACAATTAAAATGTAGACCAAACGAAAAACTTAAAAAATGCGCTTTGAAATTTTCTCTTGGTGTATTTCACTCGTATGCCAATTATATAAAACGAACCTTAAACCCTTCGGAAATGTTAGGAATTCTGGGTTACGAACAAAAGCATCGATAACATAAGCCTAGTAATTCATTTAATTAATAAATGCCTAATTATGAATCGAAACGACTAAAGCAACGCTTTATGTGGACAGTGGATTTTCAAAACAAACTGTAGCAATTACTATACGATTGTTATAAAATTTATAGTTTTTCTTTACTACTACAAGGCCTTTATATAAAGTCTAGTCCAAAAATTTATTTATTTCAATGAAGTTATTACATAAAAGGGTAGAAATATATTTAATAAATTATCAAAAAAGATTGGTCGTATGCGTATTAGTTTTGCATGAAATATAAAAATTCTAATTTACATTATAATGTGTATATGAATGAGTCCAAATACCCTCTTGGTAATTTTATCACCCAATTCTAAAGAAAAAAGCGTACTATAACACCAAAAAATTTACAAAAAAAATCATAAATTAAACAACATTTTAAAGTAATATTTCAATATTTGAGATATTGATGAATTTTGCATTTGCACTTTGATATATGCAATAGATTTCGTGAATCATCCAAAACATTTCAGTGGAAAAGTATAAAACCAGATGCAGAAAATTAGAATGGATTTCAAGAATTATCCAAAACATTTCAGTGGAAAAGTATAAAACCAGATGCAGAAAATTAGAATGGATTTCAAGAATTATCCAAAATATTTCAGTGAAATTGATTAAAACCAGATGCGCACGTGACATTTCGAAATCGGAAGAATGTAAAATAATATGAATCGTAGAAAAACGTGTTTTTGCAGTAGACTCAACACACTCATCGACAGTAACTTTTACATTACATACGTAAATCCGCAAAAATAATTGTAATTAAGAAATCCCTTTTGCTGTTCAGATTTGTCGGCTAAAAAACTGTAAAACTAAAGAATCGATCGATTTAGACAGTCCTAAGTAAACAACAAACTATCCTATATCTGTGTCCGAGTCCGAATAAACACGCTTCCACCCCTCTAATGCCAAAAGATGTCTCCACATCGTAACCACAAGCGCTCGCGTAAGCAAACCCAGAGAGAAAGCGCCCAAAAATGGATGATCCTTGTGTCCGGCACTTATCGATCAGCCCCTCCGTAATGGACCGGGGCGTGCATAAGTGAGCGGGAGGGGCTTGTGATGGATGCACCGCTTCAATGACAACCCGAATGGATGGTCTTTAAGCACACACCAGGCATTGAACCTTGGCGCGCAGGAATGCGCCCCAGCTTACCTCCTCCGGCAGTAAATGATTTTGAAGAGTTGTGAAGGGCATTAATTACAGCCCCTTCACGGAGGGCTTTGTGAGCGGCGGACTCTCTTTTTTGAGGTGCTGTCACTGGACTTCGAGGGAGGAGAGGGCTGCTTCGTGCGTTGGGGATGCGTTTTCCGATTGCTTGCAAGTGTCGTGGTGTACTGGGTTCAATCACAGCTAACGTATGGAGCTGCCCTCTCGCTGAACCAGCGTCTGTGATTATGGGGTTTTCCCGACGGGAGATGGACACCTGTTGATGAATCAATGAAGCGACTGCACTTGTGGTGACAACATTTGCATTGAGTAGAGAAACGCAACCACGTGGGACAACGCTACGTAGATGGGTAAGAAGTTAAAGTAAGATGGTACCGGAGCAACACAACATGTTGGCGACGGTACGCGATCCATCCCAAAGAGAAATATTAGAGGACAACATCCAGTTGGAAGAGTAACGAATTAGTGACTGGAGGGTAGCAAGTTCAAATCTAATCATAGACCGTCGTGTGCAATGGAGGCTATTGCAAATTTCAATCGTGAGCTCAAATGTCTTAAAGTTGGCGTGTTGTGGAAGTTTGGAGAGTGGGAGGCCGGCTGAGGTGTGACCTCGTCATCTGACCGTGGTTCGAAATGACGTGTTGTAATCGGATATAACCCATCGGGTTTGATCCCGGACCGTTGCCAATGGCCCGTTGCGTTGCACTGCGACATTAATTGAATACTTACCAACCGAGGACAACACCTCGACATTTTGAACCAAGGTTAGTAGACGAGGTCAATACCTATGTGGCACCCTAATCCTTTAGCATCCAAACTTCGCCTGTGCCATAAATCCCAACCCAATCAATCTCAGAGGATAGTTTGCGCGGTACGTAAAAAGATATAGTTGAAACATTGATTGTTTCCAAAAGAGCACATGACAGATTCCATTATAATATGTCACGTACGAAATGTAAATCAGTCCAAAATGTAAGTTGCATGTTTCTATTGGAGAATTTTAAATAATCTATAACTACTGTAGAACGGGTGAAAATAGAAGCAGTTTTAAAATTTCACAGTACTAAAAAGCCCTTTTCTTTATATTCTTTATACTTAAAATTATGAATCATTTCTTAAAATTCCAGTCTATACTAATCGATTCACACTAAGCTTTCTCGGTCAAAAAATAAATTTTTTGACATACAAAAAATGTATTTTGTGACCAAGAGGGCTTATAGTTAAACATGGGCTTGTTGACAGCAACTTTTCTTAGGCACTGCTTCTTTTAAACATCAAAGCCGCACGAATTGAAGCAGTTGCCTGTTTTTCATTCTGTTTCGGTTCTGATCTCTAGGTGATTAGAAGCAGTTATTGTCTTTTTTTTTTAATTTTTCAAGGTTTCCAAAAAATTGTTTGACGTCACAGTTTACGTCATTTTTAGTCAAATAGTGAATTGATTTTGAACTTTTATTAATTAACTTTTATTAAGAAAGATTAAATAGTTTTTTTTTTTAAGTTTTACATTCAACTGGGTAAATTTGTAAGACACGATACCTTTTTTCGCAAATATGCTTACGTTCACCCCATTCTACGTTACTCTTTTTTGTTAACTTATTTGTACAGATTATTGTAATTAAAAGACAGTGATTATTATTTAACCAAAATGAATAAAAGATGAAAAGTACAGAGCACGCAACATAGAAGTACAATTTAGCCAACATAAACTACAATATATCAAAACAATGCTGTTAACTACGAAAAACCAAAATGACTAGAGAAAAGAAAATCACTCACACGCATGAAACAATATAAAACCTCAGTTTTCAAACGTTAAAGTTATAAAATTATTAAAACCTACTAAACCATCAAAGAAATAATTACGGATGTATGTAAGATAATTGCGTGCGCTACCATGTTTATTACGTCATTGTGATAGTAATATAAAAATATATATGTTTAATTATTATATTCTTATTATGTACGAATCTTTTAGGATTTTTATTTTAAGTGCAATACTATCTACATCCTTTAATATGCACTGATAGTTTAATTCCGCATGGCCATAACTGAAAATGTATCATATATGCTTCTTCCATTTACTTTTGTCAAAGCTCTGTTAAAGAAAAGACATATGAAATTATTCACATCCCAGACGTAACTGCCTTTTGCAAGACGACTGCATAATACACATCGAGTCGTAACATCGCACATAAAATCTCCAAAATTAACCAAACTTACCATTCGCAAAAGAAAAAAAAAGTCGCGGAAAGCTCAAATGTTTCATTTCATTTCAATTCCTTCCTTCTTCATTTCGGTCGGGTAATAAATCCAACTCCAACTGGCGCGTTCCATTTTTTCCTTTATGCATCTCTTAGCATTGACAGGAACATTCTTCAGAGCTTTGGGGGCAAATAATGGAGACATCGTCTGCACCCAACTCGCTTCCCTCCCCACTCACCACGTTCTAATCTCGCCGTTATTGCGAAGAACAACCCAGGCGGTATACATGACAATACCCTTCGGAAATATAATATCGAGAGATATAATTTTTTGCTATTTATTTATCGTTTGCGCTGCAGATGTAACGGGGACAACAAATTGCGAGAGCTTTGTTTCTCTCTCCACTTTTCTTTTTTAATTGCAGATTTTCTTTTTCCGTTAGTAGTTTTTTTTCTGTTATTAAAAAGTAAGAATGTTCTTAGTAATCATGGAAGTTGTTCTTTTAAATCGTTCGATATCCACGGCTTAGTCAATGATTAATCAAACTTTTATTTGTGGCTCTAGTCGTTCGTTTTGTGTCGTTTGTGTACGTTCGAAGTTAATAGCTTTTTGTATCGATATTTTGTGTTCTATTTTTTCTTGCATTTCCATTTAAGAGATTGCGTGAGGGGCTTATTTGTGTTCTCTTATGCACTTGACAACTCTACAATTTTTAATTCGCATTGTTGTTAATCCATACCTGAAATTGTTTTTTTAAACTTTGATTCAATAGGAGGAATTGAGTATTACTTTCGAACACAGATACTTGTTTCGCTATTATAAGTGTTTCTATATACATGTAAATGAAATGTTCTACTTAGGTACCTTAAAACTTTGTTTTCGTTATTAATTTTGATAGTTAAGTCAGTTCCTTATTGTCTGTTTAATCAGTGTAACGTAATATCAACTTGTACAAAGGAGGCTGGTGAACGTTAAATATGTCGTAGCCTCCAATGTCCTAGCGTTGGCGTGGTGTGGAAGTTTGGAGAGTGGGATGCTAGCTCAGGTGTGACCTCGACGTCAGAACGTGGTTCAAAATTACGTGGTCTTGTTCTCGAATCTTTCCCTTTGTAGATTGATCCCGAACCGCCTCCAATAGCCCGTTGTGTAGCTCCAGTGCGACTTTTATTGCATTCCTACCTACCAACATTTCAAGCACACACACACACACACACACACACACACATCCAAAGTAAAACACTAGGAAAATAAAACTAATCAGCTTTTAGTTTCTGACGTTTAAATTCTGGTGTTAGTACTATATTCAAAAAAGTATATTGCAAAGTAAGTACTGTTGCAACAGATCCGTTTTTGTTAAACTCTGGTAGACGTTTTTATTTTAACCTTTAGGCCCGGTGCACATATCCGGTTTTTCAACGTGCGGCGCCGCTGCCGCAACGCAAGTGCTGTCTGAGATACATTAGATCCAATGTAGCAGTACACACATGCCTCCAGAGCCGCTGGGGTGACGCACGTCCAACATGCGTGCAATTTGTACTGCAGTTCCCCACAGCGCCGCACGGTCGCCGCACATGAGTCTCCGTTCTGAAGTACCTTGTTTACATAAACAAATGGAATATAAATAACTAGGGGGCCCGCCACCTGCTCGCTAACGCTCGCCAAACCCCGGAGGATTGCATCGCAATCCTCATTGTTTCACTGAGCGAACCTATGCGAGCTTCGCTCGCATCAATGAAGATATGTGTCCTAGCAGAAGTGATTGTTTACAAAATATGATATTCCAAAAAAATGTTTTTCAAATCTAAAATTGCTGTATCACAGAAAACATATATACAGTACCTCTAAAATCAAAATTCAAATGAAAACTTTGAGCAAATTTGGACTCTAAATGTGAGCGCTGCTTTGGAAATTTAATACCCATCATGTTGTTTGTGTACATTTCCCCAGCACTCGAACCACCCACACTTTTTCATTTTGTTGCCGAAAGTTGTAGTACAAGCATCTTGTTGAACTATAATTGCTGGCCCTGAAAAGGACCGTTTTAAAATGACCCTGAAAAGATCATCTACTTACTTTGATTTCTATTATAAACTGCAACAGCTCAACTAAAATTCCTTTTTTTTTTCAATAAAATTTCATCCGATAACGCTTATAAATTCAATTGATGCGCGAGGCCCTGTGGTAAACAATCGTACAATGTTGCCAAAACGCGTTAACAAATAAGGTATTTTTTGCGTGCCACGTAAGAGAATTATATATATACTAGGGGGCCCGCCCCCTGCTCGCTAACGCTCGCCAACCCCCAGAGGATTGCTTCGCAATCCTCATTGGTTCGCTGCGCGAACCAATGCTCGCTTCGCTCGCATCAATGAAGACATGTGTCCTAGCAGAAGGAATTGTTAACAAAATATGATATTCCAAAAAAATATTTTTCAAATCTAAATTTTATGCTGTTTTTCAGAAAAGATATTTACAGTACCTCTGGAATCAGAATTCAAATGGAAACTTTGAGCAAATTTTGACTCGAAATGTGAGCGTTGATTTGGAAATTGAAAACCCAGCATGTTGGTTGTGTGTACATTTACCCAGCACTCGAGCCACCCACGCTTTTTCATTGAGTTTGTCGAAAGTTGTAATGCAAGCGTCTTGTTGAACTATAATAGTTTGCCCCGAAACGGACCTTTTTTTTTTAAATGACCCTGAAAAGATCCTTCGTTTTATTTGATTTCTATTATTTACTGCAACAGCTCGACTAAAATTCATTTTTTTCAATAAAATTTCATCCGATAACGCTATAAATTCAATTGAAGCGCGAGGCTTTGGGATAAACAAAGAATCGTACAATGTTGCCAAAACGCGAAAACAAATAACGTCTTTTTTGCGTGCCACGTAAGAGAATTATATATATATATATATATATATATATATATATATATATATATATATATATATATATATATATATATATATATATATATATATATATATATATATATATATATATATATATATAATATATATATAAAATTAATAAATAGTTGTAACCAATAAGGTCTATTTTGTTTCAAAATATACTTTTTTTTTTACACCAAGTAAGCGAAATAAACACTTTTCTTCGATTGAATATTTATCGCAAATGGCGCGATTTGTGTTCGTGCGTCATTTCACTGTTATATGTGCATATTTGGCCTTTGGTGCCGCAGTGGCGCCGAACCTTGATAAACCGGATGTGTGCACCGGGTCTTAGTTATAATTTTGCAATGTTTCTCCTGATTGGTTTGGAAATAGTCTTTCTGAATTATTTTGATCCAATATGACAGTTGCATTTCTAATGATTTATTGTTTTAAGTTTCCATGGTGCATAACCCATTTTTGGCCTAGCGATTTTTTACCAAAAAGTTTTGATTTCTATTTTTTTAAATTCCATATCCTTTTATTGCTTTTCGTGGTGTTTGAATTTTATTTTATTACCTCCACAAATTTGGAATTTCTATGGGAAACCTGTGTATAATATCTTTTGGGCACTACTCCACACATTAAACGAAAAAACTTTCCAATATATATATTACAACGATTGCGAGTTTAAATCCAACCAAAGACTGTCTTGTACAAAGGGAGCTGGAGCATATTAAACCTATCATGGACTCAAATGCCTTCACGTTGACGTCGTGTGGAAGTTAAAGAGTGGAATACCTGTTCAGGTCTCGTTATCTGACCGTGGTACAAAATTGCGTGGTGCTGTCCTTGGATCTATCCCATTGGAATTAATCTAAGACCGTCACCAATAACCTGTTGCGTTATTCCAGTGGTGCGAGAGATTTTACATAAAATACCTACCTTTAAAAATTAAACCCACCTTACTCCCCTTGAGAAAACAAAGGATCAAACGTTTTACATCCATTTTTATTTACTTCCTTTTTGCATTTTCACAATTTCCCTTGTATTTGAAGCCTTATTTGTGGTTAATCCTCCTGGTTATTTTCTAATCGAGGTATCTAGTCATTAGCAAAACTGACTAGATCTAGTTGGATAAGAAATCTCACCAAAAGAATGAAACTGATATCTTGTTCTCGTCATCATACAAAAAATCGGCAGGATCTTGATGACGAGGTATCTCATTAGCAAAATTGCTCAGATCGTGATGACGAGGTATCTCATTAGCAAAATTGATCAGATCGTGATGACGAGGTTTCTCATTAGCAAAATTGATCAGATCGTGTTTACGAGGAATCTCATTAGCAAAATTGATCAGATCGTGATGACGAGGTTTCTCATTAGCAAAATTGATCAGATCGTGATTACAAGGTATCTCACTAGCAAAATTCATTAGATATTGATGACGAGGTATCACATTAGCAAAATTGATCAGATCTTGCAGTACGAGATGTCTCATAGAAACCAATTGGAAGGTTAATAAACATAAATATAAAAAATGCCACACAGATCAAAATTCATACGTCCAATGTATCATAATTTGAAGAGATTTTTTAATGAATTTCTTGCTGTACTTAATACAAACCCTTATTATGATACGGACCAAGGTAGCCCGGTTGGGAGTGTAAAGGATTAGCAACCGGAGGACTGCGAGTTCGAATCCAGCCAAAGGCCGTCGTGTACAAAGTTGGCAGGTGCACGTCAAAACGGTCGTGGCCTCAAATGTCCTCACTGGCGTGGTGTGGAAGTTTAGGGTGCCAACTCACATGGCATTGTCCTCGAATATTTCCTTTTAGGATTGATTCCGGGCTGTCGCCAATAGCCAGTTGTGTTGTTCCGATGTGTGAGGCTAAATAAAAAACCTACCAAAATTATGATGCAACCCCAAAACTGGGTCTGCCTTATATTTCATCAGGATACATCCATCCAAACTTCGTTCTGGTAATGTCTTCGCGGCGCTAATGCACTGACAGGCTATTCTGCCCTTGAGAGTGATGCCTCGTGGGGTGGAAGCTCCTCACCCACCTGCACGTCTCGTCCCATTTTCATGTGTTATCGATATTCAGGTCACGTCCACGAACCTGCGATATTAGCGAAACTGTATCCGCACAGAACAGAAATGACGTAAGGGAAAAAAGCGTTCAATTGTCTCTGACAACTATTCAGAGGTTACCATGGCAACAGAAGGCCCGGGATGAAAAGGATACGATATGACATGTATCTCCTACTCTACGTTATATTTCTTTCCTTTCTCCCAACTGTTCCAGATTCCTTTTTCTTCCTTTTCACTCAGTATTAGATATACCGAAACTTCTCGAAGAATAAAGGACAGTTTTTTACATCTCCCCCTCCTCGCTTCAGGGCGCATGCGCATCAATATTTACGAAACATTGTGCGTTAAGTAATTAAACTTGAGCAAGTTATTGACAACATATCCCAACACCTAATGTGGTGCCGACGTTTTTAAACTGATTTTATGTGTATTTCATGTACTGAAAACCAATATGATGTTAGTTTATACCCATCAGCTCTTGTTTGTGAGATATGACAGTAGAGTTATTTACGTTAACACATTAATTTAGGATTCGGGTATTGGCGGTAAATTAAAAAACCTTTCCCTTAATACATTTTGTAAGACATTTTAATAAATAAAAAACACAGCAACACTCCTATGAATCTACAATAGATTAATTAAAAATTAGAAATGAGAAGAATCAAATAAAAACAAAAGGAAAGGCTAATTTTGTTCCATTCTGAAAAGCTTCTTTTGTTTGAAATTCTTGAGTGAATTTAGTTAGCACATTTTCTTTTCAGATTCTAGCAGTAATATGCCATCATATGAGTATCCTATCTGTCCTGATATCGGTCCTCCGTTGTCTTTATGTCCTGGTGAAATCGCTCACCTTGTATCTAGTACCTCCAAGATTTTCAGGCAAACGCTCGAAATGTCTGTACACGTAATGAACCTTTGTGCACATATTACAACCATGGTCGTTTAAGTTGTTAAGTATTATGTTAATTAGTGCAGCATAGTTTTCAGCCTTATGGTTACCCAGAAAGTTTTTGACAACAAGGACAAATGAGATCCATCACTTTCGCTCTGTTGTATTAATTTAATCTACGAAATGAGGATCGTTTATGAGCTGTCTGATTTGAGGACCATCACACATTCCAGCTTAATTTTTTTCTGTACTTGCCCCAGGCATTGTTTGTAGTATGTATGCAAAGAAGGGCTTTCCTGATCTAGAGCTTTTATGAACTGTTTCATTAACAAAAGCTTTATATGAAGTGGTAGAGGCAAGATGATTCTATCTCGTCCAACTAAGGGTTCACGAATGAACATTTTGTTTGTCCAACAAGCATGTTCTCTCTCGTAGGCCACCCTTTTCATATCAAGTGGTATTGTTTGGGTCTGCTATCCCATGGGCGCATGAAGCAAGGATATTGCATGTTGCAACTTGTTAAAAGGTAGCCATTTTAAATCTGAGTGAGGAATTGGTCGTCATGTAGAGTCTAAATAAGGATATGTCCACTTGCTGCGGTTATTTTACTCGTTATACCGGTAATATTCACAATACAAAAAAAAAACAGTCATAAAAGAGGTTTATGGGTTCCCTCCAAACCATTGGACACCAAATTTTAGACGTCGTCAATAGCCCATTTTGTTGCTCCAGTACTACGTTAATTAAAATACCTACCTACCAAATTCTAGACTCCATCTCTTACCATTAGTCCACTGTCGTAGTTGTTCTGTAAACGTTTTACACACGTGTGAAGCCCAAACTTTATTATCTTGGTCACGAAGACTAATGCCAAAGTACCCAACGTAAGCTCTTTTAACAAAATCAGAATTGGATTTTCTGTTCTCTTTTAGGGTGTACTCACCACATATGTAGCAAAATACATCAAGATGATTAAAACAATTTCTTTGACTGGATGCCATACAATAAACGATAGTGATCGTTAAAAGTGATTCGCTTTCGTCCCGACTCAAAATACCACCCAAAGACCGCCGTGTACAAAGGGGCTGGTGCATGTTAAATCTGTAGTGGCCTGAAATGTCCTCACGTTAGTGTTTGGAGAGTGGGGTGCCAGCTTAGAAGTTGTCTAGTCTTCTGACTGGATCAAAATTAAATTATTTGTTCTCGGATCTTTCCCTTGAGGAGATACCGGACGTTCGTAAATATCCCGTTGTGTTGCTCCAGTACAACGTCAATTAAAATACCTACTAATCTACCCAACTTATAATCTCTGCTATCGCTTGCAATACCGAACAATAAACTCGAAGCCGGAATCCACGCTAACGATACCTAATGTGGAAGCACGTTTACGTTAAACTTGTCCTATAATTTAGTGATTAAATAGTCTAATTCAAATCCACGTAACTCAAATGCCAACACATCAGAGCCGAGAAATATGTACCAGTAGACGCCAGAATACAGCTTCGACGCCAAAATTTCTAAACTATTTATAACTATTAATGGTAAAAGGGGCTGGTTGGAAGAGGACTAGCAACCAGTGTCTTGCGAGTTTGAATCAAACCAAACATCGTCGAGTACAAAGGTAGCTGGTGGGTGCACGTTAAATCTGTCGGGCCTCAAAGATCCTCATGTTCGAGTGGTGTGGAAGATTGTAGAGCGGGGTTCCATCTGAGATGTTATCTCGTCATATGAACGTGGTTCAAAATTACGTGATATTGTCCTCTCATTTTTCTCTTCGTGTTTGATCCCGGAGCATCGCAAATAGCATTTTGCTATTTCAGTATGACGTTAAATGAATACCTACCTACCTATCATTAGTACATAAAGTATTTAGATTGAAAATTGGGGGGTAAAATCGATGGTTTGAACAATGTTTGGATGCCAAGTCTCCTCAAACGCTTGCAGCTTCATTCCCAATTCCTTGATTTCCGTAGCGTTTTCGAGTACAATGGAATCTCATAATTCAAAAAAAGAATGAAATCTGCACGATGAGTCACACCTGCTTCTCCGAAAAGTGTGAAATATTCGGAGGATGCGTCACCATTTCTTAACAAAAAAAATGAGCGACGCCTTTGTTCGAAAGGCTTTTTTTTATCACTTGCACGAACGATAGGCGAGATTAAATGATTGATTCGTAAAATGTGATCCTCATAGCGAAAACTGCGTTAAACGCGAAGTTATGTGGGAAAAGACATTCCATCTCGCGTGACATGTCACGTTGGGTTTCTCTGAATGAATGGTGATTGTTTTACCATTGATCCGTTTTCGGGTTCCAGCGGTTCTCGGAGTTGGGTTGAAATCTGTTCCTTCCCAGGATAGAGTCATTAGCGAGTCTTTAAAAGTAGTTAGTGTTTGCTTGCATACAAAAAGATGAACAAACTGTGGTTAGGGAGGGGTAGAGAACTTTTCATAATCAGGGGGTTCTCCCTTTCAATTATGTTTCGTAAGCTGCTTAAATTTTGAGAAGTAGGGTCGGCCTTCTATCTTATTAAGTGAACGGATTATTTTACTATTCGAAGAAGGTTGTAAATATTTTGTTGAGGAATTAGGTAACAATTCTTTAATGTCGTATGCACATTTTTGAGTCTGGTATGAGGGTCCAATATGATCCGCGAAAAGTATAAATCCGATAACCCTCTTGGTGGTTGTCTTGACGACGTATCTCGTCATTAGCAAAATTGACCGGATTTTAATCAACGAGGTATCTTGTCAGTAGTAAAATTGACCAAATCTTAAACAACGAGGTATCTCGTCAGTAGTAAAACTGACCAAATATTAAACAACGAGGTATCTCGTCAGTAGTAAAACTAGTCGGATCTTGATCAAATAGGTATCTCGTCATTAGTGAAACTGACCAGATCTTGATAGACGAAGTATCTCGTCATTAGTAAAACTAGTCAGATCTTGATCGACTAGGTATCTCGTCATTAGTGAAACTGGTCGGATCTTGATAGATGAGGTATATTGTCATCAGAAAAACTGATCAGATCCTGATAGACGAGGAATCTGGTCATTATTAAAACTGACCAGATCTTGATAGACAAGGTATCTCGTCATTCGAAATAAAATGACCATGTCTTGATCTCGTCATCGAACAATCAGCATTATCTTGATGACGAGATATTTCGTTACAAGCAAAATTGGTCAGATCTTTATGGTTCAAGATATCTTGCCATTAATAAAACTGCCCAGATCTTGGTGGACGAGGTATCCTAATCATTCTAAGAAAAATGACCACATCGTGATCTCGTCATCATCGATTAATCAGTACTAACTTGATGTCTAAATATCTTGATGTTAGCAAAATCAGTCTTATTTTGTTGGACAAGATATTTCTTCATCAGTAAAACTGACCAGATCTTGATGGATGAGGTTTCTCCTTATTAGAAGAACTGAACTCATCTATGTATCGTTGATAATAAAATATGGCAATATCTTGGAGACGAGATATGTAGCAATTGGCAAAATCGATCAAATATTAATGGATGAGATATCTCGCCAAAACTACTTGGAGAGTTAAAATTGGTCTGGAAAATTAATTTCATTACAACTGGTTCTTTAACCCTTCTAGTGGTTGCTTCGACGAGACACTTCGTCATTAGCAAAAGTGACCTTTCTGAACTAGATATCGTATCATTAGAAGAAAACTGACTATGTCTTGATATCATCACCATCAAAAAACTGCAATGTGTCTTATTGTTGTTTTCGTGCGGGCCATATATGGCCCGATTGGGGGTGCCATTGCCCCGGATGGTTGGACTTCTTCATGCATGACACATCCGTTTTACAGGAAGGTCCCTTTCACAAAACCATTCACTCACACATATCGTAATTTAGATCCCAATCAGAGGCCGATAACCCCCTGATCAGGTACCCCCAGAGGTATTGATTTGGTATGAGAACATGGGAGACTTTGTGATCACGACTTATTTAACGTGCCCCAGCCACCATTAGCGAACACGACGGTCTTTAGCCAGGTCCAAGCGCGATCTCGCAACCATCAGAATTGCAGGCTCGGCTGAGGACAGAACCCACAACCCTTCCGATGCGAGCCCGACGCTCTACTGACTGAGCTACCGCGGCTCACAATGTGTCTCGAGGATGAGATAACTTGTCATTAGCAAATTGCGCAGGATCTTGAAGTCTCTGTGTGAAGTTTTTGTGGTGAAGTCTCTGCTGTGAAGTGATACTTAAGATGTGAAAACGCAACGTGAACTGAACTGAAGTAGTGGTTCAAGAAATGAATATAAAACCAACGAAGACAAGAACAGAATATTCGGACCCGCCATTAAGGAATGTAAGGAGTCAGAACGTATTACCAATAAATAACCTGAATGTTTTAGTTCTTGTATTAATTCATGTGTGATATAAATTGAGTCCATAAAGATTATAGCAAAATATTATAATCTTTATGGACGAGCTAAATTTTCTTTAAAATCTAGACAGTAAGAATGCCGATGGAAATAAGAAAATTATGGAAGTTTAGATCTAAGATGACGGAAAACGGTGCATTGCTTTATACATCTGAGAGATAGTATATATCTGAAAAGTTACAAGTTTCTATTTTTGAAAATAAGTATTTTTTGTACTCGGTATACACTAATCTCCAACAATTTACAGCAATGTAATTGATGCTATTTGTGACTACATAAGACGCACTTACAATGAAATAATCCAAACACTAAAGAGGAGCACCAAAAGTGTTCAACATGGAATTCCGCAAATTTTTCCCATTCTCTTGGAGTATTACTTTGATATTTCGAACGTGTACTCATTTATTTTTCTCTGCTAATTTGAATATCACAGGGTGGCGGTAACAATAGAATCACTCAATTTTTTGGTGAAAACCTAGCCGAAAGGTTTCCAATTTTCGACTGAATATGGCATTCCGAAGATTGGTTACGCCGAAACATATTAGCGACGTCATTTCCGGTCTTTCGCCCATTTCCGGTCTTCCGCTCTAAAAGCATTCGACCAATTATGCAATCATCGTCCCTCTGTTTGCCTATACAAAACAGTCCACCGATGCCAAAAAATAAAGCACAAGATGGATGTACAAATCCAAATGTGTGCGTTATACTATCAGTTGTAGGTATACGTGTTCGTAAATCCGCGATAGCCTAGTTGAGGAGTAAATGAACTGGAAACTGTAGGGTTTCGAGTTCAAATCCAACCGAAGGCTATCGTTTACATAAGGGGCTGGTGCACGTTAAATCTGTCAGACCACGAATGTCCTCACATTAGCGTGGTGTGGAGTTTAGAGAGTGGGTGCCATCTGAGATGTGACCTCGTCATCTGACCGTGGTTCAAAATTACGTGCTGTTGTCTGCAGATCTTTCCTTTCGGGAATTGACCCCGGACCGTCATTAATAGTCCGTTATATTGCTCCAGTGTGACATTAATTGAATACCTACCAACCGCATATCCACATCCAATCAAACAAATGTACAGTTTGGGGTTATGATTATTATGCTGTTGATTCGGAACGCTGCATTAATTTGTAGAAAGCAATCGTACGTGTAGCTAAAAGGTTCAATCTACAACTCTCGAAATATTGCGAATAAAACTTAAAATACACTCTCAAGCGAGAAACGTATTCACAGCATTTACTCATTATTTTTATTTACAGTGCTTGCCACAGTATTCTGTGATACAATGAGAGGTTGCTTATTTTACCAACAATTAATTCAAAGCCACGGAAATAAAAATCAGATTATATAGTTATCAATCACAATGAAATCTCTGTCTGAAATGAAAAAATAATGATACTGGTATTTGGAAGTTTAAAGTTCTTAACGACCTACAGAATTTTATGTTTGCCTTTTGGCTCTGTAGGATTGTTTTTCTCGCTTCACTTCAATTTGGCGTAGCAATTTGTGCCGGAGCCAGCTTTGGAAAAGTGTTGCCAAAACCCATACATCTCATAAACTATGAGCCCCTCTGCCAGAAATGATAGCAAAGTTGTCTAAGGTTTTTCTTTGCATTCGGCCATATATCTTTTCCTCCGCATTGTGATACAATGACAGAGAAGAGTTACATTTTTTTTTTAAAGTTTTTTTTTCTATATTTTCAATAGCGGAGAAAAAGCAGTCGTTATATTTACGAAACTTTACAGTGACCGTTTCTACAAGAAGTGAACCATAAATAAATATTTTTACTAAACACAAACTTGCTATTGATAAGAATGTTATTTCTATGAGTCGCATTCTAAGTGATTCATGAAGAGATATATGTATGCATACAGCAATCAAAAATCATTATTTTTGTTTTGGCGGGCAATAATTTTTAAAATAGAAAAAAGAAAGTGAAGTAGCTAAGAGAATGTAAGAGTGTCTCAAACTCCCACTTGGCAATGCTACAATGTTTTGATAAGAAGATAATGAAATGCCATACTGCAAAATGCAACAAAAAATTGGACGCGTCTTTTGATTTATCGCAATGTAAGGTCAGCACAGGACCTAGTTGATAGTGATAAGTGATATTGCTATCTACTCCAACAGGATTCGACGAGATATCTCGTCCATAAATATCTGACCAATTTTGTCAACCACGAGATATCTCGTCAGCCGGATACTTACGATTTTCTTATGATGACGAGATTAAGGTCAGGTGGTCAATTTTCTTCTATTGACGAGATATCTCGTCCATAAAGTTCTGGTCAGGTTTCTAAAGACAAGATACGTCAACGACACAACCAAAAGGAGGGTTAAAGATTTTCACAGGTGAAGTTTAAAAACACAGCAAAATACCGAGCAAGCTAAGGAGGCTCTATAGATATAAAACTGGATATAACCCAGGGACTTCGTGCACACGGAGGCTGGTTTACGTAAAATCTGTCGGGGGCTCAAATTTCCACCAGGTTGTCATTTTGTAAAAGTTTGGAGAGTGGGTGCAAGCTCAGGTGTTGCCTAGTCATTTTACCGTGGTTTGAAATTGCATGGTGTTATCCACGGATCTTGCCCTTTAGAATTGATCCTGGACCGTCGCCAATAGAACGTTGCGTTGCTCCACTGCGACGTTAACTAAAATATCTACCTAAGTCCCGGTTTTTCAACGTGCGGCGCCGTTGCGGCATCGAAGCCCAATTATGCACACATAACCGTGAATTGACGCAAATTCTCATTTCGCGCCATTTGCGATAAATACTATATCGAAGAAAACGTGTTTATTTCGCTTACTTGGTGTAAAAAAAGTACATTTTGTAACAAAATAGACGTTACTGGATACAACCATTTATTAGTTATTATTTATGTTCCATTTATATACGAAAACAAAAGTACTTCAGAATGGAGAAGCGTTTGCGGCGAGCTGCGGCGTCGTGGGGAACTGCGGTACAAATTGCACGCAAGTTAAACGTGCGTCGCAGCAGCGGCGCCGGAAGCATGTGTGCATTTCTCCATTGGATCTAATGTATCTCAGACCGCTCTTGCGTTGCGGTAGCGACGGCGCACGTTGAAAAACCGGATGTGTGCACCGGGCCTAAAACACTCAACTAACCATTTAGCTGCGAGTTTCATATCAAAAACTACTTCCCTTCAGAATTTAAGCATGCGTATTTTTGGGACAATAAAAATTCGCTTCGAAATAAAAAGCAGCAACAACATTCAAACACAGCGGAAAGGGCAGAAGGGAAACGTGTTTTGAAAGAGCCTCTAAATCCCCCAGGAGCTTCCTTTGAAACAATCTATTTTGCTATCGCAGGAGTTATTATTGTCCCGCAAATCCCTTTAGCGGCGTTATCACTTCGTTATCAGCAGCGAATATCATCTTTTCCCGGATTACTCGTGTGCCACTGGACGCTTATCTCTGATGATTTTTATCATTTTTCGACGCAGAGGTTCCCGTAATGCGCTTTGGAAACACGGCTTTAACAACCTGGAATTGCCTTTGTATTTCGAAGGATGTTTGGGATGAGTATGTCTATTTTATTTCCGCCATTTGTTTTGTGTCGTAATTGGCATCGAACGCATTGGTGATATTGCATGCTGCACAGATCTTTGCTAGTATGCGGGAGACCACGGCAGACTAGCTGTTAGAATAAAAGACTGCAACCGGAGGGTTGAGATTTCTAATCCAACCAAGGACCGTAGCGTAAGTGAGGGCTGGTGCACGTTCAATCTGTTGTGGCTCCAAATGTCCTCTAGGCGTGGTGTGGATATTTTGAGAGTGGGATGCCAGCTCTGGTGTCTCGTTACCTGACCGTGGTTCAAAATGGTTTTGTCCTCGAATTTTATCCCGCAACGTTTCCAAAAGTCCGTTATTTGACGTTATTTGAATACTAACCTACCTAGGATTTGGGGCCGTGGCAGACTATTTGGAAGAGTCACGGATTAGGAACCCGAGTAATGCGAGTTCGAAACTTGATCCTACTGAAGATCGTCATGTATATGTGAGGAGAGGAGTTGCACGTTAAATCTGTCTTAAATTCCACAGGGGTGTGGATGTTTGGATACAGGATGCATACTTAGATGTTGACCTCGTCATGGGAACGTGGTTTAAAATGACCAGGTGTTCCTAACTTTCCTCTGATTCTTTCAATGTGATTATTTAGTCATTATGTTTATTGCTTGCAAAGCAATAGTATAATATTCAATCATCTCGAGGGTTAAGAAAGGTTCTGTTGGTCAAAAAGTCTTAAGATGATTAAAATATATTCAAACTATCGGGACCGACAAGTGGATGTTCCCATTGCGCTAGCAACCAGCGAGTTGTAGGCGGCACGCGTTCAATTACTCCCTGCTTGTATTTCTTTCTTCGCCAGCAAATATTTGTGTATGTCCATTACTTGACGTTGTATGTCTTGTGTTTGGTGCAGCAAACCGTCGTGTACGAAGGTGTGTTGTCAATCGTGTTTCCAAACGTCATCACGTTTGCGTGGTGTGGAAGTTTGGATAGCGGGGTGTCACCTGAAGTATGCCCTAGTCATGTGACAGTGGTTCAAAATTACGTGGTGTTGTCTCCGGATCATTCCCTACGATATTGATCTCGGACTGATTCTAATAGCTCGCGGTATAGCTACAGTGTGACGTTAATTCAACTACCCCCAAATCTTAGAAGTAGACTCTCTCAAAACCAAATGACACATGCTTGCCAGAGTCGAACTGTCATGCATGATCAGAAGAAATGCTTCAGTTTAATTGTTGAGGGGATGTCTCCGGATCCTTCCCTTTGGGTTTCGATCCCGGACCGCCACCTGTAGCTCGTTGTATTTCCACAGTGCGGCGTTAGTTAAAATACTTACCTAAAATATCCTTAGAAGGTTAGATCTAATTATCAGCAGCATCTGACCGTGGTTCAAAACTACGTTGTCCTCGCATCTTTACCTTCGGTGTTTGATCCCTGACCGTCATCAACAGCCTGTTGCATCAATGCGACGCCACTTAAAATACTAAATACCCAATGATCATCAACAGAAAGCGAAATTAGAAGGCACCGTTCGTTTTTTCCTCATTCAATATCCGAATTGGAACACCCACGTCTTCCCAAGACTTTCCGAGGAATTCGACTCAATTCCACTCTCATAAAACCACCCCGTCTCGACATTCTTGCGCGAGTTACTTAAAAGCCACTAAGTTCCGTGGACAGGGCGCTTCAGAATGTCTTCTCTGGAAGAGCAGTTAATGGATTCGCTTCGCTCGCAGCGGCCCCAGGAGTGTTCGAACGTTCGCTAGCAGATTGGGTGATCGACTCTCGCGCAATTACGCAGGCCAACCCCCTCCCCCTTCGTTCTCGTGGACTGTGCTTCTAACGTGTTAATTCAAACTCGAGGGTCCTGGTAGGCCTGGCTGATTGCCTTGGCAGAGATAGGTGGATCGATAGAAAATTTAAGAGATGAAAATGCGATGAAATGCTGACGTGCATCCTGATATGGGAGTTTATACCGTGCGTGTAGTCGTTGACGACATCAAATGGTTCAACTTCATTGACTCATAGAAGTTCAAGGGACGTTTGAAGGCTCGATATAGACAGTGCTATTTTACATTATTTCTTATTAATCCTTCGTTTGGGGTGGTGCCGTGGAAGGCAGGTTGGAAGAATAACGGACTACCAACCGGAAGGGTGCTAGATCGAATCCAATGAAAAACCGTCGTGTACTAAGAGACATGTTAAGGGAACCAAGACCTTTTTAGCCTTCAAAAAATCGATTTTTCAATTTTGATTGCTTTGCAGAGAGCGCACTTCCCGGAATCCAAAAATGTATAACACTTATATTTCAGAAATTTAAAATATGCTTAATTAACAAAAATAAAAACGTAAACAAACATTGCCACGCCCCCTGGATGCATGTTTTGGATTGCGCAATACCTCTCAGATTGAT
Organism: Metellina segmentata; assembly: GCA_947359465.1. NCBI lineage: Eukaryota > Metazoa > Arthropoda > Arachnida > Araneae > Tetragnathidae > Metellina > Metellina segmentata. Next base: position 29,864,251 of record OX375876.1, on the reverse strand, counting down.
TATTATTGTTTAGTAATTTAATTATACACTACTATCGTAATTTTCTTCACGTATCTGGCATCAAACAATATCTAGTGCAGTTTACAAACTGTGTGAATAAATTGTTTTGCAAATATCGTTTGTTTTTCACCTCGATTTCACGTTCTCTTATTTTCATTCAATTTTTGATGTGATGAGACTTCATTTGGGATAAATTTATTATTTGATTTGATTTTTTCATTATTTAGAACATAAGTGTGTTCATTTGTCTCCTAAAGTTTCAAAAAACTACATTATGCCTCGACAGAAACGTTTTGGTAAAAAGAAATCCCATGCAAATCAACACACGTTCCAGAAAGATGCAACTGTATTAGAAAGCAACAATGTGCCTACTAGTGCTTCAAAGAAAAAGATTTGTGTCATAAATTCTTTTGAAATAGAAGGAGATACCTCTAACAATGAAATAAGTTATTCGAACATCATTGTAAGTGTACAAATGCTAACTGCATTAGTAAATAATGTTGCAGTTTGTAAAAACTGTAAATCATCTGAGTGTTTGGATGTTATTGAAGAGAAAAAGGGCCGTAAAGGACTTGCTTCATTTATTAACATTTTTTGTAAATCGTGCCTAAAGGGGACTGTTTCCTGTACTTCTCCAGTTTCAAGTTCTGGCTATGATGTAAATATAAGATTGGTATATGCAATGCGGTGCATTGGCAAGGGCAAAAGTGCAGCGCAAACTTTCTGTTCTGTGATGAACTTGCCTCCACCTCCTGTTAAATTTGAGAGGTTTAGTACAGGATTATCTACTGCACTGAACTCTATTTGCACAAAGTCAATGCAGAACAGTATTGAAAATGCAGTGTGCACCAATGAGGGTAATCGGGACATTGCCATATCATTAGATGGTTCATGGCAGAAAAGAGGACATACGTCATTGAACGGTGTTATTACCGCTATTTCATTGGACAATGGCAAAGTTGTGGACTTTGAATGTTTGACAAAGTTTTGTTTTGTATGTAAAAACAAAAAAAGTGACTGTAATAATTGCCAAAAAAACTACAATGGCTCTAGTGGTGGCATGGAAACGGAAGGTGCGTTACGCATTTTCCAACGTTCGGAATCCACTAGAAATGTACGATATGCAAAGTACCTCGGAGACGGTGACTCCAAAGGATTTTTGAAAATTAAAGAATCTAATGTGTACAGTGACCTACCCGTAGAAAAATTGGAATGTATCGGTCATGTCCAGAAGAGAATGGGAACAAGGTTGCGAGCACTGAAAAATGACATAAAAAATAAAAAGCTTCCAGACGGGAAAAAAATTTCTGGTCGTGGCCGATTAACAGATTCCGAAATACTTCTAATTCAAAAGTATTATGGGTTGGCTATCCGTAGAAATACTTCAAAATCGGTTCAAGACATGTCTAAAGCAATTTGGGCAATTTATTTCCATAAACTTTCTACGGATGAAAATCCTCAACATGCATTATGCCCTGTGGGCGAAGAAAGTTGGTGTGGCTTTAACAAAAGTGCTGCAATTGGTGAAAGTTATTCCCATAAACACTCATTGCCAGAATCCGTACTCTTGGCAACAAAGAAAATCTTTCGAGATTTGACTGCCAAAGAACTTTTAAAAAAATGTTTACATGGGCGGACACAGAATCCTAATGAAAGTTTCAACAATTGTGTATGGGAAAGAATCACTAAAACTACTTTCGTTGGTATTCAGACCGTTCAAATTGGAGTCATGGATGCTGTCTTATGCTTCAACGATGGTGTGTATAGTCGGACTCATGTAATGAGAGAAATGGGCATAACACCCGGTGTAAATATGTGCGACTCGCTTCGCAAAATGGATAAATTGCGAATCTGCGAAGCAGAAATGTGGTTACACAAATTCAGCAAGGAAGCTAAAACTCTTAAAAAACAACAAAAGAGAAAGCTTGATGCCATAGAAACTTTATTAGATGATGAATATGGGTCTGGAAAGTTTTAAAAAAAGTTGGTTCTCATTTCAGATGCAGTTTTTTGGTTTTTTGAGTTTTTCTCAAATTGCTTTTTTTGAATATTCAGGTACGCTCGCACAAAATTCTATTTGTTTTATAATTCTGAAAATTGGCATGCTTATGTATATACATCACATACAGTTAATGAAATAGTTAAAATTCAGTTTTTGTGTTATAAATTAATTTTTGAGTGAAAGTTTGCTTGAAAAAAATCAATTTTTAAAATTTTTTAGAAATGTTACATTTATTTTCTCTTTGTGTAATATATTATGCATATATTTTCAAACAAAATACTTTACTTGATTTGTGAAACATATTTACATACATTTATGTAAATTTTATTTCATTTTGTCGTGTAAAAAAAATTTTAAGCGTACCCGAAAAAAGTTATAATTAAAAAAACACAGTTTCATGATATATTTTTAAATGCTTACAAATAAATAAATAATGATAAATTGTAATTAATTTTGGTTATTATTAGATAATAACAATGCATACTTTTCATAAATACAATGCTTTAAATATCAAAAAACATTTACTAGTGAAAAATCAGATTTTATTATGGTAAAAAAAAATCAATTTTTTGGTGTCGAAAACGTCTCGGTTCCCTTAAATATGTCGTGTCTTCAAATGTCCTCACGTCGACATGGGGGTTTGGAAGTTTGAAGAGTGGGATGTCAGCTAATATATTGGCCTCGTCATCTCAACGTGGTTCAAAATGACGTGGTGTCTTCTTCAGATGTTTCCCATGGCGTTTTGATCTCGCCAATAGCCCGTTGTGTTGCTCGAGAAGGATCGTTAAGATACGAGGACAACACCTTGACATTTTAAACCACGGTTAGAATGGTATGGCTCCCTTCGGAATGCATTTTGCGATATTAATTTGTAAATATTATACTGTATCATGCGCACATATACAAATAAATCATTATATGACAAGATTGCTTTCCTCTATGTTCACCAAAACAAACATCGGGATACCGTTTGATCAAATCCTTACACATATTTTTGTACAGATAATCAGGCAATTAGAAATCCATCTCAGTTTTGAATGAAATTACGATAGTTTCCATTGTTTCAACTGAGTTGAAAGACGAGCTGCAAATACAAGTATATACGAAGTGGGGCTGCACAAACACTGTTTCATTATACCAAAGGTCCCTTTTTCATTTTACTCCCATCCCAATCAACCTTTCTTTTCTGAGACCATCCCAGTCCCTCGGAAAACTCGAGATAACGTGTTCCGAACACGCCCTGAATAGGGGTGGCAACCCTTGTCCGTACAAGACACCGTTTTGCCTGTCCGTTTAGGTGAGGTCCGCACAGAGAACTGAACCACCTGCGTCAAAATGGTACGACCAATGTCTCCATCTTTTATCGAATATTTAATACATATCAGCCTTAATCTCAGAGTAACGTCTTTAGGTGTGTATGGGCCTCACGAACCCAATGTATCCTAGTAGTCTAGTGGTCCATTACTTTCCCATGGAGCTTAATGCGTCTGGTAAACATGGGGGTCACGACTCCAGGATGCTCAAGCAATCGTTTATCCTCTACCTCTCCTTTTGCTTTCTTCTAACAATTACTTGGCATTGTTTGTCGTGTTTGACGCAGCTTGGCCTAGTATGGTCCTTATGCCTCATGGGGTTTACTGCTTCTGGTAAACGTAGGGGATGGCAATTTGAGGATGCTCAAGCGATCTATATACTTTTTTCCATACCTCCCTCTTTTGCCTTTTTTTTTCACAATTAACATCGTCTTGTGTTTGACGCGCAACTGCCAAGTATGGCCCTTGTGCCATGGAATTGGAAACCTATCTACCATAAAATCATTAGCCACCATTTTGCCGATAAAACGAATGTTTCAGGAAGTGAAGTCAGTATGTCTCGATTAGAATCCGAAATTTGGAATTTACCTAGGTATTGGGAGCCTTCACGGCTTAGTGGGTATACCTACTGCTCTAGCAACCTGCGACTTCTGGGTGGTGCAGGTTCCATTCCCTGTCAGGTTCGATTCTTCCCTAGGTGTATTTTTCTCTTTCTGTGTGAACAAACTTTCCTTAGATGTGTGTCCATTACTGGATAATGTCAACCTTGTGCTTTGCACACTATGGCCAAATATGACCCAAACGCCATAAAACCCAATCCAACCAAACAACACGTGGGTATTTTCAAACCCTTCCGACTGAAAAAATAGAATTTTTCAGTCACAGAACACGAGCTTCAAGTTTTATGCATAGATATGATATAACAACGACCGGAGGATTGCGAGTTTCAGTCCAACCAAAGACCCCCTTGGTTTAAGGAGGCGGTACCCATGCAATATACTGTGGCCTCCAATGTCATCACGTTGGCTTGGCTTGGAAGTTTGCCGAGTTGGGTGCCAGCTCATGTGTGACCTCGTCATCTGACCTTGGTTCAAGATTGCTGGGCGTTGTCCTCGGATTTTTCCCTTCGAGATGAATCCCATAGCGTAGCCAATAGCCTGTTGTGTTGCTGCAATTGTACGATGATTAAAATACCTACCAACCGAACAACGTAAATCGGGTGTTAGTTCTATGTCATCAATTTGTGGATTGAATTGGTATGTTTTGGTTTATGGATCAAGGTTCAAAAGCGGACAAACTTCGCAGCATCAATCTTTGATTTTGCTAATCTGATGTATATGATTTTAGTGCTGGAGCTAATCTTAAGAAAATTAATCAAAAATAAGCTGATGGTAGGTATACTAGTTTGATCAAAAAGTACCCGAAATGCTATCGTAAAACAAAAGGTATCAATTCATTGGCCAAAATTTATTACATCTACTTCAAAGTAATCTCCGACTTCAACGCACTTCTGCCAACGCTTTTTCCAATCCTCAAAACATGCCTTAAAGACGTTTTTCTGAAACCCCTTTAGGGGTTCGTATCGAAGTTTCTTTTATTGCATTCAATGGACTCAAAACGGTGGTTACGAAGAGGAAGTTTCACCGGTGTAAATGAGTCACACGGTGCCATATCAGGTGAATACGGAGCTTGTGGAGCCGCATTTGTTGAATGCTTTGTCAAAAAAATAACGAACGATATTGGCATTGTGAAAAGGTGCATTATCGTGATGCAAAACCCATGAGTTATCTCGCCACCATTCAAGTCATTTTCGACTTGTATCAACAAATGATATAAGAACATGTTCAATAATGTCTCTTATTGTTAAACGACTATCATTAAGCACCAATTCTCTGACATGATTGACATTTTGATCATTAATCCAAGTGAATAGTCTATCATTTTGCGAATCATCTACGACGAATTCTCTACCTTTCTATAACTTTTTATATCATTCAAATACTGTTGTTTTTCATAAACAGTTGTCCGTAAGAGCTTTTGCAACATTTCAAATGTGTTTGTAGCAAAAATGCCATTGCTTTCTTGCTTTATTTGCTTTCGACATTTAGGAAAACCAACGAAGTGAAAATTCTTCTCTTATTAAAAACAAATTTATTTTCAGACGATAAAATTAAATAAATCCCTGATTGTTGCCACATGTTTATATAAGTCGTAAAAATATTTGATAAAAAATTGCAGACGATATCTACTATATATGTATTTTAAAGTAAGAATTCCTGATTGTTTTTGGTCACAGTAGTATGTTACAGATCCATCCTGAGAACACCCTCGCGTGCACATCTTTATGCGTGAACGGGCATCACATTTCCAAGGCACCCGAGTGATCTGTCCTTACTTTTTTCACATTTGCCTATCTGCTTTTTGTCTTTACCTACCTCGTTTTACAGTTTTGCTCCTAGCGCTATTAAACCCAAAATCAACCGACCATCTATCCTAAAGTCGGTCAAAGAAAACATTTTCCGCGTAACAATAGAAACATATTTGGATTTGCTTCTCTACCATGAGATATTTTTGAGCAATAGAAAATTACAGAATATTCAGTGGGTCGTGGGACTCTAAAACTTCGCAGAGACGTTCCCAATAGAACTCGGATATCTGAATAAAACCCCGCATGTCGTCTTTTCAAGAACTCTCCCCGAGCGGATTCTCCGCGAACATTTTCTTTCTCTAGGGGAGGAGTATCTGAGGGAGCTTAATTGTTTGTGAACATCAGCACGCAATGTTGTTTCTTAATGATCCTCGCTAAACTTAATCAGACATGAAAACGAAGCTGGAGCCGGAGAAAAACAATGCGGTTTTCGAGTTTTCTAGAACGCGCTGCCTAATTCGGCGAAAGCGCTGCTTCTTACCACGAGAATCGTTCGCTTCTTTTTTCCTTGTGTTTAATTCGTGGGGAACATCTTTCTTTCAATGCAAGATGGAGGTTCGCTCTTTTGAGCCAAATTCGCTACATCATGAATTCCTGGCGTCGCCGTTTCCTAAGCGAAGTTCATTGCAATTAAATGGACTTGTAGTTTTCGAATATCGCTGTTCATTGGTTTCGCGTTGTTCGGAAAAGTGGTATTCGTGACATAATGACTCGTGAAACGTTTGTAGTTTATGTTCCGCGCAGTTTAAAGCTGCATGTCCACACTACGTTTTATATTACTTTCTGGAGTCGTCATTAGGACCTGCGTGTTTATATGTCTAAATATCTGCGTGCGTGTAAATTGCACACCTCCAGAAAAGTGGAACAAATCAAAAAGACAAATTTTACAATTAAGACTTGAATTTTAATTCAAAACCTACTTGAATCGTTTTCACCTGGACTCTAACAAGTGCCACCTCTTATGAGTTGGAGGGACGAGGGTACAGTAAGTACCATATTGAGGAAAAGACGTTTAGTCATATTTTGTTAGACGGCACCGAAGACAACATTTTTAGAATTCTTCATATAGAAAATTTGGGATTCATCTCTTATGTTCTTACTGTTTTTCAAATGTTCAGTTTATGTACGTATATTGCTTCACTGGTGTTTAGAACACATCGAGAAATTGGCGTTAATAATATTTATTATTATGGAATCTTTTATGTATGTGTTTTTTACACGTTTGTATACATTTGTGTTTATATTATCGCATGAGCGTTATTTATATACAGGATGTTTCAAAACTTATCACCTTTAAGGAAAGTTAAAAGAAAACAAATTTAAAACCTTCATAAGGAATATATATGTTTGCTAGCTCCTAAGAGGCATGCTATAAGAGTTCTGTTCGGCAGCGAGGTGCGGTGCTTAACCGTTAGGGCCATCCTTATAGAAGATAATGGCTACATGAAGCAAGAAACCGGAGTCCGTTCTGAATATTGAGATAAAGATAGCATATGGGTTATATAAAGGAAAGAAACGAATCGTTGTGTTGTTGTATCTTGAAAAATACCCCGATAGTCATGCATCGAATCATCAAACGTTAGGATAAGACTTCGTGTGAAACAGAAACATTCCACGGTAACCGATAATCCGGCAAGATACGCACACTTCTTCCAAGAGTCGACTATGTTCGGCATACATTACAGTTTGCAGTTTCGACTTTGAAGACTATGAAGCTATCATGTGCGCAACTACCACCAAATCAAAGCAAATAGAAATATCCTTCACAGACTTGCTCTCTCGATTCTGTAGTAAACATTGTGTACGTATTAAGGTACTCTCATTATGTTGAAACTAGTGCAACGCCCATATGTGCTACATGATATAACCTTTACCGATTACATTCCTGTGCAAACTTAAACGAAGTGTGGTACATAAAATATAATCGGATACACATAGGAATGTAATCGGTAAAGGGTATACCTTCATCTCAGTATTCAGAACGGACACCCGTTTCTCGCTTCATGTAGCCATTACCTGCTATAAGGTACAGGAAGTCTTGGAGCATCCTGCATTCTATATATGGGGTCACATAAGCATTTCTGTTAATATTAGTGCATTTATTCTGTACATTTTGTGATGATCTTTGAATGTAGTTGCAATTTACTTGCCACAAGTTTTTCAAAAGAGTCATTATAAAACGCGCACAATCGTAACGATTGAAGTCATTTACTTGATGATTTCACAAAATGTGAAATCGATACAAAATACTTGAGTCTAAAGCTGTAACATTGATTGTTATTTTTTCGAATTGCTCTATTTAAGAATAAGAAGTTGAAATTCACACATTACATATCTTTCGTTTTTCAGAATTCTGTAATTTTTCATCGGAATTTCGTTTTTGTTTGAATATGCCTTAGTCTTTTGCATATTGCAATATATTATTCATGAATTAAATTAGTCGACATAAATTAAAATCCCTCTCATACCTAAAATATGCTCCAAATTTATTTGTTTTGTAATGAAATGTACATAAGTCACTCTAATCATTAAAAAAAAGTTTAATTTAGAAGTTAAAACATACAGTTGACATACACCCAAGCACAGACACAAACACTAAAATACATCTCGGTGGTTAAAGGTTACAGCGTGTGTCCTTTATCGCAGTCGAAACTGTTTATGGTTCTCACTTTTTGTTTGGCAACAGTTCTGAGGCTTATAACTCCGCAGCTGGCGCTGTGCTCGTAATTTACTCGTTACAGTTTGCAATTCATTTTTTATTATAAAATTATGTTTCTAAACACAAATGAACTAATGTAATTAAAAGAGATCGTCAGTAAGTTAAAAAATTTTTTAGAGGAAATATAAATGCAAATAAAACTCCGGAAGACGAATTTTTCTTTCAGTAACACATTTCGCAATTAGGGTTGCGACATCGACAGCAAAACATCGATCTTGATAATGTTTTATAAAACATAGATGTTTTGAAAACATCGACATCAATGTCGCATCCCTACTTTTCAGACCGGTCACACTTGGCCACTTTGGTCTAAAAGTATGATCAAATTACTGATTATAAAAATTATGCTGCTTGGTTATTTTTTTAATTTTTATAATGGCACTTCTTTCATTTAAAAATAAAACATCGATGTTAAAAAAACATCGGTTCCAATACATCGATGGTAAACACATCAATGTTTTTAATAAAACATCGATATCGATGTTGCATCCCTATTCGCAAGCAATACGTAGGTTGCCTAGGACTTTATATATAGGACAAAACTGGTTGGGATTAATCCCTGATCGTCGTTAATATCCCGTTGTGTTTTAATTAAAATTACCTTACCGTACCTCAAAACTGATTGAAAGCTACGAGGGAAGATTGCAGACCGAATGATGCGATTGAAAGCCTAAGAGAGCTAAACTACGATAGTACTATTATGGCTTAAAATATTATGCAGGTGGAAGCGGACTATACTACTTCTCAAACTATCCGTTTTGAAAGTATTAAAAATTGTTCCTTAACTATAACCACAGTATGGAATTAGATGTATTTCACTTTTCAAAATGCGGATATATCGCTCTAATTCGCCATCGGTATGGTTTTACAATTCAAAGTATTCTTCTGTGTGTCTTTTAAAGTATTTCATGTCAAATACCTTATATACTTTTTGAAATAAATGACTACAGTAAATACAGCTCAATCTGAAGAAAAATTTTCGACTTTCAACTTGATTTATTTCAGTAAAATATATACTAATCTAGAAACACCAGAAACTTCTAAACTAAATGTTTCAAAGATGGTTAGATATCTCTAAATTGTTTCCGTAATTTCTATCAGTATAACTCGTGGCTTTGAAACTGGGAATTTAATTACGTTGCTAACCGAGAGTTGATAAAAAGTCCCATCGCGATATTCAACAATAGATAAAACCACATAACGGCTGACTTCTTTATTTGGTTGATCTGAGCGGTATTTCTGACGTTGCTGACATTAACAACGACCAGAAAAGTGGTATCTAGGCCACATAAAAAGGTTAGGATAGATTGTAAAAAGAATGCGGTCTTGTTAAGTTTTATTTTCTCTCCAGTTTCAAGCACTAGATCCAAGCGTACTTTTATCGCTTTTGAATTAGAAAGGGAAGTTTTATTTGGGTTTTTGAAGGGTTTTATTTCAACATGTGAATGTATTTGATAATTGCAATGAGTGTTATGTAACGCAGCACATATTTTAGAAACGATTGTTTCCAAAAACGGAAAGATTTAAATAAAGTTTGAAATGAAATGTTTAATTTTCTATTGATTCTTACAAATTTCTAATTCTTACAAATTTCTAATTCTAACAAATTTTTAATTCTAACAAATATCTAATTCTTACAAATTCCTAATTCTAACAAATTTCTAATTCTTACAAATTTCTAATTCTAACAAATTTTTAATTCTAACAAATTTCTAATTCTTACAAATTCCTAATTCTAACAAATTTTTAATTCTAACAAATTTCTAATTCTTACAAATTTCTAATTCTAACAAATTTCTAATTCTAACAAATTTCTAATTCTTACAAATTCCTAATTCTAACAAATTTCTAATTCTAACAAATTTCTAATTCTAACAAATTTCTAATTCTAACAAATTTCTAATTCTTACAAATTCTTAATTCTAACAAATTTCTAATTCTAACAAATTTCTAATTCTAACAAATTTCTAATTCTTACAAATTTCTAATTCTTACAAATTTCTAATTCTTACAAATTTCTAATTCTTACAAATTTCTAATTAGTTCCAGCTTACAAAGGAACTATATTGTTTAACTGGACAAAAGAACTCACCTACCTCCTACAGTCCATGTTTAATTGGGTTCCCCGAGGAGTTTAGGTTTCTAAGAAACCTAATTTAAAGAGAATCTATTTATACCATAGAACTCCAAAAAAGTATTCCTGATTGTGAGGGGACCGTCGTAACTCAGTGGAAATGCTCACTGTGCTAGCAACCTTTGAGTACTAGGCGGCGCAGTTTCGATTCCTGTCAGGTTCATTCCTCCCTGGGTTTCTTTCTTTCTTCAGTGTAAGTAAAGTTTTCAATGTGTGTGTGTTAATTATATGTTGTATTGTGTCTGGCGCATAATGGCCAAACTTGGCTCTTGCACCATAAAATCTCCAAAATCAACCAAAAAAAAATATGATCGTATCGAAGTTAGCTTTCGTACAATGAATGTAATTGAAAGGAAAAACAACTTTTACAGAAACTGATCGAAGGGATGTCGGACGGAATCTTGTATTTAGATGGTATCAATCGTATTCAAATACCTAAAATCGTTACACAATACCTAATTACTGAGTTTAACCATTTGACTACGGCCTTAGATATAACTGATGCGATTCTTATAGCTTTCAAAGTACAACTGATGTACCGGGCCTAGTCTGAAGGTTAAGTATCTGGAAAATATTTTTTTTACATACTGTGTTTATTGTCAGCATTTCACAAATAATAATATCCAATAGCATGCCATTTCTATACGACTTTAATATACACTTACAGGCCTCAGTATTTAGTTCCTATTTGGATTTTAATAGTTTAGAATAGGTTTGACCTCAAGTGATATCCGATTTCTTATAAATCTCAGAGGGGGGAGTTCTGGACTATTCTATAAGATAATTCCTGATGAGACGCCCCAGCGGTAGAGATGTTACACATGATGTAATTTGTTAGTGCGTAGTTAAAATGTTTGCATTATTTATTTTTTTTACTCTGGATTACATTAAAATGAAATTAAATTTAACTTAGCAATCGGAAATCTTCTTTTTATATAATATCCATTGTAACTTACCTATTAGGTAAATTAAACTTTTGGTTTTAAATAGTTAAATTTACTATTTATCGATACAATTCTTCTTGTTGTCCCAAGAACACGTCATAGAAACACAGTTGAAATCCGTCAATAAACGTAACAACGTATGAAAACAGCTGGTGGACAAGAAAAGTGATCCTACATACAACTGCCTCAATGAGAGGAAAACTATTGTTCTACGAAATAATTGGTAGATTAGATAAAATGTGTTAAGTGTACTACACCAGTTACATGAATCCTGTAAAACGTGTGCGGGGACCAGTTATATTTACACTCTAATATTTGCAAAAGAGCAAAAATTAGAGAGGACGAAAAGAAAATTCTAATTGAATATCTTCGAATAGCATAACAATCTTATAATACTTTAATAGCATAACAATCTTGTAATACTTTAATAGCATAACAATCTTATAATACTTTATAAACTAAAGGTTTTGTAACTTTCTGGCAAACTAAATTATTTTTTAATAACTTTAATGTAATTTACTGTAAATTTTGTTTGTTTAATTTTAAATGTGTTTTATTAAAACCTTTTTACATCTTGTCTATGGTTGTTAAATATTTCGTTACTTTATAAATTACTGCTAAGTTAGTATTTTCTTAAAATCCCTTGCTTTTAAAATGTTATATACATTTAAAACCTTTTATGTTTAAAAATAACTGATTTTTACAGGTAGGGCATCTTCCATGTAAGTGAGGCATCTCACCCGAAACTTGGGAAGAGATGGTCCAAATGTAGTGCTTTCACAATTTTATTTTTTCTGTAGAAAATTTACAATAAAGTAAAAAACAACTATTCAGTATTGATAAACAATAACTATTACGCATTGCCACAAATTTTCGTTTTTATTGTTAACACCCAATTTATTTTATAACGTATTTTCCTTAAGTGGGGTATCTGTCCCGGAATTACCTTATATCAGGATAACTAACCAGTCTATGGATTTTAGAGCACACACAAAGGAATTTCAGTGCTCAGAGTACGGTATTAAACTCCCGACCTCTATCTTGTACCGTCATGTAAGAATTTGACGGACAGCTGGTTTAAAATTAAACTATTTATTTACATAAATTAAATATTTACAAGATAATTATGGGCACAGCCATCTACAACCGAAATTTGCCTGAAGCCAAAGTAACAAAATTGGCAAAACAGAGACGTCTGTCACTCGTCGAAGCTCGAGTCCGAATCCTCTCAAAATCCACGTTCGCTTCGCAGAACCGCCGCTGACAACGAGAGGGGGGTGAATTCCGAGCCCTCTAGAGATGTTTATGTCCTCTCCCGAACAGAAACACCCCCACACAGCTGCGAAAACCGTCTGTCATGCCGACTTGAGTCCCCCACCACAAAAACTTGATCCCAGACTGAGATTGGGGAACCGACGGAAACTCCAGCTGTGTATGGATCAAATGGGCCGCCGAGGAGCAGCACGTGCAGAGACTAAAGTTGTTTTCGCATTCCGAAACATTCCAGCGTCCACGTGTTAGGGAAAAGGGTCGGCAAGTACCATATGGTACAATCTCCATTGACAGGTATGCTCAAATCCACTAGACATTCCCAGTCCCTTTTACTTTCTGGGATTACACCCAATATCCATCCAGTACTAGAATGATACATAAGTGGAAAACTCAAGTTTACGAAGAAGAAATAAACTTTATTCGTCTAACCAACCACATGATTTGCTCATTGAACCTCCGAATGGGTTTCGACGAAATCTCTAGTAAATGAAGACCTGACTAATTTTGCTCGTAACGAGATATCTCCGATATTTTTAAAATGACGTAATCAAGATACGATGCATTTTTTTTTTCAAAACTGGTAAAACGTCATTCAAGGGAGAATGCTGTTTATAGAAATGCAAAACAGCATTATCATATATAATTATAATGTAATATTTTATAATTTAACTGCTAAAGGAAGGGGGAGGTCAAATTATAATTATATAAATTTCATCATAAAGTTTTATGGAAATTACAACACTAATTAATCCTTTTATGGCAGCAACTACTTTCCAAAAGTCACATCACTTAACCGGGATTCAAAATAAAACTTCCATAAAACGGTCTAGTTTAATAACACTTCACAGAGTTTAGCTTTATCAGTACTTAATTGCGAGGTTTTAATACACGGATGGTGTTGGAGTGCGTTGTAAAGTGCTCCGCCATTTCTTGGCGCAATTCCACTTCAGATTAAAGCACATTTCACTTTTACAGTTGCCCGGCAACTGGTCCGACGTGATTCCGACAACTTTCCCATCCAGTAACGATGAACGATGCGATATGTGGAAATCGATGCACTCTGCGATATTTCGATTGTGTGTCTTCCTTTTATTGCGCGCCGCCTCGCTTGCTCCAGAGACCCCGCATCTGTTTTTATTATCTTTGCGATTTCGTTAAAATGCTGCCATTAAAACACGATTTAGAGGAAGGAGTCTCCATTTTTTTCCCCCGTCCTCCGCGACATATAAGATTGCGCGTAACAATTCCGAAGAGTTCATTCTTTTACGACGACGCCTTGTTTGCGACGGAGGCACGTGCAAAAAAAAAAGCCGATAACGTCCCTCAGCGGATCGTTGTAGTAGATTGAGAGGAAAGCAAATGAATGAAGTTGGGAGAAGAAAGCCGTACTTAGGGAAATGTTTCCCGAAAGTGTTTTCAATGCGTTTTGCAGAAAGGGATGTCGGATGCAAATAACGAGAGATGACTATCCATATCTCTTTGTCATGTGGAACAGGTATTTGGATTCGAGTTGTGTTAGGAATTGAAAATCGGAGAACTGTGTAGGTGGAGCAACAAAAGGGCTATGTTGTTGTTTGTTGTTTCTAATGCCTACACTGGCAGACCAGAGGAGTGCCAGGCCCGTAGAAGACGGCAAGAGGCGAGGGGGTGCGCCTTCCATGTTATTGAGCCCCATTGGGAGGAAGTCCGACTTTGCTCGGCATACATGACACATCCGTTTTACAGGAAGGTCCCTTTCATACATCCATTCACTCACACATATCGTAATTTAGATACCAATCAGAGGCCGATAACCCTCTGATCAGATACCCCCAGAGGTATTGATTTGGTATGGGAACATGGGGGACTTTGTGACCACGACCTATTTAACGTGCCCCAGTCACCATTAGTGAACACGACGGTCTTTAGCCAGGTCGAAGCGCCGATCTCACAATCATCAGAATTGCAGGCTCCGCCGAGGACAGAACCCACAACCCTTCTGATGCGAGCCCGACGCTCTACTGACTGAGCTACCGCGGCTCACTAAAAGGGCTATTATCCACGGAAGTGAGTGAATCTTAAAGAGAGTGATCCGAGAACAACACTAATTTTGAGCCACGGTCGGATGGCGAAGTCTACACTTAATATGGCTTCCCATTCTTCACACTTGTACACCACGACAACGTCAAGACATTTGAATCCACAACAGAATAAAAGTGCACCAGCCCTCACGTACACTTCGGTCATTGGTTGGAACTAGCTTTCGAACCCAAAACCCACCTGTTGCTTGAAAGTGCATCGGTAGCCCAGTTGGCAGAGTAGCGGATTAGCAACTGGAGCGTTGCGAGTAGAATTCAACCAAAGACCGTTGTGTACAGAGGGGGATTGTACATGTTAAATCTATCGTGGCATCAAATGTTATCACCCTTTAGTGGTGTGGAAGTTTGGAGAGTGGAGTGCCAGCTCAGGTGTTGACTCGTCATCTGACTGTGGCTCAAAATTAGGCGTTGTCGTCCTTGGATCTTTCCTTTTGGGATTGATCTCGGAACATTTCCACTAGACCGTTGTGTTGCTTCTGTGCGACGTTAATCAAAATACCTACCATACCAGTTGGTTGAATTTGGAAAATTAAAATTATCTGTCCCCGCTACAGACATTACTGCCTAATACACAGCTGCTTATTAAACTCGAGCACATATATAGAATTCTTTAAGTCAAACAAGAAATATTCTTCCCTAATTAACAAGAGAGATGAGAGTTTTGATTCAATAGAACCAAAGACCGTCGTGTGTGTGGCTGCGCACGTTAAATATGCCGTGGCCTCAAATGTCCACGTTCGCGACTTGTGCAATCTTGGAGAATGGGGTGTCAGCGTAGGTGTTGACCTCGTCACCTGACCATGGTTAAATTGAAGAGATGTTTTTGCATCTTCTCCTTCGTTATCGATTGGAGAGTGGGGTGCCAGCTCAGGTGTTGATTCGTCATCTGACCGTGGTTCAAAATTACGAGGTGTTGTCTTCGGATCTTTCCCTTAAGAGACTGATCCCGGACCGTCGTTAATAGCCCGTTGTATTGCTCTAGTACGACGTTAACTAAAATTACCAATTACCTACCTTTGTTACCGATCCCAAGCAGTCGCCAATAAATCGTTATGTTATTCCATTATGATATAAAACATTGAACTTTCATCCTGATTCATTTAATTCATAAATTGTGCGTGAACACTCATAAAACGTAGTTTAGCTTAGATATGGATTAGTAATGTGGCTTAGAATATCTTAGTCACTTTCGGGTCATTTTTTACCACACAAAACGAATAATTCAATTATTTTATTACCGGCACTAATTGGTTCAAATTCTTTCTCAATTTCTTTTATAGCTGTACTTTTGTGTAAAAATTTTTTTTACTAATACTTGAATGATTGACCTTTTCTCCATGCAGCCAGTTTTAAATATTTAGTAAGATTTCAAATGTTTGACTCTTTTCTTTTTACTGTTTTTCTGCATGAAAGTTTTCACGTAAGTGCAGTGGAACTACCAAACTTTTTAGTGATTCGAATTTGCATTTTAATTAATCGCAATTTATAAACATTGATAAAGGCTGTAATATCGAATATGGAAAGAACACAATTTAAGTAACGATGACTGTAACTTGCATTAGAGTTCGTTCATTGCTTCTTTGAAATCTCATGTAAAGAAAACATGAACCTAGGAGAACATCCTTTTCGAAAGAATGATTTTAAATTTAAACATCATATTCCACGTCTTATTTAAAATTAAACAGCCGTCTTAAATAGTTACATCCCATTGTGAATGTATATAGTATTACAATTGCAAAAGACAGCCAGATTGTATCAGCCTTAAATTTTGTAGTATTATCCAAATATTTGCTTTTTTAAAGTGTGTTCTGGATGGAACTTTAGACATTGAACAAGGTATTCTCAAAATTATAACTCAAAATGGGGAATTCGCATTTTTTCGTTTCCCTTTTGATTTTGCGCGAAGGAATAATTTTCCAGCAGACGATAAAAACAAATAATCTTTTAACTGGAGTTACTAAATCCTTTTTTCTATCTCCTAGACCGTTAAAGACGGTAAAAATTTCAACGGATTTAAAATCTGTGGAAAATTTTACATTAATACGATACCTAAATATTTGATTTTCTTTAAATAAATAATTTTTAAATTCAATATATCGCTAATATTATAAAAGGAAGTGTTTGTTTGCTTTCTTGCACTCAAAGTCCTGACGAATCTATGTCACTTACAGAAATGGGATTTAGCACATAGGTAGTCCAAATTTTTTGCAAATTTAGGGTCGCGGCGAATTTTAAAATTCAATCTAGAACATTTTAAAATGAATTTAATAGTTTTTTTCACCGTTCGTCCTTATTCCGTGGAATGCAGGAGCATCAAAATTTAGACTTTTTGCTCTCGCGTCACCTTGACGTCAGCCTTTGAAACCATGTTAAGTTTTTTCATCTCCCATCTAGAATGGGAGATAATCTTTTATATTTTCGCAAGAGATTGTGACATAAAGTGAACTTTTGCTTTCCAAAATTAAACAGATTGCATTTCTTTCCCTTCGCGTTGAAAAAAAAAACGATTTCCTATCCTGCTCTTTTCAATTTCAGCGGAGAGCAAAAAAAATATAAACCATTTTGACTGACATTGTTTAGTTCTTTTTCGTAAAATTGGAATTCTTAAAGATAGATTAAAAATTTCAATGGATTTGAAATCTGCGTAAAATTTTACATCAGACTACTATCTTACAACACCACGAGCACGGGCAACGCCGGGTTAGCCACGCAGCGGCTAGTCTTTTATATTTTCGCAAGAGATTGTGATGTCACGTCAACGTTCGCTTTTCAAAAATAAACAAATTGCATTTCCTGACCCTTCGCGTTAAAAAAAAAATAATAAATAAATAATAATAATTATATTTCCTGCCCTTTTCCATTCAGCATTCAGCGAAGGAGAGAAAAAATTAAATTGTTTAGTTTTTTCCCGTAAAATCGGAATCGTTAAAGATAGATTGGATTGGACGCCGTAGGAGGACACTGTTTCACCTGTGCAGCTTTCAGCTGTATAGTCCGCCTTACGGAGGAGATTCGGGGATAAGAGAGAGCTGAGCAATACACAATACATACATAAAACATTTAAGTACACAGAAGGGGAAGGGCAATTAAAGGGCAAAACATGTAAGCACAATAACATAAAATGACAAAAGAAGAGGATGACAAAGTTTGAAAAATTGACAGAACAAAATGAGAAAACAAAAACAAAAAAGGACAAAAACCTAAACAAAAAAACAAAATCAGAACATAAAAACATAAAATCATTTTCAAAAAATATATATATAATAATAATAATATTTAATCCAGAAGTCAGAACGTTTAAAAGATAGCCAAGATGACCTATAAAAGTTTCGAAAGAAAAGCAAAGGTATTTTGAGAACTTTCGACTTAGATTTTTCAGCTCTCATAGATGTAATCAATCAAAATTTCAACGGATTTGAAATTTGAGGAAAATTTTACACCAGATTAATACTTTACATCACAGGCACGGGCTAGCCATGCAGTGGCCCCATAAGTTCTGAAAGTTCGACATTCGAATGCACGCATTTTTACATATGCGAATTTTTATGCTTGCGAAGGTTATGAATATCTTGTAGCCAACTAGATGTACACAATTTTCAGTCAGACGAATCGTGACGTTGCCCTCGCAGTTACACTTGTTAAGTCCTGTTAACCTGTCCTGTTATGTCCTGTTAAAGTTTTATGGGCGACGGAGCGCGTAAGCCTGGTTGTAAGAGTAGCGGATTAACAATCGGAGTGTTGCCAGTTTGAATCTTGACCAATCCAAAGATTCTAGTGTATGTGGGGCGGCTGGTGCAGGTTAAATCTGTCGTGGTGTAATATATATAAATGTTGGCGTGGTTTAGACGTTCGAAGAGTGATATTTCATCTCAGGGGGCTGTTGGCCTCGACATCTGACTGACTCAAAACTGCGAAGTGTTGTCCCCGATCTTTCCCTTTGGAATCGATGCCGGACAGTCGCCATTAGTCCATTTTGTTGATTCAGTGCGACTGTAATTTAACTACCCACCTGTTAAATTATATATTTAGTAAATATTCTTCTCAGTTTACTCTGTTTTTAAATAAGGAATTGTAAGTAATCATACGCAGATAAAAACTATTCTCATACACACAAAAGATTTGGCGGAAGTCTTATAATCGAAATTAACAGCCCCCATAAGTTCTGCAAACTCATTTTACTCCAGGTTTACTTAGAATTAAGCTAATTAGTCATGGTTGATCGAAGCCAACACGGAAATCAATTTAAGACTTCAAACTCGTACACTCCTGTTTAATGATCCCACGATCTTTTTAAACCCTTCCCCCTGAAACAAGTTCGTAAGTTTTTCAAGCCCATTTGTTCTTTGCATGAGGTCTTTGGAATGGAAGGACCCGTTTGATTAATGACGATTCAAGTCTACACGGAAATTCGAGTCAGAATGAAAAATACCTACCAACGAGGGGAAAAAAATCCAGGGATCATTAAGCCTGGTGCCTTTCTGGAAAACGGAAACCGAGTCCGCGTCACACGGATGGAACGGAATCATAAAAGAACAAAAAAAGAATACATTAGTGATTCGAAGAGAGGAAGGAAAGCGAACGAAGAGACGTTCGCTCATCTATTGTCATTTTCGTTCCCTTTCACATCTCTGGCGTCTCCATCGAAGAGAAAGTGGGAGACACGTCGAATAAAGTCATTGAGAATCAAATAGAATTATTATTAGTCGCTTCGACTTGGAGGGATGGTTCTGGGGAATGGAAAATGACTCACGATGGAATCGTTCCATCACCCCCTGTGGGGGGTTTGTGGGAAAGACGTGTATCCTTTCTCGAAAGTAATGTCCTTTTAAAACTTTATCCACAAGAAAGGAAATAGTGTGATCCGTGTGTGATAAAAGATACAGCGCCCATCTGTTGAATAGAGAATCCATTTTTCTTCAGTGGAAAGGACCGGAGGAATTTTATGTGTTTGATTTCGTGATACAACAGTGTGACTATTACGTCCAAAAACCTATCAGAGCTGAAACATTGTTTTACTTTCCCGTTATACCCAATGGCGGAAAATCTATGTACCATCAGCGACGGGAATAACATGATTCAAATCGACCATTTCTATTCTGCTAGATAGGGATGGATTGTTTTCCTTCCAATGGAAACCCTTCACTGCTGCTTAGAACTCTTGTCTCTACCTGTTTTAGACTTTTATGGTTGCTTTTATGTCTTGACCAAGCGTTTTTAACGAGATATCTCGTCTATGAAGATATGAATATTTTTGTTGATGGTGAGTAATAATTCTTTCGCGCAAAATCTAAACGGAAACGAAAAAATACGAATTCCCCATTTTGTTGTTTTTATAAAGAATTATAATTGTGAGAATACCTTGTTCACAATGTCTAAAGTTCCATCCAGAACACACTTTAAAAAAGCAAATATTTGGATAATACTACAAAATTTAAAGCTGATACAATCTGGCTGTCTTTTGCAATTGTAATATTATATATACACACAATGGGATGTAACTATTTAAGGCAATTGTTTAATTTTAAATAAAACGTGAACACTTGGGTATTTAAATTTGAAATCATTCTTTCGAAAAGGATGTGCTACTAGGTTCAGGGTTTCTTGACACAAGACTTCAAAGAAGCAAAAAACGAACTCTAATGCAAGTTACAGTCATCGCTATTTAAATTGTGTTCTTTCCACATACGATATTACAGCCCTTATCAGTGTTAATAAATTGTGATTAATTCAAATACAAATTCGATTCACTAAAAAAGTTTGGTAGTTCCACTACACTTACGTGAAAACTTTCATGCAAAAAACCAGTAAAAGGAAAAGAGCCATAAACATTTGAAATCTTACTAAATATTTAAAACTGGCTGAATGGAGAAAAAGTCAATCATTCAAGTATTATTACAAAAAATTTTACATCAAACTACAGCTATAGAAGAAATTGAGAAAGAATTTGAACAAATTAGTGCCGGTAATAAAACAATTCAATTATGCGTTTCGTGTGGTTAAAAATGAACTGATAGTGACAAAGTTATTCTAAGCCACATTACTAATCCATATAGAAGCTAAACTACGTTTTATGAGTGTTCACACAATTTATGAATTAAATGAATCAAGATAATTCCGATTTTTTTTATGAGATCAAGATAAGGTGTGGAATCGTGGCGTCTGGAAAAAGAAACGTTTCCACCAGAAGGGAGTCAACAGCCACGTGTGGTAATAACTCAGGCCGCGCAAGGCAGTAAATTTTGTCTGAGAGTCGGCTTGTTGATCCGACATTTCCACCTGACTCCTGGTGTTTGTCACACATCGCCGTCTATGGTTCCACGACCCTTCGCACCCCTTGAGTGTAAGATGTGTCATTATAAAAAACAAGCGCGGGTGACTGCCCTCGAAAAGATAGGAAAAGGGACTCGAGCGACAGAAGCCACAGAGGAAGGTGGTGGACTTGATAGCTCTCGTTTCAGCAGCGATTACGGTGAGGTTAAGCCCGAAACACAAAGACAAACGGAGTAAAGAAACTCGTTGTTTCTTCATGAACATTAGTTCATCGATTATACAGTGTACATTCTGTACATATTTTCTTTACTTGATATTGAAAGCCTTTTAAGAGTTAAATAAATACCTTTTAAAGAAATCTGCGTAGTCCAACTCCAATTGTATTGCTGTGGTGCCCCCAAACGCCACGAGGGTCAGTTTTTCCTAATTACGAGGTATCTCGTCCATTAAGATAGTATCTGGCCAGTTTCTCTAATGACGAGATACCTCGTCGAGACAACCGCCAAGGGGGTTAACTCGAAAAGGAACGTTTTCAATCGCATTTATAATTAGGTAATTTTTTTAACTTTAAATATTCAATTAGTTACCACCGTCCCAGCCTAAGCCATTCGGTGTATCGCCACATAATTTTAAACCACGGTCAGATGACGAGGCAACATCTGAGCTGGCACCCTATTCTCTAAACTTCCACACGAACCCAAAGTAAGGACTTTCCGCCGCGACAGATTTAAGGTGCACCAGTACACTATACGCTTACAAACATCCATACCATGACCCGAAATTGAACCAGAAACTTTCCGATATATAGGCTAACACCTTGACATCTATACCGTTTGGTCGGCTCTAACATTAAATACATCAACTACTTACAGGTGTAACAGTTTTGATCAGAAACAGTAAAAACTTGGCTTGTCCGACATTAAAAACAAAATTTTCTTTCAGCACTATAATAAATTTTAACTAAAAACATATTTCAAGCGATAAATTCTGCACCAAAGAGTCTTAATTATAAGTGTGAATTATTTCCTACAGTAGCAATTATAATGTTGAAGTGAAAACCAAGATACAAACCATGGTTCAAAATTAAATGGTGGTGTGGTCCTAATTCTATGCACCCAAAGTTATGATATTATCTATATAAATAAGGAATGGAGTGTTTGTTTGTACATTGAATATTTTCAACCCATTTCAAATTTTCTATCCGTTTTGGAATCTTCTTATGCCAAATCCGTCTCTTGAGTGTTTGGTGTCTGTCTGTCTGTCTGTCCATCTGTCTGTTTGAATGTATGTATGTATGTGCCCTATGCACGTCCATACGGTTTAATAGATTTCCATGAAACTTTGCATACTGTGAGTACTTATCTTCATTTAGGGAGGGAAATTGGTTGTATAAGTCTGTCTGTTCGTCTTTCTGTTCTATGTTCGATTTGTGTTTGTGTGTTTGTACAGGCCACATGAATTTTATCCACGATATTTGATTGCAATGTGCATTATATAATAGTTTAGTGAATCCAATATTTAACATTTCTTTATTGTTATATTTAAATAAGTTTCATGCTATAAAACCTGAGTAAGTATACTTAAATCAACCATAATTTGGTAGTTTTGGAAAAAGTGGAATGTATATTGAGTATTACGATTGCTTAAATTGCTTTACAAGTACTGCTGGAAAAAGGCAATTATTTTTCCAAAAATTATATCTTTTTTTATGGAATTTCAGCTCTGATACTTCATTTATTTCGATTCTTATTTTTGTTCTTTGCATAATGTAAACCATTTCTGAATGTTTGGGACAGACGATATTTTTCAACGAACAGGAAGGAAACGGAAACTCGTGTTGATTGATCGCGTGCAGTGATATTTTCTGAATTCGCTCTGAATTAACTTCGCATTTCTAAATTCGCATTCACTTTTTAGTAGTGAGCTGTCGCAATTGCGAGATCAAGAGGTAAAAAGGAATCACAAATTAATATCTTTAGAACAACTTTTTACCTACAACTTTTATTTTGATTTATTTCGCTGTTTCTGTTTTAAATTATTAATTATTATTTTAATAAATGTATATTTCTTCTCATGACACGCAACATCACTACAATTATTCGACTTAAAGTTGCAGTTAAGTCAGAATAAAGCCTATTTTAAGTGTAATTAAGTCATTAGTGAAACAATAATCCCGTTATTGAAAGAATAATGATGTTTAAAAAATCCGAACTAGAACTTTTCAAACATTAAAATTTTTTTTGTCGTGACAGAAGATTGCGAAATTCTACAATGTCGCATGCCGGATGCAAGAGTGCCACAAGTAAAAAAATTATGTTTTGTTGACTATGAGTGTGAGAGCACTCGCCGTAAATCGTCATTTTTATTGAGTTGAACATTAGAAGAACTTAAGAAAGGGAATTCCAAATCTCCCTCAAAATCGTCTTTGCGTAAGTCATATATTTTGATCATCCGTTCAATCTAGAGTGAGGTCGGGTGTTTTGCTAGTAAACAAAAAAAAAAGTTTCAATCTCTACATGAATCACAATAAAAGCATTACCATTTTAAATACAGTGACATAAAAGCTTTAGCATTTTAAATAGCTGACAAGAAGCACTTTAAATGCTTTTGGTTTTGGTCCGTACTTTCGATAGAAAAACTTTAATTCCTTGCTAAATAATGTAGCTACAGTTATAAAATTTTGCGCGCATTATCTTTAAAGTTGTATAATTAATAAATGATACTCAAACATTTTAACATTTTGGTCAACTTTAGGGTATCGTGTCCCCTTAAGTATGTAATTCTAGCTTAAAATTGCTATTTTATCATTAAAAAGTAAACTAGTAGCAGTCCTAATGAAGAACACTGTATAATGATTACCATTAAATTAGATAAGATGCTAGAAATATATAAAAATACCAAAATATCGTTTCTTTTAAAAGAGTTCCAAATTTTACGAAAATAGAAAATTTTAAATACGCTCAAAGACAATGATTGATTAGCATAGTAGTAGATAGCGATCTGCACCTTACATGCGTAATTTAAACATCTATTTAAGATTGCATTAGCTTGTAATTTATTCCTAAATGTATCAAGCTCTCTTTTCCTAAGGTGTCACTTAAAAGTGTAAATTTTCCTGATAAAGGTGTCATTCGAAATTAAATTTAGATTTCTCTTCTAAAAGAACTTATTTCCTGTAAACAAAAACATTTTACATCGAAAGCAAACAATTACATTTAGATAAATACTTCAATTGATGTTAAAAATTGTTAATTCGTAAAAATATATTTCTGTTTTCATTCTTTAGCGAAAACATATTTTAAGCCATCTGTCAAACAAAGTCTAAACCAATCAACTAAAATGAAATTTACGTATTGTTAAGATTAAAATACAGGGAATATTTATATGTATTCCAAATTAAAGATTATCATTAATAATTTAAAACTAATTATTCATTTAAAAGTACAAATTCGAAAAATTTTACAGAGAACTAACTTAGTATTTTCCTTAGTTTCAGAATTAAATGTATTTATATTTTAAGTTCGTTTGCTAAGTGGCATGAGAAATTAATTGAAGCAATTCAAGTATCTCTGTTCGGAAATCTCAAGACATTCTGTAGTCTGTTGTTGTTGTTGTTGTTGTGCGGGCCATATATGGCCCAATTGGGGGTGCCATTGCCCCGGAGGTCTGGAGTCTGTTACATAGCTCTAATTTTGCAGCAGCCAAATAAACGATTAATCCATTCAATGTTTTATAAATCTGGCTAAGCTTGTTAAAGCGATTGACATCCTATGGAGACAAATATCTACCTTCCCCCTCCTTTTATGGTCATGAAATATTAGAAGAATCAAACTATAAACTTCGACGTAAACAAGTAGGAGACCGACTGTGGTCGGTGTTTCCATATAGACCATTGCTCCAAGTCGGAGTGCGCGATTATATGATATTACATGCAGACTCACAAACCGACATGTGAATTCCTTGGAAATATTTTATTCGAATTGATATTAAATGCTACACAGATCATTATTTTTTTTAAACCTCGTGTTCGAAATATTTGCTTATAGATCGATACTTGGCCGAATACTTCTGTTGATCCATTGATGTTCCATAAAAATGTGGGCACTAAAATATTCTGTTAAATTGTTAATTGAATAATATTAATGTTTACCCCTCTGAACGGTTCAAACGTATACCCGTTCTGTAATCTGCAGTCTTTCCTGCACGACTTCTACCACGTTTTGGTCCTCTTGACCACTACAGAACCCTCGTGGTTCAATGTTTTTGCCCACAGCGCAAAAATATGCGGGTTGTTGGCAGTGCAGGTTCGTTTACTGAGAGGTTTGAATCTTCCCGGAGTGAATTTCTCTCTTCTGTATATATTATTTTTCCATGCCTCTAGTAAGCAGGGGAATCGCGATCCCAGGATGCCCAAGCGATCTTCTACTGTCTAATCTCTGCGCTTTCTTTTCGCAATTACTTGACATTGTCTGTCTTGTGTTTGGCGCAGCTTGGCCAAATATGGCCCTTGTGCCAGAATACCTCAAAACAATCAAATCTTTACTATATGATTAAAACTTCCCTAGTGTGCGTATGTTTACTACTTGAAGTTATCTGTGTTATGTTCTCCGCAGCATTCCAAATAGGGCTCTTGCGTCATAAACCAAAAGGGAACCAACCTTAACCGATAGAGGGGCCACCTTTGCCCGTCTGGTTTTGACCACTGCGTTTGCAAACTGCGAGTGGTAGGCTGAGCAATATCATTTCCAAACAGATTCGATAAATCCCTCTGTGCATTTGTCTCTTCTGAAAGTAAAATGTTCTTTGTGTATGTGTGTCCATTAATTGTCGTTTTCTGCCTTTTATTGGCGTAGTTTGCCAAATGTAGCCCCTGCGCGAGAAAACCCCAACTAAAAGAACTTTTGAGATGACCTTACAATACAAATTTTTTTATATTCATCTGTGACATCGGTTTTATGAATTTTATTTAGATTTTCTACATTGGGATAGTCTCAATTCAAGCTATATTCTATAACAAGAAAAATCGACGCACCAAGGAGGCGCTGAATTACAGTGGTGTCGGGCTCGTTCTACTTGGAACGGCGCTGACTGGGGACGTATAGTCTTTAGTGACGAGTCCCGTTTACAACTGTGTCCTGACGTCAACCGCAGATTTGTCTGGAGACGTCCAGGGTAGCGTGGGGATCCTCCCCTTACTATCACACGCCACACATGCCCGCAACAGGGCGTTATGGTCTGGAGTGCAATCTCCTTTGATAGCCTGACCCCTTTGGTAGTCATTTCTGGCACACTTACAGCACAGCGGTACGTAGACGACATTCTACAAACAGTTGTGTTACCGGTTTTTTTTTTTTTTTTGCAGCACCCCGGCCTTACTTTTCAACAAGATAATGCCCGGCCGCACACAGCACGTGTTGCTATTAATTGTCTTCAATCTTTCCCAACACTTCCTTGGCCAGCTATAGCCCGTTGTGTTGCTCTAGTACAACGTTAACTAAAATTACCAATTACCTTGGCCAGCTAGATCTCCTGATCTCTCTCCCATAGAGCCCATTTGGGACGTTATGAGAAGGCGATATTAACCATCCCGGAATGTTGACCATTTAGCCCGACATTTGGGGACCGTTTGGCTAGAAATTCTGCAGTACACCATCCGGGAAGTTTTTCAGTCTGCCACGCCAGGTGACGCATCCAGGCCAGAGATGGACCAACGCCTTATTGACTTCCTCCCTTTGTAGCGGCCAAACTCTGAAATAAATCATTCAGTTGTTCTGAAATTTAATCGTTTAGTTTTCTATGCATGTTCTTCACATCCACCAACTTTTATCGCAATCGGACAACTCCATCTTGGTGCGTCGATTTTTTTTGTTACAGAGTGTAGATGAATTTTATATCAGTCTTTATTATGTCTAGAGTTTTTCTGTCTTGTGTCTGGCGAAGCATTTCCATGGGTCCTCTTGCTCCGTAAAAACCAAACACAAAACCCAAAACCAACCCAATATAAACTTTCCAGTAATTCCCTCAACTAGTAAATGTGGCTATTCAGTCATCACTTGAGATGTGAGGGAAAAGCAATTCTACACTACACGAAAATCTCGTGACATTCAAAAGGTGTAATAAAAAATGACCAACTTCATCATGTTTCCTGTTCAACTGTCAAAGAGTGCGTATACGCACGCAAGAACGACATCTTAAAACCAACCTTAACTTACCGCCGAATCCAACAACCGTTTTCGGAAAAATATCCAATATAAAGTTACGTTGAATTATATCAACTCAAACTATATATTTCTGTCATTTCCGTTCGTTTCTTCTCAGAGAGACCCCGTCCGAAGATATGTGTCAAACGAAACCCGGACCTCAAATGAGACGTGACGAATAAAAAAAAAAGGTTCTCCTGCAGCCCCGTAATGAGGTTTCCGGTCGTTTGATTCCGAAAGGAACGTGACTTTACTTCATGAATCTTTATTTGGAAGCGGAGTAGAAAATCGGAAGTGATATAATTAAAGAGGATCTTGGAGCGAAATCTTTATCTTTCCAGACAAGGGCGTAATTAATTCGCCAGCGAGTTAAAGCCGTAGGCGACACGGCGGATCATCAATCTACGGAATCGATGTTCCAATCTCTTTCTACGGCCACTGGGTGGTGATGGAATCTAAAAAGACTTGTCGATTCGTGCTTGCGACACGAAATATGAAATGTGTTGTGAGACGCAATGATATCGGAGTCTGAAAAGTAACAACCCTTGCAACAGTGAATTTTTTATTTCTTATAAATCATGGAAATGTAAGGTTTCTAATCAACGGTTATTTTTAGTACACGAGTGTTAATTGCAACAGAAATAAAGCTGATTCAGAACCATTACGAACTTTCATGTATACAAATATTTGAATTCTGATAGGTCATTCTGGCAGGTATTTTAATTAAAGTCACACTGGAGCAACACAACGGGCAATTGGCGACGGTCCGAGATCAATCCCGAGAAATATCCATAGACAACACCACGTAATTTGAACCACGGTCACATGACGAGGCCATACCTAAGCTGGAACCCCACTCTCCGAACTTCCACGCCACGCTAATGGTGAGAACTTTTGTGGCCTGTCATATTGGGTATATTGAACCCAGTACCATTCCGAACTTAGTGGCAAATCCTTTCGGGGTGTGTATGGGCATATCAAACACCCGTGTATGCCCATGCCTTTGGTAAACTTGGGATTCAAGCTGAATGTATACACAAGCCATCTTTTTCTGCTTCACTCCAACTATATAATCCCTAATCACTCTTTGTTTACCTTTTTTCATGACTTTTTTTGCTAAACGTAACTTGTCTTTGGCGAAACTTAGTCGATCTGCCTTATCCCGGTTGGAATAGTAACGGATTAGTAACCGGAGGATAGCGACTTTGACTCCAATCAAAGATCGTCGTGAACAAAGGGGGCTGGAGTATGTTAAATCTGTAGTGATGTCAATTGTCCTCAGGTTAGCGTGGTGTGGAAGTTTGGAGAGTGGGGTTCCAGTTCAGGTGTGGCCTCTTCATCTTACCATGGCTTACGCGGTGTTGTCCTCGGATTTTTATCTTCGGGTTTGATCCCGAATCGTCGCCATTAGCCCGTTGTGTTGCTCCAGTGAGACGTTCGTTAAAATACCTACCTACCTTCGCAACTTGGCCAAATATGACTCCTTGCACCATAAACCTTAATTACAATTGAGCAATCAATCAGCCAAGAGATCTGACCACTCGGGTATCAGGCTTGCCTAGTTTGCTATCAACTTCGGTATCAACCTCCGACTTCTAGACGGAGTAGGTTCGATTCCTCCATGGTGTAATTCTGTTTTCTGGGTCAGTAAAGCTTTCTTTGTGTATACATGTCCATTGCTTGACATTGTCGGTCGTGTTTCGTGCAACATGGATACATGGCCCTTTGCGTCATAAAACCCAACCAACCAAGCTAGCATAGACGTGTACGAAGATCGCTGTATGGCAGGGGGCATTTAGTCTTAATTTAACAAATTTGTTTTGTGGAGCTCTTATGTCAGTTTTAAAACAGATAGGTAAATGTGTTCATTCTATACTGTTAATAATTTAAGTACGTAAAACATATAAAGACTGCCTCTATAGAATTGTTTGGAATGTTATGAATTTAAAATTAATTCTTATTCGTTTTTCTTATTATTTATTATTTAATGCCTAATTCTCTTAGTAAACACCAAAAACTGTGAGATTGTAACGAATCTCATAATCCTGTTAGCTTTCTTTGAAGTTTACATATTCACAGCTAATTTGAAATGCATATTCTGTTTACTGAATACACTAACTTCTGAAAAGTAAGGACCTGATCTGAAATCTGATTATATTCCCTGTGATGTTTTCAAATATACAAATTATACGATTTTCGCGTAAAATGACTTTGGTTTTCAAAATATATTATAATACATACGTATCTTGCACAAAGGGGGATTGTGCACGTTAAATCTGTCATGTATTCGTGTCTCCTCACGTTGGTGTAGAGGGGAAGTTTGTAGAGTGGCGTGCCAGCTCAGGTATTACCTCGTCATATGACCGTGATTCAAAATACGTGAAGTTGTCCTCGGATCTTTCCTTTGGGAGATTAATTCCAGACCGTCGTCAAAGGCCCGTGTTGTGTTTCTCCAGTACGACGTTAATTAAAATACCTTACCTAATATGTCTAAACAAAGATGCCGAAATAACCCAATTTGACCAAACCTGTGTTTCCAATCCCGTATTCTAGAATCTGAGATTCGTTGCTAAGTATTCTAAGTACGTGCTTAGGAGTTTTGGCTTCCAAAATTTTGGTCTTTTGAGTAAATATTATATCAAGGGTAAAGTTGTTTGCCAAAATTCAATCTCTTACTACGTTCCCGTGAATTTCTTTTTAAGAGAGAACTGTTTTCAGCATTTACCTCACGTAACGATGATTAAAAGAGAAAACGAGTTAGCGTGTCAGAGGTATTTCTTTATAAAGCAATTAGGGTTTCGCGTGCCTTTTCCACATCAATGTACAAAATATTGACAAAATCCAACTCATAAATATTGCTTTCCAGCGTACTCTATTAGTGCGGTTTGGCTTTACGCTACTTTCATTAAGGACAGTAGGAATTCGAAATTGATTCTATGGGTACGTATTTGTTTTCCTTTCTCTGTAAAAGCTTCTATTGCGCGTTTGTTTTAAAAAGCAATCGCAGAAAAAGAGGTAAATACTTTTTTTTAATAAAGGACTGTATTTACAAATTATGTATTCACTTTATTAAGCAACCCAATCTTCGAAATCCGATAAAAGATATTGAAAAAGAGTCCACCAAATCGTTCTTAAAACGTTTCATACGTATACAATTACCAATCTCTTGATGGTACTGCATTTCAATCTCATTATTGGTTTTTTTTTCCCAATATTTTTCTTCTAAAACTTTTCACTGGAATCTTTTCCAACTAATTTTAATGTTTTAATGCTGTTCTAAGATGATTTTAATTCCTTATCTGGAGGGTTTTTTGTAAACGCAGCGTGGCCATTTCGGGACCTAGCGCCATAAAACTTATACCACTGAATCAACCTCCTGGCTTATCTTTGCGTCTAAAACTGATCTTTAATGGCTAGCCTCAAATGCAAAAACAAGCAACAAATGCAAAAACAAGCCACAGTAGCCCGTTGGAAGAGCGACGGACTAATAAACGGAGAGCTGCGAGTTCGAATCCAACAAAAGACCGTCGTGTACAAAGGGGGCTGGAGTGCGTTAAATCTGCCGTTGCCTCAAATGTCCTCACACGTTGGTGTCGTGTGCATGTTTAGAGAGTGGGATGAGAGCTCAGGTGCGTGCTCGTTATATGACCGTTGTTAAAAATTACGTGGTGTTGTTTACAGATCTTACCCTTCGGGGGTTGATCCCTTATCTTCGTCAGATACTAATTTTGGTGTTGGTAATTAAAAAATACTAACTTTGGTATTGGTAATTAAAAAATACTAATTTTGGTATTGGTAATTAAAAAATACCAATTACCAAAATGATAATGGCAATTTTAATTAACGTCGTACTAAAGCAACACAACGGGCTATTGACGATTTTTGTAGCCCGTTGTGTTGCTCTAGTGTAATGAGCTGTAATAAAAAGTACCAAATACCCAATGCAAAAATTTATTCCAAACTGTCACCACTTCTTGACAAGGCAAAATTGGTTTTTCCTACTCGTAGGAACTCGTAGGACGTTTTGTGTCAACGAGATTGATAAAACGTCATTGATAAAATCGTACAGACCCTGGTGGTCGAGATATCTGAACCACTTGGAGGGTTAACACTGTACAAAGTACTCCCACACCATTAAGGTTTCATACACCAATTGATGATTCGATAAACGTCTGTCGGGGTACCATTTCTGATAGAATCTCACATCGGCTCATACATTTCCTTTATTAAAATGAAGTGCATCTCCCATATATTAAGTGTATCGTGCTCCAGGTTGACGTTAATTAACAACCTTTCCACCCAATGAGAATACAATTTAATTTTAGTTCCACTACCACCTCTAAATTTCTGTACTGGAAGTAGGGACGCTGCAGGTGCGGAAGTAAGGAGTTCCAAAGTAACATATGCCGAGTATTAAACTTTCATTTCTTAGGCAAAACCGTTCAAGTAGTATTTAGAACTGCAATGAGCACTCGGTTGACTATGCTACGACGTTTGTCTTCGTCTAATTTTTAGTACACATGACATTACTGAACATTGCTGATAAAAACTGAATGAAGAAATAAACCACAATAGAAATACATTTTTGCTTCAAAAGAGGGGTGTGCCAACCAACCAGTCTGCTGGTTAAGGTGTTAGCCTCCAGATCGCAAGGTTCCAGATTTTAATCCGGGTCAGTGCATGGATATTTGTAAACGTATGGTGTAGAGGTGGCTGGTGCACCATAAATCTATCGAGGCCGAAAGTCCTCACGTTGGGTTGGTGTGGACGTTTATAAATTGGGGTGCCAGCTCAGATGTTGCCTCGTCATCTGACCGTGGTTCAAAATTACATGGTGTTGTGCTAGGATATTTTCCTTGAGGGATTGATACAGAACCGTTGTCAATAGGTCGTCATGTTGCTATAGTATGACGTTAATTAAAATAACCGAACCATTACCAAAAGAATGGTGCAATATCTCGTTGTGTTGCTCTAGTACGACGTTAACTAAAATTAACAATACCATTACCACTACCAAAATTTGGTGGTATTTCCGAGGACTATCTAAATAACTAACTTAAATTTCTGACTACGAATTTTGTGGCTTAATTGGAAATCTCGAGTAAAATCTATTCTCATATTCAATTCTGCAAGTCTATTGAAATGGGCTCAACACTCCTCACTCGAACTTCGCTCAAGAACTTCGAGCTCGCCTCCGGACAGAGTTTGACTTCCTCTCAGACGGATTGGTTCATCTATTCAATACTAAGTCCCCAATCTCTCTAGTTATTAATTTATTTTCTTTAAAAGCCTGTATTCAACAACCTTTCTCCCAATATCGGAAATACCGGTTCGTATAAGCTCACGTTGAACTGAGCGAAACTTAGTCTCAGGAAGATGATATTTGAAATTAACTAGTGAATCGTACTCGAAGGTTCATTCTTGCTAGTACCATTTTACGATCGTTATGATTAATGCTTAATCATGGCAAAATATTATGATCATCATTAAAGAATTCTGGTAATAGATTCGATAAGCAGCAATTTTTCTTAACAAGCAGGTAGGTTTTTCTTTCGGCGTAGCATAGCGCAACAAAACGGGCTTTTGGCGATGGTCTGGGATCAAACCCGAAGGAAGAGATCCGAGGACAGCACCGCGTAATTTTGAATCACGATCATATGACGAAATCACACCTGAGCTGACACCCTACTCACCTACACTTCTAAACCACATCAATGTGATGATATTTGAAGCCACGACGAATTTAACGTGCACCAGCTCCCTTTGCACACGACGAACATAGGTTGGATTCGAACTCTCAACCCTCCGGTTGCTAATCTGTTAATCTTCCAAACAAGCTACCGAGGCCTTTTAAAAAGGCGGTTCGAAGTATAATTTAGTTTCCCATCAATAAACACACTCATATATGCTATATGTTGATATTTTATTCAAAACTAAACTTTCGATTTTCTTGAAATAAGCATGTAAGATGTTGACTTGATTCCCAGTTCCATAGAAAATCTCCAGTTCGTGTTCTAATATCGCAAATACGAACTCCATGACATTGAAAAAGAACTCTAGTTTATTACGAACACATACATAAAACCTGATCGAAATATCCCATGAACAAAAAGAGAACAACTTTTAAAATTAACACATGCATATACACTACACTATAATAATGGACCGGACAGCAAGATATGATGGTATAAGGGAAAGACTATATTCTTAGGTACATACTAAGACTATATATATAGGGGGTGGTCACCCACCTGCTGCAATTACACTAGCAACCTTTCTGGGGGTATTTCTCTCTTCTGTTTCATTAAAACTTTCACTACGTGTGTCTATAACTTGATATTGTATATCTTGTTTGGCGCAGCATGGCCAAACAGGGGCTCTTGTGCCATGAAACCCCCAAACCAACCAAGCAACCTGTCAGATGCATTTATCCTTGGGTGTATATCTCTCTTCTGCGGGAGTAAAACTTTCTCTGTGTGCGTCTATTACTTGATATTGTATATCTTGTTTGGCGCAGCATGGCCAAACAGGGGCTCTTGGGCCATGAAACCCCAAAACCAACCAAGCAACCTGTCATATGCATTTATCCTTGGGTGTATATCTCTCTTCTGCGTGAGTAAAACTTTCTCTGTATGTGTCGTTGCTTGATATTGTATATCTTGTTTGGCGCAGCATGGCCAAACAGGGGCTCTTGGGCCATGAAACCCCCAAACCAACCAAGCAACCTGTCAGATGCATTCAGCCTTGGGTGTATTTCTCTCTTCTGCGTGAGTGAAACTTTCACTGTGTGCGTCTATTACTTGATATTATATGTCGTGTTTGGCGCAGTATGGCCAAACAGGGTTCTTGGACCATAAATATCCAAAATTCAACCAACAACAATGCCACTCCAAGAGCGCCGGATGTTGGGAGCCAGCCCGGTTCGAGACATCTGAGTTATGATTGCTTCGAATCACCACTGCGTCTTCCCGTGTCCAGCAATTTGTTACACTTTCGCCGTGATAAGTTGCTATAATTAGTTTAATAGCGTTTCTGCTATAAAAGTCGAGTCCCGCTCCTCCCCTTCTTGCGAATCGATTGATTCAGGTTGAGGATAAATTGCACTTAGTACTAATGAGAGAAACTCTGTATCCCAAAGAAATTAACATTATTCT
Organism: Metellina segmentata; assembly: GCA_947359465.1. Classification (NCBI taxonomy): domain Eukaryota; kingdom Metazoa; phylum Arthropoda; class Arachnida; order Araneae; family Tetragnathidae; genus Metellina; species Metellina segmentata. The sequence goes on along the minus strand of OX375876.1, from coordinate 29,829,737 downwards.
TTTTACTATGTTTTTTGCCGTGTTTTTTTTTTTTTTTTTTTTTTTTTGGCGTAGGCGGGATGAAGCTATTCGCACACGTAATTAAGGCGCACTCTCCAATGGGGGAAAACATAAATTGGATCCAAGTTCAAAAATTCCCTCGAAGATTTTTTTTTCCTTTTCCTTGCCATTTATTATGAGCATTTGCAATGGTCGACAACTTCTTATAAGTATTTAATTAAAATCTAGCTTAGCGCGCTAATTTCCCTTTGCGCAAATTTTTAACTAGCATGTTGTTGGGATGTTTTTTCTTGTGTTTATTTTCCTTGTATTTTTTTTCGGTGCCTTGTTTATTTGGTTAGGTTTCAATTGCGTGATGCCGACCAACAGGTCAGGTGGTTAAGATGTTAACATGTAGATAGGAAGGTTTCTGGTTTGAATCCGGGTCAGTGCATGGATATTCGTAAGCGTATGATGTAGAGGCGGCTGGTTTACTTTAAATCTGTTGTGGCCGAAAGTCCTCACGTTGGGTTGGTGTGGAAGTTGGAGAGTGATGCCAGCTTAGGTATTGCCTCGTCATCTGACCGTGGTACAAACTGACGCGTTGTTGTTCTTGGATATTGATCCCTGACCGTCGTCAATAGCCCATTGTGTTGCTGTAGAGCGACATTTATTAAAATTAAATTTCCAATCGCTTGATTCTTTAATTTGTTCCCATGTTAGTGTAGTAGTGTGGTTCTTCAATTATAGTATATTAGGAATACTAAAAAAAAAAAACGTTTTATTTAGTTTGCGGTGTAGTTGAATTATCCTTGCACTCGGCCAACTCCACGGACTATTGGCAACTTCAGGTACCCATTTCCAAGGGATATATCTGAGGACAACACCTTTACATTTCGAACAACAATCAGATGACGGGGTAACACCTGAGATAGGAAACCACAAGCCAAACCGCCAAACCACGCCAATGTTAGGACATTTGAAGCCATGACAGATTTAAAGTGAGGATACGATCATTTTGCTGTGTAAACAACTACATCTATGAAAGAATGAGCCACTTATAATTGTTATGAAAATGTTATAAATGTACAACATTTAGCATTTCTGAATAAATGATAGCCGGTCTTTTCGTATAATTCAGAAGCAAAATTCGCTGATGATTCATGATCGTATAAGAACCCTCTTATTTAAATTAGATTATTGAGGAATTTTTTCCAGAATTTATCTTTACATAATATGAAATATATTCTCTCGTGTTTGTAATTGGGCTATCACAGTCCAGACATGTTTGGTGGGAGACATATCTGGTGAACAGGCTGGCCATGGAAGAAGTGAAACCGGATGGATAGTCAAGAATTGTTGTATGCTGTTTTTGGATATTTCCCTTATTAATTGATCCTGGACCGTCGCCAACTGCCAGTTGTGTTACTTCAGTGCAACTTTCTAATATAATAAATAGTGTAAAATCAACAACCTACTATCATTAGAATAACTGTAACTTAAAATAATTCGAAAAATAGTGATAGTTTTTTCTATAATTTCAAATACCTACTTACATACATACCTCACGATGTAAATAAATTGTTTACCAATTTTCTAAGTCGTTATATTACGTAAATGGTAATGGTAATTTTAGTTAACGTCGTACTAGAGCAACACAACGGGCTATTGGCGACGGTCCGGGATCAGTCCCTTGAGGGAAAGATCCGAGGACGACACCTCGTAATTTTGAACCACGGTCAGATGACGAAGCAACTCCTGAGCTGGCACCCCACCCTCCATATATTACGTAAAAACGTCAAATGAATATATTCTGTTGAAGTACAATACGAAGAATACACAATTCTCGATACCAAGGCTAACCAAATTCGTCGTGGAAGTATGAAAAATTGTGTTCATGTCGACAAAAATTACACATTCATTCATTCCGAGTGGAGCCTGCTACTATTTGCATGCAGTTCGAGAGTAAAGAAAACGAAGGGAACAGGAAGTTTTTCAGTTGCCATGGAAACGACGGCGATCGTTTTCCGGTCTTGAAGTAACACCCCAGTTTAGTTTCTGTTTTAATTTACTTTTTGCGCCCGGCCAGGAAAGTGGAACTGAAAAACTGTACAAATAATTTCTTCTCTACAAGTAGAAAATGCGTATACTTACAACTTACGCTTCTGTGGATAAATCTATTTCGATTTATGTGTTGACGATATGTTAGTTTAAGTTACACTCCAGTGAACGTAAATATAGTTTGGGATAGTTAAGTATTAAATTATTCTTGTCGTTGGCACCGGAAAAACTTTAAAGCATTATTTCTTTGGAAGGACATGTGACCATAAACTAGGCTTTTACAAGTTTCGTCTGGAAAACCATTTAGTCGCTGGTACTCTAACAAAACATTCGTAAGTAAACAAAAATACAACTCTTCCTGTTCTATTATAAAACTCCTATTGTTTCGCACATACCTCGATTTTATATCTGCCATGATATCAACAACTTAGCGATTTGAAATTGTCTAAGCTTTATCAAAATGTCATTTTAATAGATGATGCAACTTTGGCGGACTGCCTTTTGGTTCGACATGATTTGGGTTCGGATCCCGGTTTTAGCATGAATGCTCGATTTAGTTGGAAGTCCACTTTATCCAGCAGACATGAAACTAATTGCGAATTTAAGTTTGGCAAGTTTAAGGATGTGACTGGAGCGCTGCGAGTTCGAGATTCGATCCAACCAAAGACCACCATATTCGTGTGGGCAGGTGAACGTTAAATATGTTGTAGCCTCAAATGTACTCACGTTGGTGTGGTAGTTTGGATAGTGGGATGCCATCTCAGGTGTTTACCTCGTCATCTAACAGTGATTCAAAATTATAAGGAGTTTTCCTTAGATTTTTCCCTTCGAGATTGACTCCCGATAGTCTCCAATAGCCCGTTGTATTGTTCCAGTGAGGCGTAAATTATTCTACCTATGTACCTATCTAAGTTTGGTTAAATAATTTTATTTTTATTCTATAAGAGAGAGAGAAGTCTAATTTTAAAAATTAGTACCGTAATAAAATCTTTATCCTTGGTATGATTGTTTCCCTGTTATCAAATTCTGCGTGTATGGAAAGAAAGTTGTACAGGATTCGTTGTAATATTAAATGCCATAGGGGATTCACTGCTTTTACATACTAATATTACGAATTAATTTAAATTTCAGTTAGATTTTCCGACTGAAGGAATTCTTTGAATCAATTACTTCTCTAATCACGTTTTGTTCATTTTTGTCACACTACTTTTAAACGTGAATATGAGGAAATGTTTGATCTAATTTAGCTATCAGTTCTGTTTTAGTCGACCTGAAAATTCTTGTTTTTTTAATTCGTCGTCACTGTTGCAAAGGTACCACAATTCTGTTTTGCATAAAGAAAATAGCATTTGCATCTATTTAACTGTTCGGAAGGTATTGTAGATTTCATGCTAAAATGTTTGAAAACATTACTGAAAATATTCGGTAAAGCAAGGCAATTAAAATCATCGCTTTTACAAAATGTTATTCCTGAACATATACGTTCAAAACCATTTTACCCCGATATTTAAATGAAAGCATTCAAACCTAAGTTTTTGTGCATCATAAAGAACATCTTTTTTGCATTTACGCAAGACAACAGAAATTCCCGATTTAATAAAAACTCGGATACATTGGAGATATTTTCCACGCTTTTAACTGAATAGTACACAGCAGTAACTACCACAAGAGCAGTTGGTGCAAACGAAACAGAAATATAAGCTACTCTTTACTATACTTTACCTCTATATACGCTACTGCTTTTTCTTTATATTAATATACTAATTTTTATCTACTCTAATATACTGAGATTTTTATCTGTTTTCAATATTATATATTATACTCCTATATACACAGTCCAGTCACATTAATGTGATCACCTGTCAAAAGCCAGAATAACCACCTTTGGCAGAGCGGACCGCTGCGAGACGTGCAGGAAGAGAGTCAATTAGATTTCTGAAGATGTTCACTTTGATGTTGACTCATGCCGACTCCAGTGCAGTGGCCAGCTGCGCTAGAATACGCGGTTGAGGATCCATGACGCGAACAACCCAATCGAGTTGGTCCCACAGATTCTCGATTGGGTTTAAATCCGGTGAGTTTGCTGGCCAGGGGAGTACGGTAAACGCATCCTGGTGCTCTTCGAACCACGCACATACACTGCGAGCGACACCTCGCATTGTCCTGCTGGTAGATGCCATCATTCTGAGGAAAAATAATTCGCATGTAGGGGTGGACATGGTCCGCAAGGACAGATGCGTACTTGTGCTGATCCATGGTGCACCCAGTGAATGCCAGGAAAACATTCCCCAAACCATAATTCTCCCTCCTCCAGCCTCGATCCTTCCGGCAATTGTTGCATGGTGTTTGCTTTCAGACGTTTCACGCCGTATACGCCAACGTCCATCTGTCCGATGGAGCATAAAACGTGATTCATCGGGAAAAGCCACCTGTCGCCACTCTGTGGACGTCCAGTTGCGGTACTGGCGTGCAAATTCCAGCCTTCGTCGCCGATGAACAGCAGTCAGCTTAGGTGCATTAACCAGGCGTCTGCTGCGGAGGCCCAGGCGCAGCAACGTTCGCTGAACCGTTGTTGAGGATACACTCTTGGTAGCCCCTTGGTTCATCTGGGCGGTCAGTTGCTCAACAGTTGCACGTCTATTCGCCCGAACGCATCTCCGTAGCCTTCGTTCGCCTCTGTCATCTATAGCCCACACCACATGTGCCGCGCCACTGATTTTGGATAGTGCCATTTTGCCATGCACGGTATACTTTTACCACGGCGGCACGAACAGTTCACAAAATTAGTCGTTTCCGAAATGCTTCCACCCTTGCCCCGAAAGCCAATAATCATACCCTTTTGGACGTCGGATAAATCGCTGTGCTTCTGCATTACGCAAACGATTGAAATGCTTTCCGATGCCCTAGGACATCTTTTATATACACTCCACTGCAATGTGCTGCCACCTGCCTTTTGGGTTTGGTTATTTCACGTTGACGTCGAAAGTAGGTGGTGGTCACATTAATGTGACTGGACTGTGTATATTCTCTATTGCTTTTTCTCTATTATTTAAATGAACTCCTTCTCTATACTGCTTTTCTGTATTCTATACACAGCATACTCCATGATATTCCTATATTCTTTACACTCCTACACTATAAAATCTATACACCTCTAAACTGCTATATTCTATAAACCATTGCTATATTCTTTATACTAGTATATTCTCCTATACAAAATACTACTATATGATCCTATTCTCTATATTACTATATGCTCCTATACTCTATACTACTACATGCTCCTATATACATATACTTCTACTATATGGTCCTATACTGTATACTACTATATTCTCCAATACTGTATACTTTATATACCCGCTTCTATACTCTATACATCATACACTCCTATACTCTATACTACTACAAGCATAACAATTTATGCAATACTAAAGTATACTTAAAACTACTACTACACACACAGTATACTAGATATACTTTATACTAGTTAAACATTCTATACTATTACAGATTTTTGAGTGGCATGTGGGTATAGAAAGTGTTTAAGATACGTATGAGTTTTAAAAGCAGTCAGTACTGTTGCAGTAGTTAGGAAAATGAAGCAAAAGATAGAATTAAACGCAAACTCGAAGCAATACGCCACCATTCCTTGTATCCCTACCCTAAATTGCTGCATTAGTTTTCAATAGCCCCACATAAAGTTATTCAAACCGATCACCCACCCCCTCATAATCTGATAACTCCCGACAAAATGGTACGCAAAACCGCCTCTCCATACAAACTGCTGAGTGGCCAACGCAGAATTGCCCATTTAGCAGCCCTTTGTTTCGAATTTCCGCCCAATTTCTCGACGGAACGGCCGATGCCCGTTTGCTTGTCGAGTGCCCCGCCATCTTTTTTTCCTTGACACATTCACAACTCAGCGTTTTCGCCATTTTTTCCCCTCCCACTGAACTCTTGCGAAATTCTTCATTGTCGTCGCGTCTTGATAGATGACTCCCGGACCGCTTTAACGCTCTTCTTTGTGCAAGAACAATGGCGCGTTTTTGCGCCATTTTTTCTGCCTTCTTCACGGACACGCGTGTCGCGACTTAATTCGATGTTCCCTTTTCGGGGACCGAAACGGGTTTTCTCCCCCATGGAATCATTCGTCATAAAATATGAATCTGAGTCTTTAGTTTTGTTTTCGTTTTTGGATCGTGGCTCCTTCTGTCTCGGCGCTCCGGCGTGTTGTCTCCCGGTGTCTCGAGTCCCCGGAGACGACTTCGAATTTTTTTTTGTGGAGGGAGATGGTGATTTATGGTTTTTCATTTGTCTTCATGGGCAAGATTTTCGTGTAATCGTTTTGTCGGGCGAAATTTCTGCGTAAAAATAACTAAGGTTGCGAAAAAGAATCGAGAAAAATATCCATTAATTTTTTTGTAAAACATGCGACAGATTGAAAAGTTTTTAAATCACTTATATGTCTGATATATAGATAAATGATGGAAAATTATTATTTTAATCCCCACTAGATATCTGGCATGTTTCTGATAGTTGAAAGTTAATTGAGTACACATATATTCCAACTTGTGTGCTCTATGTCTAATATCGTCGCATAAATCGTCGTCATGGACACACAAGAAAAGCATTACTAACACAGAAGCTATAAATACACCCAGGAAGGAGTTGAACCTGCGCCACCTACCGTGTTGAGGACAAACCAGAAATACTCTTCAAGAAGTTGGCAACACAATGGAAATTTCTGAAACCAAAGTTGTCCTACTATTTTGTTCTCTTGCAAAGTAAATATGCGATGCACATTTAGAAAATCAAGGTGATTGAACCCAACTTGAAATCAAATCATAATATGTAGTCAGTTATTTGAACTATCCAAATATCTTTAGCACTACCTTAAAACCAGATTTTTATGCTAGCTATTTATTTTTTAGATGATTTGTTTATTTTGACTTCTAAATTTTCTATCATACTGTCACATGTGAAATTTATAGTAAGAATTTGTTCTGATACTTTATTTCCGAAGAGTCGAAAAAAAATGCACGGGGAGTTAAATCGACGCCATTCTGATGTTCCATTGGACATGGCATTCCAAAGATTGGCTCCTACAAATAATAGTTTAACATGCATATTCGGATTTGCATACTGTTGTGTACTGAGTGAATTTCTGGATAGTATATAAGGAAGCAGATTAGAGATAACACGATCTGGTTGACAATATGTACAGTTGTCAAAACAAACACGACTCACCCGATCGCAATTGCACAATTTACATCGCAGAACAAAACGGAAGGTAGCAATCGATAGGGATGAATGTTTTGTATAAATAATCAATTTTGAAAACTTGTCGAAGGGGTCGTCTTTATATTAAACTGGGTGTTTGCTCCGATACTTTCAATACGAACCCCATCTCTTACCACTAATTTAGATTCTACGCACAATTTCAGACTTAAATAAAAAAAAAATCAATTTTATTGGATTTTTCACCTATTTGTAAGTGTTTGAAAAGTGTATTTCCTAAAGTTATATTGGTGTTTCACGTTTTTTGTTATATTTGCTGAAAACATTAATTTTCCTTGGAAATTGTTTTTCCAACTTTTGCTACTTAAAAACCCTAACATAATCTATAAACATTTTAATTATAAAACTAAAATTTACTATTTTTATCAATTATGAAATTAATATTCATAAAAAATATGAATAGAAACATGGGTAAATTTTGACTCCATGCGATTCAACTGTTAATAAAACATCGGAATTCCAAATTTTTCAGCTTATGTGCATAATTAGTAGCGCAGTGAAAATGTTTCGATGATTATTATCGTTATTGGAGATTGTTTACAAAGTGAAAAGTGAAATTTCTTGGAAATGTAAATCCAATGCAAATTTGCATATTGTTGAATGTGTGAAATGTTGTCAAGAAACTATGAGCTTAATGGATTCCATGCCACGGTCGTTACACATCACATTATTTATAATGTGATTGTATAATATTGTTAAATTATTTATTATATAAAGCTTTTGTATGAAGGGCATTTATCACGATTTGCTAGGCATAATTTAACTTCCAACGTAATAATTTATATATTAATAATTTATGCTATAAGTAATTTAACGCAACGACACTATCTATGTGTTACATTTTAACAAACCTTCCTCAAGCAGTCATTAAAAGCGACACTTACTCGCGGAATCGAACTATCTGATCGGAATCCGCCCTTTTTATTGCGGAGTTCAATTTTTACACTCCCCCACATTGGATTTTCTCGGTCAATGTTAAGCCATTTTTCATTATTTTTTTTATTAAATCCGCCAGGTTCTATTTACATACTATAATATCACATACCCTTCTGGCGTTCTGTCTGTCACAAGTTATTCAAGTTATTCGATTACCCTATCAAATCTCTCCCTTTGGGATTGTCCCGGACCGTCGTGAATATACCGTTGTGTTGCTCTAGTACGCCGTTAGTTCAAAATACCAATACCGATAACTCTAAGGATGACAAAAGGATAGTTTGTAGGGTGCTTTTACACCTGAAATGACCGGTAGGGACGTAATTAAATTTTGTCACAAATATCACACAAATGCCACGTCCAACAGTAAAAGGTAATTCGTTCAAGTAAAATAGGGTAAAAAGGAGGGGTAACAGTAGGAACACCTCGGGTTGTGAAGCCCGGTATACAAGGTTAAGGATGGCATCTGATAATATTCTAGACATACAAAGGGATCGGAATAGATCGCACCACGTTGGTCGAAAAGCAAACCGATAAAGTGAACGTTTTTAGATTCACAGTGGCACTCTGGAGGTTCATTCTTCAACTAAAAGCTCAGCCTTCCAAGTGGTTTCGACGAGATATCACCCATCAAGATCTCAACTATTTTGTCACTGACGAGATATCTCGTCTATCAACATATTGGCGACCTTTTCATCATGACCGGGTCAAAATGTTTTCCGTTTTCTTTTTCTAATGACATCGTCCGAAAAGATCTGAAACAGTTTTACCAATGGTTAAATTGCACGACCAGGCAACCACCATAAAAGTTAACGTACACAATTCAGATTTGTATACCTATCTTTTCGGATTGGCGTCGAAAAGGAATCGTATGGTATCACTAATGTACCATCCTGTGTAACTCTTCATTATACTGGTACTACAATTTTTTGATTCCTTTATCTTTGATGACTAAACATTCATTCCGTATCCACTGTTTACAAAGCGAAAGAAACTGAAACACACTCAAAGTGCTTCGGCGTGCCCCGTGCTTAAGTGGGCAAGGAAGGAAAGCCCCTTTTAATTAACATTCCAGTCCGTCCACTGAATTTACGTGATTCTTTTTCTGATGGTGGAGGATTACGTGAGCAATCAGGGCTGCATAATTACTCTCAAGGAACGCTCTGTTGACAATCGTTCAATCCCTTTCGACATACTCCAGAAGTACTGGCAAAAGAGTTCCTCAATTTTCATGCAGAGAAATAAAGTTAAACAGTTAATATAAGGTCTCCGCAATTAAGCCACCTCATTATTGAACGCAATAGAGACAAATTATACAGTGTGGTCAGAATCGACCGTAAAATAATCACAGCATTATTAACTTGTCGAAAAACGCCGCCATAGCCCGGTTGTAATAGTAACGGATTAACAACCGGAAGGTTGCAAGTTAGAATCCAACCAAAGACCGTCGTGTACAAAGGGGCCTGGTGTATTTTAAATCTACAGTGCCTTCAAATCTCAGGTTGGCGTGGTGGAAGTTAAGAGAGTGGGGTGCCAGCTCAGGTGTGATCTCGTCATCTGACCGTGGTTCAAAACGACGTGGTGTTGTCCTCGGATCTTTTCCTTCGCGTGTTGATCCCGGACAATTACCAATATACCTGTGTTGCTTTATACCGACGTTAATTAAAATACCTACCTTATCGAAAATTAATTTAAAAAAGTGTAGTCCTTATTTCGATTGGACCTGGAATTACCATCAGGACTGCATTTTACAGCATGTCTGTTTGGGCTTCGAGGACCCAAGGTACTTGAGTAATCTTTTCTTTTCACACACGGTTCCATCTTAGTAAACACAGGGTCGCGCTCCCGGAATACTCAAGCGATCTTTTTCTGCTTTAATACCATTACTCTTCCCCAATCCCACTATTTTTCCTTTCCAAGCAGTTTCTTCACGTTGTCTTGTATTTGGATTAGCTCAGCTAAATATGTCCCTTGCGCCATAAAATCCCGAAACAACCAACCTTAAGTTTGGCTTTGGGTGGCACTAATTCGTTTCCTCTCTGGTTGTATATCTTCTGTGTCATTAAAATTTTTCTTGTGAGTGTATGATTATTACTCCATGTTGTTTGTCCTGTGTTTGGATCAGCTTTGCCAAATATGACCCTTTACGCTATTAAATCCCCAAACAACCCTCTATGGCCGAATGGTAAACACTACTTCACACCATCATATGTCCTGGTATCTCTGTATGGCATTTACCTGTTGCAGGTAGGTGTTTTAAATAACGTCCTACTGGAGAACCACTGCCCAACATTTCACACTACGCCATCAAAAAAACCATGGTATATTACGGAGATGTCTACCTACAACTGATAGTTTAACGCACATATTCGAATGTGTATATCAACATGGTGTTTTATTTTCGTCTCGATTGGCTGTCACGTTACGACAACCCCAGGGACGCTAAAAGGATAGTTTGTAGCATGTTTTTATGTCGAACGTCCTTATGTAACGTCATAAACTTTTCGACCCGAATATCTACGCGCAATTCCACGTCCAATCGTAAAACGGACACTTTTTCGGGTTAATCTTCGACAAGGTCTCGTGTGGTAAGATTGACAATCGTGTGGTCGATTCTGACTACCTTGTATAAAAGATATTGAGAAACGGTTAACTGCATTCTTTGTAAATTCAAAAGTTTATTACCACATATATCAGCACTCTCACGAGCATTACCAGTTCCCCATGATGCAGATAAAATATGGTGATCGTAGGCATAAAAGCAAAGCGATGTGGTAATGGGGACCGGTCACGTAAATATGCCCAGAGGCGTTTTAGATCCAAGCTTAACTATTCTCCATCCGAGTATGAAATTATAGTATCATAAGGAAGTAGATCCAAAAGATATTGACCATGCTCTGCTTAAAAACTCGCAAAGCAGATTTTTTTTTTATATTTGAGACAAATCGAGTGTAGATTCTTTATTCTGAGAACAGAGGATATATAAGTCATAAACTCTGAAATACTTTAAAAGGGCTATGTGAGTTAACATGCAATTAAAAGTTTAGGTACATGAGTTTGATTTTTATTTCATTTCTTAACAAGAGTGAGTTGACTTTCACTTTCTTTTTTAGTGAATAAATCATTAAAACCTTACATTTATGTTTCTTTCAATGGTGAGGGTGGAGTTTCTTTCAACCCTAGATTTTCGTTTAGGGGCAGACAATAAATTGGAATGTAAGAAAGTACTTTGCACTATCATTTTTAATGTAGACATAATTCAACTGTCAAAGAAGGAACAGTTGAGTTATAATTCAAATGTCCTGTATATATTCTGCTATATACAATATAAGAACCCGTAGTTTTTATCGGCATGGAAAAATATCCTTGTTTACATCAATGGTCATAAAGGAAGCAAAAATTGCGTTACATTCGTACAGATTTAAAATTGTTTACATTCGATTCATTTAACCCTTAAATCGTTTTATATTCGTACAGATTAAAAATTAATTTTTATATAAATATTCTGGAGCGTTATTTAAAATAACTGTCAATATATATCAAGTTACAGAGAAATATGATTTAACAAGAAAAAGAATGATATATTTATTGTTTTAAATCACATTTACGTAGACGATTGACAGTCCCTTTAGTTATAAATTCACAAAGAATTCAAATAAGAATACTTTACTTTTAACAAATATTTCAACATTTTATTTTTAATACTCAATGGAGCCAACCAATTAATTCCCAATCAATAGTCTCAGTGTTTGAATTCCTGTCATGGCATGAAAGTAGTAATTGGGAACCCATTTTATGCCGTAGGTCTTGGTCTAATTAGCCACAAGCTTCTTCCTTAGAGATACAAACTGTAAATAAATTTTACGACTCAAGAGTAGTATTTAATATCATTTATTATTCTCTATGTGATACTGGAGAGATTAGAATTTGTATAAACGATGTCGCCAAATTCTTTGAGTTGGTTAATCCAGAAATATATTAAATTTTCTCGTGTGAGCATTTGTTAAAATTCGTTACGAAAACGATTTCTTACTGAACTCAGTTGCATTATTTATTTCAATTGATTATCGTTTGAATTCCAAGTATTCGAACTCAGATTCACTAAATGGAAAATCTATTTCTGAAATTATTGAGAGGTATCCTGCAGAGTGTTAATGCTGTTAAATTTCTCACCCAAACAAAATAATTAATAACTTATCTTCCAAATGCATGCAGTGGTAACCTAGTTGTAAGAGTTGCGGATTAGCAACCGGAGGAGTGTTCGAAACTAGCTCCAACCCAAGACCGTCATGTACGCGGAGGCTGGAGAACATTAAATCTGTCGTGGTCTCAAATATCCTCACGTTGGTGTGGTGTGGAATTTTCTACAGTGAGATCCAGCTCAGGTGTGACCTCGTCCTATTACCGTGGTTCAAAACAACGAGATGTAAAAGGATCTTTCCATTCGGGATTGATCCCGGATCGTCGGCAATAGCCATCGTTAATTCAACTCTACCCACAAAATGGCTGTCAAAAATGCGATGTACAAATGACAGCAAAAAGTGAACAATTTTGTAAAGTTACGCCAAGCGGCAACAATGCGCCAAATAGGATGAAGACGATGAGAGAGTTGTCATGGTTCCGCATTACACAGATCTAATGGGATTTTCTTGGGTTGCAACAGCGTACAGTTCAAGTCCAAACTGTGGACTCTTTTCAGGTCTCTTAATCTCATCCACTTCCCCCAAATCGAAACCCATTCGAGTGAATAAAAGAATTGCATCAAAATCGCGCGTGTACGATGCTCTCTATCCACCCGGGGCTGATGTAGCCGAACGATCATTCCATCAATGAAGACCTCCCCTTCCTCCACCCCCAAGAGGGTGGTCCCAGCTGAGACTATGGCCATCGATTTATTGAGCCGGCTTCTTTCGCACTCAACAAGAACGCAGCCGAGATAGTTTTCAAAAGAAGATCCCCTCGCTGAGGGGGGGAGGAAAAGCGGAAGTTAATGAAGTTCCGATAGCCTGCCTTTTGTTTAGGCTTTAGCTCAGCGAGGTTTTCGTTTTATGTTCCGTTTTGTTTCAAAGCCTCCCGTGCTATGTTTTCCTCAGTTTATAGTTCCGGTTTACTAAGCTGCTGCAGGACATAGTGGTTAGAGTCAAATCCAATCCGTACTGAAGCCTGGTGTGATCATCTGCAGTCAGTTTTTGCAGAATTGTTATATCGACATCTACAATATAGAGTGTGTTCCAAATTACAACGAGCACTGACGTGGTAGCTGTGGGAATTGATATCAGAAACTTAATGACAGTATGAGAATCCTCACTTTAAATTAAGGGAGCCGCGGTTACGCTATTGAAAGACTGAAGGGATTAGGAATAGAAGAGTTACAGGTTCGAATCCGACCAAAGACAGTCGTGTGCAAAAGTATCAGGGACAGGTTATATCTGCCATGGTCTCAAAGGTCCTCCCGTTGGCATGGTGAGGAAATTTTGGAGAGTGGGGTGCCAGCTCAGGTGTTGCCTCGTCATCTCACCGTAGTTCAAAATTGCGTGGTGTTTTCCTCGCATCTTTCATTTTGGGATCGATCCCTTACCGTCACCAATAGCCCGTTGTGTTGCTCCAGTTCGACGTTAATTAAATTACTCACTTCCCTATTTTTAATTTTTTTTCCTCCTTTGTTGATTACGCTGTCTGTTGTGTGTAGCAGAGCTTACCCAAATGTTACCTTTACGCCATTAAACCCAAAAGAACCATCCCAATTAATTTACCATTATGGCCGAATAGTAAACAACTAGGGGCCCCGCCCCCTGCTTGCTAACGCTCGCCAACCCCCGGAGGACAATCCTCATTGGTTCGCTGAACGAACCTTGCTCTCTTCGCTCGCATCAGTTAAGACATTGTTTACAAAATACGATATTCCAAAAATATATTTTTCAAACATAAATTTGTTGTGCGACAGAAAAATTTTCAGTTCCTCTGGAATCGGAACTCGAACAATTTCGAATTAAAATGAAAACTTTGAGCAAATTTTTACTCGAAATGTGAGCGCAGCTTTGGAAATCGAATACCCATCAGGTCGTATGTAAGCTGCAACAGCTGACTAATATTCATTTTTTTTTCAGTAACATTTTATCTATAACGCTATAAATTCAGTTGAGGAGCGAGGCTTCGTGGTAAACAAATAATCGTACCGTGTTGCCAAAACGTGAAAGCCAATATCGTCTTTTTTGGGTGCCAAGTAAGAGAATTATATACAGAATACTTCATAACAACACGTCCTGGTATCTATCTCTGTTCGAAACACCTTAGTGGAGGCGTCCACGGATCTTTTCTGTTGTGAATAATCCCGGAACGTCGTCTATAAATTCTTGTGTTGCTCCAGTACGACATTAATAAAAATGACTACCTATCTGTAATGAATACCCTGAAACTTCTGTATGGCATTTACCCGTTGTATGTAGGTAGGTATTTTGACTAACGTTGTACTGGAGCAACATTATTTGCTATAGGCAACGATCCAGGATCAAACCCGAAGGATCCGAGGACGACACCATGTAACTTTGAACCACAGTCTCATGACGAGGCCACACCTCAGCTGGCACCCCACTCCCCAAACTTCCGCACCACGCCAACGTGTGGACATTTGAGACCCCGACAGTTGTAACGTGCACCAGCCCCTTTTGTACTCGACGGTCTTCGGTTGGATTTGAACTCGCAACTCTCCTGTTTCCAATCCGTCACTGTTTCAACCGAGCTATAGTGGCCATTTACTCGTTCCATGACCGTATCCAAAGCACACCCAATTTTGAGCGATATTCTCAGGGATAAATCTGTGAACTCATATTTCACATGCCACACTCAAACCAGTTCGGAGGACTTGCTGGTCTACAGATTTATGTGTTCATGCCCGGTGCACACGTTAGAGAATTAACTCACTATGGGGTTTTGACGAGATATCTCCTCTATAATCTGACGAGTCATCTGTTAATTACTGTACACGTCATCTCTGTTAATTACTGTACACGTCATCTAGATACAACTGTTATAGATACAATACTCGGAAGGAATGAAGATCAAAGTGGGAGAACGTCATCTAACCGTGGTCCAAAATTACATGTTGTCCTCGCTTCTTTCCTTTGAGCTTGATCCCGGTGCACCGGCAATAACCCGTTGAGTTGCTCCACGGTGACGTTAAAATACCTACCTACTAAATTTTTTAAGCATTAGAAATGGCAGAAAATACGAAGCATTTTCGACACGTTATGGGTTTTTTATTTCCGAAAAGGCAAGAATGCTTTGCAGACCCAAAAGTATGTATTGTTTAGGGTAAGGCCGCCTTTAGTGGTTCAGAAAGTTTTGCCACCTGGATCAGTTCGTTAGCCATGTAGCAAACTTAGCTACTACTTACGATTGAGTAGTATATATGTATCAGCGTAACCCAACTCTACCATGAAGTACTTTTTGGGAGATACAAAGTTACACTGTTTCATTCCGGCTTGCTACAGTGGTGACCCGGACGTGATTTGAACACGCAAAAAAAAATTACATATTCGATGGATAGTTTAATCGCCATAGTGATGCTGATCACTTTCAACCACCTGGAGGCACTGTGATAGCAGACACTGCTAATTTCGTGTCAGCGCTTCCATCCGTTTATTGCCGCTCAGTCTTCGGCTGCATAAAGGCACACGGGATAATTACAACTGTAATCTTAATACAGCTCTAGCAGTCTTAAACAAAATGGTAATCATTCTGCTAGTGACGTCATCTGTCGAATTTCGGCTATTGCTAAATTCTGGAGGGGGACTTTTATAGCGAGCTTAGCTACCACTCCAAAAATTAACTTACAATTGAGAAGAATATATATATACGTATATATATCAGTGTAATCCATCTGTACCATGAAGTACTTTTTGGTAGATGCAAAGTTACACTGTTTTATTCCAGCTTGCTATAGCCAGAAACCTCAAAACTTTGAGCGAAGAGGAGATTCAGCGACCGGAGAGAGGAAAAAAAGGTCATCGAACAGAACTGCATATACTGTATTAATTTAATTTAATTTTTAGTCAATAAAATAATTATTCAATTTTTATTAAAATAACAGGACGAACTTTTGCATCAAGTCAGTACATTTTGGCAGACATAATCCTAACAATACCCTACTTACCACAGTTCCTATTCAAATCTCGGTGTGCGAATCTATTTTCCCCTAAAGTTGTATTCCACTTCGATCCCAAAGTATAGGTCTGCTAGGATCCCAGTTAAAATAAATGTCCATAGGGCGGCATACTAAATCAAAGTTAGAAAATTCGTAAGTTATTAATTCTCTGTACGCAATCCCCGTCGAACGTACTAAAACTATCACATAAAAAGCTCCATCAACAGAATAAAGTTCCAGCATTCTATTTCAAAGAAAATCAATGCATAAAACTGAATAATCGAATAATTTCTCTGCGGGAGTTTCCCAGACTACTACATGATATCCTCTTCTCAAAGTTCCTCCCAACTTGCAACCCTGCTATTGGTGAGAGAGATAAGCGCCCGTTTTATTTAAACTTTCGATCCCGAAATGCATATAGGCGCATATCTATACAAGGCCCGAAAGGAAATAAAAAGATCGAATCGGGCAATAGGCGCTCTGCCCCAGCGTAAATATACTCGGTTTTCTTTTCTTTCGCGAAAACAGAGGCTTCGTCGCCGCCGGCTGTGAACAGAACGGCTCTTCCTTTTCATTGGGTCGTTCGCATGCGCAGCGGTTTTTAACGCAGATTTGAGCGAGGGAAGAGAACGTAATGTAACCGAGCCTTTTTCCTATTTTATTTCGGTTTTTGTTCAGACTTTGTTGGTTTAGTTCGAAAGTTTGAGTTAATAATACAGGATGTTCGCATTTGAATTCGGAAGTTTTTTCGAACAAACATCTGAGGAATTTCATTAAGAAAGCTTGTATGTTTATTCCCTGAGGGAGAGTAAGTGTGGAATCATCAGATCAATACTGTTTTCAATATTTTGTTCCATGTTCCTTTTGAAAAATCCTCGCCAGATTTCAATGTACCTCAAAGTTTGATAAAAAATATATATATAATGTGTATTAAAATACTCAGCAAACTGTTACAGATTAATTGTATATTTTGTCTTATATCATCCAATGACAAATGTATTTTATAATCCGAGGTTAAAAAGCTACGGGCCCCGTTTATAAAACGAAATGTTGCCAAATACAACAGTATGTAGGTCAGCATTACAGCAACACAACGGGCTGTTGGCGACGGTCCGGAATTAATCCCGAAACGAAATATCCGATGACAACACTCCGTCATTTTGAGTTTGGAGAGTGGGGTGCCAGCTCAGGTGTTGCCTCGTCATCTGACCGTGGTTCAAAATGACGCAGTGTTGTCATCCGATCTTTCCCTTAGGGTATTTATCTCGGACCGTCGTCAATAGCCCGTTGTGTTGCTCTAGTACGACGTTAAATAAATATTACCAATTACTGTCATTTTGAACCATGGTCAGATGATGAGGGTAACATCTGAGTTGTTACCCCACTCATCTAACTTCCACACCACAGTAACGTAAGGACATTTGAAGGCAAGACATATTTAAACTATACCAGCCGACACGCTCGAATTGGTTATTTTATGGATCACGTTTCGAACTCTCAAACTTGTGGTTGCTAATCCACGATTCTACCAAATGATCTACCGCGGTCCAGCAAAACGCAACGCAATTGCATGATTAAATGCTATTGTGAAGTTTATTTGAAAGTAACGTACAGATTTATTTGAAAAGAGTTCGGATTATCGTTTCCACATTAGTTAATGTTATATTTTCCTATTATCGTATGTACACTAACTACTGTTATATTTACGTATTATCGTTTGCACACTAGTTACTGCTATATTTTCGTATAATTTCGTTTCATAAGAATGGCAACAGTATGAGAGATCGCACAACTTTCTGAAGAAGCGGCTCAATCCCATGATAGTACTTTACGCAAGTCCAACTTGATTGCCTAGTTTCACGGGCTTGGCTTCACTTGGATATCTCGCCAATCTGATTGTTGCAGTAACCATTTGATTTTGAATATGCGCGTTGTTTCGTAGAAATACAAGTAAGTGTCCGACAAGTTGACTCTGATTTGCCCCTCATATATATGTTGTATGGTTGTTGTTAGTAGTATTTCTTGCCAACTTATATTGAGGGTACTTATACTTTAAAGAGCTTCTTATCGTGAAGCAATAATGGCATAATGGCTAAAGTCACCCACCTTCGGAATAGTTTCGGCAGCGGAGGATGACTTCCCGAGTTCGAACCCAGCTGGCGGAGAAATTTTTAGATCCTCCAAATTATTTTTAAAAAATTCGAATTTAATTCCTTTTCATTCTAATTTACTTTTCCTAATTTTTAATACCCTTTTCATATTTTTCCAAACTTCCGTTGATTTTACATAAATAATCTAAGAACCACTCCTGAACTCACTACCAGCTGATATTTTTCCGCCCCTCTGCCGTCCCCTTTGCTTTAGGATGATGGTGTCGTATCCACCGCTGGCTTAGGACCATTCTGATGTAACAAAAAGCATACATAAAACACTAACTTATATAATTATTAACTTATATAATAAAAGGATACAATTTTCGGCTCCCACCTCTACCCACCCATAGCCATGGATCTGAAAAGAAAAGAAGAAAGCAGAAAGGAAGAGATAAATCGCCAATAACTATAAACCTTGATGACGTACGTATCTAGGTCATGTGATCCGATTAGCCAATCAAGTTGGACTTGCGTAAAGTACTATCATGGGATTGAGGCGCCTGTAACTTCTGATCTCCACGTTTATTCCAAAAAAGAAAGTCTGATAACGCAGCCGTGTAAATATTTCTATGTATAGAGTCAGATTAAATAAAGTTTATTTTTGTAGAGAACGATTGTTTAATTTTACCCAAGGAGTCTCGTAACACCAATCAGTCTTGCCATGAACAAGAATGTACATGTTTAATTTTGTCCTAGCTTGAATGACGAGTTAGACTCGTCATACGGAACCTAGGCAAAACAAGTGCATGATGAGTCTCTGTCGTCAAATGTACGCAAGGGGTTAAAGATATTTTGCGTTTCATCGGCGGCTACCACATCACTTACTTCAGTTGAGTAATAATTTCTAGATTGTAATGGTGCAATTTTTATATGAACTAACTCTCCTTTGTAACGAATCTGTTGAAGAATTTTGTTACCAAGTTTTCATAATATAAGTTTAAATACCTTATGAAAAATGATGACAAGTAGAATTAACTTTGGGATTGATCCCAGACGTAGTTCAAAATTATATGGTGTCCTCACGTCTAATTAATTTAAATAAAATTACATGTCTAACCCTTCGGGTGTTATCTCGGAGCGTCGCCAGTAGACCGTTGTTCTGCTCGAACGTGGCGTTAATTAAACACCTACCTACCCAGATGCTCGCCAATTGCCCGTTGTGTTACTTCTGTGCGTCATAAATTAATGTATCTACCTACCTACCAATTCAAGCTGTCTTGATGGAGTCAAATTTGCATGATCTTGCTTTAATAATACCCGAGTCGGTATTATTAAAGTGAGAAGGTTGGAAGAGTAACGGAGATTAGCAACCGGAGGGTTGCAAGTTCGAGTCCAACCAAATACTATGACATGCAAAGGGCTGGTGCACATTAAATCTTTTGTGACCTTAAATTTGCTCACGTTGGCGGGGTGTGGAAGTTTGGAGAGTAGGGTGCCAGCTCAAGTATGACCTCGTCAATAACAATAGTTCAAATTTTCGTTTTGTCCTCGGATCCTTCATTTCGTAACGTCGCCACTAGATCGTTGTGTTGCTGCAATGCTACTTTAATTAAATACCTATCTACCGCATGCCTATAATTTTTAATAGTCCGTTGTGATGGTCTAGTACTGCGTTAATTAAAAATTACCAATTACAAATAATTTTCATTTTATGCATGTGGAAAATTTGAACACGATTCTTAGTCTGTTAAAGT
The DNA here is from genome assembly GCA_947359465.1 of Metellina segmentata. Classification (NCBI taxonomy): domain Eukaryota; kingdom Metazoa; phylum Arthropoda; class Arachnida; order Araneae; family Tetragnathidae; genus Metellina; species Metellina segmentata. Next base: position 29,809,473 of record OX375876.1, on the reverse strand, counting down.
TCTGCAAGGTGGCATAAAAAATGTAATTTTGAGAAAATACTTTTAGGAAAAAAATTAAATTTCTTTAAAGTTCCCACCTTAGGGGCGCATCTACAGATGTGTACTGACTTCACGAACATGAGGTACCCTAGTGATTTATTTCTTACTCATTAGGTTTATTGTGAGTCTGGTAAACAGGGGGTCTCGATTCCAGGATTCCCAATCAATCGTTCTCTATTTTATCCTCTCCCTCACTTTTTCCTTTCTTTTCACACCGACCAACCGGTCTGGTGGTTAAGGTCTTAGCCTTTAGATCGAAAAGTTCCTGGTTCGAATCCGGTTCAGTGCATGAATATTTGTAAGCGTATGGTGTAGAGGCGGCTGATGCACCTTAAATCTGTCGTGGCTGAAAGTCATCACGTTAAGTTGGTGTGGAAGTTTGGAGAGTGGGGTGCCAGCCCAGGTGTTGCCTCGTCATTTGACCGTGATTCGTAATTACGTGGCGTTGTCCTCGCATCTTTCTCTTAGTGAATTGATCCCGGACCGTGGTCAATTGCCCATTCTGTTGCTATTGAACGACGTTAATTAAAAATTACATTATCTTCCATTCCTTTCACATATATTAGGGTTCTTTGTCTCGTGTTTGGAGCAATTTAGCCAAGTATGACCTTTGTGCCATAAAACCCAATACCAACTAAAAAAATTTTTGTCAAACGTAACCTACATCATAGCTATACACGGGTCCGTCATGGCTCAATGGGCATATCCAATGCGCTAGCAACCTTTGAGTTGTAGGTGGTACAAGTTCAATTCCTGTCAGATGCATTTCTCACTGGGTGTATTTCTCTCCTTGTATCAGTAAAACATAAATTGTGTGTCTATTACTTTGTATTGTATGTCTTATGTCTCTCGCAGCATGTCCAAGTTTAGCCCTTGTGCCATAAAGCCCCCAAAAACCTACCAACCAAGCTATACATGTTAGAGCGTCGCAGAATAGAACAAGAAAATGTGAATTCTATTTCCCAACGCAAAATTATTCGTTTCAGCTCAACTACTCGGCATCCCATTCACAACAATAGCTGAGCGGCATTTCTACTAGAGTGGAATTTTCCCGAGGAACGCATGCAATAAGAAGATAGCGGCGTTTCCTACGAAATCACAAGTGGGCAGCAAGAAAAAGATTTGATCCTCTCCACCACCCCACACGAAAGCCGAAGTTGCGAACGAGAGCTTCTCACATTTTCTCTAAGTGGTGGACACTTCCTTAAGCTCCAGTCCGCTTTGTATGTGGACAACGTAATGTGATTACAGAGCGTCTAATGCTCAACCAATGTAAACCTACTTTCCCTTCAAAAAAAGAACTTGACTTCCTCCTGTAGAGATGTCGGTAATGACCATTCCTTTTCTGGATCCGGAAACCATTGAGCGCAGGACCCTTGTGCTTCCTTCGGGAGGAAGCTGTATTCACGCGTCTTTTGCTTGAAAGGGATGAAAAGATCGCTCCCAACTTTTTGCGGCTGTCTTGTTTGAACAGTTCCAGCATCGCAACTGTCTCGGGTGAACTTTCGCAGACGCCATTTTTTTTCTCGTCTGATGCGGGAAAAGAGGCGTTGTTTGTTCATATAAATGGGATTCTAAATACAGCAGGATATTTCTGAAAGAGAAATTCCTTCTTAGCCATACTTTTTAGACGCAACTCTGGAGAGTTGGGGTGCCAGCTCAGGTGTTGTCTCGTCATCTGACCGTGGTTCAGAATTACGTGGTGTTATCCTCGGATCTTTCCCTTAAGGGAATGATCCCCGATTGATAGCAATTTTGTTGTTCTAGTACGACGTTAATTAAAATTACTTTGCCAGACGCAACTCTTCAATGCCCCTATTTAGTCTAGTCTAATATTTTCCCTCCCCAGGTATTTTGGTATTGTGTATTTTTTTTAAAATTAACGTCATGCTGGAGCACCACACTATAAGAACTACGTTCTGGGATCAAACCCGAAAGGAAAGTCCGAATACAACTCCACGTCATTTTGAGCCACGGTCAGATGACGAGATCACACCTGAAATTGAACCCCATTCTCCAAAATTCCATACCACGCCAACGTGAGGGCACGACAAATTTAGCGTGCACCAGCCGCCTTTCTACACGACGGTCTTTGGTTGGATTTGAACTCGCAATCCTCCGGTTGCTAATCCGTGGTTCTTCGAACCGGACTACCCCGGCACTTACGTCACCAGGACTCGGGTGGTTCGATACCTGTAATGCGTTCTGGGTGCAGTTTCTCTGTCGGTTTCTCTTTGGAAACCGGGGAACCACGCTTAATTTTTGATAGTCAAATAAAAAGGATAACGAAAAATTAGCAACGAAATATATAAATGATACATAAATAAACGATATCGCAATCAAAAGAGCATTAAACAAAGAACGTCATAAATGCTCATTGATCTTGCGCTGACGTCATCGGATAATGCAATCACAGCGCAAAGTTGAGTCACGAAAATGCGCACTGCCGCTCACACTAATTTAGTCTAGCTCTGGCCTCCTTTGTGTAAGCACAATGTTTGAGGTTTCATTTACTTTGTCTCTTTACACTTTATAAATAATAATTTAAATAAAACCTTAATATGTAATACTTGTTTAGATATCAAACTTCACAATGAGGAAATTTCGCAAACATTTCAAAATGTCCACATATATGCATAGTAAACACAAGAAAAATCATAGAAATGTTAACATGAAGAAAAATCGAGAGATGGAAATCCAAGAGATACGGACATCTGATGCTGACCGTCAACGGTCTCAGAGCGAGCGCCTCTAACTTGATGCGTCGCTCCGCGTCGTTCACAAACTATAGTATAGCTCCGGCCTCCTTTGGAAAGTCCTCACGTTGGGTTGGCGTGGAAGTTTGGAGAGTGGTGTGCCACCTCAGATGTTGCTTCGTCATCTGACCGTGGTTCAAAACTGCGAGGTGTTGTCCTCGGATCTTTCCCTCAAGGGACTGATCCCGGACCGTCGTCAATAGCCCGTTGTGTTGCTCTAGTACGACGTTAACTAAAAAATCACCAATTACCGGCCTCCTTTGTGCGAGAATTACGTTTGAGGTGTAATATGCTTCGTCTTTTTGCGCCTTGATGGCCCCGTCATTGTCAAATGCGGCCAAATTTCAATGGCGAAGAGATGCAATCGGCGTGACGTCACAATCTCTTGCAGAAAATATAAATATTTACTTGAAAAATTGTTTATTAAAAGAAAATGAAACGAAAAGGTATCTATCTAGAGTAAAATTTCAACAGATCCGCAGAAATTTGTAGTCTATCTTTAATAATCCCGATTTTTCAGAAAAGAACTAAACAATGCCAGTCAAAAAAATGTTTATTTGTTTTGCTTTCCTTCGCGGGAATCGTTGGGTTGGCATGGAAGTTTGGAGACTGGGGTGCCAGCTCAGGTGTTGCTTCGTCATCTGACCGTGGTTCAAAATTACGAGGTGTTGTCCTCGGATCTTTCCCTTAAGGGACTGATCCCGGACTGTCGTCAATAGCCCGTTGTGTTGCTCTAGTACGACGTTAACAAAAATTACCAATTACCAATTACCTTCGCGGGAATCATTTGAGCGTAGGAAATGGAATCTGATTTCTCGAACATGATCGAGGTCAATTCGTATGGGAAAAAATAGAAAAGTCAGAATTTAAAAATTATTTAATTAAAGAAAATCATATCGTTAGGTATCAATCTAATGTGAAATTTTCAGTACAAATCCTTTGAAATTTTTACTCTATCTCTTTAACGATCTAGGAGATAGAAAAAAGAACTACACAACTCCAGTTAACACTTTTTATTTGTTTTGTTCTTCGCCTGAAAGCGTTGCTCGGAAAATCAAACGGAAACACGGAAAAAATAAATTTAGAATCTGTCATATCTTTATGGTGTGTCTATTCAAAGGAAAACAATAATAATTAAATTCCATTAAATTCATTTTAAAATTTTCTAGATTAAATTCTAAAATAAATGCTTCCCACAAAAATTGAAAAAATTCGGACTACCTTTGTGCCAAATCCCATTATTGAAAGTTCCATAGATTCGTCAGACACTGCGTACACATAAACATACAAACAAACACTTCATTTTATTATAGTAGAGATAATAAAAATAAAACCTAAATGTTCAATACTAGTTTAGATAACGGACTTCAAAGTGTGTAAAATCACCAAAATTCTGCTTAATAGACGACACCAGAAGACCAAGAAGATCCGTACATCCAATGATGAGTGTCAACGGGCTTGGAGGTAGTTCTTGAAAGCATAGGCGTCGCATCTTCAAGGTGAACAAATGCCTTATACAAGTGCGCCAAATACATACACCACTTAGTACGATACAAATAGCATACCTGATGACAGAAATTAAAACAATCTAGTACTAATTTCTTTCACTCTCAAATTCACCGTATGGCTGCAATGGCATATTTATTCTACGCCTTACACCCAGCGGCCGTGTTCCAACAAAGACCCCTCCGGTTTTTTCCGGTTTTCTTTCTTCTCAGCTTGTCTTTTCCTCTTTGTATATCGTTCTTAATATCTATCTTCTTTTCCTTAACATGAAGATTACGGGCCGCGGTAACCCTGTTGGAAGAGTAATGGACTAGCAATCGTAGAGTTGCAAGTTCAAATCCAGCCAAAGATGGTCGTGTACAAAAGGGGGCTGGTGCATGGGACATCAATCTGTCGTAACCTCAAATGTCGTCACGCGGGCGTGTTGGGGAAGTTTGGAGAGTGGGGTACCAGCTCAGATGGTCTTTCCTTTCGAGTTTGATCCCGGACCGTCACCAATAGCCTGTTGCTCCAATGTCCGCTCCATTGTGACGTTAATTCAACTACTTACCTTAACCTTTCCAATCAGATTACGACTACCCCACCAATAAAGGTTTTTTTATAAAGGTTTGTCGGTTTTGGTGTTTTATGGTGCACGGGCCATGTTTGGCGATGCTGCGCCAGACACAAGACTTACAATATCATGTAATAACACACAACAATAGTTTTACTGGTACAAAAGAGAGAAATTCACCCAGAAATGAATATAAATAAAATAGTGTAAATAAATTTAGTGTTCCTAAAGTAATAAAAATATATAAATTCCATGCTTTTCCCCCATAAAAAGCCAAAACAATCATATCTACAAGTTTTGCTTCTAAAATCTTAGGAAATGTGTTTTGTAATCTAATGGTGTGTTTACCGGTGTTGATGATACAATATCCCTGTCCTATCTTTGCCACCACCTTACTACAATCATACTTTGTATGATGAGTTCCCTTTTGCAACTGCAGTTTGAGCTTCTATATGTGCAAACAATAATAAAATAGTAATACTAAACAAAAATCTTATATTTCAATAATATAAGCAATAGAACTTATGTTACTAAAAGACAACATGTGTGTCCAGAAAAACTACTGCCATCAGGGTCACGTCTTCTTTAAGTGTGCGCGGACTTAATGAGCCATAGGTACCAGAGCGATCTCTTTTTTTCCTATCGGGTTTACTATCTTTGGTAAACATGGGTATCGTGTTTTCGAGATAACCATGCGAATTTCTTTCTGCTTTTCCCACTACTCTATTGGGCCATTGTACACCGGTTGTAAAAGCAACAAATTAGCTACCGAAGGGTTGCGAGTTTTAATCCAGTGTACAAAGGGGCTGGTGTACGTTAAATCTGTCGCGACCTTAAATGTCCTCAAGTTAGTGATCGTGTGGACGTTTGGAGAGTGGAGTGCCAGTTGACAATACCTCGTCACCTGACCGTTCAAAATTAAGTGGTGTTGTCCTAGGATCCTACCCTTGGAGATGGATTCATTACCATCCCTAATAACTCGTTGTGTTGTTCCAGTGCAACGTTAATTAAATACCTCTAACCTATTCCTCAATCCCTCTTTATCCTTTCGTAAAATTTTGTACTTGACGTTGTCATGTGTCTGGCGCAGCTTGGCCATAGATGGCCATAACACGTCAAAACAACTAACCGGACTAATTACTGGACGGAGTATTGAAAGTTTCTATTTCCAAGCTGGATGGAAACTTTCGTCCAGAATATATATAGCATTTTTGGTCGCATTTAATTTTGCGAGTTTAGAATACAATACAACCGTCTTGCGTAGAAATGCATGTCTTCAGAAAATCGTTAAAAAACAATTTTCTTTCTTCTAAAGATATATAGCCATCTGTAATACTTATTTCTTCAAAAAAGATGCGAAGCGTCTGAAGAATTTGATGGATTGATGAAGCAAGTGATGAATGGCTTTGATGTCACCTTTCAGTTTTATCCTCTTTCCGAAATCCAATATTTTCTGATCTCAAAGACGTAACTAATCGAAAATATGTTGGATGTTGAAAGAGATGTATGAGTATTTGAACTGCTGCAGACCTGTCAAGGGGTTGACGACAAGAAGTGCTTGTTGCCCTACTCGATGAAATCGATACTTTTTGGCCATTTTTTGCTTCCAAAGAGATAAATCTTTTTATGTTAAGATATTTATCTTTCCTATTTTTTATTAAGAAGGAAATTGGAAAATTACTCTCTCCGCAGTGGAAGGTTTGTATTTTAATTAACATCACAAAATGGGTAACAACATAACTGGCTATTGGTGAAAGTCCGGGATCAAACCCGAATGGAAAGATCTGAGAACGACATCACGTAATTTGGAGCCACGACCAGATAATGAGGCCACACTTGATCCGGATCCCCACTATCCAAACTTCCACACCACGCCAACGTGACGACATTGGAAACCACGATGGATTTAACGTGCACCAGTCAACTTTTGTACACGACGGTCTAGTTGGATCGCAACCTTCCGGTCGGTAATCGGTAACTCTTCCAACCGGGCTACCATGAAACTGTCTGTAGTGAAAACGATAAAATCCAATGCACTTTCTTTGTCTAGATTGCGACGACCAACCAATCTGGTGGTTAAGGTGTTTGCCTCTAGATCGGAAGGTTCCTGGTTCGAATCCGAGTCGGTGTATGGATATTTGTAATGGTATATAGGTGGCTGGTGCACCTTAAATCCATCGTGGCTGAAAATCCTCATATTGAGTTGGTGTGGAAGTTTGGAGAGTGGGTGCCAGCTCAGGTGTTGCCTCGTAATCTGTCCGTAGTTTAAATTTACGTGGTGTTGTCCTCAGATATTTCTCTTAGGGGTTTATCCCGGGCTGTCGTCAATAGCCCGTTGTGTTGCTCTAATACGACGTTAAATAAAAATTACAAATTTTCTAGACTACTTTATATTTTTTAAGAATTTTATTATATTCTCACTCAATTCAGGATTTTCGCATCAGGTGCTTAGAATAGCAAAGTATAAATTAAGATTCATAGTGTCGGTGTCGGAATATTGGTATCCTATTAATATAGTATCCACCAATTAATGTCGGAATGCTGCGTGATGTTTCCGAGTCTAACTTTGTAGATGAAAATTCACCACTCAATTCTTTCATGATCAGGATATCAACTCGATTGCATTAAATAGTTGTGTATATAAGCTTTATTGTAACGTACATTGAGACGATTAGCAACCGGATAATTGCGGGTTCGAAACATTATTCTTAAGCAAAGACCGTCGTAAACGAGGGTTGGCGCACGTTAATCTGACTTGTCTTCAAATGTCCATACGTTGGTGTGGTACAGAAGTTTAGAGTGGGGAGGGAGGTTCCGTGGTTCATAATAACGAGGAGTTGTCCTCCGATATTTCACTTCGAGATGGATCCCGGACCGCTCCCAATAACCCGTTGCACTGATCCAGTCAAACTTTGAACTCGTGAGAGTCAGAGAGCTGAAGTTCACTGAGCCCTTCGTTTTTATCTTTTCAAACGACCCCATCCAAGATAAGAGAGGGACTTACGATACCTATGTTGATCCTGGTTGATATCGTGGGTGCGCCCACCCTGGTTGTAATCACAGATCCGTTTGACATAACGGGAGATTTCCCCAAATAGACTAAAACTTTGTCATCAAAGAATACAACATTGGATCAATGACGAAGCATTTTCGAAAAGTTCGACAGTATTTATTAAGCACTGATCCCCCCAAACAACCACCTATTAATTCCTGCAGCGCACTAGGAACACATCAACCGGGATCTCTCGAGCGAAGTTTAATCTTTTATCTGCAGATTTATTAGGGAAAAGCGGTCGATTTTCCCCACTTTTATTCTCGCCATTTTTTCCTCTTTCCTATATCGTCCGTCTTTCCAAAAGCCGTGTGACGTAAGGACTGACGTAAGATATTCAAAATATTTCCCATTTTGCCGTATCTCGGCGACAGCTGCCGAGTTTACCGCCTGGAATTATGGCTTTATATTTAATATGGCTATATAGGGCGTATATCCGCTGAATGTCGAAGACGGAGGAAATGCCTTTATCTCCCGCGGAACACATTTTCGGTGGGGTTCCCCCTTTCAACGCAGATAACGGCCGAAATTAAATGCCCGGAGATGACTGAGAAAGATGGGTTATTTAAGGAGACTGAAAGGGGAAGGTGTCCTGCGGGTTAATTCTTACTTTGGTGCTTCTTTTGACTCCTGTCGCTAAATAACTGTATGGGAGTTTTCTGAATGGGACAATGGGCTGCTATTCTTCGAGCTTTTACTGGGCCCTGTATTTCAGTTGCTATTTCAGCTATCTTTGTGCAAGATTTTTTCAGACTGTAAAAAAAAAAATTCTTAGTGCCCTGAAGATGATTGCATTCAAATTACTGCTGCTTCCAAAGCAGTAGCGTGTTTTTCGAACGTTTTGGCGTCTTTCCCTATTGCGTCTTTCGTTCGTCGTAAATTAGTGTTTGAGGATCACTACTTTTGGTGGTTTCGACTCTGGCCTTCGGAAGGATCCCAACTCTTACGCTGGGTATGAGCAACTAACTGTTGCTTCGCTGCTATTCTAGCATATCATCGACTTTATAAAGAATATACTTCGGGAACAGGAAAACGTATTTTATTTAAGCCTACTTAACACTAACAGAAAAGATATCTACAAAAGGAAAAGATGTATACTTGTGGTTGCTACAGTGTGGATACCCTCTGCGCAAACAACCTGCGAGTTGTTGGCGACGCAGGTTCGATTGTTTTATTGTATGTATGTCCATTGCTTGATGTTGGTACATCATGGCCAAATATGGCACTTGCGACATAAAGTCGAACCAACTACCACCCATTGCTCTAGTGGGGTTGATGTGGCTCAGTGGGTTTACCCAGTTTACGCAAGTAACCTGTGAGTTGGGCGGCATAAGTTTGATTCCTCACTGGGTTTATTTATCGCCAGCAATAGCTTATCTTGTGTACATGTCCGCTTACTTGGTGTTGTTTGGCGCAACTTGGCTGAAATATGGCGTTTGAGACATCAAATCTCATTGTGCTGACAGTTTATGAGCTGTATGCGACACAGATTCTATTTATGTAACTACTCTGTGTTGCTATGTTTTTATGACTCAAAGGCAATATTTGTCTAAGCTGGTCCAAATACAATAACACAAGGGAAGTAAAAAGGCAGGATAGTAAAAGAAAAGTGAGAACAGAGCACTTGGATATCTCTGCTCAGGGTTGTAATGCCTGTACACACCTAAGAAAGATGTGCCCCTGAAGTCATACCTAACTAGGTGTATTTCTCTATTATATGCCAGTAAAAATGTCAATTGTGTATGTTCATGTACTTGATGGGAAAAGCATTGCTCGGTGTAGATTTACACTTGAGGCACGACAAATTCAAGCAACCAAAAGTAATGGAATGGGTCGTGTATGTACCTACGCAGGAGACAAAGGGAGCTAATCCCCTCTATCTTAAAAAGGGCAAACAAAAAAAAATTTAATTATCAACTCGTAATTACTAATCGTTTCCGGGAATGGACGACAAACTCGGAACCTGAAACCACACTGAAGACGCCAGTTGTGAGAACGCATTGTCTAAATTTTAACCTGGCCCTCAATCTGACGATTAGGTTCGTTCAAATCCACTTGACAAATGCTAACTTTCTACCAGCTGAACTGCAACACCAACTTATCCCATACGTCAAGGGAATAAATTTTTAATTTAATAACCACGGCCTTCCAAAAATCTGATTCGACGATTAACCCTCTCCACAACTACCGAGTAAAATAGAAAGTTTACGATAACAATGAACCTCCTTGCAAATTGACTCTAACCCCACCCTTGAAGTGAATTGAATAGTTTTTAATAAAACCGCTAACGCGCGGCCAGATCTAGGAAAAATAGTCAGTTGAATGTTAATTATTTTATTAACGATTAAATTTAATCACACAATGCCAAATAACCCGTTTTGGAGAGCTTTAAGGGGCACATTTTTGGTGTGTACTGGCATCACCACCCCGATGTAACCGAGTGATCTGTCCTCCCTACTGTTTACCCTCGACTACTGTTCTCGCTAGCTCAGTAAAAACACACGTGGACTGTAACACACTTTATTTTCAACTCTGAACTCTTTTAAAGCTTTGCCACGCAGGGCACATTTCCTCGTTGGCGATACGTCACTGTTCGCAACGCCACCTCGCGACAAGGGTCTTTACACTCCCCACGTTGAAACATGTGGGGTTTCAAATTAAATAACAAACTACAACTCAACTAACAGAAAATTAACACTTAGAAATATATTCAAACACATTACAATACAACTTCTTAAACATGTGCAATAAATCATATGCTTTTAAATTTACAATTATTATAATATTTAAGTTTCTAAAGGCAGTATGCAAACATCACGGACATTTCTTTTTAATACTTTTCCATTAGGAATTTTGATATCAATGACTCTTACCCTTTGGTCTGAACTTTGGTATATATTCACTATTCTACCCGGAAGCCATTTAGTGCCAGGTAAATCATTTTTTATCAGCACCAATGTTCCACAAGATACATCAGTTTTACAAAATTTCCATTTGCATCTCTGCTGTAGAGTGTTCAGATAGTCTCGCTTCCAAATTTTTATGATTTGTTGCGAGAATTTTGTAATTCTCTGCCATTTAGACAATTTACTTTCAGTAATATTAATTAACTGAGGTTCTACTATATTCGATACAGGCCGACCAATTAAGAAATGACCTGGTGTCAGTGTTTCAAAATTGTCGAATTCTGGAGATAGGGGTGTAAGGGGTCTCGAATTTAGAACTCCCTCAATTTCCAAAATCACCGTTAGGAATTCTTCTAACGTGAGTCTGGAGTTACCAATGACACGTTTCAAGTGAAACTTAAAGGATTTCACCCCTGCTTCCCACAAGCCACCAAAATTCGGCGATTTTGGAGGAATGAATTTCCAATCTATACCTTCACAAGTATAGTAATTTGCCAAGGTTTCATCTGGACATTTAACTAGACGAAATAATCTTTTCATTTCAGAATTTGCACCTACAAAGTTGGTACCATTATCACTCCACAACTTTGCAGATTTGCCCCTACGACTGAAAAATCGCTTTAAACATGCAATAAATGCATCAGATGTTAAATCGGAAACAAAGTCCAGGTGTAATGCTTTAGTGCACAGGCATACAAATATAGCTACATAAATTTTATTTAGCACACCTTTTCTTTGATTCTTAAACTTAATAAAAAAGGGTCCGCAAAAGTCAACACCAGTGAAATGAAAAGGAAAGGATGAAACAACACGCTCACTTGGCAAATCACTCATGATTTGTGTCACTGCTACAGGCTTGTTTTTGAAACAAGTAATACACTCGTGTACTATTTTGCGACACATGTTTCTGCCATTTAAAGGCCAGAAATTTTGACGTACATGATATAACAAGGAAGTTGGTCCAACATGCAAATATTTCAAATGAAAATGTTTCAAAATAATACAAGTTAATTTATGATTAGCAGGTAACAGCATAGGATGTTTTGCACTAATACTTAAATTAGAATTACTCAAACGTCCACCAATTCTAATAATTTGATCATTATCCAAAAAACAATTTAAAGAAGATAATTTGCCTGTAACAGGCTTACCCTTCTTCAAAGCACTATATTCATACTTGAATTCAGATTGTTGTAATAATCTGATTAAACTTACCTCACCACCTCTCAACTCTTTTGGTGTGAGAGGGCCTTGCTTTTTATGAGTTGGGGTTCTAAGGTTGTATGAAAATCTAAACAAATAACATATAACTCGCAAAATATGTACATAATTGTTACTTAAATCAAGTAATTTGCTCAAAAGAAAATCATCACAATAATTTAAATTCACTAAACAGTTACTGTTGTCCTTAGAGTTTGTTCTAAGCTCTCTTTCAATCTCTTCATCGGGAATTACCACTTCCCAATCCTCGGGAATAGGATCACCTGCCTCGTGTAAGAACTTGGGTCCATGCCACCACAGTTCGTTACGGATTAACTTGTCTGGATCAATACCTCGTGAGATAAGATCTGCTGGATTTGAGGCAGATGGTACATGACGCCATTGGGCAACAGACATCAACTCCTGAATCGTGGTAACTCTGTTAGCCACGAAAGTTTTGAGATCACAGGGTTTCCTTTGGATCCATGAAAGAACTATCATGAAATCACTCCAAAGGTAGGTGTGGGACACTTTTAGCTTCAAGGCTTTGAGAATCCTATTGGTCAGTTTAGCTAGAAGCACGGCAGCACACAACTCAAGACGAGGGATCGTCACACGTTTTATGGGTGAAACTCTGGATTTGCTAGCCACTAAATTAACCAATATAGCACCAGTTGAAGAATTTGTTGAACGAAGGTACACCGCGGCGCCATACGCTTTCTCTGAGGCATCTGAGAAGCCATGCATCTGGATCGAAGCTGGATCATCTGTTAGGATTCGACGATCAATGTGTAAGGTTCTCGTGGCCGCAAGCGCTGCAATGAAATTTCTCCACTCCGTCACCTCAGCTGATGGCAATGGATCATTCCAACCCAATTTCAGCAGCCAAAGACGTTGGAGGAATATTTTAGCCCTTGAGATGACTGGTCCCAAAAGACCAAGAGGGTCGAAGATACGAGCTATTGTAGACAGCACAGCTCTCTTAGTGACACCCATATTCTCATCAAGAAGGTTGAACGAGAAATAGTCGCTGTACGGCTTCCAGGAGACACCCAATGTCTTGGTCTCTTCTGGATGTGCGAACGAATACTCGGCACTTGATTGTACAGACAGTTCAGGACAATTGGCGAACCATTTGTGGAGCTCCATTCCACTTCTCTGAAGGATGCCAATTAACTGCTGCTGAAGTACTTTAGTTTGATGTAGGTCATCACCGCCAGTCAGAATGTCGTCCATATACACGTCTGTAACTAGGGCTCTGACGCTGCTTCAGGAAAATCTATTCTCTCATCAATAGACAGTTGTTTCAAAGTTCTCATGGCGAGATATGGAGCACTAACTGTCCCGTACGTGACAGTGTTCAGACGATACGTTTTAAGTGGAGCGTCTATTGCGGATTTCCACAAAATCCTCTGCAAATCTCTTTGATCCTCATTAATGAGAATCATTCTGAACATCTTTTTAATGTCTGCCGTAAAAACATATCGATGTTTTCTAAAACGACACATGATAGCAAAAAGGTCGTCTTGTATCACTCCTCCATTTAGCTGAATGGAATTCAAAGAATTCTCAGCAGTTGTCACTGTTGATGCGTTAAACACAACTCTCAGTTTGGTTGTTGCACTATCTGCTCTGTAAACGCTGTGATGCGGGATATAATAAGTAGCCTGTGGTTGTTGTTCCTCAACAACTTCTGTCATATGACCTAAAGTTTCGTACTCGCTTATAAAAGACTTATAAAGGCTATAATAATCAGGATCTCTAGATAGCTTTCTAATCAAAGAGTTTAACCTTTTATGTGCGATCTCTCTCGATTCCCCTAAACACGAGGGATCCTCTTTGAGAGGCATTTTCACAATATATCTCCCATCACTATCTCTTAAATATGTTCTAGCATAGTGCTCATCACAAAATTTAGTTTCTTCGGTTTTTGTCAAGGACTCCTCAACATTTTCCAATTCCCAAAACTTTTGAATTTCTCGCTCTAAATTTCCCAAATTACTAACTAAACCGCAATACATTCTATCCGTATCAAAGGTATCATACATACTCCCACTCACAATGTATCCGAAAACCGTATTTTGGAGAATCAATTTGGAGTTGCAAAGGCTTAATTGCCCAGACCTCAATAAACTCATAAAAACTTCCGATCCCAACAATAAATCAATTCTACTAGGTTTATTAAACTCAGGATCAGCCAGATCTACGGTCTCGGGGATATTCAATTCAGAGATATCAATTAACTTCGAGGGAGTTATGTGCGTAATTTTAGGCACAATAAGAAACTCTAATTTTTGCTGGAAACTACCAGTTTTATTACTAACAACGACCGATGTTTTGGACTTTACATTTAATGAGGCGCCTGACAAACAAGAAACAGCCACATTAATTTTCTCTTTTCGAATCTGTAAGCACTCAATTAGATCAGTTGTACAGAAATGACTCATTGAACCACTATCCAGTAAGCACCTGCAACTAATAAATCGTCCATCTTTACTTTTAACATAAACAATCGCTGTGGAGAGCAAAACAGATTTACGAGTAGCCTGCATGCTTGATGCACCAACGAAAGTTTGATCTACTATGTTTGTTTCGAATGGAACTGCGTTGGCGTTTAGCCTATTAACACTCGGAGTCTCAACAGCTGGAGCCGATTGATAATCCACTTCAGATCTATCTGGAGGGACGGGTTTTTTCTCATGCCAAAAATGCAAGCTATCATGGTGCTTCTTGTTACACTGCGAACAAGAAGTCGATGATTCACAATTCGAAACCGAATGATTAGCAGAGAGACAGTTGAAACATAGTTTGTTTCTTTTCACAATATCAAGTCTCTCCTTTACCGATAACCTCTTAAAGCTATAACACTTATGTAAAGGATGAGTTCCCGATTTACAAAAATCACATTTTGCGGATTTGAAATCCGAAAGGAAAACCTTTGGAACATGTTTTGAAAACTTATCTGGATGTTTCGGAGGAAAGTACGACGTGCCTCGAGATGAGGAAAAAACGTCGCATTCCTTTCCTAACTCTTGTGGTTTCATCCAAGATTCACCTTGTCTAATACGGACATGTGTAGCTGTTTGCTTATCCAAAATTTCAAACATTTTATCAGAAACTGTAAGTTGTTTTAAGCTTTCAAAATCAGTTACATTTCTCAGTTTAAGATAGTAATCAAAATTTGTAGTTAATCTAGAAGCAAATTGCACGTACGTTTCGTTTGGTTGGCGATTAGCAAGTTTAAAGTTTTCCAAGCATTTTTGAGGTGTCGGCTCAAACTCTCTTAACACAATTGATTTAATTTTTTCATAATCACTTATTTCATCATCTTTTATGTACACAATAATATTCGAAGCCTTTTCTCCGAGTAAATTAAGTAAAATCTCAGCTTTGAATTGTTTCGGGACACCTTTTGTGTCAAATGCTCTTTCTAATGAATTGAAAAACATACCCCACGCTTCCGGTTTGCTCGGAACTTTAAGGGTCAACGTTCTGACACTTTTTAGAATTGAATCCAATGATTCCGTAACTAATGAACTCGAATCCCTATCCACTTTTATCTCAGATTGCGCTTTAGTAAGTTCAAGCTCAGCTTTTATTCTTTGCAACTTAATCTTTTCCAACTCAAGTACATAACTTTCGTCAGCTTTCCGTTCCGAAATTACGGATTCTAATAGATCCTTTACAAATTGGGGATCAGAAATATATTTAGGGTTAGATTTAATCTTATCTTGGATTTCGGTTTTAGTCATTTCGTCTGTTATGACCTCACCGAGTTCTTCGGCCACATAAAAAAGGTCTCTCTTATTTGCTCTAAACATTTTGCAAACTTATTTACAAAATAATACTCAAGGTAGGGAAAAAAGGAGGTACTCACTCAGAGATCCCACTAATAAGCTCGGGTATTCACTAAACCCAAAGCTCATAACAAACAACCACAAGCACTTATCAAATCAAACTCATCACTTTGCACATGAAACAGCACACAAATTCTGCTCATGAAACAAATCCTATAAATCCATAGAACCTCCGGTCGCTAGGACCATGTTCTCGCTAGCTCAGTAAAAACACACGTGGACTGTAACACACTTTATTTTCAACTCTGAACTCTTTTAAAGCTTTGCCACGCAGGGCACATTTCCTCGTTGGCGATACGTCACTGTTCGCAACGCCACCTCGCGACAAGGGTCTTTACAACTACCCTTCTGGTTTTTCGCTTTTCTTCGTTCCTCGTTGTTGTCTTGCGTTTGGAGCAGCTTGGCCAAATTAGGCCACTGTGCCATAAAATCCAAAACAAAAAAAAACCGTTTGGGAGAAATTTTTTTATGGAATCTTGTTGAAAATTTGAATAAGAAATCTGTTTTATTCCGTCTGCATTAAAGGTCTCCCAACCGCTGGATTTGTCCGATGAGGTTTCTTTTTTTCCTCCTCGAATTTCTCCATTGAATTATTTGAATCTAAATTTAAATTTGGACCACAGTGAGAAAGGGAAGAAAGGTGAGACACATTTCCTGATCAGATTCGTGCTATTGCACTGAAAGTCATCGAAAGCCATTTCACTCCAAGTGACTGCCCTTTTACGCGGACGAATCCATGACAGATTTGGTGCTGGTATTTTCTGTGAACTTTTTAAAGTTTTATCTCCCCCTGTTGGTTCTTTTAACAATGCCTTCGACGTCGAAATAGAATTCATTTTTATAACTATCCAACAATTTTCGCTTTGGAATATTTCCTTTGAAAAGGCGACCTTATCTGACATTAACTTTTCCTGGTGGGTTTATCTTCTCGTCGAAAATTGCTCTGCAGAGCTCAGCCTTTGGTACAAAACCTGTTTCAAACTCACCAGTTCTGAGCAAGGGACGATTTATTTTTTCCTGGTTGGATTTATATTCACCGTGGATAAATAGGGCAGTTTTGTCACGACCAAATATCTCGTCCTTGCCAAAATCGACGA
The DNA here is from genome assembly GCA_947359465.1 of Metellina segmentata. NCBI lineage: Eukaryota > Metazoa > Arthropoda > Arachnida > Araneae > Tetragnathidae > Metellina > Metellina segmentata. The sequence continues at coordinate 29,792,507 of OX375876.1, read as the reverse complement.
GATACACTTTGTGGGCAAAATCAGCATTGAAGACTTTCATAGAATCACCGTTATGAGAACCTCCGCGCTTTCGAATATAGATTACTATTGAAGGATTTCACACAAACAGTTTCTTTTCAGTGGGATCCTGCACACTGCGGCATTTTATGCAATGAAGATTTCAATTTTCTGGGGAAGAAAGGTGCTCTAGTCCTGCATAGATCTATAACGCCATTAACTTTTCATTCGTTGAGGTTAATCATACTTAACTATCCAAGTGGTTTTGATGAGATGTCTCTTCCATCAAGATCTGACCAATTTTTATATTGACGAGATATTTCGCCATTAAGATATTGCCGATATTTTTATGATGACGATATCGTTTCAGTGTTTGTTGATAGAGATATCAAATTTCTTCTAACGGCGAGATATTTCGTCCATCAAGATCTGTTTAATTTTGCTAATGACGTAATAACACGTCAAGACAACCACCAGGAGGAGTATTGAGAAGATTTCTGTTATACCCGACGCCCCAAAAGTTGGGGGAGGGGCTGTTGCTTGCCTCAGACTATTGACTACGTACGTTTGTTTACGGGTACACATTTTTCGCATTGGTGTTCGCTGCATGTCATGCGGCTCTTTGTCAATCTATTACAGCCGAACATTTAGACGCGTGTTTTGCATTCAGAAGTTTTCATTGTATGCCGTGTCTCAATATTGAATAGCTTGCGGGCTAATGGCTTGAGAACCAATGGCTGGCATTTGTAAACAGCAAATATGTATTAAAGATTTTATCGGTAAGATCAAATGAGAAACAATGCACAAATTGTTTCAAAACTCACTGTACAAGCGTCAAAGGAAGTATGGGACACAAAATTAAGCCTCATTCCCATAAGAATGTGCCGTGGTTCAGTGGTTTTTCCTAAATAAAAACCTATGATAGGATTTTTTAAAGCAGATGTTTCAAAATAAATATGTTAATGTACAGAATGTCCTAAAAGTTCCCTTACTCCAACTTTCAAAAATTATTGCCCGTAGTTTTTTTTTAACTATAAAATTTTATCGTCTGCTTATTGTTTTATTGAGTCTTTAATAGTTATCGTTTGGTTTTCTTCACACTCAAATTCCACGTCATTTTGTTCTTCATTGAAAGATGAGTTTATCACCCATTCAGAGAATTACGCTGTTTGAGGTTTATTTTGAATGTAAATCATAGGAAAGATGCAAATAACTTTGACGACATAAATATCCAAATTATGCAATACCGAGTACTGATACACTATATTAACTCGTTCGGTGATTTCGTGAGAGAGGTTCGGTGGAACACAAAACACAGGAGTGGAAGACTGAAAGTCGTTACACCAGACTTTGTACAAGAAACTCAACGGAGGATATTGCAATCCCCTCATCAATCCGAGAGGCGTTTGTCACAACAAATAGGCACATCACAGGGATCAATACATCAGGCTTTAAGATCTTTGCGTTTTCGTGCTTATCGTGTAAAAATGTTACAGGAGCTAAAGTCACTGGACAGTGAGAAACGGTTTTATTATTGCCGATGATATTGCGATCGATTCATCTGAAGAAACATTTGGCCATCTCGTTCCACTGATCTGAGCATCCCTTACTTTTTCCTGTGGTGATATTTAAAGAACAGAGTTAATGAAGATAATAAACAAACAATATATGATCTGAAAATTGCCATTACTCAAAGGATACAAATAGTCCCTACCAGTATCTTGAAACACATTTCTAAAAATATGCGCAAACGACTTCAGCTTTGCCTCCAAGAAAAGAGCAGAAATTTTAAACATTTACGTATAATTGTAAGTTCAAATTTTTTTCCCTACGTTTGGTTAAAAGTACTTTTTACCTTTGGCATAAAAATAACTGTTCTAAAGTTTGTTGTTTTTGTATAATAAATTCACGAGTCGTCAGTACAGGAACTTGTAGGACACCCTGTAGAAAGTGATTGCAGCAACAAATCAAGTTTGTCGGAAGAAATAAACTAAGAATTTTTTTCAATTACAGAAATTAAATTTTTATTAATTGTAAAAATTTAGTTTAACAAATACAAAACAAATTTTTAACAAAAAAAAATTGGTGAAATCTTAAAATTAGAAAAAAATCCTTAAAATATACGTTTTAGCACACTTCAATTTTTGGTACAGAATAATAGCACGACTGTTTGAATATTTTTCATGCAGTTGAATGCTAACTGTCCAACTGTTTACTGGTGTATTTCAACACTTTATTCAAAGTATAAGCTATTTATTAAATTTAAAAAAATAACTTAAAAAGTACTGTCTGCTTGTAAAAAAACTTACATTATCTTTAGTATAAATATTAAATAATCTATATTCTTTTTTAGATGAGGCGATGGATGACACTGGTTGTCATTTGACTGTCAAGGATGTAGCCAATCTGCTTAGAGCTCGCCATGCTATCATTACGGGTAAGTTAAAGTTTATCTGTATTTTTTTCGGTTGAGAGATGTTGCATCTTAAAGGAATTTCATCACTTTGTTTAAAAAATCTTATTTGAGCAATAAAGAACTTTTAAAAACCAAACAAACTGTAAAAAATTTTAAAAGGAGATACAAGGGGACCTCCTATCTCCTCCATGTTAAGCCCTATCTCCTCCATGTTAAATTCACGAAATTCAAGACCCTTTTTCTCAATAAGTATAATAGTAATCAACACGAAATTTTTGTGGTGGTTAGACTGATATGTTATACAAACTTTAACAGTTCACTTTTTTTTTTTTTTTAATTTTAATTTTATAGAAATTTTTAACTGAATATCACTTTTTAGATAGCATTTTTTAACACATTTAAATTTCTAAAATATCCAATTTTCAAAAAATCAAAATATCTCCGTGTTAAAATCTTTAGAGATGTAACACAAATATGTCATAAAAATGTTAAGTCATTATGTTCAGTAGATTCTGAGAAAATGGGGCATGAACCTTAAAAATCAAAGTTTTGAGAAAAATAGATTTAAACATTTCAAATGAATTTTTCTAAATAATTTTACGTCTAACCTTAATGAAATCCTGATTTATATAAAGGGTGATATCTTTCATTTTTAATACATGTGTCTTCAATTTTTTTTATGCTTTTCTTTCTCTGGCGAGCCTTTTTACTGTATACGGAGAGCTTTCGTTCTCCATCGATAACACGGTCTTAGTCCAGTTTCCTCAAAATTTGTATACAATGGTAGCCTGGATTGATTTCAACTCTAGATAATGTATAGCACTTTATAATATTTCCACTGTTGCAGCAGGAAACAGCATCAAACACTCCCAGTTTTAAAGTTTGAATCGTTACAAACACATTTTTGGAACACGAGTTCAAATCACATTGTTCACCGATTAATTTGGGTTTTGAGTCTTTCCGTGAACACATTTTTTCAACAATTCAGGTTTCGCCAAGTCTCTGAAAGTTGATTTAATCGCCTCCATAATATAGGCAATATAAGGCTAGGCAATGTGTGTGTGTTTATCGTGGTAATACAGATCACTTTTAGCTACAACACGTTGAAATTTCCACCAGCTTTCATTCCCAACTGGACAAAGACCGTGATTTGGATTTAAGTTACTTGACAGTAAATATAAATATTCTGCCCAGACAGATTGTTGCATAATGTGTAGAAAACCATCATTTATCCTTATTGCTAGTCCATAATAGATCAGATGTCATGTCTCAGAAAGTGCTAACAACTTATATCGCATGGGAAAATTAATGAAAATAGTTAGAAACAAACTAAATGGTTACAGTTAACTACTGTTACCACATTACCGAAAATAATTTGAGTAAAGTAAAAAATATAACATACTTTGTTGAGCAACAAAGATTAGAAATGTTCACAAACTGCTTGTTTACATTTGAAAGGCCGTGTCAGCTGTGAAGTGCTTATTGGAAAAGTGCATAATTTTCAAACTTCCTCTTATTCTATTACCTAGTGTGATATATCATTGGAAAGAGGAGATTTTGAACTACATAAATGAGCAATAAAATAGAAATTGATTTTTTAGTCGAATTTTGCCTACCCGGTCCCCTTAATCTTCTGACAGAAGACAATTTTTTGCATCCATTGCAATTGTAGCATTATGGTGCAAAATCAAAATACTTTAAAATTTCTTTTATTTCATTGCTACAATATCACTTTGTTTAAAAAATCTTATTTGAACGAAATACCTAAACAATAAAGAACTTTTATGTACCAAACAAAATGTAATAAATTTTAAAAAGAGATACTTAATCTTCTGACAGAAGACACTTTTTTTGCATCCATTGCAATTGTAGCATTATGGTGCAAAATCAAAATACTTTAAAATTTCTTTTATTTCACTGATATATTATTATATTACCACTCTCAGGGATAAAAATTTGAAACTTTAAAGACAGAACAACTCTCCACCTAAAATCGTCAACTGCTTGAAATAAGTGAAGCGTCTAAAACTAAAGTTTATATCTAACTATCCACAGCGTGGCCAGCACGGCGTTGCCCGTGATAGATCTTTTCGTGGGGTCAGGGGTGACCACTGCTCTCTAGCCCCCGGTGAATGCTACGAATTCCTATTTGGTTTGCTTCGCAAACAAAATGACAATTCGTAGCCTATTGGATAACAGCGTTGCCTATTGAAAATTCGTAGCCCATTGAAATAAATTCCCTGCGAATTCTAATTTTGTTCAAACCTAATTATGAATAAACTTAACTATGGTTTGATTCGCAAACCAACACCACGGGCAACGCCGTGATGGCCTCGTCATTGTCAAATGTGACCAAATTCGATAACAGCCATCATGGCCGCGTCATTGTGAAATTTGGCCAAATTTGAATTGCGAAGAGATCCAATCGGCGTGAGGTCACAATATCTTGCGAAAATATCTATTTAGTATCTATTTAGTGTAAAATTTTTCGCAGATTTCAAATCCGTTGAAATGTATACTCTATCTTTAATGATAAAGGAGATAGAAAGAAGTGCATAACTTCCGTTAAAACTTAGTCTGTATTTTTAGTCAGCTGACAAATCGCTTGTCCTCAAAATGAAACGGAAGCCGAAAAAATAAATTTGGAAACTGATTTGTTATGCTGTTGTCATTCCAAAGAAAACAATAATAATTAAATCCTTGTTAAAATGTTCTAGATTGAATTTTAAAATTCGGTGCGACCAAAAATTGCAAAAAATTCGGCCTATCTCTGTGCCAAATCCCATACTACGGGAGTCAGCGACATTTAGAGGGTGATTTTTTGTACACCGGATGATTTTCTTACGAGTAATTAGTTTTGATAGATATTTTATGAAACGTAATTTTCAGCTGGTCCAGTTCGGGTGGGTGTAGGCAGGAGGCATTCTGAACATGTACAAAATGTTTTTTTTTAATATTATACATCGGCTGAAAATTATTTTACATGCTATGTGAACTATTGTATGATGTTTTCAGGTAGTCGGCTGGTATTCTTTGGGTGGGTTACACTTCAGCTTTTGGTTTGTTTTGTGACGTCTGCCTAAAACCTGGCGACCGTGGTTTCGAGAATCAGACAGACAATAAGCTCAAAACTAGTTTTGAAAACAATAACAACTTTAATGCATAATACTGAACAAGGTGACAAAGATCCTTCCACGTTGAGTGTGGACAAAAAGGGAATCCTGTTACGAGGCTTAGTGAAGAAACATATTTCATACACTACTTCTAAAAATAGATTTCTCTCAGCAATGCTATGGGATAACATAGTGTAAAGTGGGACCCTTCAGCGAGGCTAGGAAAGACGTCACATGACCATAGACAGGTGTCATCGAGTCTAGACGCGGCGTCGGGGAGACGAAAAGGATGGCGACTCTGTTCTGTTCTAGCATCTATGGAGTTTTTGGAAAGGCTGGAAGTTCTGTAAGGGAGATGATCGTTTGAAACTTGCCGAAAGAACAATGTTTTGTTCTGGTTCCCATCTTGGGAACTTATTGCGGTAGAACTTCTGCCAGAGTTCGCATATTGAACAATTTTCTCAGATATCCCACCCTGGGATGAGATTTAATGTGCTTTGACCAACGTCATTGTAACCGAAGTGTGATTAATTTAAGCATTGTATATAAATTTTGGATAAGTTATTTAGCGCCTAACGCTAGTTTATGTAAAAAAAACACGTATTGTAAAAATATTTTACACTGTATGAAAATTTAACACGAGATAGTCATTTATGTATTAAAAAGAAAATAATGTTCAGCTGGATAGGTAGTGGTGGAAAGACCTTTAGCTGAGGCTATGAAGTGGTTGCGCGATAAATTATTGTCGAACTCCGCGCGGTATCTTCAATCATACAGACACACTACCAAGCCACCTGAATTGGATTTTTTGAACCTTTCCTTTCATTCGATATCATACTCGAGTGTTGTGTAAAATTAATTTTATTGGGAAACATCGGGGAAACATTCAAAATTTGACAAGTTTTTTTTTTTGTTTTTTTTTCGTTATTCCTCAAAAGTGGAAAATATGATTTATTATGACGTATATGGATGTTAATAACATTAATAATTTGAAGAAAAATTAAATATTCTCATTATCGGAAATATCAAAATCATTGGAAATATCGGCATCATCGTCTTCCAGTGCACTCTTTCTTCAGAATATTCATCAATATCAATATCCTGTGAAATGTCTGCATCACGTTCTGCTTCAGGGCCATCTGATTAAATGAAGAATGTTTTTAGTTTAAAGTAATTGTGGTAAATTGAAAATAAGCGTCCGTTATCCTGCAGTGTTCTCGTCATTGGTGATGCTCTCTACCAATGGAGGTAGCTGGTCAACTTCGACCCATTTGAAACTGTATCTATATATATACTATCTCCCAACAATAATTAACTGGATCTAAAGCGATTGGCTCCTTTTCATGCGCATGTCTCGATAAAGCTCCGGTTTCCTAAGAAGGCTGTGCTGTTATCTAGCGGCCGCATATGAGCGGTGGATGACATCATTAAAACGTTGTCTATACAAACCAGATGACGTTGGTTTCCTAGAGAGCATTGAGATGAGCGAACCTCAAATAACGCTGAAAAACAGTCGGGGGAACGTTTTTTCTGGTGTAACGGTGAACATTTTTGAATAAAAATGAGTGCAAACGTTATATGGATCAGCAAAAATGACGAAATTTTTATTAATTTTGTATGGAATCCTAAACGTTTATCTAATGTGAAGAGCAGACTCTGAAAAAGTTTAATAAATATACCGTGTGGTCGAAAAGTCCAGGACATATTTCGAAATTTAATATAAAATCAACCAATTGTCATATGAGAGTACTGTTTGCACAGAATTGCTTCGTAATAGCATCAAGTTTTTTATTTTGGCATAAAAAATTTAAAAAAATTAAAAACGTAATTTAACGTAGAGATGGCACTGTAACTAAAAACAATATAAAAATTGTACATTTTATTTAGAATTTATTAGAGCATTTTTGTCACTATATACTACATATTTAAATTTGGGCACCCTTTGTGGTTCGAGCCACATCTATCCGATACTCAGTTTCAATCCACGTATTTGCTAAAATGTATTGCGGGCGGAATAGTGTTGATTACTTGCGTGATTCGGCGTCTTCAAATCTTCAAACAACTGAACTATATTTATTTGGAAAAAAATTTTCTTATGCCATGTTACTAGTCCTTCACTGACTATCAGCAGCTAGACAGCATGCATGAGTCCCCACACCCTCAAAAAGTCAAGGGCCGGCAAAGGATCCGTCTCAAAAAACTCCCTGGAGAGCTGGAGACAAGAGAGGATGTTTTGCTCTGGGGATGCACTCTCCTCACCACATTTAGAGCATACCGGAAACTCCTTAAAACTGTGGTTATTAAAACAGTTCCGCAAGTGACCATTAGCAAATCTAGAGACTGCCGTCTGGTCGGCTCTATCACAAGAGCGGCCAATTGATCCACCTGGACTGTCCCGCTGATACCTACATGGGGTGGGGGGACCCTCCACACCTTTTAGTCCTTGATTATCCTGATGGAGAAAAGTTCGTCAAATGTGAGGGAGAAGTCACAACGGAAGATGCCATGTGAAGATATTTAGTGAAAACCGCACACTCATGTGACAATTGGTTGATTTTATATTTAATTTAAAATGTGTCATGGATTTTTCGCCCATCCTGAATTATTATAAAACTTTACACTGTGTTTGACTCAGTGTACTTACATCACAAGTATACATAACCTTTCTCCTGGGCATATTGGTTTTTTGTGTCTATTATATGGTTAAAAGGTTAAGTCATCTCATGATTCAGTACATAATGAAGCAATACTAGTGTTAAGTAAAAGTATTGACTGAATATTTCATCATTACAGTGCAGATGGCGTCGCACTAAAATTTGAAATGTAACTTTAGCACGATTTTAAATATATCACTCTCTTCCAAACGATAATTTTCGTCTTCCGGTTAGGGATGCGACATCGATAGAAAAGCATCGATGTCTTGAAACATCGATGTTGATAATACATCGCCTAAAAACCATCGATGTTTTTAAACTTTGTTTTCCCATTTCTTAAAACTTGTTTAGCAGCCTCAAACATTAATGTTCTCCGGGGAGGGGGGGGGGATTTAATTTGTTATTTGTTGTTAGTTATTATAATTATTTATCAACTTATGGAGGGGGGGGGTGAACATGGCAAATTTATTTTTTATTTACTGTAAATAAAAAATATTGGGGCCCATAAATATTATATGTCCCAATATTTGTTATTTACAGTTTGTAAAAAAAGAAGTTTGTTAACATTCTCCACCTTAAGCCGACTTCTTTTTTCGCTAACTATCCCACCAGTTAGGGAAAAAATTCTTTCTGATGGGACAGATGTCGCCATCATCGCTGACAAATACACTCATTGCCATAAAAATTTCCGCACCAATGAATAACTGCGGGATCGTGACGGAACTTGGCATGAAGGTATATGTCGATCAGATATGGAAATGATTAGAAATGCAGCGTGATTGCGCATTGCGTAATGCCACTAGAGGGCGTTGAGCTTCGTTCTCCTTGGAGTATAAAACATGTAAGCAGAGCTTGTTTGAGTGTACTTAATCTTTTGCAAAGGAAACGCTGAGGTAGACATGCCGTTACGCCGCCATCAAAGACAATATGAGTAGCTGTCAGAGTTTGAGAGGGAAAGAATCATCGGGATGATGGAAGCTGGTTGGTCAGCTCGGCGAGTAGATCGTCAGGTAGTCCGTTCTGATTTTACTGTGAGGAGGTGTTGGGACCAGTGGCAGAAGAGATGTCATTTGCACGACGTTTAGGCTCAGAACGCCCTCGACAGACCAGTCGTCGAGAAGACCGTCCCATCATACGAAACGCACGAGTAGAGCCAACTGCCTCATTGGCCGCTATCCAGATACAGGCAGCACCTTCACTACGGGCCCCTGTGTCTTCCCGAACCATCGCAAGGCGCCTGGTTGAAGGACATCTGGTATCGCGGCGCCCGTTACGTGTGCTGCCAATGACACCCACCCACCGACGCCTCCGTTTGGAGTGGTGTCGCGCACGACGGGATTGGAATGCAACGGAATGGAACCGGGTCGTCTTCAGCGACGAATCTAGATTCAATTTGAATCGTGTTCGTGTGTGGAGGTCCCGTGGTTAACGCCTTAATTCTGCCTTCGCTTTACAGCGACACACCATTCCCACAGCTGGTGTGATGGTATGGGGTTCCATTGCTTACGATACACGGTCACCCCTAATATTGATCCATGGCACAATGATTGCCCAGCGGTACGTCCATGACATCCTTCAGTCACATGTGATGCCACTCATGGCAGGGCTCCCATAAGCCATTTTTCAACAAGATAATGCTCGGCCACACACAGCAAGGATGTCACAAGATTGCCTCCGCCACATTACCACCCTTCCCTGGCCTGCTCAATTCCCAGATTTGTCACCAATCGAGCAAATCTGGGATAATTTGGGACGGCAAGTTGGACACCTTACGAGTTTGGTCGAATTAGAGGCGCGTTTACAGCAACTGTGGAACGAGATGTCTCAGGACATCATACGGAACTTGTATGCCTCAATGCCCGCTCGTATCGCATCGTGCATTCGCGCTAGAGGGGATCCAACACAGTACTAAAACTTCCGTTCATTTGTACTTTTTTCTGCAATAAATGATCCTTTTTCTTTGATTTTCTAATCACTTACTTAAATCAAAGTAGTTTGTAGGTTTACATGTGTAAAATTTCGTTTCATTTAGACGACTTTTTCTTGGTGCGCAAATTTTTATGGCAATGAACGTACTTAGTTGCACGGTTATTTTTCTTAAATTTTAACAAAGGTTCTTTTTTTATTTAAAAATAAAACATCGACAACGTAAAAATATCGACATGTATAAACATCGATGTTACAAAAACATCGGCTACAATACATTGATGTTAAATACATCGATATTTTTTTATAAAACATTGACATCGATATCGCATTCCTACTTCCGATGACTCCTCGTCTTCCAAAATATACTAATAATGCTATGTCTAGATCGTTCATTCTCCTCCGTAGTCTGACACTTCTGTTCACCGTTATAAAGGCCGCCTTGTTACGCCCGCCGCATTATGACGTATCCGGACCGCTAGATAACAGCACCGCTTTTTTAGGAAACCGTAGCTTAATTTAGCAATGTAAGTTGTTCGTAGAAACTATTGATACAGTTCTGACTGACACGGTGCCAATACCGAGCTTTCAAAATTGTTATCTCAGGATATCATTCTCATCATTGATATATCATATGTTGTCAGAAATATATTGCTACACGTGTTTCATTTATATTACTTAAAGTATTGTATCCGTACATTCGACACATGAATTCTTCGATGATTTTGAACAGCTCATTTATATTGCAATCTGACTCCCCGAGGCCTGAAAATGCTTTAGTGTAGTTCTTAGAATTCCTCTTAAAATAATGAATGGCTTTTGCTACCCTTTCTTGCAGAAAGCGGGATTAAAATCACACCCCGTCAAAGCATGATGAAAGGCTGTGTATACAATTCTGAACCTAAGTTTTCGTACAATTTATTAACATCAAGAAACCTTTGATTATTTCCAGTGCCAATCAGCATAGATGTATTCAGATTTTGTTGAATAAAGCTCATGTTTCCCAACAGTATAAGCCGATCAATCATCCGGTATAGTGGTTAAGGTGTTAGCCTCTAGATCGGAAGGTTCCTGGTTCGAATCCGAGCATGGATGTTTGTAAGCGTATGGTGTAGAGGCGGCTGGTGCACCTCAAATCTGTCGTGGCTGAAAGTCCTCACGTTTGGTTGGTGTGGAAATTTGGAGAGTAGGGTGGCAGCTCAGGTGTTGCTTCGTCATCTGACTGTGGTTCAAAATTACGCGGTGTTGTCCTCGGATCTTTCCACTAAGGGATTGATCCCGGACCGTCGTCAATAGTCCGATGTGTTGCTCTAGTACGATGTTAATTTTAAAAAATTACCAAAATTACCCAACAGTATAATCGGGTGATAAGATCAGATACTCCGTATCGGAACATCTTAACGAAAATAATTGAAATCGACATTGTATGCATGAAAAATAATCTTCATGGGATGGACACGGGGATTCTTGATTGATACAACTTCATTAATCACCTCATGTTTGAAACAATCCACATAATTTGTATAGAAGTAATAAATGTAACAAAAAAAAAACTTCGTCAAATTTTGAAAGTTTTCCCGATGCTTGCTTATGATTTCCCAATCAAATCAATTCTACAACTCACGAAACTCGAGTACATTATCGTATGAAAAGTAAGGTTTAAAAAATCCCATTCAAGTGACTCGGTTGTGGCTGGAAGATTGAAGATACCGCGCGGAGTTCGAATGTAATTTAGCGCGCAACCTCTTCATAACCTCAGCTGAAGGTCTTTCCATCACTAACGAGCCAGCTGTATATTATTTCCTTTTTAATACCTAAATGACTATCTCGTATTTATAGTAAAATAGTGCAATAATTTAGTGTAAAATATTTTACAAATTGTGTTTTCCTACATAAACAAATGAAAAGCTGAAGTGTAACCCACCCACAGAATACCAGCTGAACATCTAAAAACATCACACAAGTCCAAATAGCATGTAAACAAATTTCCAACTGGTGTAAAATATTGAAAAAAAAAATTATGTTCTAAACGCTTTTTTCTCTTCCCGTGTTAGTGCGAGCTGAATTTGCTTTTTGACATTAGCTTTAAATTAGCTAACTATTGTTACACAAATCAGTCAGTTTAAATGTGTGACCCAAAAGTGTCGCTGTCTCCCGGACTACCACTGTAAGTGCCATAGATTCGTCAGGAGAGTTCAAATAAACAAACACTTCCCTTTATAATAGTATAGAAGACATAATAACACATATAAACATCTTTCACGACAGTTGTTGCAACACAATGACCTTCTAACTAAACATTGTATTTTCTGTGGTGTTCGTTGGTGTGCAATTAATACAACATGAATTAGAACACTACAATTTATTCCACAAGACGAAGAGAGACACAAGACGAACAACAACCGAAAGGGAAAAATTAAGAAGTAAGAATATTGACAAGCGCTCCGTTCGCAATGCTTCGCTCATGCGCATTACAAACTTGCGCCGAGAGAGAAAGAGAGCGATATTACGCGAATCGTCTGCTTCTGACAAGAAAAACGATTTTCTATTCGTACTCTCCACAGAGTATCCCCCCAGTGAATGAGGGATACCGAGGAACGATATACAATCATAATAGAGGATTATATACATTGAAAATATAAAAACACAAATTTAAGAAAAATACGCACATTTTCGTTACAATAGATTGTGTTAAAAAAAATTGAAAATGAATGAGTAAACACAAATATACAATGATAATCGTTAATTTTTACAAATATAACATTAAATATATTCAATAAGCCTTTTGGGGAAATGTACAGTTCTTCCACTTCTTGTTGTGAGAGGTTGAACAGATTCCCTGGACTCTATGTAGATTTAGAAGGCAAAGATAAGTTAATGTTGCTATCGTCACGCAGAATATGAGCAGGTTTTACTCTGTCTAACATGACAGAAATTGTTTTGCCATTCACAATTATCCGACAGTTCTTTTCCGAACGATCAAGAACAGGATGTGGTCCAGTATAAGGCTGAGACAATGGAGGTTTGTGACAGTCCACACGTAAAAACACATGAGAACATGTTTCCAATGAGGGATGAACATAGATTGAATCCTTGCAATGTTTTGATGTTGCAATTGGATTTAAAGTTTGCATCAAGGTGCGAAGTTGATCTACGTATGATGGAAGGGCTGTTGCAGAAACTTGTTCACTTAAGAAAATGTCAGATGGTAAACGAAGTGTTGTTCCATACACAAGTTCTGCACACGTAGCGTTAATATCGTTCTTTATTGCAGATCGCTATCCTAGCAAAACAATTGGTAGTACCTCGGTCCATTTTGTATGCTCATGGCATTTAAGAGCACTTTTGAGGTGACGATGAAAACGTTCTATTAACCCATTAGATTGGGGTCTATACGCTGCGGAATGGATGTGGTTGGTTCCAAGCACTTTAGTTAGCTGTCTAAAGAGATTTGATTCGAAACTTCTGCCCTGTTCTATTGTTATTGTTATAGGACAGCCGAATCTGGAAATCCAACCACTTAATAGTGCTCGACAAACTGTTTCGGCAGTCATGTCAGTAGTCGGGATTACTTCAGGCCAGCGAGTGAAACGATCCGTTATCGTGAGACAATAACGTTGGCCGTCAGATGATGGCAGTGGTCCAATAAAATCCAGGTGTATATGGGAAAATCGAGCATCTGGTAGATTGAATGTACCAAATGGAGTCTTGGTGTGGCGATGGACTTTAGAACGTTGGCAAGGAATACAACATTGTTCATTGCTGACCAAACATATCGAGAAGTTATCAACTTATTTGTAGCGAAGATTCCTGGATGGGAAAGTCCATGAAGTTGGTTAAATATGATTTTTCGATATGATTGTGGGACAAATGGTCGAGGTTGTCCGATGGACATGTCGCACAACAGTTCCAAATTAGCGATTGGAAAATAAGTCTTTTCCAAAATTAGTGAAGTGTCGTTTTTGGTTAGAATCGCCTTTAACTCTGAATCATTCGCTTGGGTTGAAGCAAATTCTTGAAAATTTAATGGAGAAGAGATAGTGTCATGCATCAGCGACGACGTTGTTATTGCCTTTTGTATGGCGGACATCTGTTGAAAATTGAGACATATAGTCCAAATGACGGAGTTGTCTTGGCGAACACTTGTCTGGCTTCTGCTTGAAGGCGCAAATCAAAGGCTTTTGATCGGTGAAAATGATGAAATCACGATCTTCGAGCATATGTCTGAAGCGTTTGACGGATGTGTATATTGCTAATAGTTCTGTCATACGTGGACCAGTTCCGTTGGCTTTTGGACAGCTTGGCATAGAAATGAAATAGGCTCCCAGGCATCTTTATTCAGCTGCATAAGAGTACCACCAACAGCTAAATCGCTTGCATCGACCCAGACACTCAGCTTCGCTCCAGGTATCGGATGCTGCAGAAGAGTTGCACTTGCTAAGGCATTTTTAGCATCCGTAAATGATTGCTCTGCCACATCAGTCCATTGAAGTAACTCATTAGGTTTGGTTACTGTAATTCGTTTAGATTTATTTTTATTTTTGACGCCTTCTAAGAATTTATTTAAAGGGGCTAATATATGAGCTGCTTTGAGCACAAAACGTCTGTAGAAATTAAATAATCCAAGGAAACGCCTTAATTGTGTGATAGTGATTGGCTTTGGAAAATTTGTGATGCATTCAACACGTTCTGGCAGAGGCTCTGTAGTAGTTAGGAGTTGCATAAACAATCGTTTTTATTACATATCTAGACTATCTGTATATTACATTCATAGACACTCGTCATCTCATGAGCGTCTCCTAGCTTGATGCCAGGTTTCCAACTCTAAGTAAGTTGCCAGATCCTATTTACAATTATATACAAATATATCACATCTTCCCCTCTTAGGGTGGATGTTTTACACCGTATAAACAACAAGGTTTTTTTTTTAAATACTGTACACATATCAGAATACACAATAAACAATAATCATTATACATTACAACACATCAGCAAATCTCGAGGGTCTGTTTACATTTCTATATAATCATCAAATCTCGAGGGTCTGTATACACTTCTTCCTCTCCGAGTTGTATACACAGGGTTTGAATTTGTTTGTATAATGTTTGGAACATCATGATTTGTAGTGTCATTAGAAATTCCAGGATTTTCATTACAATGATACATATTATTTTGAACATTGCTATCACAAAGGTCATTGTAGTCAGGATATACATCATTTATTTTAATATTTGTCTTGCGAATATGACACTTATTACGCCTAACAATTAAACCATTCCGTTTCTTTACAAGATATGATCTTGGGGCTAAATGCTTTTTAATAACTACAGCAGGTTCCCACTGCTCACCTACTCTCAACATTACCTTTTCCCCAGAGACAAATTCAGGCCTGACATGCGCGTGTCTGTCGTAATATACTTTGGCTTTTGTTTGCCTTTTGACTAACTCTTCCCTGAAGTTCTTTTGTACTGTTGGTGTTAGCTGTGTTTGGGATATGGGTAATTTTGTACGAAGATTTCTACTCAATAGCATCTGACTAGGGGATACCTTCATGCCCGATATAGGTGTGCATCTATATTCAAGTAACGCCTCGTAAAGCCTTTCAGGGCCAGCTTTTCTCAACAGACCCTTAGCTATACCTACCATCTTTTCTGCTAAACCATTCGACTTGGGATACCGAGGACTACTTGTTATTATCTCAAAACCCCACTTATCAGAAAAAAATTTCATATCCCTACTATTGAAAGGCATATTATCACTAATCATTACTTTAGGGATCCCATGAGTTGCAAATATCTGTTTTAATCTATCTATTATTTCTCCTGAACTTTTGTTATTGATATGTACTACATCCAGCCATTTTGATAAATAGCACCCCACCACCAAGTAACTTTTGCCACCAAATTCACATATATCAGCACCTATTTTCTCATAGGGTAAATCTGGTACAGCATGACTAATAAGTGGTTCTTTTATTGTTCGAGGTTTAAACCTCTCACAAGCTAAACAAGTTGAAACCATTTTCTCTATATCATCATTGATATTAGGCCAAAACATTACTTGCCTCGCCCTCGCTTTACTTTTTTCTATCCCACAATGAGCTTCATGTAATAACGCCAACATGCTCACTCTTAATGACACAGGCACAACCACCCTGTCATTAAGAAAAACTAAATTGTCCTCTACACTCAACTCGTTTCTAAATTTGAAGTAAGCTCTGGCTTCTTTGGGAACCTTATCACTGCTATTTGGCCAGCCCGTTTGCCAGAATTGACTTACAGTCTGTAGTCCTAGATCTTTTGAAGTAGCCTCCCTGAATTCCTGTTTCTTTCTTTCTGACACCTGCAACTGTTTTGACAACGTGTGCACAATCTCTAACATCTCCTCGTCGTCACCTGGAACATCTGCTTCATTAAATGATCGAGACAAAAGATCAGCTATATACATTAATTTTCCTGGTAAATATTTTAAATTTAATTGATACTTTAATAGCTTAATCTTAATTCTCTGCAATCTGTTCGATAACACATTAACAATGTTTTTATTCATTATAGATACTAAAGGTTTATGATCTGTGAGAACCTCAACCTGCCTGCCATATATGTAGTAGTGAAATTTTTTTACAGCAAATAATATGCTCAGAAATTCTTTTTCTATTTGAGCATAATTTTTTTCTGTGTCAGTTAAGCTACGTGAAGAAAAGGCTATAGGCTGTTCATTTTGTAATAGGCAGCACCCTAACCCATCCTTGGAACTGTCTGCTTGCAAAGTAATGGGTTTTTTACTGTCAAATATCCCCAACACTGGAGCCTTACAGATTAATTCCTTTAGTTCCTTAAAAGTCTGGGTATGTAAACACAACCACTGCCATTCCACATTTTGCTTCAATAGATCTCTTAATGCGGTACAAACCTTCTTAAGTAATTGAACATGCCCAACACTCTCTGTAGTTCAATTTTACTTTTAGGTTCCTTCAATTGAACTATAGCTTTTACCCTTTCAGGATCAGGTCGCATGCCCTCAACATTGAATATGTGACCCAAATATTTTACTTCCGAGACTCTATATTGTACTTTATTCTTATTGAATTTTATATTTAGGGACTTGGCTCTTTGCATTACCTTAGCCACTATTTCATCGTGCTCTATTATTGAATTAGCTGCTATTAATAAGTCATCAAAGTAAACCAATACACCTGGTATATCACCAAAATTATCCTGGTTTCTTTTCTGAAATATTTCAGGGGCACATGAAATTCCCATAGGAAGTCTTAAGAATTTGTAACACCCAAATGGTGAGCTGAAAGTGCAGAGTTCACTACTTTTTGAATCCAAAGGTATTTGAAAGAACCCATCTTTTAGATCCAATACAGTAAATACAGATTTATTGCTTAATTTTGGTAGTAACTCTTCAATAGTGGGTATCAGCACATGCTCTCTCTTAATTACTTTGTTCAAGTCTTGAGGATCCAAACAAACTCTTATAGTGCCATTTGCCTTTTCAATTATTACTATGTTGCTTACCCATCCCTTAGGTTGACTTACTTTAGCAATTATACCCTGACTTTCCAATTCCTTTAACTTTGATTCTAATTTTGGTTTTACTGTTAATGGTACCCTTCGTGGTGGTTTTACCACTGGAATCACATCTTCTTTAATCATAATTTTGCAAGACCCCTTAAACTTCCCCACTCCCTCAAATATGTCTGCATTTTTCAGAATAAATTCATCCTTAGGGGAAGTAGGCACACTTACATACTGATCTAACTTAGATTTATTTGGACATTCAACATTATTTATAAACTGGATTAGATCTAACTTAATACATGCTGGAAGTCCCAACAATGGTCGTGCATGTGTACTAGATATAACGAGGAATTTAAGTTGATAGCTTAAACTATCTACTTCACAATTCATTACAACATAGCCCATAGGCTTAATTCTAGTTCCTCCAAAAGCTTCTAGTATAACATTGCATTTCTGAATTGGAGTGTCTACTTTAAGAAACTCAAATACACTTAAAGGAAGAATATTAACTTCTGCACCAGTGTCCAGCTTGAAGGTCACTGATTTGGACTCAACTAATACAGTTTTTGTCCATTCTTTGGTTACAGTAGCATAATTAACTTTCTTAACATTTACATTTTTAACAGTAGCAACATTCAATGTATCAACGAAAAATTCGCTTTCCGTGTCACGACTTACCAGATCACTTTCTCTTAATATCTTGCTGCTCTGCTCCATTGCCACCTCATTAACTTGCTTGTTATTACACATGGAAGCAAAGTGATTAAACTTATTGCACACATAACACTGTTTACCATATGCTGGACACTGTCCTTTACTATGCTTTCGGTTGCATTTTCGACATGAGAACAGTTCTTTGGAATTTTCCCCTTTAACGAAGGGTCGGTTACCCACTGAAGTCTTTGAGAAGGTTGCAGCAGCTGGTTTTCGCTGAAATCTCCTTCCGATGTGATCAACGGATTGGCCTTGCACCGTCAGAGCACGCATTTTACTAAGCTCTGCAGTCTGTCCCATTTGAACAGCTCTGGATACACTGAGGTCCGACTCGCGGAGCATTCTTTCTTGCAGACTCGGGTCGTTGACACCTAGCACTATTCGATCCCGGACCACAGAGTCCGCTTGATCTCCGAACTCGCATGATCCGACCAGCTTTTTTAGATCCCTGACGAAGGCGTCGAAAGTTTCTCCTTCTTCCTGCTGACGCCGATTGAATATAAACCTTTCAACAACAATGTTCTTTTTTGGTGTCGTCAGGGCCTGGAACTGTCGTAGGACTACATCATAGTCTTTCTTTTCCTCATCTGATATGTTGAAGGTATTGTACGCTTCAACAGCCTCCTCACCAGCAGCATTTAGTAGAAGGGCAACTTTTACACTTGAGGCCTTTTTGTCATGGCCCGCCGCCGTCATATAAATTTCAAATAGCTGTTTGAATCGGCGCCAATTCTCGGACACGTTCCCGTCGAAGCTCAGCCCTCGTGGCGGCACACAAACTTCCATTTTGCTCTTTTACCGGATGACAGTCAGCTCCACTACGTTCATTTAGGTTCACAGGACTGCGCCATGTAGTAGTTAGGAGTTGCATAAACAATCGTTTTTATTACATATCTAGACTATCTGTATATTACATTCATAGACACTCGTCATCTCATGAGCGTCTCCTAGCTTGATGCCAGGTTTCCAACTCTAAGTAAGTTGCCAGATCCTATTTACAATTATATACAAATATATCACAGGCTCAATACCCGATTCGGAAACTTTAAAACCTAAGAAATCAATGGAGGAGACTCCAAAAACGCCTTTTGATGGTTTTAAAGTAAGGCCATAATGTTGTATTCGTTCAAATAAAATCTGTAAATGTTCGATATGCTCTTCTGATGATCGAGAAGCCACTAATATGTCATCAACAAAAGCATAAACGAACGGGAGGTTTCGAGTTACTTCATTGATATATCGTTGAAAAGTAGATGCGGCGTTACATAGACCAAATTGCATACGTAAGCTTTCGTATAAACCAAAGGGTTATACGAAAATAATTGTCAGAAGCAGACGATTCTCTATTCATACTCTCCACATTTCATACAATTGTATTTTCTATAAACTTCCGTTCAAAAACTTATCCGACGTCGTTAGCTTTACTGACTTCTAATTGGCCCAGTAAAAACACGTTTGTTTACTGCATTTTTCTTTTTTTGATATTTTTTAATTGTAAGTAAAGAATTATTTAAAAATTTTAGTGAATATTCCTTAAGGCACATTTCTAGCTAAATTATTAAACTATTTTTCGCTTGACGAAAATTTTTATTGGCAACAGATAAGCGACAGATGATACGATGACGATCATCAACAAACCGAATCAGAAAATAAATTAGCGGGCTTCTCTTGGCTCTTTCTTTTTAATTTAGATTAATTTTTTACTCTAAACCTCCAAAAGCACACCGTCCAATATGAAACATACATCGCTTCTAGTTTGTCTCTTCGCTTTGTGCTCGGTCACGATCGTCAAAGCTGTAGAATTGACTTTCGAACTTGCGGACAATGCCAAACAGTGCTTTCACGAGGTAATCGAAAAGGGGGTCGAATCGACAATCGACTACCAGGTCGTTGACGGGGGTAACTACGACGTGGACGCCACCCTGGAGTCCCCCAGCGGCCAGGTACTGATGAGAGGCCAGAAAAAGCAAGCCGACTCTTACACCTTTACTCCAGATCAGACTGGAGTCTACACGCTTTGCTTCAGCAATGAATTTTCGACGTACACGCACAAGCTAGTGTACGTCGATTTCGATGTGGGAGTCGAGAAACCCTTGCCCGGTCTTGAAGAACATCCCACCCTGACGAAAGTGGAATCGTCCTCGGTGACCATTCATGAACATTTGAACACTATCATTGAATACCAGACGCACCATCGTCTGATGGAAGCCAAGGGCCGGCGGCGAGCCGAGGATTTGAACACGCGGGTCCTATATTGGTCTATGGGAGAATCTGTTATCATAGTTTTTATATGCATCTGTCAAATAATGATCCTGAAAGGCTTCTTTAGCGACAGGAAATGAACAAATGCAGCTACAGTATAGTCATATTTATTAAATTACGCGAAATTTTATGTAAGGGACTGTGTGTGGAGTTTGTGTTGCACACATGGTGCTGTCTGTGCGGGTTTGTTTGAATAAAACTTTACAATTTGTTTAATGTTGCCGTTTCCTTTTTGCCTTGTTATCATATGGTAATAATTTCCTTCCTTGTCAGTGGAGCAACAATATGAAAGAAAAGTATAAGGTGATAGAGTTGTTAAAGCCAAGATGTATGAAACACAAGACAAGGTCAAGTAATTGAATGAAAGGGGGAGAGGAAGAGGTCACAATCCCCTTTTTTCCAGCTGGCAGTAAATCACATGGGGAAAAAACAGATCACTAGGATTCGTAAAGCCCACACACAACTAAAGATGTTCCCTATGGGGAGCTAATTTAATGATCCTAATTGATTTGTGGGTGTCCTAGATTTTCTTGTTCCAAGTATTACGAGAAATGTCTTTAAAGTTTTATTTACAAATAAACATTTAAAATACTGCACCACTTCAGAAAAATGACAAACTTGTACATAAGAGAATCAAATTTACCTTCACTAATCTCTTTAGTGTGACTGATTAATTCACAGCTGTAACCATTTAGTTATGACAAATTCACTATAATTTCTTTTTGTTTTGTATTGTTAAAGACCATTAGAAAGAAAAATGCTGTTGAAAATGGTAATGTTACTTAAAAGTAAGGTGTTGATCAATGTAACTGAAGTCTCATTGTTAGTCTAATTCAGTGTCTGTGTAAATGAAACATACTTTTCAGTTATGTCAACTCGATGGAAACATGCCTCGTCTATTTTGGAGTAGATTTCCTTTGAAGTTACAGTAACTACATAACAATTCAAACTTGTTATCTGCATCTATGTCTGGGGCAAATATTTGAATGTTTATAATGAATTTAAATATTGGTTTACTACAAAAATTTTGCATGTAAATATTAACATGTATTACAATTATAAAACTCAATATTTTTCAAAAACAAAAGTGAAATAATGGTTTTATAACTTCAGTATTTTCATTACACTAAATTTTTTTTAAATTCAACTAATTTACTAATAGATGTAATTTAAAATTGGTTAAAATTGAGATCCATTTAGATATCAACAATGCATAGCAAGCATATAAAAATTGACATCAAAGTGTATCAATACTCAGATGAAGAATTTTTCTCATTTCCCATTTCCATTTTTGTCTCTTCAATCTAATTAGTTCAAAGTATTTCACCTTAAATATTTCAAATGGAATTTAATAGGTTATAAATACAAGTTTCTTGTGATTTTAGCATTGAAGGAATTTCACTTAAGTCTATTTAAAGTGTCTAAACTTTCTGCAAAGAAATATATATTTTCAATTTCTTGCATCACAAAAAACGAAAAATGCCAACTTTTCTAGGATTAAAAAATTTACTAAGTAGTGTAGGTAGCTGACTCACACAATTATTTAAATGATCTTGGGTCATTAGAATTTTGATGGGTTAATCTTATTGTTTAGTATTAAGGGATTGATTTAGATAAAAATATTTAGTTTTGAAATTCTTTTTTGCAATTGTAAGTAACTGTTCCAATTGACAAAATATAAATATGTTGATTTATATTACTGCATATCATTAGCATGAGTTCATAAAAAAACCCTCTGCTTTACCAAATGTTTTTAAATGCCTAAGTGCTTTATCCTTTTCCTGATCATTAGTGTAGATTGAAATTCCTGTTTAGTCAAAGATAAGTTGTATTTATTTAGTTAATTGAAAGAGAAAGTACCTGACCAATCTGAAGACATACTTGTCTAAGAGTTAATGAAAAAATATAATGAGATAGGACAATTAAGATTTTCTGTTTTTAATGACAGTTCTGGTTCTCAAGTAAACTGCATAAATAAATGTGATAAAAAGCTGCTAGACAGTGAATATTCTGCTGTTTCAGCTGTTCAAATAAAACTGGTTTTCACCTTTAGGTTGCTTCCTGTTGCATATCATTTTGCCTATTTATTTCCTTTTTTTCTAGTGAGTGTGTTTTGCTTGAAAGTTGTACTTTTGTTTTCATATTGGATTCTCTCTCGCGTGTAAATTTTGTGGATGTAGCACTTTAGCTAGAATCTCAGACTGAAGTGATATACATTATTTTAATGTTTCAACTGGAGCATGGCTAGTCCCAAAATTTCAAATTTAAATACTTTTTTATTTTCAAATTGAAAGCTGGGTCTGTGGAGCAAAACTAACAATGATGAAAAAAATCATTTCTACAGTTTTATATCATTTTAAGAATTAAAAAAAAGAGATAATTTTTAGTGGAAAGAAAAGTGGTTCAAAAATTGTATTGAAATGGAGGGTGATTGTTTTGAATAATAAAAATAATATAGTTTAATTCTATCTCCTTAACACCCTTTGGTCAAAAATATTGAACATGTTTTTGTTGCCTATTTAAAATATTTAATTTTTTTGTAAAAATTTAATAACATTAAATTTATATCCCTATTAAATTGTGATATCAATTTATCTTCTTGTACAAAATTTAATAACATTAAATTTATATCCCTATTAAATTGTGATATCAATTTATCTTCTTGTACAAAATGTAATTTTTAAATCTCTAAATGTGATAAAGGAAATGGTGATTAGATCTTCAGTTCCAATCAACCTATTCTATATTCAGGATCACTATGTTTTGGACCTAGAACCTTATCCACTACGTTTAAAAATAATTATCTCAAAAATGTACAGAATTCTGCAATTTAATATTTTAAAGTAAATATTTCATATTTAATTTCCCTACTCTCTTCTCTTTAAATAATATTGCTTTTGTATTTCAGAAGGAAACATTTGAAAATACAATTCTTCCAATGTATAGCAATAATGGAACTAATACAAAAAAGATTAAAGCAAATAGAGATTTAATTAGTCTCTTAGATTCCCTATAACCAATAGAGCAAGAACAATATATTTAAAATATGGATTTTAAAATATTTTTAAGCTTGGAATCTTGCATATTAGGGCATTCTTAGTTTCCAAAAGTAATTTGAAATCAGATTCTTGATTTTGTTACAGTAATTTTTTATATTCTTGAAATGTATTGATCCATCTGAGAAAACTATTCTGTGGTTACTATTTAAAAAAAAATTATTTTCTGTTTAGGAAATAACAATAACTGGGGATTGAAATATTTTAAAATTAGATGTGGTTTAGTAATTGAACTATTTACTAATTTATCAAATTTTTAGGATCCTGTAACAAAAAATACAAAATTATTTCTTATTGCATTTTAAAAATGTTTACATCATTACCTAAATCACTCATCGAATTGAACTCTTATTTTACTAGATGTGAGTAATTTTTTCACCCTGCTTGTAGGGATTAGACTTGGGAATGAAAATTTTTTTGATGAGAGAAAAATGTGGAAATGCATAATTATCTATCCCTTTCTTGGCATGCTTATTTGCATATTTATTATCTAAAAATTTCTTTGAAGTATATATACTTACAAAACTATTTTCTATTTGTTTTTTGACAGGCCCTGATTTTGATAATTTTTATATGTATTACCCAAGATTATTCTTTGATAAATGTTTATTATGCACATGTAATTAGAATTGTCTACAACTTTTATGTGCAGACATGTTTGGTTAATGCAAATTTGTATACAAAACATTTTTTGCGGTCACTAAAGAAACAGGGTTTATTCATTTTGTGTAAGAGTGACTTGGAGATAACTTAATTTATTATGTTTTTTGCGAATGTTGGTGACAGAATTAACTGGTTCATTAGTATACATCTTGGAAAATCACAATGCAAGTTTCCGCTTTGTTAGACAGAATTTACATGTATTATCCTTACATTTATACTAATGATTCTGTTCCATAAATAAGAACTTTTGTCTTCTTGGGAAAGCCATACCTTTAAACAATATATATACCATTTGCTATGTCCTTTATTTGATCCAGAAAATATAAAATGGAAATTAAATTCTAGACATACGTGATTATAGTAGTACATGGGGACTTTTGAAACAAGGTTGTAATGCTTAAGATAAATAAATATCCTTCAAGCACACACACATTTTTCACTATTTTATTTTGTCAGAAACATATTTTATTATTGAAGACCTTTCTTATCAGTCTACCCTCATATTCAATTTAAATGTGAGATTTTTGTATGAAAGAAAATCCATCTAACTATGTCTACAGTTCTTATGATTTAAAATTTTCTAGCCCTCTCCAGAATATGCTGCCGTACCTGAATTAATGTGCTGCAAAGCTAATTGAATTTTGAAAACTACTGTGCTGAAATAACATTATTCATGTATCTTGTATAATTCAGCAAAGGGGATTTGTGTCATTTCTAATATGTTTAATTTTGTAATAAAAGCAATTAAAATTTTTAACTATGTTCCTTTCATCTTCCCTAGGTGGCAGGACGGTCGAAGGTTATCCAATCATCATATTTCCTGATACTGGAGCCTTCTGGAGTCTCTCAGATGAAGATTACCACAAATTGATTCTGTACCTCACCAATGTGCCTACGTAAGAAAAAATATCAATATTGCCCAGTATATTTTGTGCTGTTCTTAACCTTAATTACAAACAAGTTATTAATTTTAGTTGATATTTTGAAGTAAGTTTCTATGCATTGCTGGCTAAAAGGCTTTCCTTTTCAATGATAAAAAATTCACCAATTTGGTACTTAATTTTATGCAGCTGTGTGAAATGTTACTAAGAGATATCAATTGCACAGTTAGGAGAATCTAAAAAGATACCTTGACTTTTCTAAAAAATATCTATAATTTTTTGAATATCCCACCAACTTGGCAAACAATCTTGCCAGACGGAGATATATTCTCTGCTCACTTCTCTGGCTGCTTGATAGATGGATGAAAAGGTGAAGTTATAGTAGTCACTTAACTCTGAGAGTCATGAGATTTCCTAGTAGAGTTGCATTGCTCCTTCTCTGCAGCACAGATAGACTAACTAATCAAATTTATTGGTTGAAAGTATCCCAGGAAGATTACTGGTCTAGTTCAAAACTGGTTTGAAATCATGCTGGGAAGATTGCTTGTTGCAAAATGGATAGATGTATTTTAACCCCTCAGAGAGTTAAACAGTTGGAAAATTAGAAATTTGATGGCATCTCTTTGATGGTTAAAACATTCAATGAATAATGTACAAATTACCAAATCAAGTTTTAAAAAGTGAATGTATTAAAATTCATGAAACTGTTTCAATACTTTCTCTTAAGTGACTAATGTGCTTCCATAGTTGGTCATCAATGGATCATTTAAAAACAGCTTTAATTAATAGTCCTATGTAGAAATCCAATAATATCAAAAGCTATTTTTACTTTGACTTAGATACATAAATGAAATTTAATATTAAACTCAAATAATTGGGGTCCTGGTATCAAAAATGGATGAGACCAAAAGACCATAAAATCAAAGGAATGATCAAACAATTTTATTCTTTAAAAAATGAGTTTCAAGTTCCAGTACATTAAAGCCAAATGGAATCGAGAATGACCATTTAGTCTAGGTTATATACCTCTATATGTTTGAAATTAAATTTTAGAAGTAACACACCACTGAGAGCTGTATGTTGAAATTTTTTATATGAAAACATTAATCTAGAAATTGTTATTTTAGGTTACAAGATGTGGATTTAGGATTTGTCCTCATCATAGACAGGAGAAATGATAAATGGAGCTCAGTGAAGACAGTTCTTTTAAAAATTTCGGTGAGTGCTTTGACTTTCTTCATATTTTGTTAAATATACATTTTCATTTGAAAAAAATACTAATTCATAGGAATGTTTTATTAGGGATATTTTCCTGGATTGATACAAGTGGTGTTTGTTCTTCGTCCATTGGGTTTTTTACAGAAAGCTATTTCGGAAGTTAGTAATAAATTCTTTAGAGAAGAATTTAAATTTCGGGTAAGAGCCTTGACATTTTATTCAAATAGTACAATCATGCTTTGTATTTACTCATTCGCTGATTTATTAAATAACTGCATTTACTACCTGCTAAAATAAGACGTTTAATGTCTGTATTAATAAAATGTGATTATTTTTTATTAAATTTTAACAAACATTTGTTAACATATAAAGTGACTTAATGCTATGACACTTCAATGAATATATTGAATGTGACACTTCTAATAATTCAATAACAGAAATTGATGATATCTTATCAGGGGCAGGCACCTTCTATAATGTTCTTGACATTACAAAAATAAATGCTGAAATTTGATCACTTGATTTAAATTGAAGTTTTATGAAGTTCAATAAGATAATGATGTATCTACATATGTATTTGCAAATTAAATTATCTATTTAGAGGAAGGCTAAGGGATAAAGACCTCCTGGAAATGCACTCTTGTCCAAAATTATCTTTACATACCCAGAAATAATTATATTTCTTGAAGTACCCAATTGATGTAATCTATTTTAACAGGGAATGTGTAAAAGACAAGCCTAATTAGAATTATCCAATAAAAAGTGTTCAAAAGGTTTCTGATATGCAAATCAAGGCGTTACATCATCCGACGGTGAATCAAGCGCTCTGTGCAAAGTGAATATCTGAGTGAATTTCTGCAATATAGCCTTTGATTTCCGTGTGTAAGGACTCAAATGGTTTATTATGACTTGGAAGTATCACTTGGAAGAATCTGTGAAGTGGCGCATTATCGGCCGTTTAGAAGCAGGGCAGACAATCATGGAAGCAGCGAGATGTGTCAATATTTTTAGAGTCTCTGCGCTATGGAAACAATTTCAGAACTCTGGAACTGTTGTAAGGAGGCATGGACAAGGTCATAAACGTATAACAACTGCTTCTCCAGATCGATATATGGCTATAGCTGCTCGTCGTAACAGGAAATCTACTGCTCGGCAGTTAAGTTCAGAGCTTGCAACCGCCATAGTGCTGTTGTACCACAGCAAACTGTATACAGAAGGCTTATTGAAAAAGGCCTTTAAGCCAGAAAGGTAAGGGTATGTGTTTCATTGTCTTCACAACACAAGAGGGATCACTTCAAATGGTGCAAAGAACAACACAGGAGTTAACACCAATGGACCCATGTTCTCTTTACTGATGAGTCGAGGTTTAGTTTAACATCTGATTCTAGGCATTTTTACATCTGAAGGGAATGAGGAACGCGAAATCTTCCTTCGAATGTGACCGTTTTCGTAGTGCAGGTGTGATGGTGTGGGGTGGAATAATGATGGATGGACGTACGCCCATGCACGTTTTCAACAGAGGATCTGTGACCGGCCAGAGATATCGGGATGAGGTCTTTGAACGTTAGATAAGGTATTTCAGAGGTGCATATGGATCTGATTTTTTATTTATGGACGATAATGCTCATCCACATCTAGCAAGCGTCATAGACCAATTCCTTAAAATTGAAGCCATCGAGTGAATTGAATACAGTGGCCAGCAAAATCTCCTGACCTGAGGTCGATAGACAACTTATGGGACTAGCTTGGAAAAACAGTTGCACTGAGACATCCGCCTAGAGATATAAATGCCCTGAAGACCACATTGCTTGTGGAATGTAACTTAATTTCCCAAATTGTGGTTAACGACATTATTGCCAGCATGGAATCATGTTGTGATAACGTGTGTGTACAAGTCAGGGGCGATCACATGCCATATTAAATTCATAAGCATTATTTTTTCTGTGTTACTCATTTTTTTTGTGCTCTCCTTGTCATATATTATTGCCATTTTTATGGTTTCATGCTGCAATTTTATATTATACTAGCCACTGCTTGGCCAGCATGGCATTGCCAGGGGCAGTTCTTTTGGTGGGGTCATGTGTGACCACTGCTCGCTAACCTCCAGTGATGGTTTTGCAATTCCTAACCGATTGCAATTGTCCATTGTGTTGGTTTGGTGTGACATCAACTAAATACCTACCAAAAACAAATGTGATGTCATTGTCTAATGCGCTCATATTCGTATTGCAAAAATAAAAAAGTTACAATTTAAAAAACAGGAAATGGAATCAGTGATCTCGATAGTAAAGGTCGAATTCGTATTGGAAAACAAATAAAAGTTACAATTTAAAAACTATTTATTTAAAGGAAATCATAATTTTAGCGATCTAGGAGATAGAAAAAATAACTACATAACTCCAGGTTTAAACTTTTTATTTGTTTTGTTCTTCGGCTGAAAGCGTTCTAACGGAAACACAGAAAAAATAAACTTAGAATCTGCCATCTCTTTATGGTTTTGCCATTTTAAAGAAAACAATAATAATTCAATTCTATTAAATTCCTTCAAATATGTTCTAGATTGAATTTTTAAATTCGGCGGGACCCAAAAATTGCAAATACCTGTGTGCCAAATCCCATTAGTTTAAGTGCCATAGATTCGTCAAAATTTGGCACACAGAAAACAGACTAACACTTCCTTTTATAATAGTAGAGATGCAGTGTTCTTAAATTTTTTCCTTTCTATTTATGCTTTATAATGTTATGTCTCATTCCAGACAATTTCCTAAAATTATAGTTCAAATTTTTTTAGAAATCCATGATTCTATGCATCCAAAGATAATTTTGTACACCAGTGTATTTTAAATGTTAAAAGCAATCAAAATGCACCTGAATCTAATTCAATCAGCTTAAACCAAAGTTATATTAAATATGGTGGTAATTTGTCAAAAAATCACTAAGTGTATAACCTTATAGATACCAAAATTCCGAGATAGCTAGTCGCTTTGTCATGACAAACCGTGTGTTTCAGCTACAAAACCTATCTTTTAACACTAGGGTGGCGCTAACGGGAGCATTTTCTCCTGAACCCAGGCTGATTTTCATGAAACTTTATTTCCCAGCATCTTATCAGCTTTCCTACAGGTACCCCAAATTTGGTAGAATTCTACCTGTAATCGTCAAGAAATGTATGACCTTTTATGGTTAGAAAAATTGAGAAAGATTGATCCTCCTTCGGAAACTATTTTCTTAATACCTGCTTGTATCTGTACTGTTCTGAGGGAAACCAAGCAGTTAGTTTATTGATGTGATGGCAACTGTAAGGACCTCATGTAACTGACTGCTGTATCTGCTAATTCGATAGTTGGCATCAGCTTCATTGAGGATTTCTCTACTACTACTGTTGCTTTAATTAATTGTCATAAAAAATCTGCTACACATTTTAGGGGAAGTTAGTTTTATGAATTTCAGTAAACTTCTTACCTTGTGATAATCTAAAATGTAATTTGTTTACAGAAATTTATGATTTTTAACTTCAGAATTTTTGTTTGCAGCTTGTGATCTGTAGCAGTGTTGAAGATATACATCAGCACATTAATTCTAGTCAGCTCACTGTTGATTTAGGTGGAACTATAGCTTACAATCATGAGGAATGGATTCAACAAAGAGTGGTAATATATTATGCTTTCAAGAATGTCATTGTAGCATCTAGTATCTCCTAACTGTCTCCTATATTTTTGAACATGTGGCTGTATATGTACAGATGTAAGTTAAAAAGGCTTATGATATTCAGGCTCAATATATATTTTTTTTTACCCAATATGTAAACTATACTTGATAACAAAGTAAGAAATTTTAGAGTTAGGAAAATTTTGTAAAGAAGTATAGTGAGTGCGAAAATTTTAAATTTGAAGTGCCATAATTATTTCAGATACCTTTTACTCATGTCCTCAACAGCATTGGTGACACTGGTTTTGTCTTATGAATGATTCTGCGTTTGGGAACATTTGACATGGAAAATGAATTGCTATTTTCAACATGTATACAAATTAATTCACTCTTGAAAACAACCAATTAACATTAGCAATAAGTTGGGGAAAAGGAGTAATTTGTTTATAAGCATAAATGTTTGTCTTTCTGAATCAAAGAAGCCATATAAAGGAGCCAAAGTGTTTTAGACTTGTGTCTCAATCAACTGAATGTTAATTTATGCCCTAAGGTTCAAATAATAAAAACAGCAACTGCTTTTGTTCCTATTCCATGTCTTTAGTTATTTTAAAAAATCAAATCAATGAAACTAGTGAATCTAGCCACCATTACAAAAATTTAGTGCACAATAGTCATCTATAGCAGTGAAACCAAACTTCACCCTAAAATACTTATGGGTTCATTGCTGTTACACTGTGTCAAACGTTTTGGGAAATCGGTACCAGGTAGAAGTGATGTGAATGCATATGCTTTAAAAGACAAGTCAGATAGTGCTCACATTTATTTGCATTTACTTCATTGGATAGTCCACAATATGCAGTTTAATTTCTGTTGTGATGCTAATCACTCCAACAACTGTCTGAAGTCTTGTGATAAAATACTGCTTCTATTCCTATCACAGCTTTGCTCTTTGTTGCTATTCAGCTAACAAAAATCAATTTACAATACGAAAGTATCTATAGCTGAGTTTCCTAGCTCCCCCATGGAGTACTTTTTGGTTGATAAAGTTGAATCGTCTTTTATGTATCTTGCTAGAGAACATTTCTTGCATTTTCTTTGTATTAAATGTATTTTCTGTACCGTAAACTCGATGTTGCAGGCAGTCGAAAATTTCACCAGCAATCTCCAAGAGATATCTTCTTTGCTACGAGAAATGACTCGGAGGCTTCAGGAAACAGAGTTTCCAAACGACGTACAGTCGACCCTGTCTCTGTTAGAGAACCAGGGCGGTGAATACCAAAACTTGAAGGAAGATATCCGGAGTGCAGCCATGCGTGGAGAAACACTTCTCAGTTGCATCAGAAGGCCCATCACCCAAATCACCACCCATGTGAAGTGCTCAGATAGGTTCATCAATGCAGCAGCTGTGCAGAGGTGAGTAAGAAATCCAGTTTGTCTTCTATAGTGTTATCAGACCATTTCAACCTTACCATGGATAAATAAAAAGGTTCTTATGTATCTTAAGAAGATGCAATATTTTGCTTTATTTTTTAAAGGCTCTTCAAAAACCCTGATTTTTGCTGAAAGTCTTTAAAAATTTAAATTGCCTCACTTTTTACATGAACACTGCTTCATTTCACTTGCATTTGAAAAGCTAGATCAGTGATGCTTTTCTATGGTTAAATGTCATAATAAATCGAGTGCATTATATTTTTAGGTTAGCTACAAATTAATGTTTTAAAATTTGTCTGCAATACCAAAGCCTAGTAACTCTGAAAATTTTTTCATTTGTATACTCATGGATTGAATATGTTGTGATCTATGTGAAATGTAGCATTTAAAAATGCAAAATAGCTTCAAAAATGCCCTAATGTTTATTTTGTTTAAAAGTGAGAACTCTGCATTAAACATTACTTTTACATTTAAAAAGTCCATAACAAAGCGGAGTTTAAAACTGACTACATACATGATTGAGCAAATTGTAGAACAATAAAATCAAAATCGTATTGATAGCAACTGAAAATGAAGCTATGCCTTTGCTTTGAGTAAACCTAAAAATTTGCATAGTCTTTTGAAATGCATGATGGAATAGTTTAATACTGCATCAAAGCATTGTGGATTTTTTTTTTTAAATAAAATTTTTAAATTTTATGTTGTTTTCCTGTTGCCTGGTCAATTTATTTAACATTTCCATCGTGGCACCACAAGTGCAGATTTGTGAATCACTTTGCATTACCCTGATTAACATTACACCTCACGTATGTAACATACATTCTAGGAACAACCTTCTTATAAACAAGCTAAGCATTAATTCACATTGGACGGACAAACATCCATGCCTCACCCCGAATTCAAAGTAGGAAACTTTTGATCCATTAGTAAGTACTCAGACCTAATGGACAACACAAATGGTATGACAATGTCTTATCTTTTTTTCCTGGTGTAAAATCTTACATAAAAGGTATTGTGACCCATGAATACACAGTTCCAAAAAATGAGTGTTAAATGTATGCAGTTTGACCAGGGGCACCACATAAGTACATGCTTAAGCACTTTGAGCAGGCTCAGTCCTGATAGAAAATGTTTGGAACTGCATAAACGTACAAGCTGTTTCATTAAAAACGTGTCTTTTGTTTTGTCCATCCAACAGTTTTAGTAATAACTAAAATCTTTGTATTGCCTGAACTTTAAAAGGTATTTTCCATTTCCAAAACATTATTTCAAATTGATACTTAAAAGAAATGGTGAAAGTTAAGAATTTACGATGAATGGATAAAAAATATGAAACTTTTCCCAGACGGGTTTTCGCCTTTGCACCATAAAACGTGAAACCAACCAACCTAAACGAGTTTCTTCAATTTGCACAAAATAAAATTGGGTGTGTTTTAATGATAATTGTTCACATGTTTGTTAAAAAGCACTTTTAATGTTTTATTTTGCAGCCTAAAAAATTGTAATATGTGTAAAAATATTGTTCGATAAATTTTTTTTTTCTGCAACTGTTAGATTGCTGCTTCAACTGGATGAGACAGAGAAAGGGTTCGACTCCTTTTGGTCGCAGCACGAGAAGCGGCTCAGTCAGTGCCTTGAACTTAGAAAATTTGAACAAGAATTTAAAGAAGTAAAATTCTATTTATGTATCTCTATATGTTTCTAAACAATGCATATCCTTATGTTGAACAATTTACATCTGTTAACTGACTTGTTGGACTATTTTGTTTTCTTATCCTTCAACTCTCTGCATGCGTAGCGGTAGAATATTGCTTCCTCACTTAGTTACGTGAGTTGGCCAAACAGCTTAACTGGCAACTTACTGAAATAGCCATTACAATGCTTTCCCCTCCCCCATGAGGATAGGCAATGTGTGTCGTCCTATTATCACCCGGTGTTGCAGTTTCTATTGTGGCCTATTATGCCTAGAAGGCAGACTCTCCAACTGTTACGGAATTTCCGTAGTTGCTATGGAAATTAGGTGAAAACTACGGAGCTACGGATGTATAGTGAAACACTACAGATCTCATCATCTGAAATTTTGGAATCTGATAGAGCTCATGTAGCTTGCTATAAAATTTCCCAAATCAAGCATAGCAATGGCTACTCAAAATATGTGGCATTGCCTAAAATAATGTTGTCAGTTTTGTCAGTTCCTCACAGCAATGCAAGCAGTGAGAGAATTTTCAGCATGGTTTGAAAAAACCAAACCGAATCTCGTTCCAGAATGAACACTAAAACACTGGAGTCTTTCCTCATAACAAAAATGAACATGGAAGTTTGTTACAATGTCAAACTAAGCAATGAATGCTTAAAAAAAGCAAAAAGTGCTTGCTATTCAATGCAAAAAAAAATTGTAGGTGAGATGTTATTAAATAGGTAATTAGTTTGATCAACAAAATCGTATTGTGTATTTCCCCACTGGATTTTTATCGCATGCATCATATTTTTATTGTGTTTCATAATTAAACTCTTTTAAGTTTTGATAAAAATTTTATGTACCTTCTTCGTGTTCGTGCAAACTTTTAGACTTTTAAAATTATTATTGTTATGGTTAGCATTGAATATTATTTAATCTTGCCTTTGACGCAGCCTGTCCACTGTCAAACCTTGCACGATGAAATCCAAATCATCCAACCAAAGTGGCACCAATGCTGTCTAGAATATGACAGGGAGTTGCAAGCCAGGCAGTGTAGGAGCAAGATGTCTCTGTGCTCGAAAAACTTGCGTTTTGTTCCCCCTTCTGAGTAGTGACAAAGTAGTTTGCAATGATCTCAGATCACCAAACTGAATGGAAAGCCCATCTGGATAATAATTTAGTGTGAGTAGTTCAAGGGGTTTTAGATTTCACAAAATGCTGCCTCACTGATGCAGTGCACTGGCCAGGGTAGCCCGGTCAGAAGAGTAGCAACTGGAGTGTTGCATGTACGAATCAAAACAAACACCATTGTGTATAAGTGGGGGGTGCATGTTAAGTCTGTTGTGGCCTTCCACACTACGCAAATGACCTCACATTGGCGTAGGATGGAAGTTTGGAGAGTTGGATGCCAGCTCAGGTGTAATCTCGTCATCTCACTGGTTGGCGAGATTGAATTTATCCAAAAACTGTCCTGTAATAAAGGGTCTGATGCACATTAAATCTGTTGTAACCTCAAATGTCCTCATTTTGGAGAGTGGGGTGCCAGCTCAAATGTTGCCTTGTCATCTGAACTTGGATAAAAATTTCTTGGTGTTGTCTTCGATCTCTCCCTTTGGGGGTTGACCAGTAACGTCGGCAATGGTTCGTGTTGCTCCAGTGTGACGTTAATTAAAATACATACCATCCCATAACGGGACTGCGGTAGCTCTTTCAGCAGAGCAACTAGTTGCGAGTTCGAAACTTGGTTCAGCCAGACTCGTGTATACGGGCTGGTGCACGATCAATGTTGTGGCCTCACATTGGCATGGTGGGGAAGTTTAAGGAGTGGGATGCCAGCTCAGGTGTAACCTCATCATCTGACATTCAAAATTATGTGGTGTTGTCCTCGGATCTCTTCCTTGAGGTTTGATTGGACCATCACCAATATCCCATTGTGTTGCTCTAGTGTGACATTAATTAAAACTAGGGGGCCCGCCCCCTGCTCGCTAACGCTCGCTAACCCTAGGAGGATTGCTTCTCAATCCTCATTGGTTCCTTATACTCGCTTCGTTCGTATCAATGAAGACTTGTGTCCTAGCAGAAGAAATTGTTTACAAAATATGATATTCCACAAAAATATTTTTCAAAGCTAAATTTTTTTGCTGTTTTTCAAAAAAGGTATATACAGTACCTATAGAATCAGAATTCAAATGAAAACTTTGGGCAAATTTTGACTCGAAATGTGATTGCTTATTTGGAAATTGAATACCCAGCATGTTGTATTTGTGTACATTTACCCCTGCACTCGAGCCACCCACCCTTTTTCATTGAGTTTTTTGTCGAAAGTTGTAGTGCAAGCGTCTTGTTGAACTATAATTGTTGGCCCTGAAAAGGACCTTTTTTTAATGGCCCTGAAAAGATCCTCCGCTTTCTTTGATTTCTATTATTAACTGCAACAGCTAAACTAAAATTCATTTTTTTTTCTCAATAAAATTTCATTTGAAAACGCTATAAATTCAATTGGAGCGCGAGGCTTCGTGATAAACAAACAATCGTACAATATTGCCAAAACGCGATAACAAATAACGTCTTTTTTGCGTGCCACATAAGAGAATTATATATATAGATACCTACCTCCCTGATGCTTCACTGAGAGACCAAAAGAAAATTCAATGCATTGGCAAATGATGCCTTGTTCCAGCAGATGCCAAGATGGAAAGGAATCCATTATGACATAGATTTTGAGATTACAGTCATAGAAAGGAAAGTATCTGTTGGGTTGGCAGAGATAGTGGCCAAACATAAGGTCAAGAAACGTTACTTTTATTATTCACAGATAATTGACAATACAAACAACAAACTTAGAAAATACGGGAGCGCCTATTGTAACAGACTCAATCTGAGTAAGGTCTCAGCAGCAACTGAGGTGATGACGTTAGAGGTGACGTCAGACAGTAATGCCGTATTGGTGAGGGAAAATAAGGATTATTCTCCAACAGTATCTCGTGACTAATATTGTTGATGAATGGTTTAAGCTAGTGTTATGCAATTTGAAATTGGTATTGAAAAGGTGACAAATAAATATTAAACGAATCTTGCTATTTGATTTCGGATTAATTTTCATAGTTGATATTCCTATTAAATTTTCTCGTTCAGTTGCAGATCACTCTTGCTGGAAATCTTCGAGAATTGGCGGACATTCCCGAGACAGGTGATTCTGTATCTGAAGTAGATTCTTTGCTTAAAGCCCTTGAAAGATTTCGTAGTGATACCGAGGTGAGTCGCACACATATTTAAAATATTCCTCTTTGCAATCTTGTAAAAACATGAACTGTTTTGAAAAGAATATTTTATACTTCAATAATAAGAATTGACTTATCTTACCTCATAAGAATACTGAAGTGCCACAAAACATGAGAGGGGCTATGTATTGTTGCACTGCAGGTTAAATTTTTCTGCTCTATCATCAATACCACTCCTGCAATTGTTGCAGATTGACTTACTGCTACCCAATATTAAGTACTCTATAATTACATTTTTATAGGACCTTTATGGGAAAAAATTAATGAGATAAAAGTGAAGAAGTTATTTTTGCATTTATAAACTATTTCAAGGACAAAAATTCTGATTACTTTTAGAATCATAGAAAGACTGATTAGCTGTCCTAAAATGTATTGAAATAAAGGATGCAAATTTTGAAAATTCGAAATTATTACCTGATTCTATTACCTCTTGACTCAAAAAATTTCGAACCTTACTGTGTATTATGCAATTTTACCAAATGCCAATCTTACCTGTACTCACTTTTACTTTCTGTGCTGTTTCCAGGAGTTTGATTCATTGAAAATTAGTTCCCTTGCCTAATTAATGTTTATAAAATAGGATGACTTGGATAAAGCTGATCAGCTTCAACTGGATGGTGAGAAATTGATTGCTGCCAATCACTATGCTGTTGATTCCATAGCACCTAAGTGCATTGAGCTTGAAAGGATTGTTGCCGACATCCGTCAGCAGGTGGCGTTTCGTATTGAGATCCTAAGGAAGAGTAGAGACCTTCAGGCAAGAATAGAAAAGGTGAGAAAATAACAGCAATGCATACTTAACTTCTAGTTCTACTTGTGGTGTTTAACAAGACACATATGTCTTAGTTCAGCTCTTGTGTAATACTGTCACACTCTTAAATTCACAAATAGAAATGAGTTTTCATAAAGTATACAATAATGCAACCAATCTCTCTCTCTCTCTATATATATATATATATATATATATATATCAAAGGCTGTGTGTATATTTTCTGTACAAATCTACACTGTTGTAATAAATCCACACAATTTGGTAAACTTATACATTAGAACACTGCAGAAAACAGGCTATTACTTTTCTGTTTTCAGACGAATCTGTAGCACTTACAACCATGAAAATCGGCACACAGGTAGTCCTAAAAGTGCCTCTCAAAGCCCCAATTTTAAAATATAAAGTTTTTTTTTCTGCAGTAAATAGATATGGACTTGTAAACACGTTCTACAGGAAACTAAAAGGATACAATAGTCCTTATATTTGAAGCGCTTTTTTCTCTATAAGCGTAACTTTGTCACAAGGAATACTGTGCAAGTAATTAAAATATTTAATTTTTCATAGCTTACATTTTAAAGTGGAACACAAAAAGCCCAAACAAAAAACATATTGACTATAAAAGCATAGTTTTATTATTTAAGATCTTGCCAACCAGAATTAATGTTTTTTATTTTATTAATTTGATTTAAACATTTCATCACGAGCAATACCAGGTTATTCAGCTAGTTTTAAATGTAGGTCCATATTTTCTGAACTAATTTTATGTAAACAAAAACTCTGCTTGTTTCTCATTTAAACATTAAATGAATGTTGTATTAAAATAATAATCTAACTGTGACAGAGCGTAGGTTTATAATCCAGAGAAAAAGTCATAGATCGTAAATAATTTTTTCAACCTTGTACTACTATGATACATTTTTCTCTTAGTTTTTGACAAAGAAGTATGATAGTAAAAAAAAAACATCTTTCATGAAAAATTTTGGTATAATTCGATGAAATTTACTATGGAGCGTGATTGACTAAATTAAGACCCTTTTAAAAGCTTTATTACGTGCAGAATGTATAGAAACACTATGAACCAG
This sequence comes from Metellina segmentata, assembly GCA_947359465.1. Lineage (NCBI taxonomy): Eukaryota > Metazoa > Arthropoda > Arachnida > Araneae > Tetragnathidae > Metellina > Metellina segmentata. The sequence goes on along the minus strand of OX375876.1, from coordinate 29,754,189 downwards.
AAATTGAAAAAACAAACTCTACAAAGACATCTATAGAAATATTTTATCGAAACCCATAAAAATGTATAAGTAATGATTGACCATAATTCTACCAAACTATATTCTCTATAGAATGTCTGGAAAGATAACTTTAAAATTCTTGATTGCTTTGAAATTGTATATTACTTAAGTATTTTAATTTGTACCCATTCCTTTATCGCTTTTAAACTTTTATGCTTGCTTAGTTTTTATTTGTAAAATGAATAAAAAACTTATAACAATAATGAAATAAAAAATAATTCTTCTTATGACTACCTATTCTCTTTGTACTAAATTCAGGTAAAAGTTTAATTTCCATAGAGTCACTTTTGAACTTGTGTTAAAGCCCCAGTATTTTTCTTTGTAACGTATTGCTTTGTGTCTCTCTTCAGGCCAACAAGTGGTGCACCAGAGGCGTGAACCTTCTTGCTGGTCAACAAATAGAAAAATATTCCTCTCCAACTTTTGCTCAGGCTGCCTTACGTGAAATAGAGTATTTTTTAGAAAGCTCAAACGAGTTCTGCCTCAATGACCCCAAGGAGATTCATTTACTTTTCAAGGGAGTCATCACTCCCGAATCAAGAGCTCTTGTGCAGCAGGTGAGTGTGAGATGAAATGTGTGTTTTACTTGCATATTGCTAATTAATTAATTACTTAGGCTCGATTTTGCATTTGTAAATTATGTAAAACAAATTTTTTAACAGAATGCCCTAAATTTTAACAGTCAGACAACCGTTTTGGAGAGTCTAACCCTAACCTAAGGGACTTATCATTAAATCTGTTATGGACTCAAGTGTTCTCATGTTACCGGGGTTGTGGAAATTTGGAGAGTGGGGTGCCAGTTCTGGTGTTTGAGTTATTCAAAATGACAAGGTGTTGTCCTCAAATATTTCACTTCAGGATTATTCCTGGACTGTTTCCAATAGCTCATCATGTTGCTCCAGTGCGACATTAACTAACTACTTACCTACCTACTTTGAAAAGTGTTAAATAGCCTTAAATTCTATTTGAAACCATATTTTTCACCTACATTCAGAAACTAGGATCAATGATACTAATTCAATATCAAGTGTCATCAAATGATGACATTAGATTGACATGTTGCCTAAAAATTGATGTTTTTTAAACTGGGTACACAAGATTCAATCGTACACAGCACTTGTGAAACTTTCTTCACCTGCGGACATGCAGTTTAATCTATTGTGACGTATGTGAAATGTATCCTTATAAGAATGAAAAATAGCCTTGGGAAAATTTTCTTGATCTTAGAGTCACATCTCCTTTTGGTCTGTACAAGCTACACAGATCCAATGTACTCAGGTAATCTTTTTGTTTTTACCTCATTATTCTCTTTTCCTTTCACATTTTAAACTTGAGCACCATAAAACCTAAACACAACCAACTAAGCTAAATTTTCTTTTGCTTGAAGAATGGGAATCCTGTGACCACTTACAAAAAGCATTACGGGAAACTACATATTGGGTCATTTAGTGTGTGGGTGTGGTAAAAATGAGTGGATTATCTTAAGAATGCATTGCTTTCTATCCAAAATTTTCTATCCACTTATTTAATGAGCTCATTAACCTGATTTCACACTATATTTATTTTCTTTATTTATAAGAAAGAAAACTTATGCTTTAGGTTCTGGTACTTGAATAAGGTTTTATGGTTTTTATTGTTCATGGAATAAAAGTAAAATTTATTTAATTACTTTACTCTTGCTAAGAAAGATTAATGTGTAGTAAATCACTTTGTTTCAATATGAGAAGTGTGTGCTAATATATGCATAATGTTACAAATAATTATTGGCAAATATGCAAGTTAAAAAAGCAGATTTTTGTACATTTAACATTTTTTTTTGTATTTTGTTCTAAAATATTAATGCAACAAAATCAGCCTGACACAAGACTTCTACTTACAATAATACTCTTGAATAATTTATAAAGAAACTGTTTTTCTAACATAATGCTTTCAACTTATTTTAAAACACTGCTAACATAGTGCTTCATTAAACTGTTGAGATCGGTATATGGTTGCAGAAAGAATGCACTTCGGGAACAGGAACAACAAGAACTTTAATAAACAATAATAGGTTAGTTACATGGTTCGTCTCGCCTTCAGTACGAGTGCGTCTGCTGGTGTTAGTATTCAAAGACCGACTTTATATACAACTCTGCGCTACGGCAGAGTGGAGCGCCATCTACTGGGTGAATACTACAGAGTATCCCTCCAGTGACGAAGGAACGATAAACATAGGTAATAATACAGCACAGATAAGCAAGACCAAATAAGAAAATGAGTACACATACTATTGAAGATATTTACAATTTTAAATAGTAATGTAGCTATTCACAATTCAATGAAGTACACACAATGAGGGAAAAAAATGTTAGTTATTTCTCCATGACAAGTCTATCGGGGAAATGTACACACCGTCCCGATCGTGTAATTACAGGTGTTTTAGATTGTGGCTTAGGTGTGACCGATTTAAGTTTGTCAATGTGGGAAGATAGCTTTGGGGATTCCATGGTATCCGAAAAATAAAAAGCTGGCTTTACTCTGTCGATGGAAACAGTGTTTTTCTTACCATTTAACTCAATGACAAAATTTTTGTCTGTACGGTTAACAACCAGATGTGGTCCAGAATAAGGAGGTGTGAGAGGAGGTCGAACTTTGTCGATTCTTAAAAATATATGGGTGCATGTTTTTAATGATGGGTTTACATAAACTTTAGTATTACCATGATTTGTAGATGCGATAGGATTTAGTTTTCGCATCATTGAAACAAAATTGGACACATAAGTAGGAGTAAGGGATTGGGGTACGGAATCAGTTGTAAAAAGATCAGATGGTAAACGTAAAGTAGTACCATAAACAAGTTGAGAATTGGTCGCATTGATATCCTTCTTAAGAGAAGAGCGTAGACCTAATAAAACTATGGGTAAAACTTCCGTCCACTTAGTGTGTTCATGAGCTGTTATGGCTGCTTTGAGGTGCCTGTGAAAGCGTTCAATCATCCCATTTGATTGAGGATGATAAGCAGAAGAAAGAATTCTATCAGTGCCTAAAGTATTTGTGAGTTCACGAAGAAGATTAGATTTAAAATTTTGTCCCTGATCCGAAGTAATAGTGACTGGTGTACCGAATCTGCAAATCCAACCGTGGAGGAGAGCTCTAGCAGTGGTTTCTGCTGTCATATCCGTGGTGGGAATGGCCTCAGTCCATCGGGTGAATCTATCAATGATGGTTAAGCAATATCGGTAGCCATCGGAAGGTGGATAAGGTCCGATAAAATCAACGTGAATATGCGCAAAACGCGCGTCGGGTAAAGCAAATGTGCCAAGTGGAGCTTTGGTATGCTGAAATACTTTTGCTCTCTGACATTTATTACAACCACGTACTTTGTCTTTGATGAACTTTTTCATACCAGGCCACACAAATCGGCCAGAGATTAAATTAGGTGTAGCTAAAATACCTGGATGGGAGAGATAATGAAGGTTTTCAAAAACAGTAAGTCGCAGAGATTTCGGAACAAATGGGCGAGGGTTTTCAGTGGATTTATCACAATATAAGTGTATATCTTCAAGTGGAAAGTAGTGTTTTTCCAATTTTAGTGATGTTTCTGAGTTGAGTAAGTTTGAAAGTTCCTCATCGTGCAGTTGTTCCTCTGCAAACATTTTATAGTCAAGTGAAGGAGTTTTTGAAATGGCATCAATCTCGATCCGAGATAAAGCATCTGCAGCAATATTGTCTTTACCACTAACATGCCGAATGTCAGTGGAAAACTGCGAAATGAAATCTAAATGTCTTAGCTGGCGTGGTGAACATTTATCTGCTTTCTGTTGAAAAGCAAATATTAGCGGTTTTTGATCGGTATAGATGAAAAAGTCTCTGCCTTCTAGCATATGTCGAAATTTTTTTATTGATGAATAAATTGCTAGAAGTTCACGATCATATGTAGACCACTTTTTCTGACATTTGTTAAGTTTTATGGACATGAATGCTATAGGTTCCCACTTTCCTTTGGTTGATTGCATCAGAGAACTACCAATTGCAACGTCCGATGCGTCAGTCCAAAGACTAAGTTGAGCACTGGGAATCGGATATCTAAGTAAAGTTGCTTTGGCAAGTGCCTTTTTTGCATCAGAAAACACAGTATCTGCAGCAGTTGTCCAATCAAGTGGAATTTCAAGGGATTTACTAGTTCGAGTAGGTTTCCTTTTGTTCCGATTACCTTCTAAAAGTCGTATCATGGGTGCTAAAATGTGAGAGGCTCTGGGTATGAAACGTCTATAAAAATTATACAGACCTAGAAATCTACGAAGTTGAGTGAGTGTAGTTGGTTTGGGAAAGTTTTGAATTGCTTCTACGCGATCTGGGAGTGGTTCTAATCCTTGCTCTGAAATTTTAAAGCCAAGAAAATTTAGAGACGATACACCGAAAGTACATTTTGATGATTTTAACGTAAGACCATAATGATCAAGACGTTCAAAGAGTGCGCGAAGATGAATCATATGTTCTTCGCTAGTATTACTGGCAATTAAAATATCATCTATAAATGCAAAAACACCATCCAGACCACGTGTAACCTCGTCGATAAATCTTTGAAAAGTGCTTGAAGCATTACATAACCCAAACTGCATCCTTGTACTTTCAAATAGTCCAAAAGGGGTGCAAATGGCTGTTTTATGGATGTCCTGGGGTGCAACAGGAATTTGATGGAAAGCTTTGATTAAATCTATTTGCGAAAATATTTTCTTTCCATGCAGCTCATTAGTAAAATCTAATATACTAGGAACTGGATATTTATCTTTGACTGTTTGAGAATTTAAAGCTCGAAAATCACCCACAGGACGCCAATCGTCACATCCTTTTTTAGATACCATGTGTAGAGGTGACGCATAATTACTTTTGGATGGTCGCATATGACCCAAATCAAGCATGTATTGAAATTCGGTTTTCGCTATTTTTAATCGATCGGGAGCAAGACGTCTAGGTTTAGCAAACACTGGCGGGCCATGAGTTTCAATATGATGCAGGACATTGTGTTTTACAGGTTGATTTGCACATGGCACTTTAGTAATATTAGGAAAATCGACCAATAATTTAGAAAAATCGTTATCCAATGAAACAACTTTGACAGAAAAAATATTAGCATTATTAACAAGACCGTGAGAATTCAGATTAGTAGTACAATCATTTAAACGCTTACGCCGTAAATCAGGTTTTAAATTGAAATAATGCAAAAAATCTGCACCAAGAATCGCTGTGGTAACATTACAAATATAAAATGGGAAAACAAAATTGCGTCTTAAACCAAAATCTAAAGATAATAGTTTTTGACCATAAACATGAATTGTTGTGCCATTTACAGCACTAAAGGTTTGAGTTGGATGTTGTTTCCGCTGCGATTTGGTAGCAGGGATAATTGAAACATCTGATCCAGTATCGACCAAAAGGTTTAAATTCGTTTTTTTTGTCTCTAACAAATAGGCGACTTGATCGAGTAGGCAAAAAGTATGTCGCTTCTACTCTTGCCTGCTTTCGTTTCCCGTAAACGAGCAGGGCTGCACACATTTGTTGGCCTTGGATTTGTACTTCCCATGGTACCAACAAACAGAGCTTTCAGACAAAGTGCTGTGGCTTCTGCGGGATGAGTTACGATTGCGGGAGAAACTACGTGATCGACGAAGAGTGTTTACTTCTTTACGTAGTTCATGTATTTCTTCCATGAGTTGTTGCAAAGTGTTCGGACCTGCTTCGGCAGTGGAAGATGAAATTGAAATTCCACTTACCTCGGCTGGTGTTACTTCTAATATGCGATCAGCAACTTCAGCGGCCTTCTGCGATGTAGTTGGCATCATGGAGGCTAGAATTGTTTGGACATTGACGGGAAGTTGTGAGAGGAATAATTCCAGCATAAGCGAATCTGCAATCTGGTGCGATTCAGAACGTCTTTGCATAACACGGAGGAGTTCGGAAGGTTTACGATCACCGAGCTGTTCTCCAGTTAGAAGTTTCCGTATTTGTTGCGTTCTGGTTTCGCCACAACGAGAAGTAATGTGATCCTTTAAGTGCTGAAAGGGGTTGGTTGGATCCGGGTTTAAGATGACATCTCGCACTGTAGAAGCTGCGCCGGGTGGTAGATGAGCAACAATGTAGTTGTATTTAGTTTTCGGATCCGTGATGGGCGTGGCGAGGGCAAAGGTAGCTTCGCACATACCGAACCAAAGGGTTGGATCCGCGTCGTTGTAAATCGGAATCTTGACGGCGGCAATATTCTCCATGGTGGGAAGTCCAGAAATCAGTGGTGAAGTGGGAAAGTAAGCAGTAAAAACAAACCGATTGGAACAAAGCAATATTCAAGAATAATTTAAATGTTCAGCTCCTGGTCACCATGTTGAGATCGGTATATGGTTGCAGAAAGAATGCACTTCGGGAACAGGAACAACAAGAACTTTAATAAACAATAATAGGTTAGTTACATGGTTTGTCTCGCCTTCAGTACGAGTGCGTCTGCTGGTGTTAGTATTCAAAGACCGACTTTATATACAACTCTGCGCTACGGCAGAGTGGAGCGCCATCTACTGGGTGAATACTACAAAACTACTAGTTTGATTCAAATATGAACTAATTTTAAACCACTTCCTTTTTCAATTTAGTATATTTTCACTTAACAAGAGTTCAGTACTGTGACAACAATAAGTAATTTCTTGGTTAAATACTTCAACATTTTCAGATAATATATATTTCTGATTATATGCATGCTGTGTTTTCAGGTTCTCAAAAGAATAGAAGATGTACAGATGATGTGTGAGAAAAGACAATGTAGTTTACAGCGGATAGTCTCTAGAAACAAAGTCCCAGTTCAGGCTGTTGTACCAGAACCAGCCGTTCCAGCAACGCTGTCTACTTCCTCTGGGAAGTCTCCTGAAGGAAGAAGAAAAATCGTCAGAAAGACTAAGACTGTGCCTAAGGTAAATCAGATTCTGCAAATTTCTTTTTAAGTGGAACAATAGATTGTGCAAGCACTGCTCAACACATATTGATATCCATTTTCAGTGGATTCCCTCTCATATTAATATCAGAACAATGTTACAGACAAGCTAACCATACAAGAAAGGCTCATAGGACACTGAAGTCAACCAATATTCTAATACTCCAGAAAACTTTCATTATATTTAGGACCTGTAATAATAGAGCATGAAGATTCCCTGGATCTCTTGTTCGTTATTGGTATCCAGAAAATTTTCCAGGTTATATCATAGTTTTTTTCAAGACAGGAAATCTCAAATAGGCCTCTTCTGACCAATTGTTTTCGTGCACTAATTCTGGATCTTCTCGATATTTTACGGAATCCTGTTAATTGTATTGAATATGAGTGATTGGAGTGTGGGTGATTAATTATGAAATATTTTTTTATGGTTTTAAAAAGTTGTATATTGCAAAATAAATATTTATTACAAAACCTTGCTTTTCTGAAGGATGTTTATTTACCTCTATTTTCTCATATCCCTAAGTATTACTATCTGGCGTCAACGCTCACATTACTTCATTACTGTCTGATGTCGATGTGCGTATTACGTCATTACTGTCTGGTGTCACTAACCGCCTACATATCCTCTGTTGCTGTTGAGACCTTTCTCTAAAGGAGTCAGTAACCCTATGTGCTCCCTGTTTTTTATGTTCCAATATTTATGTATTGCAATGTCAATCATCCATATTTCTGTGGATAATAAAGTAATGTTTGTCGTACTTTTGTTTGGCCACTCACTCTTCAAATCCAACATATAGTTTATTGCTTCTTAATTTTATTGTTGTTTTGCTGTGCAATAATTTGGAAGTGAGTTTGTCCTGTACTCTTAAATAGTTACCTGGTGAGGGAAAACCTGGAATTGCCAGATAATTTAATTTTGTCCTAAAAAGACCGGAAAAACTACACATTTTTGTCTAAAACCTGGAAAATCGCCTCTATGACCTGGAAAATTATTGATGGCTTCTCTGATGCTTTGGAGAAAAGTAGCCAATAAGATTCATACACAGTTCGTATCACTTTATTTTATGAATTGAATTTTTCAACTGATTTTAAAAGAAATAGCTAATATTTAACCGGTAAAGAATTTTGTTTCATACACTGGCTTCAGTTGAAGAATTTCATGCTTATGATACATTAATTCACAAATTGATTTTTAAGTCAAATATGGTGGATTATTTGAATATGTTATTTTAATGCAAAATTACTTGTGCTTTGTGTATTAATTTTTACAGTGTATAGTTCTTAAATTGATTTTTATTATTGGCTATTGATTGCAAAATTAGTTCTTGGTTTTTCACCTTAAAAATGTCATGAATTGCTTAAGTATGACCTGGAATTTTGTAAAAATTTGTCAGGAAAACTTAGAAAGGGCAAGGAATTTTATTTCTGAAATAGAGTGGGAACCCTGATTAAAGCATGTGGATGTATGTGATTTCTTTCTGGTTAGCGCTACGTGTTAATCTGTTAGAATCAACACTGCTATATTAAAATTAATTATTTCAAAATTTATCATTAAAGTCTTCATATTTCAGTTTTATGTATTTCGTGTTAAAATGTGGTGTTTTCTTCAGCTTAAAATTGAAGTGCGCTTTGGAGATCTAGAACCTGAACCCAACAAACTGCTTCAAGTTCCTGATGAGTGTAATGAATCTAGATCACCGTCACCTAGGAACTGCCAGGAAATGCTGCAAAACAAAAGACGGTAGGTGAACTGCTCATAAATAACCATTTCCTCTTGCATAGTTTAGTCCATCGTGGTTATGCCCTCTGCGTTTGCAACTTGCAAGTTTTAGGTGACCTAGGTTTCATTCCACCCTTTGTATATTTGCTCTTGTGTGTCAGGAAAACTGAACTTGCATGTACATCAGGCCTCGAAATAGATTTTTTAATACAGGTGCACATAAAAAAAACGAAATATAAAAGCATTGATATAATGCAAACTACTTTATTAGTTGGGTGTGTTTAGATAGGTTAGTAGTAGATAGTTAATAAAATATTTAAACATCTAAATTCTCCCTTCTCTGGCACACGGTTGTTGTGACAGTCACTTCAACAGAGCCATCTGGAAAATGTTTCGATCATCCGAAAGTTCACACAAGTAAAGTGACACAAGTAAACCTTCCTCCTGTACAAACCCGTTACGGCCCAGCAATTTTGTTTTCGCATAGTGTGTATTTAGGAATTTTAATTACGTTCCTTTAGAGCGAGATAGGTCGATACTAATAGTTTGTTCAAGCATCAAAATAACATAAATGTTCCCTCCCCTTTTTTAACGTTAGGTGCACTGCATGCACCTAGCGGAAAAAAATTAGGCGCACCATTTTATTTTCATGTGCACCCAGGTATTTCGAGCCCTGATGTACATTAATTACTTGATATTGTATGTTTTGTTTCTGGCAATTTTTTTTCCTAGCTTGTTGTATATTGCTTGTGTTATGCTCTATTAATCCCAACCATACTTGTTTAAACTGGTACAGTGTCTCAAGACACGAGGCACGTGTGTGTCTGTTGATGTTAGTTTTGTGTCTGGCACATCATGACCAAATATGGTGCTTAGACCATGAAACTTAAACAACCAACCTATTACATGTTTATACAACTATGTAGAACATTACCATTCACCTAAATTGTATGGCCATGAAGAGTTGTGTTATCAGGTTCTTATTATAGCATTTGAACATATTTACCTAAATTCCAAAATATGGGGTTGTGGGCGATTGAGGAAATGTTATGAATCATCGACTTAGTTACTTGCAAAATTAATTATTGAAATCAACTTCTTTTTCATGTATTGAGTGAAACTTTAAAAAATTTCAGTGAAATCCTTATATAAAAATTAATGGAATGTTGTTACAGCTGTATTTTCTTTATATCTTTCAGTCATGTTATGTCTGAGCTCATTGAAACTGAAAAAGCTTATGTGACAGAATTAGACAGCCTAATTCAGGTAAGTTTAATTTTAAGTACCCATTAAAGTTAAGTAAACAACAGATTAATTAAGAGATTATAATGAATGGCGTTCCCATGAAGTCTCTTAGAGTAGCTAATTGGCTAATGTACAGGCACTTGGTTCAACAGGGTCTGAGTTTGATTCCCAGTCATGACATGGATGTTTGTAGGGATTCAGAATCCATTTTTAGTGGTAGATCCTGGTGTAATTACCAAAAATTATGGTATAGCAATAAACCAAATTATGGTCATTGAAAACGTATTTATTTTTCTATTTATGAACATTGAAAAGCTCTTATAAAATTCCTAAATTTAATTTAGCCCTCAAAATGTCCAACTTTACCTAGGCCTTATTTTAAGCAAAAAGTTTGCCTGAAATTTAAAGCTTTTTTCATTTCAAATATTTTTATCTTTCCTCCTTTTAATTTGCTCATATAATTAATTTAACAATTTTATTTATTTCAATTTATTTGCAGAGTGATAACTAAATACTTTACTGTTTTTTTTATGTACAATATATAAATCTGGTGGGTGTGAATGTTTCCTTCTGTTGTGTAGCAACTTTTTGTTTCTTTTTGGAGTTGAGTTAACAAAATAAAAAAAAATTTTATGTTGCTGTTTAATTATGTATTGATTTTATTTAATTACCTGTGAAGTTTATTTAGTTTCTTAAATATAAATATTCGTCTTTAGAAATATGAAATCCATGAAACTTGTAGAGTTCTTGAAATGTCTAAAAAGAAATCTTTTTCATTTAAATGAGTGGGATTCCAATGCATACATTTTATGAGCATTGCAGTTTTCAATTCCTAACTATGTTAAAGCACCAGGGGCTGAAATTAGTATTTTACTGTGCTTACTATGTTTTATAGTTTTTTACTAGCTCTCGCTTAATAATATATAAGTTATAATACATAAATATAGTATGTAATATATACTTAATAACATATAGTAGAGCCATTATAGGTTATACAAAAGTTAATGAATCGTGATAGAAGTTTAATATAAATAATTCAATCATGGAATATTTAACTTGTGTAAAGGATGTTACAACAAGAATATTACTAATTGATGTTTTGAATATGTGTATGCTTGCTTTATGGTAAAAATAAATATTTGTAATAGAAGATTTTTAACATTTTAAATAATATCTTGAAGCTCAATAAGATTCATTAATTTTTTTAATCATTTTTCTAGCCATAAAATATATCACATTACTGCACAAAAATAATTATCAATTTTTTATTTTTCTATCTTCTAATTTCCTTGTTAAAGATAATCTATGCTTATCTGGTTTAAAATTTCAGTAAGCAGACCACAAAATATACTGCCTGAAACATGCAGAATAAATATGTACCACAGATTAAAAAAATTTCCTTTTCTTATTTTGAATTCTGGTGTAATTTAAGCAAATTGATTTAATAATATCACTGCTTGTGGAACCACAATCCTAATAAATTCTGCCTTTGAAAGTATGAAAGTTATATCATTTTTGTTAGAATACATAAACGTTCCTTGTCTTTTGAAATAATTTTTGAAACAAACATAATCTTTCATAATGAGAAGGCTGAACTTATTTCAGGACAGACTGTTGATCCATAATGTAATTTTCCTGGTATTCTATTTGCTGAAGGAATAGGTTATAATCGTTGTTATTGATTAGTTAAAACTACTGTGAAAATGTTTTTTATGCAAGTATGTGATAATTCTAAAGTAGATTCTCATAAAGTCTGACATTAAAATGTAACTGTCAAAGCCTTTTTCAATGTACAAGAGTGGCTTAAATCGAAATTCGAGAAATAAACACCAATTTTTTACTATTTTATATTATAATTTCTAACTATGCTAAAATTTTGGGCTGTGATAGCCCAATTGAAAGAAGCGAATTAGCAGCTGGAGGGTTTCAAGTTCAAAACTAAGTTCAACCAAAGATTGTCACGTATGGAGGAGGGGTGTATGTTAAATCTGATGCAGCCTCGAATGTCCTTAGATTGGCATAGTTTGGAAAGTGGGGTGCCATCTTGGGTGTTTACATCATCATCTGACCATGGTTCAAAATAATGACGTGTCATCATGTTTCCCTTTCTGGATGAATCCCAGACTATTGCCAATAGCCCATTGTGTTTGTTGCAAAGCACAATATACATCAACTACCTTCCTTCTGAACTTTTTACCTCCATTAACTCATATAAGTTGCTTTATCAAAATGTGGTTGTTCCAAGTGAAAGTACTAATTGTTTCCCCTTTGCAGGGCTACAAACGTGAGATGAATAACAGTGCAATGAAAGACTTAGTGCCTTCTTCTCTCTATGGTAAGGCTGACATCCTGTTTGGAAACATGGAGGATATCTATTCATTCCACAGCAAGTAAGTACTTTGTTTCGTCAGTGTTTATTGCGATGCCCTTTTTTATAATTAAAATGCAAAGGAAAAAATTACCATAAAACGGAATATTAAATACTGTGGGAAATAGTCTTATTAATTATAATTTGTTTTGGGAGTCAAAGTCTGTTGTTGGGTGAGACTGCTTCTTTGTGTATAACTCTATTTTCTGTCTTTTTACTGCTTCTGCTCAAATTTAAATATTTATGGGGTCAAACTTTTTAACAGTACAATTTTAACTCAGATTTGGTTAGAGTGAGCCCTATCCAAATTTCTTTGTCTTTTTACACTCCATTGGATTTTTATGCTGTATAATGTTTGTAAGTTTTATATCTTTTATTGTGGTTACTCTTATGAATTTTTTTTTATTGTTGAAAAACATAATTTTTCTTAGAGCAGAAACTCATTTAGTAATATTTTTGGAGAAACTAAATATTCATTGTCACATTTATGTGAAATGCATTGCCAGGTTATCTGTTTAAAAAAACAAGGCACTATCAAAATGCTTATAATTTTTATTTTTTGAGCTAAAAACTACTAGTCAGTCTGGACTGCAACACTCTAAATTTCTTTTGTGTCAGTTAATGAGATTTTTCTCTAAGCGGAAATGTTATAAGTACCAGCTAAAAAACTGAATAGGAAATTCATTTGTATGATAATTTTTTTCTTAGTAATTTTTTATGCTATTTATTTGCGATCAGAGTCCAATTAAGTGTTTGGTACAGCTTGCCTATACACATGGCCCTTGCACCATAAAACCCCAATCAACCAAGGTCTTATTAGCCCTCATATAGTATTCTTTGTACGGTACAAAATCTCAAATAATGCGGACGTCCCAAATCCTGACATCCGAAATCCAGAACTGTCCAAAATCCGGTCGTTTTGCTAACCGACTTTTTTGTTGTTTGCTCACTTTTTTACATCTTTCCCGCAATTTTTAAAGAGCAAGAATTTAAACCTGGACGTAGTTGATGAAGCAACGCAAAATAACGGACATGTTCAGAGTAAATACCACACAGAAAAATTAGAAGATTTGCAAGTAAAATTGTTGCACTGTATTAAGAATGTTTTTTTTCCTTTTTTAAAATTTATTCCTATTTATAAATCTGCTATTTTACAATTGCAAGCGCTAAATTCGTGTGGGAGGGGGTAGATTAAGGTTTTTCTTCACAAAAAATGCAAATAATCCGGAATTGAAAAATTATTCGATGAACTATTCTTAAATTTCCTGTTTCCAAAATACGTTCTGTGTTTCTGTAGGATTTAGAATGAAATGTTTCATTGAAATAAAAGGTGTTAGAGATTTCTATCGTTACAAATTTTTGTTCTTTTGAATTACTTAAAACAAGACTTATGGCCTGTTTGAAAAAGTATTGTTCTTCAAAGAATCAACAATGAGTAGCAGCTACATATACAAAATATTTATTCAAGTATATTAGTTTATGGAAATAATTGAATATAAATCTTTGTTGGTCCACGTATATACTAATTGCATATCCTTATATTTTCTATTATATAAACTTTTGCTTGCACAAGATTAATAAGGCTTTTTGTTTCCTCTCCAGTGTCTTCCTTAGAGACCTCCAAGCCTGTAGCAGCACCCCAGAGTTAGTTGGGCATTGTTTTGTAAACAGGGTAATATATTTCTCTATCCAATACGCAGTATTACCAATAGATAGATTTCAGTCATCCAAACACATCAAACTATCTTTATCAAGCTTTCCTGTAGTTAAATGAAAAATGCAGGTTTGAGTAAGGTGTCAGTTAGAATTGATTTTTTTTATCTTAGCTCAATTTAACTGTTGCAGAAACGTCAATTTTTTGACATTGCATCATTAACCAACAAGCTCTCAATATCTCTTTACTCTATTATTAAAAGATGTTAAGAGATTGTATTAAGAAATTCATGTACTGTCGTATGCTGGTAAAAGAGGACTAAGCAGTGTGTATTTTTCATTATCTAGAATTCATAACAAGCAGGACTACACATTTCACTCTAATTTAACTATAATTCTATTAATTCTAATTTGTTTAATTACATTTATAATTGAAATTCCGTTAAAATTTTGCTATATTTATCAGTAGGCAAAAAATGGGCAATTTTTGGTCCTTCAAAGATAAACTTTTGGAAAGACCTACCATTTCCAATAGTAAGAATCCTACAAAACTTAACTAGTTTATTATGCAAGCAAGAATATCAAAATGGTACTGTGAGCAAACCAAAATATCTAGTAAATTTATTGTTTTGTTAATGATTTTTAAATAAAGAGAGCAAACAAAGCTGTATAATTATTCCATTGATGGTTTTAAGTATTCTGCTTTGTTTTAGTTATTATAACTTTAGCACATGTACACATTTGCTTTAATTGTTTACAACAAGGTCAGTAACCAAGCTTTTAAATTTATTATATGAATAATGTCCATGGTTATAATAAATACCAAGTGCGAAATTTGAAGTGAATTCTAAATCATCCTACTAATACTATACCTTGGATGTCTACTTCAAAATCTAAATTTTGAAGTAAACAACCTAGACAAGAGGTACATTTCTGTGCACAGTGACGTAATTATCTAAGTGAACATGTATGATCTAAGTAAAGTTTAACTATTAATAAAAAAATATGTACTACTTTTCTGTTGATACACTGTTTATTTTTGTGATTATGTTCATATTTTAATACACAATTTATATTCTGAGTTTACTTATATTTGGTTTTTACACTAATTTTTTAAATCTTTCATCAATATTTTGGTTTCACAGAAACTTTTGCATATTAAAAAAATTCCATTTTTAGCAAACATTTATTAACAACAAAGACTTGATCAATTTTAAAAAATCATCAACTTTTAAAGGAAATTCAATTTTGTGTTTTGCGCTTTTTACTTATGAACAAAAAATTATCTTTACGGAATATTCTTTCATTTTCTGTTTTGACTTTTGTGTTTGTACTGTACATATTCAATGTTGTCGTTGCAGCGGGATGCCTTCCATAAATTGTACACTACCTATTGTCTAAACAAGCCCAAGTCTGAAGCCTTACGTAGACAATGTGGCGATGATAACCCATTTTTCAAGGTATTTAATGAATATAGTTTATGTGTAAAAAGAATTTTAAAGCGCATAATTTCTAGTGTGTAAGAATTGTCATGTGTTTAACATGATTGTCATGCCAGTTTGTTTTTATCCTCTGCTATTTTAGTTAATAGTTTTTTTAAATGAAACCTGTATTTGAAAATAATATCAATAACAAAGGTTTTATGACAAATTCTTTTCAAAAGTTAACAATACCTAAAAATGCCAACAATTCCTATCTCTTATGTGTTATTTGTAAATAGTAAATAAATTATAGCATATTTTTCTGTTGAGTTGTATTATATTTTGGGGTTTTAACGTTAACCAATTGTTTTGTTACTTTCTTATTTAGGTTTTAATGATACTTCAAAAAGAGAATATTACCATCTCATATACATTTTTTTTTTTTTGCTTTTCTTAGGAATGTCAAAAGAATTTAGGCCACAAGTTGCCTCTCGGAGCTTATTTACTGAAACCTGTCCAAAGGATTACAAAATACCAGCTTCTATTGAAGGTAAGCACAAGTACTTGCGAGACTATTTTCAGCTGTTTTCATAGCACCATTGAAACTACAATAGTTTTGTTTCCCTGCAGGACTTGCTCAAGTGCTTAGACGAAGGTACAGGGCAGTCTGACCTTCAAGAAGCAGTTGATGCAATGTTGGAAGTTCTCAAGTATGTCAATGACAGTATGCACCAGATTGCTATAACAGGTTTCTATGTAAGTGCATTGCTGTCCATTGCAATCCTTTTCCTTTTTCTCATTTTTTTCACATTTAGTAATATGTCTACTTGGCATCGCTGTATGAGGCGTTCAGAACTAGAGTTGATCAAGTCCATTTTATAACATTTTGAGATACATCGATTTTAAGTTCTTTCTTGTGTGTACTTTTTCTATTCGCCGGGCTTTTCTTTTGCCATCTCTGGAACCAAAGCAACTATGGACTTGAATATCAGATGCACTAAAATGATTCAACTTATAGGAGTTTAGGTGTGTAATTATCCGAGTTTGACCAGAATGTGGACTTCATCCACTCTAGTCTTGAATGCCTCATATATAAAACATACACACCATTGTTAAATACATGGTAGCATTTTGAGCCAATTTTTTATCAGTGATTGAAATATGATTGCATTAAGCTTTAACTTAAAATATATGTGCTTATAAGAAAATACATTACACAAAAACACTTCATTTAGTAGGTTATATCTTTTAAAATAATTAATTTTTAAGCGACTTCAGGATTTTAATCCACAGTTCTTGCCAGATCCATAAACTATACTATGTGTTTCAAAATATATGTGACACCTTAAGATGAGATGGCCCTCCTCAGTGTTGCAACCTTCCTTCAGTCCATACCTCTGAAAGCTCTGGTGTTGCCTCGTCATCTGACTGTGGTCCTAAATGATAAAGTGTTCTCCTCAGTTCTTTCCATTTGGGATTGGTCCTGGGCTCTCACCAATAGCATCCATGTTAATTCCACTATCTACCTACCAACTACTCTTTATATGTAATTTAAAACAAATTCACCTTTATACATAATGTGCACCTTTTTGTTTCCAATAGTGAGGTTTTCCTCTGCCCTCTGTTTATAACACTTCTTTATTGTCCCCCAAGAAGTGAGCAAGTGGAGCATCGGATTAGCAACAAGAGGGTTGCGAATTCGAATCCAACCGAAGACTGTCGTAGGATTCGGGACTGGTGCACGTTAAATCTGTCATGGCCTCAAATGTCCTCACATATTTATGGTGTGTAAGTGGCGTGGTTTGGAGAGTGGGGTGCCAGCTTAGGACTGTTGTCAATAGCCTGTTGTGTTGCTCCAGTATGACGTTAATTAAAATATCTACCCCCCCCCCCCAAGAAATGTGATACACTGAGTGGTTAATGCATTAGAATAATAAGTAACGAATCGTGTGCCTCCAATTGAATCAAAACAACCAATGCACCACGTCTTGTTACGTTATTTCCACTTAAAATATATTTCAGACATTTTAAAGTGTTTTGTCGATTATATTTTAACTATGACAACTTTGCATCATCAGCTATGTAGGAAGTGATTATCTTTACTGAAAGACTCTTTCTGTTCCAGGGCAGCTTGGCTGATTACGGAAAGCTCCTACTTCAAAGTGCATTTAGTGTGTGGATGGAGAGGAAGAAGGAAAGAATCCGTGAACTACGCTTTAAGCCCCGTTCGCGCTATATATTTTTATACGAGCAGTTAGTTCTTTTTACTAAGAAGTATGGTAGAGACGACAACCCTAGCTATGCATTTAAAAATGCTTTAAAGGTGGGTCTCTTCTCCGTACATCAGTTTTGTTACATGTCCTTTTTTTTTAAATTTGAAATGGTATTCACATTAATTTTCTGTTTTCCAGACCTCACAAATCGGTTTGACGGAAAACATGAAAGGTTACAGAGGAGACAAGAGGAAATTTGAGTTGTGGTTGCATGGACGTTCTCAGGTATTCATAATACAGGTAAGTCATTTATCAAAATTCTGTTCATGTTGCACCGGTCAAAAATTCTCCTTATGTTTGCTTAATTAATGCATTTATAAAATGATATCAATCATCAATTTGACGAAATTTGCATCTTGACAATGTAAATTTTGGATTTCTTAAAATTGCAAATAAGAATTCTGAGCAGAAATTCCCCATCCCAAATGTGTTTTTAGTTCCTCTGAGCATTCCTTATATCTAAGGGTTCTTTTGTAAATATTTATCATCCACATGAAGCCAATATTTAAATATTTTACTTTTAAAAATTCAATTAGAACAATTTGTTAAATTGTTAGAGGATTACTTCAACACACACTTTTTTACAGTCCAACAAATAAGATAGTTTACTTATGATAGTATATTAAAGAATTAATATTTAATAAATCACATTCTATTTTCCAGGCACCATCTGTTGAAGTTAAAGAAGTATGGGTAAAGGAAATTAAGAAAGTTTTGCTGCAACAATTTGAACATCTTAAAGGTATTTGTGAATGTTCTTACATTGAATGTCATGTATTAATTCTACATTTGCTATGTCACTATTGTATTGAAAAATTGTTTTATGGCATTGCCTAAAGCTTAAATAGAGTTTGTTATTTAGTACAGTGATACAGATAGTGCTTTTATTTAATTCTCAGTTCATTTCACAATCCTCCTCATTGCGTTGCAAAGAAAATGTTGTCACCTATATATGTAAAGTACATATTTAATAAATTTAACCCTTTAAGATAAATTATGTATTTTATGTCTTCTCTTCATATTGAAACAATATTTCTGCGGTATAATTAAAATATAATTAATATAACATCTATTCCAAATCAATCTTCTGTAGTATTAACACAGCAAGTTCTCATTTGAGTCATGTAGGAGTTTCTCTTAAAATTACGGATAGTTAAGTGTTAGCAGCCTTCTTTACCACAATTTACAACTTAGGCTTGGCTTCTGACTCAGTTTTTGTTCAGTGCTGGAAGCAATAACAGTGATTATGAGAAATTGCATTTGGATTTTAAATTAAAATAGTGTGCTATTGAAAATTCATTTCTCAAGTCATTTATATTAACAAATAAATGCCATCCAAATTTTAATTTTCATGTTAATAAATTGGTCGCATTCCTCATTAGTATTACTTTAAAGTACTACTTTATAAATAATCATGTTCCATCATAATGTGTGCTTTGTTCTGTATTGAATATTAACAAACATCCAAATAGAGAAACTGTTATTGATACATATTTTTTTTTTCACTTTTCAGATGAAAATTTGAAGCAACACTCTGACAAAATACAAAAGTTAGGATACATTAATGGAATAACACCAGCTCAAGGAATTACCCATAGGTATTTGGATTTTTAAATTGAAAATGCATTGAAATATCTTCATTACACTTGGGTATTAATGCAGATTAAAATGAATTGGGATGTTAATTTTTTATTAAAAAAAATTAGGAAAGCTGTATTTAGTACATAATGAATAGCATATTGATCATGTATGAAACTTTATACTGTCCTATTCAAAAATAAATATTTATATATTTCCGGATTTTCCTCCAAAAATAATTTTTGACCATGTTATTTGATCGAATTGTACACTCTAATTGTTTAAAATTTTTTTATCACATCTTTAAATTCTCTGATGTAATTAAAACTAAGACAATTTCTATTTGTTAAAATGTGTAAAAACTAATTGTTACTTTTATAATTATTACAATCATTGATTGCAATTGGACTTAGTATTAAAAATTAAAATTGACAGTTATAATTTATAATTTTAAATAGCGTTCCCGAAATTCTTGGTAGAATTTTTTCACATACCCATCGTACTACAATGAAGTATTTTATATGGTTAAATGTTATTTTTTGAGAAAACTATTGTAAAATTAAATACAAAATAAAACGGGAATACAGTGTATTTTCAAATAAAATATATTGCCATAACCAAAACCACAAAAGTTATGTGTTTTCTCATTAAATAAAAAATAAAAATTGTCACATATTTATAATCAGGAATTTTTTACTTTATTTTTGAAAATGCCTAGCTAAAAAATCAGTAAACTAGCTGTGAGGAGAAAATTTTGATAATTTCACATGCAATTTCGTTTCTTTACGAAGAATTTGTAAGCTGCATGAACATTTACTAAGAAGTGCTGATTAGGATGTTAACCTCTCTTAATGCCAGACTTTTGGCTGTATGCCTATTATTTTTTGATCGCTTAATATCTCTATTCTATATTAAAATATTTTTTAAGTGTACTGCTTGTCCAAATGGCCAAAGTTAATAGGCTGTTTGAATCATTGAGGAAAGATGCACTTGAGAGTCTATTTAGTGTTAAACATTGAAACATTTATCATTCATAGATTGGTATATGAGACTTCAAATCCCTTACTATTCATTGGATCATGAATTTATGTGTAATCGCCTTATATGGACCAATAGTGGTAAATCAGTAAATTTTTTTAATGATTTCATAGTTGAGTGAATATTTACACTGGAGCAACACAATTGGCTATTGTGGATGGTCCTGGATCAATCCCAAAGGGAAAGATCTAAGGAACCTTGTTATTCGGAATCGCGATCAGATGACGATGTCAACACCTGATAGTGTCTGATAGTGTCCAAATGTTTAAAATCCAATCTGACCAAAGTAGCAGAGTGATAGCTAAAACTTTGTTTAGAACATATACACTGCATTCTACCACAGTATATTCTTGATGTGAAATCGGATAAAATGTAACCAAAGCAGTGGAGCAATTATCATGGTGGTGTTTTTTCTGTAACGTCTACTGTGATATTTTCTTAAACTCATACAGCTTCAAATACATTCTGTGGTGACATTTTTTCTTCCGCAGCAGGTCCAGGAGTAACCGGAGCAGCTTCAGCTGGCACAACGGTCCCACTTCTTACCGGACCAGCCCCGTCACGACTCGGCAGCCGGGCGAGTTGGGTCGTCGTGCCACCGTGGCATCTCTGCCCTATCGCAGAGAGGAGAGGAACAGCACCTCCTACTCGGATGACGGTTGGTCGTCAGCGGACGACTTCTCTCAGACTGAGGACGAGGATGACGAAGGAGACGTGTTTGTTATCACCACTGAGGTATTTCAATGCAAACTGAATGGAAAAGCCAAATTTAAAAACATTTAATTACGTATTCTCAAATACCCAAATCCACGCACTTAGTTTCATTTTTAAAATCTAGATATATGTTTATGATTTTAACAACATACACCAAAAGGGTCATACTTTCTTTAAATATTATCTGGATTTGTGTATCAAGTTAAATGGATTTAGACACCCATATTATACTAGTATGCATAGTATTTTCATTGAACTGTGGTTTTAAACACTGAATGTGGGTAACAAATAATTGTTTTTAAGTCAAAAGTGTTCTCCTAGGTTTATCAAAAGGAAACCTAGAAGTTGAAAAAGTATTGAAATAAATAAATAGTTTAAAATGAAGGAGGGATAACTATTATGTTTTTCTGAACAATGCAATTTTTCCCACATCCAAGGAAAGTTTGAAATCCAGAAAATTGAAAAGATATTAAGCTTTACAATCTGATCTCAATAATATCGACTTAAATATATAGAAGGATCGAGAAATTTATTCTAAATACAAGGAGTCTTTGTGACATATCTGTCCTTTTTGAGTATTATAAGGTTTCCCTGTAATTTACTGTTGTTTTTTCTTATAACACATTAGCACTGCATTTATCAATTGAAAAAAAAAAAAAAAATTTTTGATTGCTCAAAATAGTTTAAACTGACTTTAAATTCCCTGTGATGTCTTTACAACTATAAACATGGGTTAAACAATCCTAAAAAAAGTTTTATACGTCAATACTTTCATTAGTTTGTAACTTTGCAAAGGAAACTGTTAGTTACCGAGGGTAATAATGTCAGTAAAATACTTGGGAAGGAAAAATTTTGTCTTGAATAGTTTTTCTATATTTTGCTGAGGGGAATAGTAGAGTACATTTACTAAAAATTAGCAGAAAATTAAACATTTTCTGATGGGCTTTTTGAAACATTTATTTCTTTAAGGGGTGTCACCATTGCTCACTTTACTTTTATATCTTCTCTGTGATTGAGCCCCCTCCAGAACTGGTTTCAGATCACATGTCTGGTAAAACTTGTATTCAAATGCATGTGTCATTTCAGGTGGGCGGACGGTACGTTGCTCTGGGCGACTACGAGGCAGTGGATGTGGGGGAGGCGTCACTCAAGGAAGGCGAGACGGTCGAGGTGGAGAAGGTCGGCTGTGCTGGATGGTGGTACGTGCACGTGCTGGACACGACCAAGAGGGGCTGGGTACCTGCCTCTTACCTCGGGCAGCCCAACAGCAAAAGTGGTTCTCATTCATCACCCTCAGTCAGTAGCCAAGGTGGGTATTTTACTTCACAATCACATTCAGTTGTGTCTGATTGATGAATTCGATTCCTTAGCTGAGGCCGTTGTGGCTCAGTGGGTGTGCCCACTGCACTAGATATCTTCGAGTTGTAGGCGGCGCAGGTTCGATTCCTGTCGTGTGCATTCCTTGATGGGTGTATTTCTCTTTCTGTGTAACAAAACTTTCATTGTGTGTTTGTCTTTTACCTAATATTGTATGTTTTGTGTCTGGCAAAGCATGTCGAAGTATTGCCCTTTTGCCATAAAATCCCTATAAACCAAATTGATTCCTTTGCACACTCAGGAGCAGATCTTCAGGTGTGTGTGGCGTTTACAGACCTAAGCTTCTCTCGTGATTTCCTTACCCATGGGTCGTCATCTGACCGTGGTTCAAAATTACATAGTGTTGTCCTCGAATCTTTCTCTTAAGGGATTGATACTGGACCGTCATCATAGCCCGTTGGATTTATCTGGACATAATAATTAAAACGACAATAATTAAAATTTCCTTACCTTTCCCACAGGTTTTACTGTTTGTAAGTAGACACTGGTGTCCCACTCCCTGGATACCCAGGCAATCTTTTTCTTTCATCCCACTTTGTTCCCTATCTCTAATTTTTTTCCCTTTTGAGACATTTTTTTACTAGTGTGTTACATTATTAGTGTTTACATTATTATCTTGTGCTTGCTCCACAGCTTGGTCAAATGTAACCTTTGTGCCATAAAATGGGAAACCAACCATCCTGATTCCTTTCCAGTCCTATGAGTCCAATGTTGAGTATGTCCTTACATTGAATTGGTTCATGGAAATGTTAATTTCCTTCTCAATATGCTCGTTGACCAAACATTTTAGTCTCGAAAATGTTCTTTTTCTGTTGGAAAACACTTTTATTATTTTTCTACAGGCAGAACATTATAATTTTTTTGAATTGTCGATGTGCTTGTAATGTGTACAGTTGTAATCAGTTGTATTATTTCACTTTTGTGGAAGAATTTATGTCAGTAAACTTACATTTTTATAATCTTTTTGTAGTTCATTCAAATGTTTGGTGACAGACAGTAAGGTGCGAGGGTTATGAGTGATGAAGCAGTGATGATGAAATTTATTTTTGTAATTTAAATCATAACTTTATGAACGCGCCAAGATAAAGATATGAGAAGGAATGGCAAATTAATTTGGACCAGACAATTAAAAATGAGAAAATAAAATAACACTGCAAGGGTTTTGCAAGGTTTTAAGATCCTTAACTTAAGGAAGTGGTTCCCAAATTTGGTTTTGGATCAAGATTCCTTTAGTTATCAAGATTGATACATGACAAAGTCAGAACACATGTCTTCTTAACTGTTTACGATTGCAATTAATCTGGTTAAGTTTTTTTAATAAAGGAAACATTTCAAATCCACAAATAATTTAGACAAAATGTATTAAATAAGTGCATGATTTAAATCCAGCTTACGACAGATAAAATATTGCAAATAGATTTGTGCTTAGCTTTACTACTTAGCAGTGACTGTTCTAATTTTAGAAGTGTTATGCTGCCAAATTTTATCTGTAGTGTATTTAGTTCAGTTAATGGTTTGCACAAAGTCCTTTTTAAATACATTAAACTGTGTACAGGCATTGCAAAATCTATGTATCCTAGTAATCAGTTCTTTCACTATGGGGTTTACTCTATCTTTGGTAAACATAGGTGTCACGCTCCAGGGACACACAAGCAATCTTCTCTTCACTTCTTTACATGCGTATTACTTGTTTCTGTGAATCAATTGCTTGGAAGAAAGGTTGACTCTTTAGTGGATTCCTGCATGTGTGGGCATTGTAGGAAATAAACTCGAATATCAATCATCAAAGGAAACTAGAGAATTAACTGCTACTAAACAAAACCCAAATAACTTTCTCTTAAAATTCATATCACAAAACAATTTAAATGATAACTACTAATTTGTGTGAAACTAACATTGATAGTATAACCACCAGTGTCCTGAACAGGACATTTTAAAGGCACAAAAATTAACAGTTGTGGAACCAGAACATGTAGACACAGTAATGTACCGTCTTGTAACAATTACATGGACAGCTGTTTTAAAATTAAAGTATTTATTTAAGTAATTTAAATATTTACAAAGTTTACAAGTTTAGAAATATTTTGGGCACAGGCATCGGCATCAAAACTTGCCTGGAGCCGAGCACAATGGCTCTCCAACACCGAGAGAGGTTTTCTCTTGTCGACAGTTAGAATAAGTCTCTCGTTTTTTCATTCTCCAATCTTTTTAGACCCCCCCCCCTCGGATCGCAGGTGCAAACCGGGGAGGATTTCCGAGCCCTCCGTAAGTGTTTCTCAAGAAGGGACTTTCTGTTGGGAACTCGTGGCATTCTGCCCTCAGCTGCGGAATCCATTCGTTCCCACTCATCCCAAACATGCTTTCCACTTCTGCCTTCCCGGCACAGGATTAAGGGATCGGAATGGGTCCTTTGAAGATCGGTGGAAAATCGTTCCCGGGCATTTCTGAATTTAAATGCCAGACAAAAAGAGGCTGACCAAAACTGAACGCCAAGCTGCTGATGAGAAAAACTATTTCTCGATACTTTGTCACAAACACGTGTAACCACTGAAGATGTTGTTGTCGCAGTATTGATGTTGATGCACATTCCTGACGCCCACATGTTAGAGAAAAAGGATCGGCTATAGTACAATACGGTACAGTAACAACTATCTGGGGACTGAACTCGCATCTAAAAATATATCAGGGTGGTAACAGAACCTGGAAAATCAGGGAATTCTCAGGAAACTTTTTATTTCTGGAAAAATCAGGGAAATCTCAGTGAAAATTTCTAAATTTTACAAAAATCAGGGAAATTATGACAATTTAAGCGGGCTAGCATTATTGTTTGTCCTATTTAGAGATGCGCGATTACGAGTGCTTTTGAGAATAGAATAAATCGTATTCATCAAAATTGTAATTGGAATAAAGAATCATAGCGTCATAATTTTTTAACACCATGAAAAGCGCCGTTTTTTTCGCGGCTACAGCGCCTTGGTCGCCGTGAGGCTAGCGATTTAACTTGTGGGATACAATTTGAAATTTGTGTAACAAATGATGTTTTCTGTGTATTAAATTAATTATTTTTGTCTGCAATTACATTTTTGTAGAATTTTTTCTGTATATTTGCATTTGGTTTCAATAAATAGTATGACAATGTAGGATCAGGTGTAAAAAGTTCATAATTAAAAATATTTTGCATTTTTTCTCCAGTTTATTCAATTTCAAGTATAAGAGTTCCATTAAGGTTTCCAACCCTTACAATAGCAATTAAAAATATTTGTAGAGAAAAAATACAAAATATTTGTGGAGAATGATCCTTTTACACCCTCTGACCCTAAAAATTTTAAAGTAGTGTTGTGTGGATACTGTATATCGATACGGATCATAACATTTCTTAAGGGAATTGTTAAATCAGGGAAATTTTTGTGAGACTATCAGGGAAATCATGGAAATATCAGGGAACTTTTTTTCAAGGATTTTGTTGCCACCCTGTATATGCACCTACAATGCAATTGTTGACTGTTAAATGTCCTTCCTATCAACATGTTGATTGTCCGATTCGAAATCCACATGGGATCATTGTCATTTCAATTAAAATATCGGTATATTTCACTGTGTTTCTAACATGGTGAACAGTTTGGGATTTGCAAACATTAAATTTTGTAACTCGTGTGCATATTTCCAGTAATTGGTTCATGTGATGCTTTGTTGTTTCAGATTCAATTACAGGATGCCTTCTTCATGCCGCTGGTTGCAAATCCAGTATAACTGGGACAACATTTGAAACAAGCTAAAACTAATTTTTTTAAACTTGTTGTGGAGTGGACAAAGATGGGGCAACTTGATCCGAGAGCAAAACAGTTTTTCATCAAAGTCATAAAGCAAACATAAAACAACCAGAAACATTTCCTCATGGAAACTGAAGTGAGAATTCAGAGTAGATTTTTTTCTACAAAAGTATAAAAAAAAATGTCTAAATAAGCATTTCTCATTTTTCCTATTTCTCAGAAGCTCATTATTTTATTAATTAAAAATCTGTTAACGCAGGAATACAAGTTAACAGACTTGTGAAAAATAAAAAGTACAAAAGTGATGCAGGTGAATTTTTTACTGCAAAAGGTTGAATTTCTGTGATTTTTTCTCATGTCAAGATTTTCATATAAACTACTATAACTATAGATATGAAAGCTTAGAGTACTGGATAAACTTTAAACATTTGTTTCCATGACAATAACATTCTGCACTACATAACCAGGTGTACAGAAAACGTAGCTGTAAACAACTGCTGTAGTTGTAGGTAACAATACTTTTGAACTTTGTATATACTATGAATAACACGAGAACAAATATGTGCAAAAAACCTCTCCTGTCCTAATGGGAAGATAAGTGTTATGTGTCTTTGTGGGGAATTATGTTTAGTTTTTGTTCTTCAGAGCTGGCTTTGATCTCTTTGTGAATCAGTATTAAAATCATGTTAAGTTTTAAGCGCATTTGCTATTTAGGTACTATCTTAACCTGATTGGAAGATAATTTTGTATTTCTGTTAATATTTGTTTTTAATTTTAAGGCCTCAAACACTTTCTTTTAACGAATCGAATGCTTACTATGTGGTTGTATGTTTTCTGAGAATCTGTTTACTGTGAAATATTATTTTATAATTTAGTATCCCATAGGGTTCGTCATGGAGATCTACCTAGGCTAGATTTAACTCTTTCATTTAGTTACATTAAACGAGCAAGGGTTTTTTGTAGAGATTGTATAGAACTGGAGCAGAACTTGACTGACTTCCAGTTTAACTAAACCAAGTTCTGTCCAAGTTTTTTTTAAACCAGAAGGACAATTTGATGACTTATTTTAAATAATAAATTCTATATCGTAATATTGCATTGTAAGCTTAATCTCACTTTCAATTTATCCTCTGTGACCTTGAGGCTTTTATGCATTAAAATATAAATTGAACAGACACTCCATTTTTTGTGACCCAAGGTACTCAAGTGATCTCTTCTGTTTTTCCTTACCTACTCTTTTGCTTTGTTTTCCTCCCTCATTGTGGTATTATGTTTGGTGCAACTTGGCCCAAATATGGCTCTTGCACCCCAAAACCCCAAACCAACCAACCTATTTTATGCGACAAGGTAAATTATTATTTTACAGAAAAAAATCATTGAACCACAGCCTTGTTAGTAAAGTCCATTTTCTCATATAAATAAAACTATTGGCGAATTGCTCAATATGTATGCAGTTTAATGCAACTAAATAATGGAATTAAAGTAGAACTTCACTAATATCTAACTAAATTAGAATACAAACTGATATCCTGACTGCATTTTTCGGACAAGTTATGGACTTAACAGCTGCTAAAAATGCTACAGATTCACTGATGAACTCTTTCTTCAAAGAGCTCTTCAGCTGAAGAGTTGCAACTATCATTAAAATCTTTCATCTCTTTTGCAATTAAAATCCTTTTATTCCATATAATTAAATCATTGTCTATGATAATTACACTTTGTTTGTAAATACGTACTTTAATGAACTTTTGGATACACAACACAGTCACACTTATGGCCCTTTGCGAACCCCTAATTTTTTGTGTGCTAAAATAAATACAAAAGTTCTTTTAATGCGTGTAGCATTGCTGACAAATAAAAAATGTAAACAGGTCTGAAAATTATCAAAAGAAATAGTTAATATAACTGATCACTTTGCTCATCAACAAATCACATGGAATAGGAATTGAGAGGGGAGAAAAAGACATAGAGCTGTCTTCCAAAAAATTTCTAATGCATTCATGTAAAATTTAGATTTAACAAAATTAGTTTCAAGAATTCTAATTAGTTTTCATGTGCCCAAACTAACTGATGTATCTGTATTATTTCACATTTTAAATCACATCCAATTATGTTATCCTTAAATTTTATAACATTTATAATTTCTTTCTTTTATTTGTTCGTTTATGTAAATCTATTTCATTTAGGAACTATGACAGGATAATGTGCGAATAAGTTTTCGATATCCCGTGAAATTATATAATTAGAAAGAAGCAGAAATACTGTATTCTATATATATGATAATTTGACTTAATTGTTATCAAGCCAGCTCTGATATTTATCTGCCTCATTGTCTTTATTGAACATTTATGTATAAAAATTTTATTTGACCTTAATATAGTTAATCAATAATTTCAGATTAAATATTATCTTTTACATAAATACAAATAAGGCCAAATATTCAATTATTTTAGTACTATACAGTTGATGTTTCATTATAGTTAACTATCACATACTATCGTTAGTTTATTGCTTAAAAAAGCTCGCTGTTGGTTAAAATGTTTTTGAATTATACTCTATAAATTTACTTGAACACAAGAGTTTTAGTTAAAGTAATTTTATAAAAATGTGTTTTATGTAAGAAAATATTTTAAAAGTTTGAGAGTAATTTAACATTTACAGCAAACATTCAACAACATGAACTAAATCATAGTATGAAAAATAAACAAATAGTTGCAACATTAAAACATGCCATTTAACAATTAGATTCAAAATACAAATACTCCAAAAAAATGTATTCTTTCTGTACTGAATCTAACCTATATATTTCTTCAACTCTGGTAGAATGCAGTAGTTTATACTTAAAAGTTTCAATAGACTTGTGATAAAAATGATAGAGCCACTTTCAAAGAATACTTGATCATGAAACAAAAATACTGTGATTGTTTAAATTTTGTTTTGTGCTAACCTGTATGCCCAATACGATTTGTGCCATTCAAGATTGAAATGTTTTTATGGAGTTGAATAAGTTTCATATTTTTTCAAATGATTCATCAGCAAACAAATAGCTCAAGTCTTACAGAAATGGAGGTGGTGGAATTTCTTACACGTAAACATCTTAGAGGGATTGCATACTGTGCAGGACACTAGTGCCACCTAGTGGTCTTCAGATTTCTAAATTTATATTATTTCTTTTGAGTTGTTTTTTTATCCTTGAATTTCAACTATAATCATATGAACATTTGATAGCTGAAAATTGTTATCAAGCTCAATTATTCATATATTTATATTTAACGGATGGAGATAAACACTCAGTGGTATATATAATCGAGCATTGACGAATAGCCATTTAAGTTGCATGGTTCTGAACAAGTCTGTTTTTAAACAATGTGTTCCCATGATTTCCATCTTTAGTGCAGATTTTGACTCCCAAGTTTATCATTTGGTGCCAGAAGTGATTTTAGTGGTTACAAATTGGGAGGTCAAATCATCATCATACATGATTTTATATCTGTCGAATCTTTCGCCTGCTGTATTATTAGATGGGTCTGACCAAGGACATCTGCCTTCTGATAGGAGCTGCACTATATATATATATACATCTAATGCTATCACTATGACCCATCTGAATAGATATTTATCTCAATCATAAAAACACTTTATTTTTGTTTTAAACGTGAACGAAATCAGAAAACGGATTATTTGGGTCATTATTTGCATTAATTTTTGTATCGATTATCATCTCAGTTTGGTATGACGTATCGATGGGGAGAATCCCTACTTTGGTGTCAAATTGGTTCCTGTATCTACCTTTCTTAAATCTACACTGTAATGTCTGTTCACTGTGTTATTCATTCATTGTTTAGACTTGTTTACTGTGAAACACATGAAGACTTGCATAACCATTTCTGTTTCATGGTTTGGGTTTCACACATTTGTTATTTATTGTTGGTCTCTAGTTGGATAATAGGGACCATGTAAACAACTGTTTCAGCTTATGCAGGGTTCCCACTTTCCAAGCGAAAGAAAAAGTAAGGCCCTTTTTCAAATTTCATTTTTTATGGCTACATGGGAACATTGATCCCAATAGATCAGTGTTTCTAGACTACCAAGCCATACCCCCTTACTGAGTTCTGGCATCAATTATAACTGGTGTGAGAAATTTTCTTAGGATGTGCCATTTTTTTCCAAAGCATTGTTTTGAATCCATATTTTAAAGAGGAGGTGTTCTGATAATAATATTCGTGAGTGTCTCAAAAAGCTCAGACCTAGAACATCTGTGAAGCAAATGTCTGACCTACCAAAGTAGTATAAAGAAAATGTTTCCACTTCAAAATGAACATCAAATCATTAGTTGCATCTGTTTAAATCTTGTCAAAATGTTGGCCTGAGAAAACTCAAACAATTCATTTTTCATTGTCCAGTGATTAATAATTAAATATAATTTTATATTTTTTAATGCACACTCACCGTATACATAAGACAATTAATACTCTTTGTGATTGTGAAATAAATAATACTTCCATTAGTTTAAGATATGGACTCAAAAGAATTTTGGAAATTTATTTACTGTAAATATATGTAGCATCTTAAGAAAACATAACTTACCTGGTTGCAGTACTAAGGTTAAGAACCACTGCAATCGATTAACCTCTAAAGAAACTTTCTTGAGTGCTAGGAGTCTCTTTGAAACTTGAAAAGAATTTTGGAAATTTATTTACGATAAATATATAGTGTCTTTGGAGGAAGGAATTTAACTGTTCACAGTCATGCTAAGGTTAAGAACCACTGCAATCGATTAACCTCTAAACTATCTTCATTCCTAGGATAATTTATACTCTTTGTGATTGTGCCATAATTAATACTAATGTACGTTAGTTTAATGTATGTACTCAAAAGAATTTTGGAAATTTATTTACAATAAATATGTAGTGTCTTTGGAGGAAAGAATTGAACTGATGGCAGTCATGCTAAGATTAAGAACCACTGCAATCGATTAACCTCTAAGAAAATATTCTTGAGCACTAGGAGTCTTCTTAAAGATTCTTCTTGAGTTTGATGATCTTTGTTCTTAATGCAAGTGAAACAAAATATGCATCTTATGTTCTTGTGGTAACTAAGGCCTAAAGAATTGTAACTAAGGCTTTTAAGAGCCTTTGAAAACTGAAATGAAAGATCTGACCTCTGTGGGAACCCTGTCATACTTAATGCATCATCTTACATACTCAGCTGTTAGGACATAACTGATGTGTTAGTAATATATACTGTACCATTTCCCTATATCTATTGTTCTGCACAAATAACCGTGTGCCATTCTGCACTGCATCTGTGACCAAATGCCAATTTCATTTTTTGTAAGAGTTATACATACAAAGCATCTTGTTGTTTAATGTATCATTTGTTGACGGAATTTGTGGACATGTATTACTTCGTTTTTCGGTATCGGTTGAACTCGTCTCTCGAGACGGAGAATCAATGTTAAATATATATAGGTTTAAAGTAACCGACTCTATTTGGTGTCGTAGAGTTTGCTACATTTTATTGTTGATGATAATGATGATTTTATCGTAGTGTTAACTATACATATGTATGAATGTATATTAAATTTGATAGAGGTTTATGTACCTTGTTTGTAATTCTGTTGTATTGTGTGATCAGTATCTTGGCTTTTACTGTGATTGCAACAAATGTTGGTAACTGCTTCGCAAAGTTCAAAAAGAGAGAACTCTACTGTCTCTGTTCTCGATGGAGAGCTGATATTTGTAATAATGTAGTTCATTGTCCTCTGGATACTCTTTTTTGTTTTTTTCTACTATCCGAGCTTATTGCAGTATTGGTCGCTCCTTTGATTTGGACTGGTTTTGGTTGATGTATGTGGTAAACTTTTGTGAACTGTATTGCAAATTTACTCATTTGTGTGATGAATCGATTTTTTGATTACTTGTGGAAAGCAAATGCATGCCTGTTTAGTTTTAAAGTACTTTACTTTGGATTTAATTATAAATTTTTGAAAAAACCTAGTTTTGCAATTCAAGCTACATTGAATCTTCCACTTTGAATACACATTATGTACTAACCGAAAACGGATATTTTTTTTTTAGAAATTGCTTTTAGATTACTTGGTAGTTAACCAAGTTTACTCTGTGCAATGAAAGCTATTCGTATTAAAATGAAATTTAAGTAAAAAACGCAAATTATCTTCCTTTATGCATTAAACAAGAATCAAACTGTCAGTTTTTTAGTTTTAGTTTTTTTTAAATAAATATAATGTAATTTAAAATGAAAAGGGAAAAATAACCATCAGTTCATACTTATCAGTTTTAACTACATTTTGAACCTAATGTGACTTTAAGCTTTTAAAATAAGTTTTGTAAACATAATTTAGAAATGCTGTTTCGAAATTTTTATTTTCCAAAGCGTTGTTTTTCTTGTTGTTGTAAAAGAATGCAATGTGAGCCTAAATTCTATTCTGTTATCAGACAGGATATAAATGGAGCATCGTTGATGTTAATGCTTCTCAATTTCGTGCAATAACACACAGAAACCGATTAATGACGTTCAACTCTGTGTTGCCCTTTGCATAACATACTTATAGCCAGTATAATTTGCAGACTTTGTAAGCAAAACAAACTGTGGTATGTATAGATATATCCATAGTTCCTGCTCTTTGACTGTTTCTGAAAACTTCTATATTGTACAGGAATATCAAGTATCTAGATTTTTGATGCTGAAATTTCTTACATTCCAGTCATTGCATTTAAAAGCTTGTAAAGTAATAATGGTTGAAAAAGTGTTGTCTATAGTATTGTGAAGTGTCTACTAATACTCCAGCAAAACTTTCTTAATGTTGACTTTGGCACCTTTGCGATTGATGTACTTCTTTTTTAAATTGCCTGGATTATAATTTTATTTATTTACGTTTGTCACATTTTCTACGCAGAGAGCTAGAGATTTTATTTATAATCATTTCAGTATCTTAATCAGTTGACGTTTGTGGAATATTTAATTTCTAAATGAAATATAATTATTCAACTTGGGAGTATATCCCCTCCAATATTAAACAATGCAGGAAAATTGAATCATAACTTCAGTTGCAGTTAATAACTGATTCTAAACATGTGTTTTACTACAACCACTTTGAAAATAAATTGAAAGCACTCAAAAGTTGTTACTCCTATTTGTCTAGCAAATCGCATTTTTACTGTTTCACAAAATATCACATTTTTTGCTTGAACGTCCATGTGACTTTAAATGAGTTTCCATTTATACTTGTTAAATTGTTTAAAAAATGTTATACAAAATTATATATACTTGAAGCCAAATTGACTACACAGAATGCCCTACAGATAAGAAAAAAGTCTCATGAGCATAAATTGGCTCATCCATTACATGTAAGAGCACAGCGAAAGGGAAAGTTTCGTTATCAGGGTTGTCATATTTGGCGTAAGATGCCGATAGTTTTTGTGCTTGTGAAGACCTACCTCTAGCTCGCATATAATCGCTAAAGGCGCATTCTCAAGAATCAAGTTTAATTGACCGATTATAGTTGATCGATAAAAGTTGAATATAACTTGGAATCAGTTTTTGTTCACACATTTCAATAGAAACTGATCAACAGTTTAACAAGCGAAAATATAAAAGTTACAATTGAAATATTATTTGGAAAATCTCATTTAAGGTATCGAACTGGTATAAAATTTTCAGCAGATTTCAAATCCGTTGAAATTTTTACTCTATCTTTAACGATCGCGAAGATGCAAACTTGGCCTAGAGAATAAAAAAAGCATTTTTGTTTTGTTTCTCGGGTAAATTAAACCACGACAGATCGTTTGCGTGGAAATAACTCGAAAGCAGAAGGCGGATGACTCATCATTTGAACGATAAAGTTTGAATGAGTCAAACTTTTCTTGATCCACTAAAAAGTTGATCAACTCTATTGAAACTAGAGTGCCTATATAATAAAAGAGTGGCGACATACGGGAAACACTTTCTGATTGGCTTAGAGACCTTTTCTACCGCCCGAGGCGGTCTTTTCCTAGCTCCCGTAGACTTAACATGGGAACTTTTTGTGTGTTCGAGAAAAACGTGTGTATATTAAATTAAAAAGAAAATATAGCCTATTCATGTTCCATTTCGTGTTCTAGAATGTTTATTTATTTTATTTTAGTGTTTTGTCAGTATAAATTTGAAGACTTTTTAAGTAAATAGTTTTTTTTTAACAACATGGTGTTTCCCGCTATCTAAGTTAGCGCGTTGTGCAATCCCATCTCACCAATTACGCATGTAATTGAGCGTTTATATGATTCAACTGTACCGAATGTATCCATATTATAACAATCATATGCTTTTTGTTCTCCCTGAAATTATATATTAATTCGCCCAGCAATCTTTGAGACGATCCTGGTAGAAAAAATGGCTGCCGCGCATGCGCATTGGGCCAAATTTGGTCCCTTGTCGCCATTCTTATTATATAGGCACTCCAATTGAAACAAAGGTTCTCACAGTAGTTTTCATTCGACTTTTGTTGATCAACTATAATCAGTCGATTAAATTTGATTCGTGAGAACGCGCCTTAACGAGCACGAGCGATCTGCCGCTCTGGTCTACCAGTTCTGAATGAGCGGCACACTAAACTATTCATCCAAAGGAAGCAAAAGGAGACATATAAGATTATCGGGAAAAGCGTGGTCCTTTGTAACAGTTTTGTCTTTCAGTTTCTCATTTAGCGTTATAAAATTGCGTACGAGCTCCTTCTAGGCCATCATCGCCAATTTTATCGGACCTGTTGGGTCTACCTACCCATTCATTGCATTTTACCTTCCTCCATTCAGGATATTTACCTTATCTATAATGGATCATAATTTTAATTGAATTTCATATAGTTTTATCATCCAAGATGGGGACACCCTTTCTTAGTTATTATTTTTCTTGTAATAAAAATTTACCTTCATAGTCAACTTTGTATTACTCATTTGGTTTTATTAATTCGATTCTCTTTTAATGTTGGTCTGGTTATTATTTTGATATCTTTTGAATCTATTTTCTAAATTTTATTGTCTAGCGATAGGCGCAGCTTGTCCATTTCTGTGGACCTTGCGTTATTAAACCTAACAAACAAACCAATCTCTTCTAAAGATGTTCTGCGGTCATTTTAGGTGACTTATTTAATTTTAAAATAAGTATTACTTAGTTTCAAAATACGTGCACATTTAATTCAATATTCATTCATTCTAAAATAAACTTGCAGCGTTTTCGTGGCAAAAGGATTCATTTTATGCTGTACACATGTAGGATCAAATCAGGTTGACTTGATGTTGTCATTGCCTCAGAACCAAGCAGATTCTTCTTTAATACACCTTTTCCGAGAATCGCTTTATTACATTATTTTTTCCCTTTTTATAATTTTTGGTCTCAAATAGTTAAAAATGGAATAAATTCTATTTGAAAGAACACTATTTTGTCTGATGGAGGAACATCCATCATAAACTTATTTTAAACAACAGTTAATGAAGCTACATCAAAGATACCACCATAATTTGTTAGCAATAAAAGTTAAGTTCTATGTATGGGGTGCATAATATGTCAAAAAAAAATTCTTCTGAAAATTAACTTCTGAGAGTTTTAATGCTTGAACATTTTCCCAGTAAATTTGCTGACTATTGACTATTCTCGTTTTGATCTCGTCTGGAAAGTAATAATTATGACCTTAATTAAATTAAAAATCCTCAAAGTCAACATTCAAGAAGTTTTGTAATTTGTTAGTCATAAACAGACTAAAATTTGTCTACTCTGAAAACTGATTTTTTACCCCTTTAAAATTAGTTCATTGTCATTCCCTCCTGTGATCATGCGTCCAATTATTCATAATTATTGCAGTGTTTCTCAATCTTATCCAGTTCACAAAACGCTAAAGAAGCAATTGTACGAGTAGACTTTTGATGGGGGTACCTGGGCCAAAGGCCCTCCATCTCCAGTGAAGGGAACTGAATGGAATTGGGCTTGCAGAACCTTTAATAGTCGAGGGTGAATTGGTTGTCAAGAACTATTATAGGGAGCATAGGTTATGACCAGCTTGCATCGTCATTGGTTGGATGGTAGGATCCTTAAATTAGCAATAGAGCATTACAGGAAATTACTGCTTTCTGGTACAGACTAGTTCGGACATGTTTTCCCAACGATGTTACTCAATGATCAATAGGATTTAGCCGCTTGGCGAATACAGGCGGGTTTTCTAAGTGTTCGTTTACCAACTATGGAAGACGATGAAATTATCAGAGCCATTTTTTTCTTCCTATCAAAAGAAGGGGTTAAGAGGGAGTTATAGAATAGGGTGACCATTTGTTTCCAGAGTTAAAAAACTACGTGGTGTGCGATTTTGGGACTTAAATAATATTTAAAAATTTTTGAACCAGTGAATAAAAGAAACTCCTAAAAAATGTTGTTAAAAAAGCTTGGACAAAAAATGCATGCAGTCAAATGGAATTATATTGGAATATTACACTGTATATAGACAAAAATTACTAAAATAAAAAAATTATAACACTTCCAGAACTTTGGAAACATCTTTTGGAATATATGTCCTAACACCTCAGATTTCTGTACTCGAAAATTCTTACTTTTATGTCCATTTCTTTCATTAACAGTGCGGTGTAATGGCTGCTTGTACTATTTTGGGGCACGATTTTATGACAGTAAATATTACCAAGGTTTTCATTTATGAATTCCTCTTGCAATTTTAAGCTTACTTTTTCCAGCACCTGTTCCCACTTCCTTTGAGTTCATTCTTGATAGCCTTCAAATGAAGTTTATTTTGTTTCAATGCTTTAGGGCAGACATTGGAAAGATAAAATCAATGGGGCATGTTAACCGTACACCAGTCCATCCTGTAATGAATGAAAGGGGTCCATGTAAACCCGTATATCTGAGTTAAGTGTAGTTTAAACATAAATCCGTAATTCGTGGCTCAGTGGATATGAACACCGCGCTAGCAACCTTCGAGTTGTAAGCGGAGCAGGTTCGATTCCTGTCAGGTACATTCCTCCCTGGGTTTATTTCTCTCTTATGTGTCAGTAAAACTTTCAGTGTATGTGTGTCTATTATTTAATGTCTTGTGCCTGGCACAGAATGGCCAAATTTTGCCCTTGCGCCATAAAACCCCACAACCAACCACGTATGAGATGTGACTTTCCATTGTCACGAACTTGTTTTTCGCCGCAAGAAACTAATCAGGGATTTCAGACGACCTGTCATTTCTGCCCAATGACAACTTGAGCGACCTTCGTGCACCAGTTGGCCAGAGCATGTTAGATTCTGCGTTATCCTGAGGCACTATGGGAGGTGCTGCCACGCATTTATTTTGTTCATAAGGAATAGATTTATGACGTTTGGAAGTAATTTTGCTTATATTACATACGCACCCACCGTGAACTGTGGGTCTTTCCTGGTGGACTTCGTGGAAGCTGGCCCGCCTTTACCTGTCGTCCTGCAAAAAAACCAGGAAACTTCAAGCTGCCAACACGTCAGACACTCCATCATTTCAACTTCTGATCATTTCTTACTAAAATTAGGGAATGGTGGTTGTCATTCGCAGTTTGTATCTTTGGAAATCTTTCCCATGCCTGCTTGGTCCGGTTCCTCCTCTGGTGTATCTCTTCTATATCAGTTAAACTTTCGTTGTGTTTTGTCATTGTCTTGTGACAATGTTGTGTCATTGTGTGTGTGACATTGTCTGGCGCAGCATGGCCACATATAGCCCTTGCGTAACCGCTTCCCGTGGCTGCATTTGATGCTAGCATCCAGTCGGGAAGATATGCGTAGGGGGTCCTTGCGCATGGGCTTTCATTCTCGTCTTTGCTTCATCTTCATAATTGCCAAGATTAAGGGCAATTGCGCCTTTTGGGCTCCGTGTAAAGTTGGGGTTAATGATTTCTATTATATTGGTCTGCGGGAAAGAAACAACATTGAATGGAGTAACTTGTCGAAAGCCAAGAACGATACTTCCCCCCCTTGATCTAACCTCGGCATCATATAGGGCTGCCATAGGCAAAAAAAAAGCGTCTTTTTGCTACTTTTATCGATTTTGTCGACTAGGGAAATTTTAAGCAAAATCGGTCTCGGATCCTATTTTCACAATTTTGGCTACTTTTTAAAAAATTTAGCGATTTAAAAAAAAAAAAATTAAAAGGTCAAAGAAAATTTTTTTTTCTTAATCTAATCGCGAACGGAAAAATAGTTTTTCTTTTCTGAAAATTTTCTAAAGCATTTCAATTTTAAAGTTGTGTTGCCAAGCCGTGACGACCACGAAAAAAAATATCGTAATCTGATTGCTAGAGTGTCTCGAAAATCTTAAGAAAATATGTAATTCTAAAATTTATATTTCTTGGCAAAATCTTCAACGTCTGTTTCATGGTTAATGAGCACGTTTTGTGACCGATTCATTTTACATCTGATCAAGTAATAGTGTTCAAGAGGAGACTCTGCTACTTTTTTAAAATGTATGGTACTAATTACAAGTTTTACAAACGCTTTGTCTGTGGTAGCCTTGCAATGTTACCGACCCGGGAGCAGAAAGTGCTTAAAACTGCGACGTACGTCGCAGAAGAAACTTAACCTTTGCTTAACAATTTTTCCTTAGTTTTATCAAAATTTTGGCCAGTGTTTTTTCATTCGTAAGCTACGATGTTCTGCAGTGCAAAGCGCGTTAATTGCCACACCTTTGTTTCTTTTCTAGCTACGGAACAACCTTCTTACACCGCCCAAAATAACACAAACACTTTTTAAGTAACACATTTTCTATATCAATGACAAAATATTTAACTTCAAAAGTTATCGACCAGAATTGCAAATTCTGAAAATATGCCTTGGTTTTAAATAAAGTAAGTTAACTAATTCACAAACTTGCGCACCTTAAGTCAGGGGGCTTACGACCTTTAAACCACTCTTGATGGAGTAGGAATAAGGTCAGTTTCGAAGCTATGTAATTTTTTAAGTATTGCATAAAATGGAATACTTTTTTTTCCATTATTGTCCTGCATTTTTAAGGTATAAAATACACTGTACAAACATGATTTAAATATTAGCAGGAGTTTTTGTGTCGGGCTAGTTAAGGTATAACTTCATTGTGAGTAAAGATTTGAGGAACAGTGCTGCGCGCAAGATTGCATATAAACAAATAGATGTAGACAAATAAATTTTAGTGTATGTTATTCTATATATATAACAGATTAAAATAAAAGCAAAAAATAAAAAAATAATAAAAATTAATATTTTTTATCAATTATGTTTCATGGAAGCAGTAAATATTCTGATACGTCAACAACAATGCCTTCCCCAAAATTCCAAAATAATAATTTTTTTTTCAATATTGTGGTTTTAAAACAAGCATGTAAGTTTAACGAATATGTATACCAATTTTTGAACAAGTTGCTCAAATAGTACTTCAGATATCATGCGCTCAATCTGAGATTTTTCTAAAAAAACAAAGCTGAGAAAAACCGCCGTAAAGATAAAATTTTGGTTACAAAAGCCCATGTTTTGCTCAGTGTACCTTTCGATTTTCTTCCATATCTCTGGTATTTATTTGAATTTTGTCATGCGATTGGTGTCAAAATGATCAGAAATGTATGTACTTTAATATATATATATTTTTGAAAAATCGAATTTTTGGGAGGTTTAAAGGTCGTAAGCCCCCTTAAGTCATCCGAAGAAACCACTTTGAGAAACACTGAAATCCTGCATTATTTTCAAAGGTTTGAATTTCTTTCGATGAAAGAGTTACCTACAAATTTTGGTCTGTTTCTGCGACTAATGGAAATTATACATTGTGATTCGTGGTTGATTTCTGAGCGTATTACAGTTCTAAGTATTATTTTAAATACCAGCAGAAATGTTTTAGTTTTTCTTTCCGCACTGTCTTATGTATATCTCACCAGTACATGTCATTTGCTCAGCTATAACTAAAAATGTGAGGAAAAAATATTTTATAAACTTTCTGTTTTTATTTTTGTCTTAAAGTTCAAAAAGATAAAACTGTTTGAGTCTTGCCAGTTTTAATTTGGCATTGGATTCTTTTTTTTTGTCTGTATAAAGATTTTCCAAACTACACACATAGGACAGTAATGAGTATATTTTAGTGCTTGGTTTAACATTGGTTGCTATTGTAAATACATGAATAAATATGAGTTGATCATTAAAAGTTGGCTGTTTCTGTGTTTTTATGCTTAAATTATGAATAGCAGACTTTATACACTCACTGCCAAAAATTAAGCACGAAAGGCACAGCTTTGATTGACACAAAATGCGGCAGGAAAGTAAAAATAGGTTTATGCATGAAACAAAACAAAGAATTAAATGCAAATGAGGAAAACAATATTGATTTTTCATAAATTATAAGGTGAAGTCATATTGTAGTCATTAACAAAATGATGTTTAAATCCAAAACAAATAAACAAAACCGACCTAAATAGGGTATGTGACCACCCCTCATCACATACAAAGTTTACAGCGTGTGACCATGCTTTCCATGAGGTGATCAACCACCCCAGAATCAAGTAATAGCCTTTCCTCTTGTAGAACAGTTTGCAACTCTGTGAGAATAGCTGGGGGAAACGTGCAGACAGCACGGCCGAGAGTATGTTCCTTTCAAACCTTTAGAAACTCGATTTT
The DNA here is from genome assembly GCA_947359465.1 of Metellina segmentata. Classification (NCBI taxonomy): domain Eukaryota; kingdom Metazoa; phylum Arthropoda; class Arachnida; order Araneae; family Tetragnathidae; genus Metellina; species Metellina segmentata. Next base: position 29,713,374 of record OX375876.1, on the reverse strand, counting down.
CCAATTTTGATCTATTTAAATAGTTTAAAATGTTTCGATTCTGGTAAAAAAAAACCGCATGAAAAAATTCGCATTCGTTCGTTCATAGTAAGGATTTTTCGAAAACACCTATTCTTATTTTCAGCTGTTCATTTGCCATGCTAAAAATACCTCTATTTCAACTTAAATTGGATTTATCTCCGAATGGTAATTTTTAAGCTTGCTTGCACTATAACTGCAACTAATGAACGTAGACCTTTCAAATTTTGAATGAAAGTAGATTAACAAAAGGGCTTCAAATTAATACCAAACTTTTACTCGAAAGCTAAAAATACATTCTTTAACAAAAAAATCGAGGCACCAAGAAGGAATCATCCGATAGCTTTGAAATTTCGTATGCAAAAATGTTTTGACCAAATATGCAAATGATTAAAATTTGGTGTCCAATGAATGAATAGTGCGATCTCCAGCGCATCGGAACTGCGCATCCAGCAGATGTATATAAGGAGTTGTTCTTGAACAGTTGTTAAAAATTTCTGCTGCATTGCGATTTAGGATACCTTTTAACGACTGACAAAATGCCTCGCTGCAGGATTCGAGCTCATTACGAGCAACTTTCAGAGTTTGAAAGAGGCCGTATCATTGGATTGAAAGAGGTAGGTTGGGCAAATCGGAGAATCGCTCGTCATGTGAGTCGAAGCGATGCGGCGATTAGAAGATGCTGGCAAGAGTGGGTGGACAGTGGCAGATTTCAGCATCATGATGGTAGCGGTCGACGTATAGCCACAACAGATCGCGAGGACAGAGTGATTGTCAGATCAGCTGTCACAGAGCCTGATTCATCGCTATCAACCATCAGTCGTGCGACCCACACACGAGTGTCCATCATGACCATTCACAGACTGCTGAGAGAGCGAAATCTACGCTCGTACCGACCGTTACGCCACCTGCCACTCACGCCTGCACACTGTCGAGCCAGATTACAGTGGTGCTTGGCTCGATCAGGCTGGAATGATGTTGACTGAGGACGTATAGTCTTTAGCGACGAATCCCGCTTCCAACTGTGTCCTAACGATTATCGAAGACGGGTCTGGAGACGCCCAGGGCAGCGTGCCGATTCTGCTTTCACTATTGCACGCCACACGGGCCCTCAACAAGGAGTTATGGTCTGGGGTGCCATTTTCCTTGATAACCGGACCCCTTTAATCGTCATTAGAGGTACACTTACTGCACAGCGGTACGTTGACGACATTCTGAGACCTGTTTTGCTACCGTTCCTTTCGCAGTACCCTGTGCTTATTTTTCAGCAAGACAATTCCAGACCACATACGGCCCGTATTGCTATGAACTGTCTTCAGGCTTGTCAAACACTTCCTTGGCCAACCAGATCACCAGATCTCTCTCGCATCGAGCATGTCTGGATTATGATGGGAAGGCGACTGCATCCGGTAGGGAATGTTGATGACGTAGTCCGACAATTGGAGCAAATTTGGCAAGAAATACCTCAGGAGACCATCCAGGAGCTTTATCGGTCTATGCCATGCCGTGTGGCAGCTTGCATCCAGGCTAGAGGCGGGTCAACACCTTATTGAGCTCGTTACTGTAACTCTGAAATAAATCATTCAATTGTTCTGAAATTTTAATAATTTTCCATTCTGTACATAATTTTCCTATCCACCAATATTTGTCTCCATCGGACAACTCCTTCTTGGTGCGTTGATTTTTTTGTTATTGAGTGTATATTAAAAATATTTGGCATAGTATGAGCGAAAATTTTTTAAAAATTAATGAAGTGAAATATTAATTGATTGTTATATTTATATGTTACTTAACTACAATTTTTTGGTTCTAATTTAAACTAAAAGCATTGTGTTACTCATATGAGCCATTAGTTTTATAGAAAATACACACAGGATGACTCTGAATGTTGTGCACAAGTTATTCTTGTAAAAAAAAGTATGTTCAAAAATAACCTTATGTAAAGTCTAGTAAAACATTATTTAATTTTCGAAAATCAAACAAACTTTCTGTATTGTTTAGTATAAAGTATAAAACCCTGCAAAAATTTCATTTTGATACACATAATAGTTTTGGTGATACAGTTTACCGAATTTCGTTTATTTTACCTTCTGATTAGTATGCTTAAAGGTACTGTGCCCCCTTTAAGGTCGGGCGAGTACGACGGCCAAACCATACCCGCAATCCCTGCACTCTTTAAGTCGTCGTCGACGATGCCAGCTCTATGGGGACGCGCATTACTATCCATTAATACAAAAGATGGACCAACTGCTGCAGCGTACAATCTCATAGTGGGTTCTAGGACTTCCTCCCGATACCGGACAGTCGTCACAGAACCCTGTCTATAGATGTGCAGGTCGCTGCGATATCCCAACGAAATCCCGACCCACACCATGATGCTTCCATCTCGGAATGCGTGATGGTCGGTGATGGAGTGGCTGAATCACTCTAATGGGATATAGCTCGAGCGTTGGCTGGTGATGGTCATGTGCTAGGAGTACTTCATCCGTTGACAGGAATTGCAGCTGGAAGTGCTCGGAGTACTGCGTCCATTGACTGGAATTGCAGCTGGCAGCGCCCAGGTGTCGGGCCGTGGGATCCTTTCCTAGCAGGAGTCCAGTAGGTGTTGGCGTTGGCACTCGGTCGCCAAGACCTTCGTGGTCTGTTGACCGGCATCGCTGAAAAGCGCTGGGTGTGTGGTGAATAGTCGGCGAATTTTTATCGAAGGTACCTTGGCCGTCGCCAAATGCGGGCTGCTGGTGGAGCGCTTGGGATCACAGTATCGGACGACCAGTTATCGGTTCGGGACAGAATGTCGGCAGTAGTGCTCTCGTGTAATTATCAGGTTGAGGCAGAGCTACATGTCACTCCGGTCAAGTAACGGCAGGAACTTCCCTGTGGTCCCACTTGGTAACTAGAGGTGTTGCTGAGCCTAGAAATTCAGCGGCTTCCCTAGGCCAATACCTGCTCGCTTACAATTTTCCAAGGCTATCTGGTAGAAGGCAGTGTCTGCAATGCGTCAGAGGATGGTAGCTTGCTACAGCTCACGTTACCGGATTGTAGATTGCTGGACAAACTGCTGTACTGCTGGGCTACTGAGGAGGGGGCGCCTTCCTAGTAGATGCCTCCGGGAGGCATCTCGAGCTTCCATCGGTAGTACGTTCTCCCCACTCGGTGATGAAAACAAAACACAGCTTGACTCATGATCCGGGGTGCATACTCGGAAACCCTCACGCTTTCAGCACCTCTTGGCGAGTTGGCGATAGATGCCTGTATCGCCAACTACGATAATCCTAATGTTAAAACTTAGAGGAATTGCCGCTAGAAGGCGTATTAGTTCTGTCGGCGGTTTGAAAAATCGCGCGCTGTTCTGATGTTGAATGCATTCTGTTTTGTTTATGCTTATGAGAATGTGTGAGGAGCTCATGTTTTTCAACGGTCTTTGTATTGAAAGCGGAATAATTTGATTAGGAAAAGTTAATTTGTCTTTAGGCGTATTCTTTTGAAAGATTGTATTTACTTTTCAGTTATACATCCAATCTCCTTCAATTTTCAAATGTGTTTATTTGATGCTTTAGAGATGCAAGAAAAATTTGTTTCAGCTTTGATTTTGAATTGTTTTATGCTATTGCGTTTAATTATATTTGTGAAGTGTAATTTTAGTAGAGGCAGTGAGATTGTTCTTTCTGCGATCAGTAGTTTTAATTTTTGATTTATAGTTAGATGTAATCTAGTTTTTGAGATTACATTATATGAAAGTCCACAAATTGAATACATGTGATTCTATCAAAACGGACCATTTCTTTCGATTTTTAGATTGTTACAGGGAATGCAAATTTAAAATTAAGTGATTATTTTTAAAAATCAGTGATTTAAATAAGAAATTTGATTTCATTTCCTTTCTGTTTTATGTGTAATAATATTGAAAATGAAATAACTATGAAGAAGAGACATGCTATTTTATTGAAGTTAGTTGAATATTAAATCAGCCTTCCTTTGAAGCACTACATAACCTTTTTTGATAGGGATCATAATTACAAGACAACTCTTTCCCTTTTGGGCCATTGAACATATGTCACTCACAAGCCTGTTCATCAGCATAGGTTTTGTTTAAAACATTCCTTGTGACTATAAATCCAATGGGCAATTTTGAATTATTCTTCTTCATATGATGGGTGAAGATTCACTTAATATATTTACTCAAGCATTATACCTAAAAAAGTTCCAGGGCCAGTGCGACCCCATTAATTCAAATTAGAAACACATGCTTTTTCCTAATCTCTGCAGCTATTTTTTTATGTGCTTTCATTTGCAAAATCTTATATTAAGTATTATTTTTTGACCCCTCATATGCCTGTACCAAAACTTTAACATTATTAATTTTATATAACTTCCATACACCGAACACTGATGTGCTAAAAGTCATGGGATAGCAGTATGCAAATTTACTAGTGCTCACATTGCATTAAAAGAGTCAGATAGTTATCAGTGCTCTCTGTTAAACTCTTGAATGTCGACCTGCCAAGAATTAACCGAGTTTGAACGTGGAAGGATAGTTAAAGCTAAACGCATAAGCTTAACATTTTGGACATAGTTGAGACCTTGCTCCACATTGTCAAGGGTGTATCGAGAGTACCTCATAGAAGGCATTACCCATCACAAGTGCATTTGTGCTAACAGACTTAAGTTCTCATATAGGTATGTTGAAATAAACAATGTAATATGTCGATTTGGTTTTCCAAAACCTCTGTTGAACAAAATTTGGGTAGTACTAATGATTTTGTGCTATTCTATTGATACACAAGCGGAAAGGGGAGGTGAGGTGTAGAGGGAATAGTATCATTACTGAGTACAAGGAGTGGGAAAGCAACTTGCTGGTGGTTCAGTGGGTTTCTCATTGTTAATAGCTTGCAAGCTGTAGATGACATAGGTTCAATTCATGTGACTACCCTGAGCGTATTTATTTTTTTGCGTCAAACATTTCCTGTTTGTATACGCACACCTAATTCTGTTTTTGCACAAACTTTTTTTTTACTCAGATTCAAAATAAATATTTCATTCTCTATTTACTCCAGTCAGTTTGAATTTATTTGCCCAAATTTTACGAAATTTTTTTTTCTTCTATTTGTGGCATAGTAGTATCATCTGTTAAACTACATGGGTATTCGTAGCAATTACTGGGGGTTAGCAAGCAGTGGTCACACCTGACCCCATAAAAAGAACTATCACGGGCAATGCAGTGGTTAGTCAGTTATATTGCACCCACAAATAGATTGCATAACATGTAGTGTATGCGTTTTGGAATACATGTTTTCATTTACCAATGTATGTATCTACAATTTTCTAATTGTATTTGGTAACTAACACGACTGTATTCCCAACATCATTACAATGACACGCAACTGGAGGATTCAGTGATCTATCATTTGAAGATATTCATGAATCATTCGAGAAAGCCGTAAGCAAAGATGAATTATTAGAAGAGGTTGGCTTTGAGACTCCTAATCCCACAGAATGTAGTGATAATGAACAATAGGATCTTGTTCTAAATGCAGGTTTAGTAAAAGAATGTCTGGAACTGACCTGAAAATTGGGTAATCATTTTGTCAAACATGACCCTAATGAAAAACGCGCTAGGAAATTTCAACGTGAACTGAAGTTCTTGGTAGCCTCTTACAGATAATTATATAATGGCCTAACCAAAACACAACAATTAATAACTGAATTTGTTCGTAAAACTGTTGAAACATTCGCACAAGATGATACTCATGCTCGTCCAAACAGAATTAGGTGTACATTAGTGTTGACTCGAAAAGGTGAGTTTGTGATCTCATTTGTATTGTACTGATGTGCACACTTTATATTTTCAGGTTCCTCATCCTTCAGATTTTTAACTATCCCTTACTTGTATTTATGTTTTTGTAATTTCTATTATCAAAATGTGTTTCTATGTGGTTTTGTTTTTATTTCTTGAAGCAGGTGTTTTTGTGATAGCAGTTATTGCCAAAATGTTAAGTAATTTTTTAAATTACCCAATTTTTTACAAAAATAAACATTTTCTCTATAAAAAAAAAGCTTCAAGATAAAAAAAAAAATTTAAGATTGGAAATACTTAAATTTGAATAATTCTACACTTAATGGTCATAAGTTAAATTTTCATGCAAAAAGTTTCTTTTTGAGTCTTGTATGGTTAATTATATTTACAGAAAATTCGGATATGCAGCGAAAACTTGAATCTCTTCAAAATTCTACTCTACGTAATATCAGTGGTTACCCCTGGTACTACCGAAACGCTAAAATTTGCGAAGATAAAACTTACTTCCGTAAACTTGCTACTAATTTTTATGCTAATCTTGAATTAATTGATAACCCTGCCATCCAGTGTATCCCAGATATGACCCTCGTCAACCCGAATATAATAAAAGACCCAGAGTCATTCTTAATCCTTAATGTTCTTACTATTTAAATCTCCTGCTTTTATTTTTTCTTTAATTTAATAATTCTTAAGCCTTCCTTGTCATCTTGCATCTTATGTACTGTTCCAATTGGACTCGTCCTTGATCTGCCCAATTTCTAAGCCACCTGTTTTCATTGGACAACCAACTGCACTCACTCTACCTTACATATTTCAGTGAACTTCAAAACCTGCTCAGTTCCCAACTACTTTCTGAGGGAGATAGAAGGCCTTCGGCCTAAGTTCTCTGGCTCACCCATTATTTCATTTTCATTTACAGAAAAATGAATTTTTGTAATGTATGACTAAATTACTTGATATTTAAAGTTTATTGTGTATTGAAATGAAAATAAAATTTTTTATGTACCATTTTTGTTTCTTTGTTTTTCTTGTAAGACATTAATTAAAAAATACCTTCTATAATGAATTGAAGTACATATATTCACTGTAACTGAAACACTTCTTTTTGTTTACCTTCATGTGTTTGTTTACAAAAATATCTTGCAATGTCAGAATCAGTCTCAATAAATCATTCTGAATACATTAAATGTTGCTTACAATTTGTACTAAAAGATTTATATTTTGTTCTGATTTTCATAATTATTCAAGATTGCCAATGTTGTCTGGTACATGCAAGTATTGTTAACCTAGTAATTTTTTTCTGGATTGAACTGTTTTGGAATGTAATTTAAATTGAACTTTAGAACTGAAATAATTATACTTATATGTGGAATATAATATGGACCAAGAGAATTGCATGCATAATAACATTTAGAGCTTCGATGAAAATCCAAATTTTTCCCATATTGTGTTTGGAGAAAGCCTACTTGTGTGTAATGTCAACGGAGGTCCCTTGTTTTTCAATAACACTATATATCATACAGTATCAATGTTTTCTTGGGAACTTTCTGTAAAAAGTCGGTCAGACTTTTTCGTATCTTGCAGAGAACAGTGTTTTGAAATTTGTTTTACACATGTTTGTTTTGAAGGCACACGATGTAACCCAAAGTAATTTTACAATTTTCTAGAAGTCTCCATCATAGAGAATTCATTTTGATTAAATATTTTGCTAAAATGTGCTGAGATTCACACTCACTAACCTAGATCAGCTTCCTAAATAAATGACAATCAAAAGCTGTAGAGCAAAATGGTCTTAAGAAATCATGTGGATGGAAGACTAAATATGCAGTGCTGGCAGTCATTTGACTGATATTAAATTCAATGAATAATGTCAATCATTGAGTGCACAATGAAATTAGAAATGTTTTATTTAAAAGTTATTCCAAAACAAAATGATGTCCTATGTAAACATCCTGCATAACAACTGAAGAAATTGTAAACCAATATTTTGGTTTGTAAATATTTTCAAGTCGTAAAATTTTCTGTAGCTATACATTCTGATTCTTGCAACTTTAGCAATATTGGCTTTAGTCCGATTTGCATTCAAAGCTTATCTAGAACCATGAGTCAGCTAAACTTGTTCAAAGTAGGCTTCTGTGAAACTTATAAAAATGTGCTCATGCTATCTCCATATATTTAACTCACTCAACATCTGTCCTGATCAGGACATGAAAATTTTAGATAAAATAATTTTTGAAAAATTAATTAAATCAGCATCATGCTAATATAACAGGTGCCGTGGTTTTAAGAGCAACCAGAGGGTTGGAAGTTCGAATCCAGCCAAAGACCGTCATGTAGAAGGGGGCTGGTGCATGTTAAATCTGTTGTGTTGCCTCGCTATATGACCATGATTCTAAATTATGTTGTCTTAATCTTTCCCTTTGGGGTTGATCCAGGATCGTCACAAATAGCCCATTGTGTTGCTCCAGTGGGGAGAGAGACGTTAAATAAAAATACCATTAGATATACATTTCATCAAAATGTTGGTTTTAGACTAATCAGTAGCATGTTATAACTCCTAAAAGGTCTTGTGAATAAATTATTGCACACTTAGTAATTAAACGAATAATATTGCTCAGATTAATATTGTAATTTTATTATAAAACAAATATTACTTTTCTTCTGTTCATAATAAGAAAAATTATATATATCTGCCTCATAGCAGTGAAAAATTATATATTTAATCATAGGTTATGTATTTTTTGGCATACGAAACTGACATCTGATGAACTAAAAAACTACAACTATAACAGGTGCCATGGTTGGAAGAGTAATGGACTAGCAACCGGAGGGTTGGGAGTTCGAATCCTGCCAAAGACCGTCGTGTAGAAAGGGGGCTGGTGCATGTTAAATATATTGTGTTCTTACATTAGCGTGGTGTGTAAGTTTGGAGTGCCAGCTTGGGTGTTGCCTCGTTATTTAAAAATGATTCAAAATTATATTGTGTCTTAATTTTTCCCTTTGGGGTTATAAAAATAACCAAGTAGCATAATTTTCATAATCGCCAAATTGAACTTACTTTTAGACCAAAGTGGGGCCAAGGGTCTGAAAAGTAGGGATGCGACATCAATGTCGATATTTTCAAAACATTAATGTATTGAAGCCGATGTAGCATCACTAGTTGCTAAACCAGTGTTATGAAATGGGGTAAAAAAGTTTAAATACACAGAATTTTAAGAACATCGATGTATTATCAACATTGATGTTTAGCTGTCGTTGTTGCATCCGAAACCGCACAGTATACATCGCGTTACTTTGCGGGCCTCTAGCAAAGACTTTCTCAAGCCAACAGCAGGGTTCCCACGGTCCTTGAATTTTGTTTTCCTAACTAGGGGCCCTTGAAAATTACGAAACTTGGTAAAAAGTCCTTGCTTTTTTTTTTGGACTAGTACATAATTGCGTTGGAATTTGTGTCCAAACTAGTTTCCTTCACGGCAGGTGCGCAATTTGAGCGTCATTCTGAAGTGTTACGTGTTTTGACACCACGTTTTATATATATGAACAACCATAATGGGTGATGTATACATGAACACACAAGGTCATACACCACGTTTCATTGACGCGTCATCCCATCGCTTTTTTGCATTCAAACATGAAAGAGTTCCTTCCTTTGAACATTTCTTAAAATTGTCTCAGGGATTGATGAAGAAATACAAAGAAAATATTAAGGTTTTTGAAGGGGGTAACTGTCAAGTCGTACGTTCAAGAATGAAAACTTAACAGTTTAGGACACTGCATTATCCGTTTTCGTAAAACGCCGAATTCGTATTGAGAAAATATAAAAGTTGCAATTGAAAAATTATTTATTTACAGAAAAGCACATTTAAGGTATTCTTGTAAAATTTTCTACAGATTTCAAATCCGTTGAAATTTTTACTATCTTTAACGATTGTGACCAGAGAACAACTTTTGACACTGCAGTCAAAACTTTGGATTTGTTTTGTTTCTCAAACAAAATAAACCACGACAGCCATCTGCTGTAGTGGCCGTGAGCAAAATGAAAACGGAGATTGTGTCGATCGAACCATGTGCAAGCTCCCATACTCTTCTTCGTGCCACCAAAGAATTTATCGTACGATATTTTACCTCACGACCGAAATTGATATGTGTGCAAATAGCCTGATAGTTAGCATTGAGACGTGAAGCCCACTTTGCAAAAAAGTTCACAGGTTCTGTGATAAAAGAAAATCCAAACTATAACCAAAATTGATGACAACCTTTCCTCTTTTCTTTGACTGTCAGTAGTTTAAAAAGGAATTAAAAAATGTTTTTTTTTTAATAAATATTTTTCACATTTTTTTAAATTGACAATTTTTGCACGTGCTTTGTTTTAGGTCGCTATAAAAAACTTTAGGTCCTTGAAAAAAATATTTTTGGTTCTGAAAAGTCCTTGAATTTTTTTTGGACAAAGGCGTGAAAACCATGAACAGTAAACGGTTCATCACACTACTACTCAAAATACCTACCAACTTACCTATGCTGTGAAGAATGGGAGGTTTGAAGAGTTAGGGTAAACGAGGCATAAGTTTGGCAGTCACAAATCTGTCCAAGGCCAGGAGGGCCTGGTGACACTGAGGGTGTTGCGAGTAAGTTTTGGTAGCCTCTTTTAGGAAAAGGAGATCACCGCTAAGGTGTTCCATGAGTTTACAGTGGAAGATGTAATGGTGAGTCGCCAATCTCTCCACACTGACACAGATCAGAAACTTGGTTTCTGAAGAAAAAAAAGTTTTTAAAAAAGTATTCCGGAAAGCAATTATGGCCTGCGAGTAGCTGGGATTTTATGGGGTGGTACACGTATTGACTAACATCTGGAGTGGGAAAAAACTTGTGCATTCTTCTACATATTGTATCTCTACTCCATCGTAGTTCCCACAACTTCATAAGGATCTTGAGAATTTTAATTGACAAGGCAATTGTGCCCACATTTCACAGACAGCGAATTTTGACAGGATCAGTCTTATCACCACCCATGTGACATATTGACTGCAGCGACAAAGTAATGTTGTTAGGTGAGACACGACTTCAGAGACAAAGCACTGTTGTCGTCACGTGAGAGGTGACTTACGACCACAGAGACATAGTACTGTTGTTATGTGAGAGGTGACTAATGACCGTTAAGGCTTAAAATGGTAATGCGTGTAAAAAAATTCTGCCTCCATAGCAGCCCAAATGCAAGTGCTATAATTATAGGATATGAGATAGAAAAAACTTTGTTTAAAGAAAGCTATTGAAAACAGTCAAAATGGAATATTTTTTCAATTTAAATTTTGTTGTTATCTTGAGCTCAAATGAGTGAAACAAATCGAGAAGTGTATTTGTTTACAAAAAATTACTTTGCTTAAATCTTAATACTTATTATTGATAACTGCTTTTACTAAGTTTATATTTACTACTAGTTGTCTCAACAAACAGTGGTGAGATTATATCAGGTAGACGATCAAACAAGAGATTTGATTCATAAGAAACTATATTATGAAAATACAAACACTGTGTAGGTTATAAGGACGAATAAGTTCCACAAAAAACAAATACATTCTCATCAATTCTTTCTATTTGACGAGTTTTAGAGTCAGTGATCATTTTATATTGTAAAAATCATAACAAAAGGCAATTGTTGACTAAATTTCAAATAATTGTAAACATATATAATTTGTTTACATGGGGGTACGTTTTTGCCGCCTGCTTCTTGCATCAACCAATTCTTCAAAGTAGTTACAAAACAGACAGTTAACGAATTACAAAAAAAAAAATCTATACATTACAATATTGAATGTCAACATATATTTAGAATATCCACACAAAAAAATCATACGGCAAATCATAGCACTCAGCGATAAAAAAAATGGCGATCTTTTTTACAACGTAGTAGGGTTGCTTGAGAAATTGAGAAGGATTGCCAATTTCCCCAGTCTTCGGTTCTCAAAGCTCTTTCTATCGCCAACTCGCCAAGAGGTGCTGAAAGCGTGAGGGTTTCCGAGTATGCATCCGGGGTTGTCGAGCGATGAATAGGTCCCATCGACGGTCTTGCCGTAAGGCATGACAAGATTTGGACCTTGAGCATTGTCATATCCTGGGTTGATTGTTATTGATGAGCTGGGATAGGTTCACATAACCTTCTTTTTTGTCCCACTCGAGGACCTCCCTAAAAACTTTGTGCAATCTGATATATCCGATACCATGGGTGACACGGATGGGGAGTGTTCCTCCAATATTAAGAAAGATAGATGCTCGATGATGTTCTGAGGCCGATTGCGTGTGCCTTGATTTCTCTAAACGCTTACACGTTTGTCACCTAGCTCCATGGCAAATTTAGACTCATCCGTGAACATAACGTTTGCCCAATCAGACGCAGTCCAATTCACATGTTGCCGACACCACTTTAATCGTGCCCATCTGGATTGGACGGATAGAGGAACACAAACTCGTCGTACCCGGGCGTACAGTTCATTCATGTGTAGCCTTCGGCGCACAATAGGGGCAGATATAGTCTTTCCAATAGACGCTGCAACCATAGATGTCACACGTGTGGAGGTTTCAATTCGATTCCGCTTCGCTACAACAGTAACGTTTCGATCTTCCGCGGGGGTCGTAACCCTTGGGCGGCCGGCCACAGATCTTTGGACAACTGTTTTTAATTGTTTCCATAATCGTAAAATGACGGAATGATGAATGCCTAAGAAAAAAGCACCATGAGTGATTGATTGCCCTGCTTCAAGGCGTCTCGCAGAACACCAGCGCTCACTATCTGCCATTCGTCTTCTGGAAGCCATCTAAACACTTTTGTCTTGAAAACTAATCGTACGAAGGTTCTAAACCCTTTTTATCAGCACTTACATGCAACTCCTCTAACCCTTCACAATGCTGGCTTCTTATACTACTGCCTTTTTTGCATACTTCTCTACATATGTATATTCGAAGCAAACCAAAAACCGTCGATGTGCAAAGGGGCTTGTGCACGTTTAATTTGTTGTGACCTCAAATGTCCTCACGTTGATGTAGTGTTAAAGTTTGGAGAGTGGGGTGCCAGCTCGGGTATTACCTCGTCTCATCTGACCGTGGTTCAAAATTACGTGGTCTTGTCCTCGGCTCTTTCACTTCGAGTTTGGTGACAGACCGTCGCCAATAGCCCGTTGTGTTGCTCCAGTGTGACGCTACATTAATACCTACCTACCCTCCTCGAATGATGTGACTCTCTCATTCATTATTGTTTGTGTATTATTTTTAACGTATTTCTAATCGATATCTTGAAAATAAAAATGTTGGTGGTTCAATTTTAAAACAAATGTAAATTTATGAAGAATGGGAGATAAATAAATGTAAATTGTTTATAGGAATATATTTGAACCGAAAGATTTTTATTAAAATGTTCTTAGGAGAAATTAGTTTTCGTATGTCTTCTCAGATTTTTTCAATGAATTTGCTGCTTCCTTTAAAATTTCGTAGCATCTGATCAGATGAGAACGTATCTTGGTTTTAAATTAATTCGAGATTTTTTAATTATATGAAAATAAGAAGACGTTCCCTACACAAATAATTTTAATTTAGAATTTGTGTTTATGGATGACAACGCTCGTCCTCATCATGCAAACATTGTAAGCGAATGCCTTGAATCTGAGGATATCACCCGTATGAAATGGCCAGCATTCTCACCTGACTTGAATCCGATAGAGCATGTGTGGGACATGGTTGGCAGACGAGTTGCAGCCCGTCAACCACCTCCTACATGTGTACCGGAACTTCGGAGAGCATTGCTTGGAATTGCCAAGAGCAGCTCGATAATTTGATCCTCAGCATGCCTAGGCGTTGTACGGACTGTACTTCATCGTCTGAGACATACAATGTATTAACCATCATATCAACCATACCATGTTAAGTTTTTGTAAGGTCGATATTTTTTGTAATTGCTCCAGTGAGCCAAAATCGCAGTTTTTATGAATGGTATCATACACACAACATCTTTTTTGTTCTTTATCTTTTGCTTAATAAATGGGCTTTATGAATAAGTCACGTTTGTTTTGTTTCTGAACCTTCCTTTGCCTGAGCTGGCATTATCTTTAACTTATGGACACGAGTGTAGATATGTACAGAAATCTGAAACCTTTTAGTGCAATAAACCGATGTAATAAAATGTATAGGATAACAAGATTTCTATATTTTCCAATACACGTTCTGGCATTAACTCTCATCTTTCATAAATCAACTGCTTAAAAAGATCTCTTCGCACTTAATGAAAGAATGAAGTTCTTTCATTAAATTACTCGAAAAATTACTCAGTAATAATTGTCATAAAATTTATGAACATAAAAAATTTGCATCGAACATTAATAAGTGTCTTTATGGCAGATCAAAAATGGGTTAGGCGGAAGGCACAGAAAAGAAGTATCTGAAGAACCTCCCAAAATTAAATTTTTTCTATCCATCAAATTCCAATCAAAAAATGAGCTTTATTTGTTGATTTTCAGTACTGCGCAGTTAAGATTCAAAACCGATGAACCCGTCAAGCTTAACACTACTGGTGACCTGCCTTCGTATCGAAATCTGTCCTCTTTAGTTCGGCCTCTGGTGCAAAATCCTGTTCTGAACTGCCACCAGTTGTGTGTAAGGGACAGTTTGTGTATATTTAGGTCTTCATTCTTCTTGGAGTAATAGAGCAGTTTCTTCTCGACGATGTCTTGTCGTTAGAAAAATTGATCAAATCGTGTATGAGATGGAAGAGGAGGTAGTTTATTAACGTCACACTCTAGCAACTATGGGCTACTGGTGACGATCTTGGATCCATCACTAAGAGACAGATGAGAAGAAAACACCACGTAATTCTGAACCATGGACAGACGATGATGTAAACACTAGAGTTGGTCCCTCTCTCCAAGCATCCACATCACGCCAATGCGAGGACATTTGAGGTCACGGGAATTTTAACGTGCACTAGCCCCACGTACACGACGGTCTTTGGACATAATTTCGAATTCCCAACCCTCCATTTGTTAATCCGCTCCTCTTCCAACTGGGCTACTATTAGGGCCCTTATGTATGAAAGTTATTCAGTTAAAAAAAAAAAAGACCGCAAGATGAGGATTTGTGTCCTATTACCAATGTTCAATTTGTTGTCCAATGTTTTTCCAATACGGAATACATACTAAAAGGACGCTCAGTAACCAAAACACTAGAGCCATATAACATATACTAAAGGTGCAATGGTAGTCCAGTTGCTTGTCACGGCCTGGTCAAGAATGGCAAATGCACCATAAAATTAAACCACCAATGGAACGTTACGTTATTGATGATCTGTAAAGGTGATTACTAATCAGACTTTATCCATCTGAGGGGACCCATAACACGGTGGAATCACAGACAGACATCAACCATATACTCTTCTTATTCGGGTATCTAACCCGGGATGGGATTTATTGGGAAGTAAGCAAATGATAGGATTACTGTACCTGGTAGGTGGCACACTATAAAAGATGTTAATGAAATTCCTTCTTATTTAGAAAAGCATTCTCTTTGCAATATTAATACAATTGGAATTGCAGCTACATAGGGATGGGTTTAAAATAACAGTGGTGTAAGTCATTTTTTCAACAAAAAAAAAGACCGACACAGAAACCAGAAATGATGTAACCAAATTTAACTAAAGATATATATAATTGATAGACACAGAAACCAGATCTAGATAAGTCAATCTGTTAACAGAAAGAGTGAAGAAAGTCAGAGTTTCATTCAACTGCAACAGATAGCAGTGGAAGTTCTCTTTTTTGGAAAAGTGACTTACATAACTGTAATTTTAACCTGTCCCTATCATATCACACCAAACAATGTCGGAATTTTTAATTAAAATGGAGAATATGGTGGATTAGATAATTTAATAAATCTAAAAAGCTAAAAAGCAAATAAACTATCTACATAATAAATTAGACAAGGGTTTTACATACAACCATGAAAGTAATTTAAAATGCTCTGTAAGCTGGCAAAAGTAAATATTATGCTGAACACCCCAATTTACTTATAGAAACAAAATCACACAACACACACATATGTCGGGAAATGTAGATGCTCAGCTCCCAAATCATTTCATTTGTGGTATTCCAATAGTAATAAAGATGTTCCGGCTGTTAATTTGAGAAAATTTCTGTTCCGGCGAGCTTCCTGATCCGTGCTTGTATTTGAAGTTGGTACATCCTTTTCAAATTTTCTCCAGGTGTTGTGCTGCAAGGTAATAGCGTCCAGTTCTGTCCGAAAGTGTCATTGTTTGGTTGGTTTTGTTGCGTCCTGCCACAGTTTTTTGCTTCCGTTTTTTATTTTTTTATTTGTGACATCTCGTTTGATGACCTCAGATGTTTTTCTGGTCAGAGGACAATATTTCAGATGTATAAGAGCACTTAGCATACACAAACATTCGATTTTGATTTGTAAATTTGGCACCATTCCTTTATGTAGTAAAATATCGGACTTATGTAACCGGTCATCGCCCATATAGAGATGCCAAGCCACATACCCATGAAGCCTCCGATGTAGCTGAAGAACTCCACCGTCTGAAACATGTCACAAAACATCACTTGTAAAACATGCAGTGGACACAGTTCGTGAAATACAAGCCTACCGAAAGATCGATATTTCGAAATGAGAAAATTATAGTTATGTATTCAAATTTTACCATGCAGCAGTTCATATACGTTACCAAAAATGTTTATGAGATAATAATACAAATGTTACTCACCTTATACTGAGGTTTATATGTCATAACTGGTATTCCTGCACCGTCTGTGTACACTGTAATGTCTATGAGATTTCTTGAGGGTGAACATAAAAAAGTTTTAGATATTATCACACACATTTTACTGTTATAAACTATATTTAGTTTGGCATTTAGAACAAAAGAATTGTTTGTTGCAAGCTTCTAGAAAAGTTCAACTACCTTAAAACGAGTATTTTAAGCTTCTAAAAGTTACTTCACTTGAATTCTTTCTGTCAAACTAAATGTAAGTGACAATGGTGTTTTCGTTTTGTAACGTGCTTTTGTACATATTTCGGACGTGATGTCAGTTGACTTGTTTATGAGTTTCAAAATTATTAAGAATGTATTTCTAATTGGTTCGTATAGTAATAGTTATTTTACCGACCTAATTATATTAAATTCAGACGTCGTCAAAATGACGACAGATTACATTTTAATATAACCCCTACATTTTCCATTGAAGAGTATTTGGCTAACAGCACGTGAAATAAACAACTTCTGTCTGGCTTGATTACACTGGAAATCCTCTCATGGATACTAGTGATTGCATCTTGACACAAATTTAGATGGACGAGATTTTATTCGATTGAGGTCATAGATTGGTTGCAGCTTTTTACTGAGCACTCCCCGATCCCTTTGTTGTAATTTCAGGGTAAACATTCACGGCAAGGAGGGGTGAATCCCGCAATATGTTT
The DNA here is from genome assembly GCA_947359465.1 of Metellina segmentata. Classification (NCBI taxonomy): domain Eukaryota; kingdom Metazoa; phylum Arthropoda; class Arachnida; order Araneae; family Tetragnathidae; genus Metellina; species Metellina segmentata. The sequence continues at coordinate 29,696,093 of OX375876.1, read as the reverse complement.
TCTTCAGCGCATGAATGAAATTAACACATTGTTGCGTATAGACAGTTTGAGTTGCAAAGAATTGCTGCAGGTCGTATAGAATGACGCTGCAACGTCCTACAGCCGAAAAGTAACTTATGGTGGAGTTGCCATTGAACCGAATTGAAAGTTAATTTTTCAGTGATGGTAAAGTTCTCACACATGCAAAGTATTTGAACTTAACTTTTCATTAGAATGATATATTTTCTTATTAAATGCTTTTACGTGTTGCTGCTGTTTCATTGAACATTTTAAGCACATAATGAAAATATTGATGGACCATATTTAATCAATCGACTAAAGTGTAATACTGGAAGTTGATGTTTTTATTGATTAATTATATAAAGTAAAATAATAATTTTACGATTGCCTAGAAAACCTCGTTTTTGTGCCTGCAATGGTTTGAAGTAACTTGTTCACTGTTTATGTCAAGACTGAAATATTAATTTAAAGAAAAGTTCATCTATTGGTCAGATGATTCAAAATTAATATTCACAAGTTCGGATTCGGTTTATTTCAATTTTTTTGTTAATCCTTGATACAGGGTTAAAGTTAGACGCTTTAGAGAATGAGGAACTTACAGTTTTTTTGTTTAGATTTTTATACTATAGATAATGAAAAAAATGTGATGCAAAGTATCTTTTTTTTAAAACTTTTATAGCCCGAAAAGGTAAAATAAAAAAAATTTAAAATTCGCACTATTTACTTCATTTCAAAAACGCTGGTTTTCCAACGCCGCTTCTTGTGACCTCACTCTGCCCCATGATGGTCTGTTTACTTTGATAGCAACGTTGAAATAGCAAGAAATTTTTTTTTAATTGGTTGTTTAAAAATTAAAAGAGCAAGCAATATGAAATTTCAACGCGCTGCACAAACGTAAACATTACATCGTGGTACACAATGACGTCACGTAGCGTTTTGAGGTCATGTGTTTTTGCCGTACTTTTCGGTAATTTAAAACTTGAAATTTTAATTAATTAAGACCTTGTTATGGGTTTTAATTGTCGTCTTTGAACATTTTGTCGATCAATCTATTAATAAATCACAGAAATGAGCATTTCCCTCACTGGTGCAAGTTCCTCATTGCTTACATAACCATAAATATAGAGGGCAAGTGTGCTGTTAGTACGTGCACACATACCCAAAAATGTATCTTTCTGATGATTGTAATGACGGGATATCTCGTCACTAGCAAAGCTACTAGCATCTTATAGATATCATGTCACTGGAAGCAAATGAACAGATTAATACCATGTCATCTTGAAAAAAAGCCTTATGACGAAATATTTCGTCACAAGCAAAATTTTTCAGATTTTGATGTACGATATGTCTTATTGACACCACTTGGAGGATTAAAAGATTGGAAAGGTTATGGATAATGGAATCCGTGCAAGTATCTCAAGTACATGCTTTGAATTATCTCAAATGATGAATGAATGCTACACAAGGGATGTGGAATAAAATAAAAACTACATATCACGTGGTACCACTGGGAGCTAATGATCATCTCATCTGGGAACCTTTGTGTTAAGTATGCTGCAATGCGAAGTCCGAGGAATCCTAGACATGCTCTAATCAATTACAATCTAGTAACTTTGCTTGTTTTGAATTCAGTATTATTCTTAATTTTTGGATATTTGTGTACAAGTGCATCACTTATTTCTGTGCATAACAACACATAGATCCTTGGCCTGTACACATTTTATACGATTCGTCTTCACCAAGTAATCACTTCACGAATATAACTAGTGTTAATTTTAATAACTACACTTAATTTCAGTTCAGTTATTAAAATAAACACTAATTATCACATGATACACCTTTAAATGGTGATCTAAATAACACAGGGATTCATTCTGCGGGGGTTTAAGATTTTAGATTAATTATTGAATAATATCCTGAGCAGAAAAAAATTAAAATACGATTCTAGGAAAGTAAGTAAAAGCTTCATATTTTGAGATAAAACGTTTTTCAACCAATGCAGCTAAATGTTTATAAAATTGCCTTATTGTATATAATTTACTTACGGTTCCAAACGGAGGTCTAACTGAAAGAGAAGAAATATAAACACATTAAAATATATTGAAAAACACGTTATTTAACAGTGAAGATAATTTGTGGTTTTATTTATTTCAACATTGGAACGCATATTATGTAAAGATAGATATATATACACAGTCCAGACACATTAATGTGACCACCACCTACTTTCGACGTCAACGTGAAATAACTAATCACAAAAGGCAGGTGGCAGCACATTGCAGTGGAGTGTATATAAAGGATGTCCTAGGGCATCGGAAAGCATTTCAATAGTTGGCTTAATGCAGAAACGTAGCGATTTATCCGACGTCCAAAAGGGCATGATTATTGGGTTTCTGGCCAAGAGTGGAAGCATTTCGTAAACGGCAAATTTTGTGAACTGTTAGCGTGCCACCGTGATAAATGTATACCGTGCATGTCAAAATGGCACTATCCAAGATCAGCGGCGTGGCACATGTGGTCTATAGATGACAGAGGCGAACGAAGGCTACGGAGATGCGTTCGGGCGAATAGGCGTGCAACTGTTGAGCAACTGACCGCCCAGATGAACCAAGGGGCAACCAAGAGTGTATTCTTAACAACGATTCAGCGAACGTTGCTGCGCATGGGCCTCCGCAGCAGACGCCTGGTTAATGCACCTATGCTGACTGCTGTTCATCGGCGACGAAGGCTGGAATTTGCACGCCGGTACCGCAACTGAACGTCCACAGAGTGGCGACAGGTGGCTTTTTCCGATGAATCACGTTTTATGCTCCATCGGACAGATGGACGTTGGTGTATACGGCGTGAAACGTCTGAAAGCAAACACCCTGAAACAATTGCCGGAAGGATCCAGGCTGGAGGAGGGAGCATTATAGTTTGAGGAATGTTTTCCTGGCATTCACTGGGTGCACTCATCATCAGAAACCTAATTGACTCTCTTCCTGCACGTCTCGCAGCGGTCCGTTCTGCCAAAGGTGGTTATTCTGGCTTTTGACAGGTGGTCACATTAATGTGACTGGACTGTGTATATACACTGAAGAGCCAAAACATTATGACCACCTACTCAACAACGCGTTGCGTTTCCTTTGGCCATAGCTGCAACTTGCCTGGGCATAGATGCCACAAGTTCTTGGTAAATGACTGGAGACAGGTTGTACCAAATGTATAAGCAGCGGTCACGCAAAGTCGATATATTCGGACATGGGTGGCGTTTGAGTTCAGAGCTGCCGCACCATGACACCCTCGCAAACCAAATGGCCCGTGGTGTTGGTTTGCTTCACAAACCAAATGGGCCTTGCCCGTGACAGTTCTTTATGTGGGGGTCACTTTGCCCGTGACAGTTCTTTATGTGGGGGTCACTTTGCCAGTGTTTCTAGTTTGCTTAGGAAACCGAAAAATATAAATATTTAATTGAAAAATTATTTATTAAAAAAAGTCAAACGTGTGGTGCAAAATTTTCCTGAGATTTCAAATCCGTTAAAATTCTATCTTTAACGATCGCGAGGTAAAAAAAAACACTTAAGAATGTCAGTGCTTTAATCATTTCTTTTGCTTCACTCGAATCCGTTTCTCTGGAAATCAAAATGAATTAATCTCGAATCAAACGAAGGTAATTGGAATCTGTTTGCTAACAGTCACATTTGTTGCACTTACACGAAAAGTGAAAAAAACTTGGCATGATTTCAAGGGCTTACGTCAATATTGACGTCACAGAGGGAGAAAAGTCAATATGTATGTGGTTCTTCGAGTGATGTCGCATTCCGAAAGCAGAAAGAACGATGAAAAATCTATTAAATTTATTTAAAATGTTCTAGATTAAATATTAAAATTCGCCGCGAAAATAGCTATATAATTGTTGATAAAAAAACACACACAGTCTCGTCCCGGATTGAATTCGGCCACTACATCGACAAAACAGTGCATACGCAGTAGTCTGATATAAAATGAGGAATGCACTGGTATCATTGCAAAACGCTAAACTTACAAGACCTAAAAATAAGCTTAGTGACTTTAAAGGGAAGAGGATTGTTCCTTTTGTGGTAAGTCTGTTCCGGATATTTCAGACATGTTACACATCGCGTACCACTGCAATTGATGTTATCGTAAAGTGGCTGGTCAGCGGTAGATTGGTTGGTGGAGGAACGGATTACTAACAGGAGGGTAGCGAGTTTGAGACTCGATGCAACCCTTATATCGCAGGTCTGATGCACTTTAAATTTGCCGGGGCCTCAAATATCCTCACGTTGACGCGATGTGGAAGTTTGTAGACTGGGTCTAGCTTAGGTGTGACCTCGTCATCTGACCATGGTTCGAAATTACGAGGTATCCTCGAATATTTCCCTTCTTGATCGATCCCGGACCGTTTCTCCAGTGTTTTGTTTCTCCAGTGCAACATTCATTGAACTACCAACTGCAAAATGGACATGTGTAGAAACTACTAGTGGCGAAATAAGGCCTGGTGAACCACGTCATTTCACAGATGGGAGCCACAGAGTGCTGATCACAAACTATTCGTGAATTCCAACAATCCTCAGAATGTAGCGTAACTAGCATGATGATTCATCAGGAGCTGGGAACAGTTTTTTTTGTCTGCTGATTAGCAGCTTGTAAGTCGCACATTGCCACAGCGCATGCTAAGCGTCACTGAAAGTAGTGAAACGCTCACCGTAACGAGTCTCGAACAATGGCGACGTGTCCTTAGGAGCCATGAATCCCGGCATAATCTTTGCCAGTCTGATGGCAATATCTGGTCGTGGAGAATGCCAGGTGAATCTAACCTGCTTGAATGTATTGTACGTGCTTCGAGTCAAGTTTGTTGGATGAGGCATTAAGGAATGGATCTGCTGTTTCTCGTCGTTTCTTCTGAGTCTTCCAATTCCTGTTAAAGGGCCGTTGAAGGCAGAGTCATGTCTTAACTCTTTGGGTAATTCAGCACTCCCCACACTGGGGAACAGTTTGGTACCGGATATATGTGATACAACACGATCAGGGTCCCTCCCCCACAGCAGGTGTTCTACAGACCTGGTTTCTTGATATGAACGTTGAAGAAACTGACTTGCATCCACAAAACGCTGATCTCAATCCTGTACACCTGTGGAATGAAATGGAACAGCATCGAGAGCCAGACCACACCGGCCTTCAAAGGTATCAGAACTGACCACTGCAATTTTTTGCACGGAGTGCCATTCCAGATGAAAATTACTTACGATTAGTAGACAGCCTGCCTAATAGATTAGCTGCTGTTATTAACACAAAAGGTGAACCCACTCCATATTAGGTTTGGACTTATGTTTGAAAGAACTAAACTTTACAAGTGTCAGGATACTTTTGCCGTTATAGTGTGTTTCGACAGTTCAACATATGATATATGCTTATGTATTTCAACAATAGGATACATGATCACTCACTTTCAAGATAAACATTAATTTAAATCGCTTTCGATATTCATTCGATTCATTTCTTTTCTCTCGAAAACATGATCACTAACCTTCATGATAAACATTAATTTAAATCGCTTACGATATTTATTCGATTCATTTCTTTTCTCTCGAATACATGATCATTAACTTTCATGATAAACATTAATTTATATAAATAACTTACAATATTCATTTGATTCATTTCTTCGAATGTGTAGTGATAGTTCACTTTCCTGTAAGATATAAAAACCCATTATCACTTCACATTATACCATAAATTAAAAGCTTTGGAGTTTTTAAAACACTGCAAACTGCAAACATTATAAATAACACAAAACTATCAAAAACGCTCAAAACATAATTTCACCATAACTTTTCAGCTGCTTGCTACCTAAGCCGGTAAATTTACTATTAGTTCACTTATCAATTCATTAATATGCCTATAGGTCCAACAGATACTTTGACTTTTCTTTGTGTGTATTTTCTTTCGAGTTTACATTAATGATTCTTAAATCTGAAAGATGAGACGTATAGATTATGCGGATACTTACGTGCACTCCTTCTTGCACTTTGACTTGCATTGGGTCATCGTATCTTTCAGATGCTTCATTTCATAGCAAATAGCATTTACCACTGCAACATAAAGCATAAAATATATACCATGAATGACGTCACATAGAAATGAAATATTATTGAGCTGAAAATTAAATATCTATTCACCCCTCAGTGAATATACTAATCAAGACTTTCTCTAAAACATCGTGTGATAAAACCTAATCAAAGAGCGATTTTTTTAGATTATAGGTAGGAAGAAACTTTTTAGAGTTGCAAATGGGAAAACCCTACCAACTTTTCCTTTCCATTCTCTACGGTTAAACGCCATTTAGGCTCACCAAGTTGTCGTCTTATCAGAATGCTAATTCGCTTAAGTTCAGTTGGAACCAGGGCCCGATTTAGAAAATTTGGTATAGTAGGCACAACACGCAGGAAGGGGCCCCTCCCTTATATTATTTGTTCATCACAAAAACTAATTTTATAACAATAATTGGTACTTACGTATTTGACTGTTGACCGTTTCACAGATGTCACCAAAAAGTTTGAGAAAATCGTGACATTACTTATAACTCTTGACAAAACAAAATAAAGCAGATGACAATTAAAAACGTAATAGTTAGATAATTAATGTAATTACAAGAATGTGATAGTGGGGGAAACAGTCAACGTTCATTTACGTAACTACCCAATAATTTATGTAACTACTTAAAAACTTTTTATAATTTTTAGATACTTTTGAAACTTAGGGGCCCTCTAAATTATGGGGGCCCTAGGCCCGTGCCTCACGGGCCTAATGGTAAATCAGGGCCTGGTTGGAACCTACGTTTTTCTTTGTAATTGAATTGTCCATATGACGAAGGAGGAGCAGGTCACATTTCACCTGGTAAGTAAATTGAGGACTTTTGAGACCAGGAAATATTTAAAGAGCACCAGCTATAGTGTACACGATGGTCTTTGGACGGACCGCATTTTGAACTAGCAACCCTCTGGTAGCGAATCTGTAACTCTACCAACTGGGCTACCGCTGCGCTTATTACTACTCTGATATCTATCTATATTTTTTACCCTCGTCAAATACATCCCCGTTTTCTTCGTTAATTATCGGTTATAAGGAAAATTGCTTCCACGCCTTCTATTGGCTGTAATCTCTCTGAAGCTTATTCTAAAAATCTCAAATTAGGTTTTTTCAACTTTTGATAACAAGTTCTAGATTAGAAACCCGATAGCTCCGATAGCTCGTTGTAAAAGTTCGGAATCTACTTTAAACCGAATTATAAAAACAAGTTACAATCGTACTAACGCCACAACATATACTAACTACCACTATTACATTAGTAGTATACCACATACTACTACTAATCATACTAATACCGATACACTAGTGACATTACAATATAATAGTACAATGGTGATATTTTCCGACCATCTGTACGTTTTTGACGTGAGTACGTCTAGAATTCATTCCAACTTTGGGGTCTACAAAAACTGTAGCGACAAAACCAAAATGGCCAGTTTGTCACCCATGTATCTCGTTGCGGTTTGGTTCACCAACAAATCATTTTTAGACTGAGATTCTTTCATTCGTACATATTCAAGCCGATATGCTACAGTGAAAGAAAAAGCTTGTTGAGAGCATGAACAATGCTACCTTGAAACGACAAATGGCCCTTTGGACAATTATGCCAAATGGCATTCTGTTAACTATTTAACTATGACTATTATTATTCAATTGTTTAATTATGATGATTAATGACTCACAAGCCGAAATTCGACTGAAATTACAATTTTACTACCAAATATGAGGTGATGCACTAAGGAAAGAACTTCGTCAGGAAAGTTGATTTTAAAAAATCAGCAATTAAAAGTAAATAACTATTATAGTCAAAAAAGAAATTAAACCCAAACGCTTTATCGTTATCTTTCGCATTAATTTCAGGCCTCGTAGTGGTTCTGACCTTTCAAACATAGTGGCTTTAGTTGCCTCATATGTGAAAAATAGTAGCCAAAATAGTCTCCTCAATTATACAAAATTTAGCACTATATTAGACACAGAAAGCTGCGCAATAACAAACGGAACTTTCACAAACGATTAAAAAAAATGCTAACATTTCATAAGAAATACTTAACTAACTTAAATAAACAAAAAAATAATTAATTTGCTTATAAATACAGAAAGGTTAAGAAACATATACCTTAAAATTACATGACTGGATAGAATATATTTAATGATAGTGTAAACTGCATCAACAAACAGAAGGTTTTTTCTTTTCCACTTTTTGCGATCTATTATACAAATAATAAAAGTAATTACAGGTGGTTAAATACATTTTTCATTGTAAATTTTTTGTAAAATTTTTAGAATTTTTTATAAAAGATGATCAATAAGGATAGATTTTCTTTTTTCTGAACAACATAGTTCAGTGTACTTGCTTTTCTTTCTTGCTTCCTCTCTTTTTGACGCATTTGTCATCAAGCATTCCTTGAGCAATGCCAATTTTAACAGGGTCTTGCTTTTTTCTATAGCTTTTTTTAGCTGTCATTCTCTTCCTTTAATAACGTATCTGCTGAAGACCGCATCTCCTTTTGCTCTTGCCAGAGATCTTTTACTCTGGATTCCATATTTGAAATTATTTCTTTTCTCTTGTGTAATTCTTTTTGTAACAATTCTAGTTTTCTTCTTTCTCTCTCTTTTTTGTTTTCTGTTCTTTTAATTCTTTCTTTTTCTTCCCCCACGAATTTTAAAATTTAATCTAGAACATTTTGAAATGAATTTAATGACATATTTACCTTAGAATAGCAACAACATAAAGAGATCACAAATTATAAATTTATTTTTTTCGTTTGATTTTGGGGAGGAACGATTTCAGCCGGAAAAAAAAAACAAAGTTTTAACTGCAGTTATGTGGTTCTTTTTTCTATCGCCTAGATTGTTAAATATCGAGTAAAAATTTCAACAGATTTGAAATCTGCGGAAAATTTCACATTAGATCGATAGCTACAAATAATATTTTCTTTAAATAAATAATTTTTTTAAATGTAAATTTTATATTTTTTCCCTTACGAATTACACCTTTGCTGTCCAGAAATCAAGATTCCATATCTTGCACTCAAACAATTCCAGCGAAGGAATGCAAAACAAATAAATAAATTTTGACTGGCATTGTTAACTCTTTTTTGAGAATCGGGCTCGTTTAAGACAGATTGAAAATTTCAACGAATTTGAAATCTGCGGAAAATTTTACACCAGATAGATAGATACCTTATACGTTTGACTTTGGCGTTGGTCGTGGTGGCTGTTACCCAATAGGCTACGAATTACCATTTGGTTTGGTTTCACAGACCAAATGGGAATTCGTAGCAATCACCGGGGGTTGGCGAGAAATGATCACATATGACCCCACGAAAAGGACTGACACGGGCAACGCCGTGCTGGCCACGCAATGGTTAGTATTTTAAATACTTTGAAATTATTTTCTATTTCTCAGACTACATTAGTTTTGGCTGTTTAGATGGAATGAACTCCAACACGTAATCAACAATTGCAGGACATTGAGCTAATAGCCTTACTGCTGCTGGTCCCATTGCCAACCAACGTGTTGAGGTATGTTTGATGAAGCGTTTATTTCGCATTTGGTTTTTCTTGTATTGCTCTAAAATGTTTCCATCTTAATGGGAAATTTTTGAAGAAAGTATAAGTATCTGCAATTAATTCTTTGGCTACTTTACCATACTCTTCTATACCCTCTAAAAAAGTATTGTGGGCAACATGAATACTACAAATTGAAATATCTATGAGACGTTTGCCCTGTTCTCAATAACTTCAGTATTGATTATTCTTCATCCAATATAACGATACGATTATAAATTAATTAGACGACAAATCGATAAATGTAACAAAAATATCGATATTTCAGTTATTTTCCGAAAAAAAGAAATTTTTTTTTTGCCAAATTAGTTGCTTTTGACGATTTTCAATGTTAATTTTTTGATAAAAATCGCCAAAGCTTCCTGGCCTTGAAAATAGTCGCTTTAGTCGCATTTTTAATTGCCTCTAGGAGGCCTCTCTCTGTAATTTCAAATACAAATATACAAATACAAATATTGACGACCAGCTACAGGCTCAAGCCCAACAAGGCTGGTCCTTTGTTTATGAATTCCCCAATTCCCACTTTTATCCAATTGTATCTTAAATTCGTACACTCCCTTTGAATTAACTATATTTTCTGGCAACGCGTTCCAACTGTCTATTACCCTATTAAAGTAGTAGTTTTTCCTTAAATCCCCGCCGACCAACCATTATAGTGGTTAAGGTGTTAGCCTCTAGATCGGAAGGTTCCTGGTTCGAATCCGGGTTCGGGCATGGATGTTTGTAAACGTATGGTGTAGAGGCGGCTGGAGCACCTTAAATCTGTCGTGGCCGAAAGTCCTCAAGTTGGGTTGGCGTGGAAGTTTGAAGAATGGGGTGCCAGCTCAGGTGTTGCTTCGTCATCTGACCGTGGTTCAAAATTACGAGGTGTTGTCCTCGGATCTTTCCCTGAAGGGACTGATCCCGGAACGTCGTCAATAGCCCGTCGTGTTGCTCTAGTACGACGTTAACTAAAATTACCATTACCTTAAATCCCAATGATTAAAATGTGTCTTATTCAATTTATACCCATAGCCCCTTGTTCTGTTATTTCTATTGAAATTTAAGCCCTCAGTGTCCCCTTGTTTTACAAACTTGAAAAGCTGATTCAAATCACCCCTCCTTCTTCTTCTTTCCAGTGTATACATGTTTAGCTTACTTAAACGTTCATTATAGTCGAAATTTGCTAGCTCCTTTATTATTTTTGTAGCTCTGTGCTGAACCCTTTCAATTGATTCTATGTCCTTTCTCATATATGGAGCCCAGAATTGTACAGCATATTCTAGATGTGGTCTTACTAAACCCTTATATAACGGCAAGATTATATTCTTATCCCTTGAAGTTACAGTCTTTTTAATATACCCCAATAACCTATTAGCCTTTTTACCCGCAGCTGAACATTGGTGACCCATTTTAAAATCCCTGTGAATTATCACCCCAAGATCCTTGACTGTTTCTCCTTCCTTTACCTTTACTCCCTGCAGACAGTACTCGGCTCCACTGTTCCTGTAACCCATATGCAGAACTTGACATTTCCCTACATTAAATGACAAACCCCATTTTACAGCCCATTCGGATATCTTATCAAAATCTCCTTGTAAATTTTCTATCTGTAACTTGGTATCCACTGTCCCCCATATTTTTAAGTCATCTGCAAATATACTGATTCTATTCTTGATCCCCTGACCTATATCGTCTATGAAAATTATAAATAAAATTGGTACCAAAACTGATCCCTGAGGCAACCCACTGATAACTTCTGTCCACTGTGAATAATTTCCTTTTACCTGCACTCTCTGCTTTCTACCCAATAACCAATTATTTATCCATATTAATGTTTTTCCCTGAATCCCCAGTCTTTCCAATTTAAACAGTAATGCCTCATGAGGTACTTTATCAAAAGCCTTTTGAAAATCTGTGTACATGATATCCACACTGCTCTTATTATCCAGCTCCTCAGTAATTTTTTCGTAGAACTTCAAAAGGTTTGTAGAGCAGGATCTGCCCTTCCTAAACCCATACTGATTCTTTAATAACAGTCCCCCTTCCTCCAAGTATAACATTATATGCTTTTTTTAACAGAGATTCAAATATTTTGCAAATTACTGATGTTAAACTTACTGGTCTATAGTTGCCCGGATCACTTTGTATTCCCTTTTTGAAAATTGGAGTTATGTTTACTAACTTCCAATCCATTGGTACCCAACCCGTGCTATATGTTGAATTAAGGGGGGCCGGGACACAATTTTCTATTCTTTTTGCTAATAAAGATATTGCTTTGGAATTTTTAATGAAGACATAGTACCTAATTTAGAAATAGAAAATTATAAAAAATTAACTTGATATCAGTTCACAAATTTTTTAAATTTTCAAAAAAGTGACTGTTTTTACTTTTGATATAACTTGAAAAATTATTTAGGAAAAGACACAATATTTACATTTTCTTGAAGCAGATATTATATTTAAAAATTTGTCATCACAGTTTTTTAATACATGCATATATAAATAAACATAAAAACATTTTTAATTAGAAATGAGCATTTTTTTATTTTATAATTTATAAAATCACTTATATTTTATAACATATCAATAATTTTTAAAATTGTTGAAGACAAATCATTTAAATGTGTATGAAGAATATACACACCAAATTTCATGCAATTATCTTGAATAGATTTTGAGTTATATCATTTTAAAGTTGGGAAAAGTGTGAAAAATCCGTCATGGAGAAAAATCACCTTAAAGTTTCATTAATGAAAATCAGTTACAAAAGGTGAAATGTTAATACCCGATGGATTTTTCACACCGAGTACGTAAGTAAATCCGTTAATGTCTTCCGACCTTTGATTAAGGTTTATTTTGGCTAATAGTACCTTTCTACGGTACAATTTGTATGTAATTGTACTTTTGTTATCAGTTTTTCGGATAAGTCGACATATTTTTCGTTTTAAAACTTCGACAGCTTTCAAAACGTTCTGTTGTTTATAACTTCGGTTCTACTCAAGATATCATCATAAAATTGGTGTCAAACAAAAGAGAATTAAATTTCTAATTTTTTGAGAATATAAAACAAAAAAGACTTTTTGAAGGTTTTTTGTGTCCCAGTCCCCCTTAAATATCGTGTGAATTACTTCCCCCAATTCTTCCGCGCATTCCACTAGTACTCTCGTATAAATATCGTCTGGCCCTGGTGCTTTAGATGGCTTAATTCTTTTCAACTGATGTACTATTTCTTCCCTGTTAAATTTGCATTCTTTAATTATACCCCCTGCAAAGGCTCCATCCTTGGGATCCTTTTTGAAATTATAGTTACCATTGAAAACCGCCAGAAAAAAGTCATTTAACACGTTTGCCATTCCCACCTCGTCTTGAATTAACTCATCTCCCTTCTCCTCCTTTCAGATTGTAATCGCAAACTTAGGAAAAGCTTTAGAATAACTTTATGCTGTTATTTATTGAAAAAAATATACAGACCATGAGGGTAAATCGCTTAGGTTTCATGGCACATGAGCCATATTTGGGCAAGTGTCGCCAAAGTCAAGATAGACAACGCGAAGTAATGGACATACACACACGGAAAGTTTTATTGACACAAGGTAAAAAATAAACCCAAGGGACAGAAACCGAACCTACTCCACCCATGTACTGGAGAAACCCACCGAGCAGCTGCCATACCCGTTTATGACCAGGTACGTGCCAACAGGGGGGGGGCGGGGTTTTTTTGGCCCCTCCTGTCACTGAGGAGAAGGGGCGAAAGCCATAGTTCGCCCCTCCACAATATCAAAGAACATTTTTAACATTTTAACTTCAAAAATAACATTAAACAGTACCGTTGAAGCAAATTTGGACTAATATCATTTCCTGTCAATAGATGCAGACCCAGATCTGGAGGAGGACAAACAGGCACTTGTCAACAGGAGGGCAGGGGTATTTGGTCCCTCCTGTCACTGAGGAGAAGTGACGAAAGCCATATTTAGCCCCCCCCCCCACACACACTATCAAGGAACATTATCAACATTTAAACTTCAAAAGTAACATTAAAAAGTACAGTTAAAGCAAATTTGGACTAATTTCATTTCCTGTCAATAGATGCAGGCCCAGATCTAGAGGAGTGCAAACTTGGCATTTGCTCTGGACAGCCGATTTCGTGGGTGAGGCGCAAAATTAGTGTAAAAAAAATGTATAATGTATGAAAACAAATAAAAAATTATAGTACATGAAGATTTTCGTACATTGTCAACACTCTGCATGTACTCAAGATAGTTGGGCGACCCTTCGGCGACATTGACGAATTACTGCAAGCCATTTAATTAAAACAAAACTACCGCAGTCATTTCCGTAGTACATCTCCACACACACATGCCTCAATATCCATATATCCATAAACATAAAAAATTTTTTACGAAGGTTTTTTTCAGAAAGGTTTATGACTTTTCTCCAGCGCGTTGTTGAATAGATTTATTTAAAATTGTTTAAATGATAGTTTTGGACATTTAAAAAAAAAAAATGCACAGGGAGGGCGGGCGGGGGGCGCCTTGTATAAACTACGCAATTAACAGCCTCCCTTCCATTAATATATATATATATATATATATATATATATATATATATATATATATATATATATATATATATATATATATATATACAGGGTGGTCCCGAATTCATGGTACAAACTTTAATGGTAGGTACAGGACATTGTAACAATGATTTATTGTATAGGAATGTATAGTCGCAAGTGACGCGGTGAGGCGAAAACAGGGGAAATAACGGCCGAAAGGAAAAACTAAGATTTTATTGAAAGCGTTGTTGACAAGTGTCATGTTTACAGTAATTGTTCAAAATTGCGTCCACCAGTATCGATACATGCTTGACAGCGTCGGTGGAGCGATTGGCGTACACGTTCAAAGATGCCTGGTATTTCACGCACACCTGCAGCAGCTACAGATAAGCGAGCGACGAGATCCTCATCTGAGTCAACTGGAGTCTCATAAACAAGATGCTTTAGATGTCCCCATAAAAAGTAATCGAGGCTCGATAAATCGGGAGATCGGGGTGGCCAAGGGACTGGTCCACCACGCCCAATCCATCGAGTACCAAACGTGGCATTCAGGTAATTCCGTACATCAATGCTGAAGTGTGCTGGCGCCCCATCGTGCTGAAACCACATGCGGTTACGAATGGCGATCGGAACATCATGCAGCAGTTGTGGTAACACTTCTTTCAGAAAAATAAGATAGCTTCCGCCAGTGAGCCGCGTGGGTAGTAAGTATGGGCCAATCAAAAAGTCGTTCACAATACCAGCCCACACATTAATACTGAAACGTTGTTGAAACGCATGTCGACGCGTTGCATGTGGATTATCGGTTGCCCACACATGGGAATTGTGCGCATTAAAGACACCCTCGCGTGAAAATGTCGCTTCATCTGTAAATAGCACATAATCTACGAAATCCGGCTGCAACGCACATTGCTGCATCACCCACAGGCAGAAGTTCACGCGGCGAGGATAATCTGCCGGATTCAATGCTTGTACTTTCTGAAAATGGAAGGGGTGTAAGCGATTTTCGTTTAACACTCTGCATACAGTCTGATGACTCACACCTACGTCAAGCGCAACAGTTCTTGTGCTTGACTCGGGTCTATCAGCCACAATGTTCAAGATGCTTTCTTCCAGCCTTGGAGTGCGTACAGCTCTTACTCGACCAGCGCCATGTCTGTTGACGTCGAACGCACCTGTTTCACAAAGTTGACGATGTAACCGTTGAAAAATTCTATGATCCGGCATTCGTCGATCAGGATACTCCGCGCGATACATTCGTAACGCAGCTCTGCCGTTACCATTTGCACGGCCGTACATGTAATGCATGTCTGCTTTTTCTGCATACGTAAAGTCACCCATCGTCTACGGCAGCACAATTGTGAATGGCGCTTTTCCCTACTGCGATGCATCATGTTCAACAGCGGCTAGACATCTACTGCCCTCTACCGGCAATGATACCAACCGATCACTCCATTTCTCTTTCCTTTTATTTCCCCTGTTTACGCCTCACCCCGTCACTTGCGACTATACATTCCTATACAATAAATCATTGTTACAATGTCCTGCACCTACCATTAAAGTTTGTACCATGAATTCGGGACCACCCTGTATATATATATATATATATATATATATATATATATATATCTATATATATATATCTATATATATCTCTCTCTCTCTCTCTCTCTCTCTATATATATATATATATATATATATATATAGAGAGAGAGAGAGAGAGAGAGAAGCACAGAGGGGGCAGCGCGCATAATGAGAGCTTCGATATATTCCCCGAAATGGGTAATAAATGAAGGGTCAAGGGGCAACACAAAATTAGATTTTGAAAATAACTAATTTGAAAGTTTTCTAACACGTAAATGATGAAAAGTTTATCAAGAAACTTCGAACAAATTTTATTTGTGTAGTAAAAGTTTATATTTAACTAAAAGTGAAAAAAAATTGTTTCAAAGATCCAAGGTACCAAAAGATTAAATTCTTCCTCTGAATATGTGGAGATAGGTGGCCCAGCATACCGATACTTTATCACTTTGTTTTACGGCTTTAAAGTGGTTCTATCCCCAAAATGAATGCACGTGGTGCTCGCACTTGAATGCTACGAGATGATTATCTCATTTTCGAATCCTTTAAATGCATTGTAGGGCTCGACCAAGTCTTTGACGGCATTTCTTGAGAAAAGCGGTTTATTTTTATGACCGACTGACGGATTGTATGTTAGGGTTTTATTGCCCTAAGTCCCAAACTGGACAAGAAGCGCCTGACCAACTGACGGAAATATCGTTTGAAGATAAGGGCATTCCGGAAATCGCAACAAATCTGCCATTGCTTATTTTGATGATTTACAATATAGGGTCTTTTAAATTGTCGGCTTTCTTATTTGAAGTAAATACGAGATAACTACCTGCATGTGAACTGTTCTGAATTTTTGCCCGATGGATTATTTAGTCTTACGAATTTCCTTGACGAATGAGGTTCCGAGAATAATGTTTTGAAAGTGAACACATGAATTTGTGAAGTAATTAAGCGACGGAAACGTGAGAACAGTGCATTGTTAAAACTTGTTGCTTTGCAAACCAACACTCCTGTCGTAAGTGATTTCGCTTTTTTTTTTACTTTAACACTTAATGCACCCTAAACTGATAGCCGCATCAGTAAAAAAACCATCTCCATTTTGTTCACAGTACAGTTTTGAATAAACCATGTTAATCTCGTAATATTCTGATCTGTACTCAATCGACAAACCATCTTGAGAACCGAGTGAAAAAACCCAGTTTTCAATCCTGCGACAGCGGCGGTGGTAACTCTTTTTAATTTAGAGAGATTCTTAAATATTTCTAACTTAAAACAACAGTAATACCCAATTATTGAAAAACGGGTTTCCAATAAAAATACCTATTCCAAGTTGTAGTTAATAAAAACATTCTTATTTTCATATAAGTAGTATGAACAAAATTTGCGGTCGCTAAGCAGTAAAAATTAATTTTTGATAAATGTTAGACAATAATAAATCTAATAAATTGGCTACCTGAACCATTATATTCCAAACTTTCGTCCGATATATGAGCCGCCGACCAACCGGTATAGTGGTTAAGGTGTTAGCATCTAGATCGGAAGGTTCCAGGTTCGAATCCGTGTCGGGTCATGGATGTTTGTAAGCGTATGGCGTAGAGGCGGCTGGTGCACCTTAAATCTGTCGATCTCACGTTGGGTTGGTGTGAAAGTTTGGAGAGTGGGGTGCTAGCTCAGGTGTTGTTTTGTCATCTGGCTGTGGTTAAAAATTACGTGGTGTTGTCCTCGAATCTTTTCCTTAAAGGATTAATCCCGGACCGTCGCCAAAAGCCCGTTGTGTTGCTCAAATACGATATTAACTAATAATTACCAATTACCGACATATGAGCCTTAAAATTTAATTAATGGAAAATTTCCTCATTCTCGAAAAAACAAGGAATTTTCAATATAATTTTCCGCAGGGGTTTATTATTATCTATCATACTTATATTAATATTGCACTTAGAATTTTAAAACTTTGCCTATGTAAGTTGCAAGTGATGAAAAAAGTTTTTCCAAATTAAAAATCATCAAAATTATTTCAGATCCACAATCACTCTACATAGACTAAGTAGATTGACTATAACTATCGAAAATGAGTTTTGTGATAAATTTTGTTTTAAAGAACTCATACAAGATTATGCAGAGTAAAAGGTCAAAGGAAAATTTTTCGATTAAAAATGGAATTTTTTATTATTGTCAATTACGCTTTTTTACACCAAATTTTCAAATACATTTTATATTTTAATCATTGTTATTAGTTTTTAACTTTTTAAAATTAATGTTTATCTTATTTCATTGGTTTTTAAAAATATTGCCTACTGTGCTTCATTGAAACCAAATTTTTAAATATAGATTCTGTTTAAAAAAATTATGAGCACTCATAGGCGGCAGAGTCAGAATCGAAATAATTTTTACCCATGTGCTTCAAGCAAATCAAATATAAATCTAAAAAGTTCAGAATCGAGACGTTTACAAAAAAATCGACGTTTTAATTTCTAATTTAAATGTATTGTAAGTTTTAAATTTCACCTTAAAGTCATTTAGTAAATATTGTATAAAGAAAAAAAAAGTATGATTTTTAAAAATCATGTGTTAATTGATGAATATCTTTTTATGTAAATTAATTAACTGTTTATAATTTATTATTAATAATTAATCAATATTAATATAAAAATTTATTCTTCCCATTTTATACAGGGGTACTTTTCGGGTGGACCCCCCCCCCAATTCAAAAACCCTAGTTACGCCTATGCTCGCCCCCCCTCTATTCAAAACGTTGGCACGTCCCTGTTTATGAGGAAGATAATTGAATGGATTATAAATTATTTTTTATTGAAAAGGAATGAGGTATGAAAGTTGGACAATCTTGTACTTCAACATTACCAAATTTTAAATTAGTATTAGTTAATGAATGATGTGAAACGAAAAATAAAATCTTGCCTTTCACACACTTACATTGATCTAGGGTACAGAACCGAGATGAATGTGTATATATTGTCGGTTCTGTTGCACATCCATAACAAGCTAAATCGTGCTGCACTTGGCAGAGATTTATGCACATCTGAAACAGATACGATAACTGTATTAACTGCAAAATTAATAGTTATTTACTGATATGGTAAATATATGCAACTGATTGTAGCCAAGTACTTTTAATTGAAGGATAATGCATGCAAAAATCATGGGAAATTAATTTTAGATACTTCGTGTCTTCGATCGAGTAAGAATGGAAGAATACTCACCATTTGTGATCTCGGTCCAGTCTTATTGTTCTTCATCCATAACTCGTTGTAGTCTATGCAGTCTGTTTGGTAAGGGTATGGTAAAAGGTGCTGCTCTTCCTGAAAATGTACGCAAATGGAAATTAAGCAAATGCCTTTATCTGAAATTGTTATGGGGTGATTCTCTTACTCGCGACAATTTACAGCACTTAGATTCTCACTTTAACTATTAGAAAACAATAATTGAGTGGACCTTTAATTTCTCCATAAAGGTAGATAAAATATTTCATTACTTGTTTAATGTTCCCCTTAACTATTGTACAAACTGTTATAACTTTGAAAAAATTTACGATAGTAAAATAAGTAACAATATAATGTACGGGACAAAATATTACATCAATGCTTAGCTCTTATAGTGTTATGTTCAGAATGAGCATTAATGATGAGCTTACACAAAATATGGTCACAAAATATATTTATTAGTATAAAACGCCGATCACTTCTCACTAGGTCGTCCACCTTGTCGATGAGATCGGCTGTAATGACTGTGTTTGCCTGGCCTGGTCTCGGGTCATCAACCAAACTCTCACGGCCTGCACGAAAACGGGCGCTCACTGACTTGTCGGACACACAGTCTTCCCCGTATACGGTCACCATCCGGCGATAAATAACGGCCGGTTTAACACCATCCGCTGTCAGAAATAGGATAGCGCCTCGCTACTCCTCAATCGTCGAATTTTGCAATGTGAACGCTATCCTGTCCTCACACGCACTGCCGCGTCAAATGGACGGCGCTCTTTATAAGAGCTTCTGTTCTCTCCTGCGCATGCGGGCGCCCGCGCATGCTCCGATCCACGCCGGAGATTCCAATTGCATCTCTAGATGTCTCGCTACGTTCTCCCTTAACGGAATAGGCAGATATGTTAACGGTTACGTTGTTACGACGTTTCGTACTTTTCAATTGAACACCCCTTGTTGTACATAACTCCATTTGTTACTTCAAAAATTATAATAATATGTTTATAGAAAGATATATATGCTGAAGTGAGAAATTGTTTTACAATATGATATCCTATATTTAGGTCGGAAAAGAATACTAGTGTGCAAGTACACAACATCATTAATATAGGAAAAAAACTATTACAAGGAACATAACAATAAAGCAAATATAGGAAAGACACTGGCGGCAGCCAAAAACACAGATCAAGAACCGTCAGACAGCCTGAAGGTCCCGCATCCTCTCCCTTGCGTGCTAATACCTCCTGTACACGCCATTACCAGATAGTACAGAGTAGTCCATTAGATGATCAACGTCCATAGCTGCGCTAGCACCACACACTACACAGTTTGGGCTTGGTAGTAGATTAAATCTATGTAGGTGTTTAGCTAAGCAGTCTTGACTAGTTTCCAGTCGAAACGCTGCAACAGCATGGCATCTCGGAAAACTGGAGATCTTATTAAGCGTAGACTTACAAGTCTTATTTTCAATTAGCCTCTACTGTTCAGATTTGAAATTATTTTTCATAGTATATTTAATGATTCTTGTCATAGCTGAGAAAGGGATTGAGCTTTTTGGAGATTGAATAATTCTTGTTCCCTCCTTTGCCAGTTAGTCAGCCCTCTCATTACTACAGTGAGAAGAGATCCACTGAAGAACAATGATCTTTAGGTTGGTTTTCAAAATGTTCAAGTTCATAATGCAGTCTCTAACTCTTGAAGAATCCACGCAACTGAGATTGGTATCCGTTTGAATTATTGCAGCTTTTGAGTCGGACAAAATCATTGACAAAAACTTTTGTTCTCAGTAGCAGATGCAGCGTGGCTATTCTAATGGCGTCAACCTCACATTCGAAGGACGATGCATATGGACCGAGAGATACACGATATGAAAACATATCCAAGTAAACACCGGTCCCGTCGATCTCTCCATGTGCCATTTGGGATCCGTCAGTATAAATGTTACCCCTAAAGCTCGAAAGCCGTTAATCTGCACATTACATAGCTAATCTACAGATTAACTGATTTGCTCCGTCAACGTGCGGAATCAAGAGTTTTCAGCATTTGATCTAGGTAATGTGCACATTATCGTTAAAGTTCAAACGTTTATTTCTCTCGTTTCCTTTCCCTCTCTCCCTCCACTTAGAGTTTGGTTTCGCCTGTTTTTCTCAGTTACTTTCTCTACACCTTCCCCTATTTAATTGATTGATGATTGATTCTATCAACTAATTTGTTGATTGTTTGATTGCATTTACTTGATTCTTTAGATATAGAAAAATAAAAAACTAACATTATGTTAATTTAAGCGAACAGAAACGTTGCTTCTGTTCCAGCAAGGATCTTATTTTCACTTTAACGAGTGCCTAATTGGTAATGTGCAGATTACCTAGGTAATTTTAGAAGTTAAACAATTTTTGGCAATTCAAAGGATTACCCTAGTTAATCTGCACATTACATAGATAATCTGTAGAATAACTGATTACTGCACTTTAGCGGTAACATAAATATGTATCCAATCTGGCGAAGGGTAAAGAAGTGAGATAGTTTCTAAGGCTATTAGCCTAAAAATAACATCGTTTGTGCTTGTCTTCCGTACTTCTTGTACAAGTTGTAATCTGCCTTTTGCACCAGGTAACATGGGATCAATAAGACCAGGCTGGATTTCTGTTTTTATTTGGCAAATCCATCTGTCTTTAATTTAAAAATCCTCTGAACTATCCCTTCCCTTTAATCTTCTTCCTTGGAGTCTCTAATAGTTGGTTGTAGGTAATCTAATTAATTTTTCATATAAACATAAAGCCTTTTCCAATGGAACGTTATCGGTCAGAAGAAGCATTGCATATATTGGAGTTGTTTTAACTGCACCGGTAATCAGTCTTAAAACCCCATTTTGCAAACCGTCAACCTTATTCATAATTTCTTTACTACATGTAATCAGGGGTTCAGAGCAATATGTCAAAATAGGTTTTATATATTTATTATGAGTCAAGTTGAAGGAGTCTCTATCACATCTCCATCGTGCAACAACAGGTCTCATTAGAATTGCAGCTCTTTTTCTCACTCTTACTGATAGTTCCTCCACTTGATTTTTCCAAGTGAGCTTTTTATAGAAACAAACTCCAAGATACTTTGAATTCACAGATTCTTTCAGAAAAGAACCATAACATAAAATAGGCATACTAGTTGGTTGATGATTCAAAGTAAATGTTTGATATACAGATTTTTCTGCGTTGATCGCCATATTATTCTCAAAACACCATTCCGAGAGCAGTCCCAAAGCCGCATTTAGATCGTGCACAGAATTATGGCGTTTTTTTTTTCTTCAAATTACCAGGTCGTCCGCATAAAGGGTACAACCAATACCCTCTATATTTTCCGAGATCTGGGGCAAGTCACTAACAAAAACATTAAACAAGGTGGAACTCGTGAAACCACCCTGTTGCAGACCCAGATATGATTGTCGAAAGCTAGAAATATGATTTACATATATCACTGCAAAAAATCGTTGTCCTTTTAGGATTCTTAACCAGTTAAACATTCTACCAGTAATACCCAAGTTCTGAAGTCTCTGGTACAACTTGATTCTCCGAACTTTATCGTATGCTGATTTATAGTCGATAAAGACTGCTACCAGAGTGTTGCTTTCGTCCAGAGCATCTTTAATTTCTTAAGCCAATAATGACACTTGATGACTCGTCGAGTGAAATTTTCTAAAGCCTGCTTGAGCATGTGTCAAAAGATTATCACTTTCAAGATAGAAGACTAATCTTTCGTTGACCATCTTTTCCATTGTTTTACACATAATACTAGTTATAGAGATAGGTCTATAACTAGACATATTAGAAAGGTCTTTATTCTTCTTTGCAATTGACAGAACATATGCTTTTTTCCATTCTGCTGGGATATCAGATGTCCAGATTTTATTAAATAAATCTAAAATATTTTTCAGAGCACAAGGGCCCAAATGTTTCAGAAACTCGACATGTATTCCTTCAGGGCCTGTACTTTTACTATATTTTTATTTGCAATAGCTTTTTTCAGTTCAAGGGTGAAAAACCCTTTCAGAGTAATTATAAATACCTTTCTTGATCTGAGCCCTGATCAATTTCTCCCGGATTTTAATTTTACTGGATTTTGTTTACAGTTTGGAATAGAATTTCAAAAAAGCGTTCGCGATAACAATATCACTGGAAAACTGCTTATTATCTGACAAAATTGGTTGCCTTCGCTGTTTTTGGTGTTTATTAGTTAAAAAGGACATAAAATTATGCATCTTTTTACCATCCTTTTGGTAGTTCAGGTTAGAAACTAAATTATTAAACGCTCGAAAAAAAGTAAGAGGACTCTTGTTTACACTACTGATTTTCATCTTCATATATCATTAGAAATGTAACGATCATGATATTGGTACATTCAATAACACAGCCATAGTTTTTACTTAAAGATTTATTTAGTGGAAGTGTCCAGTAACAGGAAGTAACTTCGAGCCCTATAACACTAACTTTTGACTGCCAAACATATTTAATTTTTCAAACATTTAAAAAGAATAGAATTTCATTGCAAGCTTTTTGACTATGTTGTACTTAAATCTATCCCAAATTGCCTTTTGGTGTAGAAGTTCTGATCTGTGAAGTACTTCCAAAATGCATTTATCATATGTTTCGTGAAAGACTGAGAAATGAAAACAATTAAAATTAATGTAGCAAGACTTGGGGTCCTATCATGCAAAGGTTTAGGAATTGGCCTAAGGGACGTGCAAAATCAATTGTTAAAGCAAATAATATATGAATTTACAGTAAAGAGTTTTCTAAATTGTATATTAAAAGGCTTTCGATGCTAAAACAAGAAATAACAGCTTTATTAAACAGCAGATATCTTATAAGTAGACATTCAAGAGAAAACTGAAATCTTCTCAAAAGTTACAAATACTCGGAATTTAAAATATTTTTATGCAAACAAAAGAGGAAATGGACTGAAGATATTTCAACTTGATAAGCGGATGTAGTTCAATGGGACTATATTTTTTTCAAAGGTGTGATCACTTGAAAATTGTATTTATTTGGTTTTATATTTGCCAAGGGAAGTGAAAGATACGTCAAACAAGTTATAAGCATGTACAAGAAGAGTTATACTGACACAGATCAGAGAAATGTACACAGGGTAAGTAACAGGAATCGAGCCTGCGCCATCTACAACTCGGAGGCTGCTAGAGCAGTGGGCAAGCTCACTGAGTCACGTTTGCTCCGATGACTATTTTGAAGAATCGAGAAAGACGCAGAAAAGTGACTATCAAATTCATATAGGGTACGAAATCATGTTTTATTTAGGAAATGTTGAAAAGTTAATCCTTAGGATAGTGAAAAACTCTTGTAGTAGCTTCATATTCGACAGTTCATACGACTTATATATTAGTGTCGTAATTAATCCCCTCCCCCTAAATCATAAATAAACTACCAATTAGTAGGTTCCATCTTTATATGTATCTACAATGCAGAAGTGATGCACATGAAATACTTTATAGCCGAATGTACATAAAAGATTATGGTTTCCATCAATGTGTTCAGTTTCCATCAGTGTGTTTGCCAGCAGTGTTCAAAAGTTAAATAAAAAATCAGAGAAATAGGAAAAACTGTATCATATTAATGGAAAATTAGAGTTCAGCTTGTTTTTATAATTATTTAGGATGATAAGCATAAAAGTGTGTTGGAATTAAGTCAATATTAGATGCTCTAAATAGTTTTATATGCGCATAATACAGAAACGGACCGACCAAATGACTTGGAACTTTTGGATCCGAGATTGAATATTTTAATATATATTTTATACTTCGCGTTTATCTTTGTTTTTCATTCAAAAGTATGAAGTTTGTGTTTTTAATTTAAAATGAATCGCGACTGCCTGAGAGAACATCTCCATCGTATTGGGATTTTCGACCAACCAAACTGCCCTCTTTGTAATATGGCAGAACCAATGAATAGAGCACACCTTCACCGCTGCATGTCACTCCATGGCGACTCTGAGCAACACCACTGAGACGGCGTTTTATTGGCGAGCTAGAGAACTATTAAGGCAATGACTTCGGTCACTTCTGTTAGACTTTTAGTCACCTGATGTATTTTTACTGTTATACCTGTTGTACCTATACTTCTATTTTGTATTGCCTTGCCATTGGAAATAAAAAGAATTTTTTTTTTAATGAATAAGACTTCTTAAGCATTTTTAAAATTTTTAAATTACTAGACGATGTTACTCCTGACATCAGTGGTTCTCGAAGATTTCTGACAAATGACCCCCATACAATTGTCGCCGATCTCTTGAAATTATGATATTAAGGGGGTCCGGGCAATACCTCCTAGAGATAAGAAAGTCAAACCACTACGTCACTAGAGAGTAGTGACGTCACAAAAATTAGGCGATGATAGGAACGCACACAGGTTTTGAAAAGTCTGAAATATTTTCGTACGTTGTGTGGTGAAAATTGGTGAATAATTGGATTCAACTTTTATAAAGTTTTATTTTTGTTGAATCATATTTTTTAGTACTCAAAGCAGTATTAATATGCCTTTTAAGTGTTCAGTTCCTCATCGTAGAGGTAACTACGATTCAAAAATAAAAGTTTCAGTCTTCAGCTTTCCATCTAACCCAGAGATCAGAAGAAAATGGATATCAGCAATTCCGAGGAAGGATTATGTCTTAACGAACAATTTTAAAGTAAGTGAAGATATTTTTTTACGTTGGAATTATATTCTGTAGTTTTATGATAATCGAAGCATATAAAAAATTTCATGAATTGAAAAAATATAAAAACAGTTTTTTATGGTGACTTTTGTTTGTGAGTAAAAATACAGAGGCTGTTCGCACATTTTTTAGACGATTTTGATTAGCGGTAATAAAAAATCGTTTGCAGCAAAAGAAATAATTGCAGTTGTACCATGTTTTTAAAAGTCAAAATTATCGTCTGCGGCTTGAGAGGTTTGTTTTTATTAAAAATGGCGCTTTAAACGAAGCAGTGGTTCGAAGGCTATATTTATGCTCTTTCCGAAGAGAAATATTCATATTCTGTTATCCAAAAACGATGTGAGAGTCGTGGTTTTGTGATATCTGAAGCGTCGATAGGTAATATCGTCAACAAGAAAGGAAAAAAACTTCAAATTGGAGCCTCAAGTGGGACAAAAATTCCAAACAAGTATCCAAGGAAGAAACGGATATCTTCGACTATTACAAAGGTACGTTGTTTAATGTTAAAAGAAAATCCCCCTAGTCAAAGGACAGTTGCAAAATCATTAAAATGCTCGGTGTCCACTGTAAACAAAATGATAAACGTTGATTTAAATATTAAGAAAGCGAAAAAAGCAATGTGCATCACATTTCTCCAAAGCATATCGCTGAACGCAGGACACGCTGCCGAATTCTATATGAGAAACACTTATCCAAAGAAAAATGGAAAAAAATTGTCACAATAGATGAATCATGGGTGTATTTAAATGATTGCAACAAAAAAAGAGCCATTTATTATTTATTTATTTTGATCATTGGTAAGGCATTAATTCGGTAAAATACTCCATGTTGATGGCAGCAGTCAATCAAGAAAAATAGTAATAATACAATTTTACTTTAAAAAAAAAATCAAATACAGTGAGAGGAAATTTTGTCGAGTAAAAATTCACAACTATCTTTCTGCGTCCTTCTGAAACTGTCTGGGGGATCTCTGCATTTGTGTATAGACATATTGCACCTTGGCAAGAAAAGTGACACAACTCAAAATTGCAGAATTTGAGAAACATCAACTTAAAGCATACTATCAAACATATTGAAATAGTATAAGCTTCCTTTAAATTTTAGGTAAGTATTTATGGTGGTAACTTCTGTTATATTCTACAGGGTTCCTGTACTCCAACTTTAAAAAATTTATTGCCTGTGTTTTTTTTTTTAATTATTGAATTTTATCGTCTGCTTATAGTTTTTTCGACTCTCATTTTTATCGTTTGATTTTCTTCGTACTCAAGTTGTGCGATTAAAAAGTTCCACGTCATTTTGTTCTTCATTGCAAGATGAATTTATCACGCATTCAGAGAATTGCGCTGTTTGAGGCTTATTTTGAATACAAATCAAATGAAAGATGTAAAGATTTTTGGAGACATAAATATCGAAAGGATGCAATACCGAGTAAAGATATGCTATTTAAACTTATTCAGCAATTTGTTGCATTATTAAAAGTGAATGAATGAGACTCTTGGTTCTAATAAGACGTTGCAACCTGCCATTCAAAATGTTTTGAAACCATGGGCATGCTTCAAGGTTTTTTGGCGATCGCCTCGTCTCAAGAAACCTTTGGCCACCTCGTTGACTAGTCTGCGCATTCCTGACTTTTTTCCTGTGGGGATTAAAAAAAAAGTTTATGAAGATAATCACCAAGCAATAGGTAATATGAAAATTGCCAGTACTCAAAGGATACAAGAATTCACTCCCAGCATCTTGAAACGCGTTTCTAAAAATATTTCTAAAAACTTCAGCCTTGCCTCCAAGAAAAAGACTGAAATTTTAAACATTTATAAAAACGAAAGTTCGCATTTTTTTTCCTACGTTAGGTTGAAAGTGCTGTATACCATTGGAATAATAATAATTGTTTTGAAGTTTGTTGTTTTTGTATAGTAAATTTACGAATCATCAGTACAGGAACTTTTAGGATACCCTGTATTTAATTGTAATATAACACGCTGGGGCACCTCATACATATTTTTCAATAACATGATATCAGAATTTTTATTCTTTGACTTCACTTTTCTTGCCGGCGTGCGATTTATATGTGTTTGTGCGTTAGAAAATTAAATAAGAACTCATAATTTTAGTACATTACATAATTTTAGGTTTGTGAACTTCACTTCGTCAAAAGTGACATCAGGTACGTTGTAGAAGAGTTCGACGAAAAATCTGGAAGACAAATTGCTGTTAGCCTTTGTAAGCCTCGGCTTCAAAAGGGAGCGTTCACCAGCATTTTTATTGGCTGTCCGAAGCATTTATCTGTTCATAAAACAACAAGGGATGGACCAGAAGAAAAAAGGGCACGCATTGAAAATGCTCATCTACGAGAAAGAATTGCCGAAAGCATAAGAACTCAGGAAGTTTTCGAAAATAAATACTGTTTTACAACATTTTCTGAACTTGTGGAACGTGTTGAAATGATCAATGTGCCAACTTGCTATTCTGTGTTAAAAAAAGAAAAGTGCATCTTATTTCTTACAATCTCAACAACATCAGCACCAGTGATATCCTTGTCTGTAGTTGTTGATTCAGATTGTTTTATAAAAGCCTATAAAGAAAATGTTATGGTCTCAGAAATTGGAAATTACAAACTTCCCTTTCATATTAATAACATCAATAGTTTAGATTCCATTCTTTTGGAAATATCAAAACTGAATTCTCCAAACAAAGACAGTAATGTTAAAAATATGTTTAGTTTAGCGCAGAATATATTGAAAGACTTAAAGTGTGTCGCAAGTGAAAGTCAAAAGCTCATTATTGGGTTTGTTGCTGAACAACTATCACTTGCTGAGAATCACAAGAATCGAAATCGGAACAGTTCGGATTTCTTAATTTTAAACAGTTTGATCTTTACCATATCCCCACACGCTTATCGATTTTTAAGAAATAGTGGATTTGTAATTATACCCCATCCTTCGACAATAAAGAGACTTTGTTCAAAATTTAATGTTGATCCCAAAACTGAAGGACTTGATAATAATATTTTATTATATGCTAAGGAAAAGATTTTACACTTAAATGATGCTGAAAAATATGTATCATTACTTATTGATGAAATTCATTTGAAAGCCTTTATTGATTACAAGGGTGGTGATATTATTGGGGTATCCTATAACTGTGAA
The DNA here is from genome assembly GCA_947359465.1 of Metellina segmentata. NCBI lineage: Eukaryota > Metazoa > Arthropoda > Arachnida > Araneae > Tetragnathidae > Metellina > Metellina segmentata. The sequence continues at coordinate 29,667,240 of OX375876.1, read as the reverse complement.
AAATCAGCTAATTATGCTTATGTATTTATGCTGCAAAGTATAAAATCTAGTTATAAAGATGCTATACATATTTTACCTGTTAAGACAATTTCTGGGAACATTCTTTATGATTTCTTGTTGAAAATTGTTATAGGCCTTGAAAATCTTGGTTTTAAAGTTGTGTACATCATCAGTGACAATAATGCCATTAATCGCAAAGCTGTTTCCTTTTTTGCTTCCCCACCCAAATTGAGTATTTGTTATAATCATCCTGCTGACTCTTCAAAACCATTGTTTTTCATTATTGACCCTGTCCACATACTGAAATGTATTAGAAATAATTGGCTAAACCAAAAAAATTATGGACAATGTATGTTTTATCCAATGTTTAACCAATTAGACAATAATTTATCGACTGCGGAACAAATCACGGAAAGATTAAAATGTGCCTCTGTCTTAACACTAAAACAGCTTCATGAAATTGAATCAAATGAAATTGTAAAATATGCTCATACATTGACTACTAAATCACTTTGTCCTACCAATTTAGAAAGGCAGAATGTTAAGTTAGCACTTCAGGTATTTAATGTAACTGTTGCAGAGGGGTTAAATATTGCTGGTGAAAAACAGTTTGTTAAATTTTAAGGAAACAGCGGAGTATATCAAAATTATATGCAGGTGATGGGATGTAATGAACGTTAGAACTGTATTTAAAGGGTTCCATAAACGGAACGAATTTCAAGAATCGTTAACACTAGAAGATGCGAGATATACATTTTTGAATTGCTTTTTCTTCTGGATGGACAAATGGATTGAGACCCCGGCCGACACTGGGAAACTTTCAAAAGAGACACAAATATCATTGTATCACACAACGCGTGCAATATTAGAACTAACAACTTATTGTATTGGAGAGTTAAATTTTCAGTATATATTAACTGCGAAATTGCAAACTGATTCATTAGAAGACCGTTTTGGCAGTTATCGCCAGCTAGCAGGTGCCCAGTATAATATAACTTTGACACAACTCTTTGAAACTGAAAAAAAAAATGAGAATTATGTCTCTTCTTCCATTATGGTTAAGCTCAAAAAAGCATGGTGAAATTGATATTAGTATTTCAGATGTAGAAGATGTAGTTGAACTTGAAAATTTGGGGGAAGAAATTCAATTTTCGGGTAAAATTAATGTTTGTAACTCTGATATTTCTGATTTGAATGATACTATTCCTGCTATTGTGTTTCTAGCTGGCTATTGTGTTCATTCTCTTTCAAAAACCATCAACTGTTTATCTTGTAAAACTCAATTATCTGTAGATAGAGAACTTGAATTAAGTTCATGTTATACTTTGATCAAAAATCTAGATCGAGGTGGATTGAAGTATCCAATTAATGATGTAATTACTATAGTATTATACAATTACATAAATGTATCTAAGTTATTATCCTCAGACTTCGAAAATTGTTTTTTAAATGTTCAAAATAAGAGAAATGTTGTATGTAATATCACATCAAATGTTTTGAACTCATCAGAAATTTTCCTGTCAGTTGAAACTTGCGACAAAGGTCATTCAACAACACACTTTTCTGCTAAATATAATTCTAAAAAAATCAACAAACATATTTTTAAAGAACTATTGCAAAAAAATAAATGATTTGCTAGTTTTGTCTGCTAAAGATAAGAAAAGGCCTAAAAAGTCCCAAAATGACAAATTTCCTATAGAAAGAAAAATTCAAACTCTAATAAATTTTAAAAGTTAATTTATTTGAAGGTAACTGTGGATGTTTTTTATTTCAATGTGGTGTTAGCAACTATGCTCTGTAAATTCATTAAAACGAATAATTTATTGTATTAATTCTTATGCTATTTATTTATGCTGTGATAATTTTATGTTTAATAAAGAGAATTAAATTTATTTTTCTAGTCTCCTATTATTTTTTTGCTTTCAGTGAGTGAACTTCAAAAATTCTAAAATAAATTTTCTTATATTTGACCTTCATAGTATTCAAGATGTTATCAATAGGATACATTGGAAATGACTGGTTGATATAATCCTAATTTAATTTGTTAGCTTAATATTTTCATGTAAGATAATAATGTACTAATCACTACATGCTTAAAGTTAATCCATTATTGCAACTGAATTTTCATGTCAAGTTATATATATATAGGTCAATTCCAAGGTACCTTACATTACATTTAGACAAATATACTGATTTTGAAGTGTAAATATATAACAATAGAAAACAAAATATTTAATTGAATTGATCAACAAACTAATATAAAGCTAAACTTTGATGGGAATGTTATGAATTTACTGATATTTTTCAGTTCAAAGAATTAAATTTAATATAATAACTTACGTTACAGTAAAGAGGAATAACAGAAAATATTTATGAACATTTGAATAAAATTCTGTTCTGTTCAACATGATATAGTTTGAAAAGTATATACATTCCTTTCTAGAGCCTTTCATAATTGTAGTCACGCAATTTTTTTTAAATGTCATTCATTAAGTAAATTTAATAAAAAGAAATTCTTTTTAGTAACATACGTAACATTTCATTTTTCTAAAATTTTACTCTAATTGCTTAATTTTCATTACAATGAATCAAATACAAAGAACTTCAGACTTTTTTTCAAACCAAAATTATGTAAAATATATCTTATTTTATTTTTTCAAGTTTTTCTATTTCAGCATAGAATGACCCTAATATATCATGGGTGTTCACTATTACATGAGCCCTACTTAACCCTCTAAGTGGTTTCGACGAGATATCTAATCGATAAACATCTCAACAACTTTGCTAATGACGAGATATCTCGTCCATCAATTATGATCAGATTTTGCTAATGACGAGATACCTCGTCCATCAATTATGATCAGATTTTGCTAATGACGAGATATCTCGTCCATCAATTATGGTCAGATTTTGCTAATGACGAGTTACCTGTACGAGACCACCACCAGGAGGGTTGAGAGGATAGTAATCTTTATTTTCACCCAAATACAGAGAGTAAAATATTTAGATCTATGGCAATCGTGGTCCGTGATTGCAATGGTCCGTGATTGAACAGCGGGGATAGCCAACAAGAGCTTGGTCTAACGAGTCGCTTTTTCAAACTGTTTTGGGTAAAGAGAATATGTGATATCCTTTCTGACAAGTTACACCTGCTCATGTCCTGCGATCATTCTGGTGAGTTTGACCTCTTCCAACAGGATAATGTCGCCGTCAAACAAGTATATAAAAGACGAAGTAAGGTTAAAAGACCACTCATCTCAGTTTAGAGATCTCACCGTTATCGGCACATCTAGGATGGCATGTAACATGTTGAGGAACACAGAAATCCTAAATATCGGCACTTTAAAAAAATCGCGGACCTCTTTCGAAAGAAATATGTGTTCACAGCCTACGGTATACTTCCGTAATCTCTTGGAGTTGACGCCCCGTTGTATTTTTGCAGTTCTACGCTCCAGAGAAAGTTTACAAAATATTAGACAGGTGAACATGTTATACTGGATCTCCACATTGACAGGTTCACCAGTCAAAACTTCAAAATTAGCATTCAGATTAAGTATACATTACTCTTAATGTTAATTTTGAAGAGTGAATGCTTTTCAGAAGTTAGCATAGCAGTATTCGGTTTAATGTCTTATAATTTCAATGTTAAATTATTCCGCACTTGGATATCTCATGAACTTAGGTCTATTCGTACCTCGATTGTTCCTTGCTCGGGCACTCTGCAAGTTATAGGCTATGCACGATTAATTCCTCTCTGGGATTAATTCCCTTGTTTTTGTCAAATTTTCCTTGCTTTTATATGACCTTTAACTAACAAAATGTGGCCCAATAAAACTCAGTCACCCATATAGCCTATTTCAAACAAATAAATTCTGAAATTTCCTACTGATTGCTTCAGATTCAAAAATACAGTTTTTAGAACATAGTAGAAGCGGAGAACGTAATGGGATATTTTATTTTTTCTTCAAGTTCCCCTATTTTGGATATAGATATTTTCCTTCGTATTGATCCCAGACATTCGCCAATAGCCCACTTTGTTGTCCAAGTGTGACATAAATTCAACTACATGCACTATTTAGGCGGAATATTGCATTTTTTTACGGAGACCCCTGGGCGGTCTAAGGACCACACTTTGGGAACCAATGTCCTATTCGCTGTTACCTTCAAATCTATTCTTCTATGAACGATATGCGAATAAAGAGGTAATGTTCGACTTTTACTTGAAGCTATGAACTAAAATCAATGGGTTATAATTCTTGCAAACATAAATTTCATATTATATGACAAACATCGTATCACACCAAATCAACTCACTATGCGGAGTGTGATCACATATTTCTTTCCTGGTGTCAAGTGAATGCTTTTCAAATAAGGATCCACGGCTTCGAAAGGGGAATGAATTGCCATCAAGGCTCCTGGTTCATCCATACTTTGGAAAACTTCATCCACTTCTATATCCAAAAAAAAAAATTCCCAAAGCGTCTTGGTATAAACTGAAATAAACACAAATACATGAGTACTTCGTTTCGTGGTGATAGTACATATATTTTAGTGCAAATGACGGGCGTCGTACCTGCCATCGAAGTCGTATTCCCATGGCTTGAGTAAAAACTTCCGGGTTTTTAGATTTAAAAAATTCAATTCGTCTGTGAGGTTAAAACGTCAAAATTTCCAAATATTTTCGAGAAAAAACTGCATAATCAATTCCCTTGATTATTTAAATGCAATTGATTTCTTTCTTGTTATGAGAGAGATTTTCACTGTTAACACAAAGCATATGGAGAAAGAGACGATATTTCTACCCCTATGTAAATGCTGGAGGATGACACAATATCGCGGTTATCTCGCAATGCAATTTATCGCTGTTTTCGAAAATTTTTGGTTTAATCTAAACACGTGTTGACCAACCAACTATCATAAATTATTTGAATTGGCGAAGTTCTGAAATCGTATTGGAAAAACAAGACAAATGACTTAACGTCCGGATAACGTACAGGAAACACTGTTCCACCCCAGAAACCTTACACTAGTTGATATTTTAACAAACTCCGTACTAGAGCAACGCAACAAGCTATTGATGACCGTCCAGGATCACAAACGAACTGAACGTTCCGAGGACAACACCAAGTATTTTTGAACCATGGTCAGTTGACGATTTCACACCTGAACTGGCACCCCACTCTGAAAACTTCCACATCACGCCAACGTTATGCTTGCTTGACAGAAAATGTCTCTCATAAAATACATGCATTAAATGTGTACTTAATTTCATGGACAATGCGTAGTAACTGATTTAACGAAAAAATTATAGAGAGGTATTGAAATATATCAGAAATTTTCTCATACCAGTTTTAGACTGAAGATTTAAACATACATTTCAAGAATAATGTTTCATTCGAATGTACTTACTTGATTCGTCCGGTTTGGAGTAGGTGTCGGTTTTGGGCTCACTTGAGCTTTCATAATGAGCATTATAGGTGTAGCATGGGAAGAATATAGCCATACCTTTTAAAGTAAAGTACAACGGTCCTTTAAAATCTTCTGCTCTAAAAAATGAACATGAAATAACTTATTATGAAATTTAGTTCAATTAATCATAATAGAGACCTCACAATAATCGTACCATCCGATTCTATTTCGAAAACAAATCTGAAAAGGTGTACTGCGCCGCGGTAACCCAGTTGAAAGAGTAACGGTCTAGCAACTAGGGATGCGACATCGATGTCGATGTTTTCAAAACATCGATGTTTTTTAAAAAACATCGATGTATTGGGGTCGATGTTTTGGTAACATCGATGTTTATACTTATCGATGTTTTTACGTTGTCGATGTTTTATTTTTAAATGAAAAAATACCGTTATAAAAATTTAAAAAATAATCAAGTAGCATAATTTTTATAATCACCAAATTGAACATAATTTTAGACCAAAGTGACCAAGGATGAAGGGTCTGATAAGTAGGGATGCGACATCGATGTCGATGTTTTCTAAACATTGATGTTTTAGAAAAAAAAACATCGATGTATTGGAGCCGATATCGCATCACTAGCTGCTAAACCTGTTTTAAGAAATGGGGAAACAAGTTTAAATACACTGAATTTACAAACATCGATGGTTTGGTGGCGATGTATTCTCAACATCGATGTTTTAATTTTGAACATCGATGTTTTGCTGTCGATGTAGCATCACAAGTTGCTAAACCAGTTTTAAGAAATGGGGGAAAAGTTTAAATACACTGAATTTGAAAAACATCGATGTTTTTGGATCGATGTATTATCAACATCGATGTTTTAATTTTGAACATCGATGTTTCAAAACATCGATGTTTTACTATCGATGTCGCATCCCTACTAGCAACTGGAAGATTGCGAGTTCGGAACTCGGTCCAACCAAAGACTGCCGTGCTCGAGAGAGGTGGTGCACGTAGAATCTTTCAAGACTCCATATGTCCTCACTTTGAAGCAGGGATGCGACATCGATGTCGATGTTTTTTACATCGACATCGTTGTATTGGAGTCGATGTTTTTGTAACATCGATGTTTATACTTGTCGATGTTTTTTTTAATGAAAAAGGTACCGTTATAAAAATTTAAAAAATAACCAAGTAGCATCAATGTTTTCAAAACATTGATGTTTTATAAAAAAACATCGATGTATTGGAGCCGATGTCGCATCACTAGTTGCTAAACCATTTTTAGAAATGGGTAAAAAAGTTTAAATACACTGAATGTTAAAAACATCGATGGTTTTGGGGCGATATATTATCAGCATCGTTGTTTTAATTTTGAACATCAAAGTTTCAAAACATCGATGTTTTGCTGTCGATGTCGTATCACTAGTTGCTAAACCATTTTTAGAAATTGGTAAAAAAGTTTAAATACACGGAATTTTAAAAACATCGATGGTTTGGGGGCGATGTATTATCAACATCGATGTTATAATTTTGAACATCGATGTTTTGCCGTCGATGTCGCATCACTACTTTGAAGGGGAGTGGGTTGTCATTTCAGGTGTTGACCTCATTATCGGACCGTAATTCCTAATTACGAGAGGTTGTCTTCGGATCTCTCCCTTCTGAATGGATACCGGACGGTCGCAGATAACTCGTCACGTTGCGCAAGTGCAACTCTAATGAACTATCTACCGAAGTGTTCTTTTTTTATTTATTTGCTATTCCTATAACATGCGTAGCTATAAATAATAGTTAACACAGACTTTTGCTTTTACATGTCAAATTGGGGATTTTTTTTTTATCTTCTCGTGTGCCGGACACTAGGGTTTGCGACATCGATGTCGATGTTTTCAAAACATCGATGTTTTTTAAAAAACATCGATGTATTGAAGTCGATGTTTTTGTAACATCGATGTTACACTTATCGATGTTTTATTTTTGAATGAAAAAAATACAGTTTTAAAATTTTAAAAACTAACCAAGTAGCATAATTTTTAAATTCAGCAAATCGAACATCCTTTTAGACCAAAGTGGCCAAGTGTGAAGGGTCTGAAAAGTAGGGATGCGACATCGATGTCGATGCTTTCACAACATTGATGTTTTAGAAAAAAACATTGATGTATTGGATCCGATGTCCCATCACTAATTGCTAAACCAGTTTTAAGAAATGGGGAAACAAGTTCAAATACACTGAATTTTAAAAACATCGATGGTTTGTTGACGATATGTATTATCAACATCGATGTTTTGCCGTCGATGTCGCATCAATAGTTGCTAAACCATTTTTAGAAATGGGTAAAAAAGTTTAAATACACTGAATTTTAAAAACATCGATGGTTTGTTGACGATATGTATTATCAACATCGATGTTTTGCCGTCGATGTCGCATCAATAGTTGGAAAACCAGTTTTAAGAAATGGGGAAACAAATTTAAATACGCTGAATTTTAAAAACATCGATGTTTTGCTGTCGATGTAGCATCACAAGTTGCTAAACCAGTTTAAAGAAATGAGTGGAAAGAGTTTAAATACACTGAATTTTAGAAACATCGATGTTTAAAAACCTCGATGTTTTTGGGTCGATGTATTATCAACATCGATGTTTTAATTTTGAACATCGATGTTTCAAAACATCGATGTTTTGCTATCGATGTCGCATCCCTACCGGACACCCCAGGGATGCTTAAAGGAGAGCTTGCTGTTTGTGTTTGCCGCTGAATGTTTTAATGAACCAATTTTAATCAATATCATAAAACTTTCAACTGAAATATCTTCGAAATGATACGTCAATTCGATAAATGAAAAACTTTTTTTGATTCGATTTTTATGAGGAATTCCAAGGAATGATCATTGCCCTATCGATTCTGATCACCTTCGCTGTATTTTCATCAAGATGATTATGAGATTTATCACCGAGTGGTTGACAATTAACATTTCTATTGTTTTACTGTTTGAACAACTATATCTTGTTTTGTACTACACAGAAAAACCCTCTTGAGTTTTTCAACAAAAAATAAGCATTTGGAAGTAGAAATATATCTGAACTGAACTGAAGATGTTGCATTACCATAACAAGACCCCGGGTTGTCGTTATACAGAGATGAAGCTGCCAACCCCTAGCTTGTATAAGCAATCCGGTTGCAACTGCGGAACCACCAACGCGGATCAAGTCCAAATAAGGCGAGCTGATGGTTCAGTCGCATAGTTTTCAACGAGTCTTGTTTCAAAATTGAGCTTGGATCCAGAATATGTGTGTTTATCGCGGATCATGCTTTGATGGTTATGTTTCGGAGATGAAAGCGATAGCAGTGATAATGCTCTAACATTTGTTAATACTATGCATGGCATTCAGCATTTAGGCGTTTGCTTATGGCAGCTTTCTCTTAACGATCTTTCAAGCATTTTAAAAATCGATTTTCCCGTGGTCAACCTTCATCTCACTGGAGCCGCATTCAAGATATTTAAATGCAACAAATCGTTAAACAAATCACCAGTGCTCTCTATTTGCTCAGCTTATTTAGTCTAGAACATATAGGACAATGAAATTGCTTCAGCTCTCTTCGTTCTTCTCCATTAAACCATGAAATTAAAGTATAGTACAGAAAATGTCAAAAATGATATAAACTATTTATCAAACTCGGAGAATGGGCACAAAACATGAAACAGCTGAAGAAACTGAAGAGTGACTCCTTTGGTGATGCAACAAAAAAACTCGAGTGTATCCGGTAGTAAAACTAGTAATAATTACTATACTATAATACTGTGCTATACTATGTACGATCTCCGATCTCAAATTACTATACTATGAGTATTTGCTGATCGGTACGGTTAATTATCAAAAATTATATTTTTGTAGTTTTGATCTTACTTATTCAATAAGAAGTCGTAGACGTCGTGTCCGAGTTCTTGTATTTCTGCCATTGGAATTTTATCTGATAAATACTTAGCCTTTGGAATCTAAAACAAAAGGTTTTGGTTGGCAAAATTTTAAATGATAAGTTCAATGATTATATAAAGTTAACTCTAAGAGATACGAATACAGAAAATTAAAAAATTCTGAAAACAGTTCTAATTTTTCAAGTGTTTGAGAGTATATGATACAAGCACGGGTGTTTGTGGGATTCTCTAAGGTATTGTGCACCTACTCTAAGCTCTTCGTAGATTTAATTTTGCCCTCACCCCCCATCCTCCCTCTACGATATTTTTAGAGAAACGTTTCCTAATTTTTTTTGTTTACTGGAGCCAAAACGATGTTAAACATTATCGGGGAATTCGTTTTCATCAACGGGTTGTTAGGTTTTTAGGCTCAAGGTCCATATTGAGCCAAACTGCTCCAAACAAGACAACGTAAAGTATACAGGGTGATTCTACGGTCATGGGACAAACTTGGAGGGTTTGTACAGCTTACTAAAACACACATTTTTCGTATAGGAATGTATGGTCTGAAGTAGCGCATCCAGGCACAAAAATAAAAAATGAGACATGACCAGAGAAACATTGTTTATATACAACTTCATTGCATAGTGATTCTTTGCAGCAATGTTTACAATAAATGCTCAAAATTGCAACCACCAACAGTAATACAAACTCGGCAGCTGTGATTGGCTGGCAATGCTGTAGGTAGAGGACATTAATGTGCCTGTCCATCCGTGATCTGATGAATAGTATGCGGGTAAACGTCATTTGCAACTGTGCTTCGGCCGTGATGGGAGATATTACAAATAGTGAAAAGACGAACATGCATATGATGTACGGTGCCGCTAATGGGAACTGCAGAGCAGCGCTACGGCTGTATCAGGAACGTTTTCTGAACAGGATTATGCCGAACCGCAAAATGTTTGAGCGGTTGAATCGGCACCTTTGTGAAAATGGTTCATTCATCGCCAGCTATGATGAAAGAACTGGATCAAGAACAGTACGACATCCAAACATGGAAGAAACCATCTTGAACATTGTGGATGAAACACCCCACACAAGTACAAGAGCTATTGCATGTCATGTACATGTGAGTCAACCCACCATTTATAAAGTCTTAAATGAAGAACTTTTACACCCATTCAGAGAGTCAATGGTTCTTGCAGCAATGTGCGTTACAACCACATTTTCCAGCTTTTGTGTTATTCACAGATGAGGCGACTTTTACTCAGGAAGGTGTTTTCAATGTGCACAATACTCCTGAGTGGGCAACAAAAAAATCCACACGCTACACGTCCACATGCATTCCAAAAACGCTTCTATATCAATGTTTGGGAGGGTGTTGTGATTTCCTCATAGGCCCATATCTCCTAACAACGCGACTCAATGGCTCCCAATATCGGATTTTTCTGGAAGAGGTTTTACCAGAATTGCTGCAAGATGTTCGGACTGTCGTTTGTAATCACATGTGGTTTAAGCATGATGGTGCGCCAGTCCATTTCAACGTGGTTGTCCGCAATTACCTGGATACCAGTTTTGTGGGACCATGAAATGGGTGTGGTGGAACAGTCCGATGGCCAACCCGATCACCAAATGTATCGAGCATCGATTACTTCTGAAGACCATCGTTTACGGGACTCCAGTTGACTCAATTGAGGACCTAGTTCCTCGAGTATCCATTGCGGCTGTAAGCGAGCGCAAATTGACTGGCATTTTTGGAACTATTCTCCAATCACTCCTTTGACGCTACCAAGCATGTGTTACTATTGGTGGTCGCAATTTCGAGCCTCTATTGTAAACATTGCTGCAAAGAAAAACTTTGCAAGGATGATGTAAATAAACAATGTTTTTCTGTTCATGTCTCATTTTGTGTGTGTTTGTGCCTCCACGCGTCACTTCCGACCATACAATCCTATACTAAAAATGTATGTTTTAGTATCATGTACCACCCCTAAAAGTTTATTCCATGATCGTAGAATCGCCCTATATATTCACAAAGAGAAGGTTTTACTGACATAGTGATATCCCGGGTAGGAATCAAATCGCTAGAACTGTGAGCAAACCCACTCTGCTACAAATGATCCTTTCATTAATGGTTACCCATTTTATATAGATCCATCTCAAAATAACTTAGTTCAGTTTCTAAACTTAAAAAAATATTTTGTCTCTCCAAAAATTTTTATTCAAAATTTACTATCAATAACCCCACTTCTCGCACCTGTTTTATATGTGGAGTTTGGTGTAACATGTCCCACAAGAATTTTGACCTGGTAGCCGATTGATTAGTGCTCTGGCCCTTTGTTTAACAGGCTCTGGTTCCAAATTCTTGTGTATTGATGTTCGATGTTCCTAGTGGGACGGAATTAAATTTAAGCATTACGTTCTCAAGTAAAGTAAGTCTTGTACCAAACTACGCCCAAAACAGCAAACCAATGACTCAGTAGGATAAAAAAAATATACAACCATACAACCACGCCATACTCGAATATTGCAAATTGCTGTCACTGCTAATGATAGGTTGCATTCTAAGTGTAAAATATTTGTTAGTCTTCATATATCTCACGATACTTATGGAGCCGCTGTGGATCATTGGGTTTGCCCACTGCGCAAACAACCTGTGAGTTGTAGCTGGTAGAAGTTCGATTCCTCTCGCGGTGTATTTCTCTCTTCTGTAGAAATGAAACTTTCTTTTTGTGTATATACATTTTTTAAGTGTTCATAAAAATGTTTTTATTTGGCGTAGTAGATTTTATGTACGGTTTTCTGTCTCGTGTTTGACGAAGTTTGACCAAATACGTCCTGAGCGTAATAAAAACCAAACCTATCTACTTTATACAGCTATATCGTAGCAAAATAATAGTAGTTATGTACGTATGAGCTTATTTTTACGCGTGTGCTTGAGAAAGTTTATTATTGTTGTGCCAAATATTCATAATTTCGAAGGAGAAGTAACTCTTACCGTGAAGTTTGTAATGTCTTCGTCGCAGTAATGGGGGTGTTTCGCACAAAAAGATTCCATATTCGAAGGATGCTCGCAGTTATCTGGGTACTTGGCACAGTACTTACTTCGCTTGACTCTAAAGGAAATAACGATCGAAATGTTTTTAATTCAGTATGAGTGTTTGACAACTTAGTTCTTTAAGGTATTGTCTAATCATCTGAACTTTATGCATGTCATTTTTGTACAACTATTAAAATCAAAGTTCTATAATATTTCGAAAATTGAATTGCATCTCACTGACAATCTGTTGTACCAACTTTGTTCTGTACCATTCTTTTGTATCACATTACACGGAACATCATGTATAACTAAAAGTTTTGAATCAACATTAAAAAGCCTTTATTTGTAAGTTTTAAAATAGGTTTAAAACACCTGAACCATTTATATAACACTGAGAGCTAGATTCGACAGTCTTCTCTTCTCAAAATTTGAGGTATTTATTTAATAGTTGTTTCTCTACATCAAATAATCCAATAACAGGAAACAAAAAAATTTTAAACGTATTAGAAAAAGACAAATATAAATGCAGTTAGAAATAGACGAAACACTTCATTCAAGCCGATGACTTATTGTTTATTGAAATCATTAAAACCTATATCGATCTCTGAGATAGAAGCGTACAGTTTATAAAATCTATTCGTTTCAAAGCTATTTCATCCTTTATTTTTTTAAATGTTTTACAAACAATTGACAGTTTCTGATGATACACTAGGGGACGTTAAACATCAATACAAGTAACTAAAAAAGGAGAATTAATTTTGTTAAGTAGAGTTGAATTTTTATTGTTAAAGTAGTGAGTCTACGAAGTTGGTATGTAAAGAAACTGAAATTATTTACAATTCAGAAGCTGAAAAGAGGTTCTTAATTTTTAAAATAAATATATGTCGAAACTTTATTCTACATTCTTTCAATATCCGCGATATGGCAGTCTTAAGAAGTATTTGAAATAACCGATCCATATTCCAGTCCCTTTCAACATAATGATTAATAATAAAATTACTATATCAGTATAAAAAAAACACTCGTTTTCTCTTATCCGACCAAGTTTTGCAAAATGCAGATTTTATTTCTCATATGGACGTTGTAAAAAAACTATGGAACATAAAAAAAGACTTATTATTAATGTAATACATGTTCTCGATATAATTTCTTTTAAAAGTAAAGGCCAAAATGAAAACTTTAGAAGCAAGCAATTTTTAAAGTACCAATACTGCAAGTAATTTGTGTCAAGTTACAGTTTGTTAGTGTCATCTAAAAAACAAATAACACCTGAGAAATCGTCATAGACATCAATTTTAAATAAAAGGCCAAAAGCTTAAAATTTGAAAAATGAATGTATCATAAAAATCGTTGTTAACAAATAACTCCTGGACTGCGAAACTATCTGAATAATTCGTATTATCCTGATTTTACTTTCCGGTGCATGACGTCACAGCGAGGGCCTCGCCTCCTGCTCGCTTACACTCGCCGACCCCCGGGGATTGCAACGCAATACCGTTTGGTTTATATGCAATAGAGCACGAGATAAACTACTCGATTAAACTATTATATTAGTTAATATAATTGGATTTCATTTCTCAACTTTAATCTGTGCCAAAGGAATTCAACTTGAGCAATGCCGGGTAACAATTGAAAAATTAAATATAGGAAGCAAGAGACAAGATACTCACCGATTCCAATTGCAGAAAGTGAATGCAGGTTCTGGATATTCAAGGGGCTGCTTCACCTGGATATCAATAACAGAAGGGTATTTGTAGAACTCCTCCACGAATTCAGAAGCCTGATACGAAAATCCAGCAACGCACAGAACGAAAAGAATTGTTTTCAGAATTCGACAAAGATTTGTCTTGGTAAATAAAGTGATCCTAGGTTCTTCCAAATCTCGTCTTGTTTTTAGAATTTCCTCGTAGCTCTTTGGTTCCATAATATAAGGTTTTTTCTGGGGAAAAAAGTACAATTATGTTCATATAGCAGATGCATTTACAAGTGAAAGCATAAGTTGAGTTCAAAAACCTCGATTTATTATATCTGTTAATCGCTATATTGTGTGCAAATGCCAGGTTGCATAAAAAAGTTTAATGAATTTGAACTTCAAAGTATTCATAATCGATTTTACCTCTTACTTAATAACCGCTAAGAATGCACTCACATTCAAGGATCGTAGGTGAATGTTAGGAACTTTAAACTTGCATCACACACACATTCCACGCTCCATGAATTGCAGCAACCATTCGTTTCCCAGTTTACAAGCGTGTTTTATAATTGTCCCGCATAGACACAGAATAGATTGGATGGTTCAGATGTAGTTATTAGTCTGAGAGCTCACAGAGGGTGAAGTAAACACTCTAAACTGTCTCCAGAGGGCAGTGTTTAATTATTGACTTTTTAATCTAGATAACGCGTAACACGTCTGTCCTTGCCTGGCTTGACAAACAGAAGCCACTCTAGAATACGGAAACTAAATCGAAAAAATCACCCCTTTAGAATAAACGAGGTATAGTTATTTAATTAACCTTATGAGAGAGGGACCTCAAAAGTATACCTTCTTTAGGTGTGTATGGGCATCACAACCCCGAAGTACCCAAGTGAATTATAATTTTAATACGAGCATCTCAATCTTCTTAATGCGTTTTGAAATAAAAACAATTTTTTTAATTCTGTATATTTTTCTTCTGATATTAACAGTTTATTTTCTTGCGATTGAGCTCTGGTTCCTTATATTTAGTGGATTAATTACTTCAAGAACTTAAGCTGTCTTTAACAAATGAGTAAACCTGATGAACCAAACAGAAGACTGCGTGTTAAACCTATGATTTTGTATAAAAAAACATGTTTTGATATTTTTTTGCATACAAAAATGGCTTTAACGACTTAAAATGCACTAAAGTTTGAGAGCTACCCTCACAATTGTTGTAAAATCGCCAATAAAAAGGCTTTTTGACCCAAAGTAACCAATGAGTAAACTTGATAGACCGCGCAGAAGAGTTTCTAGTTAGACCAATGATTTTGTATGTAAAAAAAACGTGTTTTGATATTTTTGTAAACAAAAATAATGGCTTTAACGACTTAAAATGCACTAAAATTTGAGAGTTAGGATGGTCACCACACAGTTGCTGTAAAATTGCCAATAATGCATTTCGATCCAAAGGATCTCCAAAGATAGTACACCCATGCAACAGTATCAAAAAATTATTTAGCATCCATCATCACCTCCAAATTGTTTTGATTTGTGCGACATTAAGCTGATTAATCGAAGGTAGAGAATTGGATCAGATGCGTTCATATCTGATTCAGCTAATACAGCTGAATTGAGATAAAGTTCCGAAGTGTGTGCTGCTGTTACGTATAAAAGATAAGTATTCATTGATTCACACGTGTGTAATCCTATAACTTTATTTCCGTAGGGATTCTGCCAAAATATAAATTTACGAAACAACTATCAACATTTTGATAGGACGGAAATGAAAGAATTGAAAATTTCTCAAATCATGTTCTCTGCATGATTGGAAGCCGACCAACCGGTATAGTGGTTAAGGTGTTAGCCTCTAGATCGGAAGGTTCCTGGTTCGAATCCGGGTACGGGAATGGATGTTTGTAAGCGTATGGTGTAGAGGCGGCTGGTGCACCTTAAATCTGTCGTGGCCGAAAGTCCTCACGCTGGGTTGGCGTGGAAGTTTGGAGAGTGGGGTGCCAGCTCAGGTGTTGCTTCGTCATCTGACCGTGGCTCAAAATTACGAGGTGTTATCCTCGGATCTTTCCCCTAAGGGACTGATCCCGGAGCGTCGTCAATAGCCCGTTGTGTTGCTCTAGTACGACGTTAACTAAAATTACCAAATTACCTGCATGATTGGAAAATCGTCATCTCCAATACGAAGAATGTTTTGGTATCTCATACTGGTAACGGGTGCTTTTGTCATCACTTTACGGATATGCCGGTTTTGCATCTTGTATTTCTAGTATCCAGTTATGGTATACTTGTGAGTTAAAGAAAAAGCAGACTAGATCCTTCCAGCCGCTACAATATGCAATTTAAATCTACCGGGTTCACATTACATTACTCATTTGAGTCCATCATTTGGCACCGCAAAACAGATTTCCGCGACTATTATCGGATATTTTGAAGGAATCACAAGAGATATTTCACAGCTTCTGGCAATTGGCTGTGACTGCACATCTGTTAATACCGGATGGAAATTTGGTGCAATTCGGGTTTTGAAATTGAAACTTGGTAAACTTCAGCAGTTGGTAATATGTTTCCTGCATTTTAATGAACTCTCTCTGAGGCATCTGTTTGAAACGTTGGATGCGCCAACAAATGGTCCAAAATCATATTTTGGTAATATTGGGAAGGCGCTCCTTACATGTGAAACTTTGCCAGTGACAACTTTCGAAATTATTGACGGCGAGTTACCAACAACTGATAGACGTGACTTAAGCAAGGATCAAATGTACTGACTAGAAATATATCAAGCGGTGCGATTGGGTAAGTGTTCTGATGAACTGGCTAGACGCAGTCCTGGTCCATTATCACATTCACGCTGGCTAACAACAGCGAACAGAGTTTTAAGTATGTTAGTTCTCCAGATCCTTCTTTTAAATTAAAACAAATCGTTGAATTTGTTATGAAATTTACACTCCAAATTGGTAATATAAAGTCTAAACATTAGCTGAAAGATGGAGCTAACTGAGCATGTGTGGAATACTATTTCTAGATCCAGGTATTTATCTCAAGACCACGTCGGCCAACCGGTTTAATGGTTAAGGTATTGGCCTCTGGATCGGAAATTTTCTGGTTCGAATCCGGGTCAGGGCATGGATCTAATTGTGCTGTCCTTTGTTAGGGACATTGATGGTCCTCCACTGGGTGCTCCTTCACAAGTGGACGTCACTTTCGGCCTTGTAGTGTCCAATGATTAAGTTCATATGTGCCCGCCATTGGATAAAAAAATCTCAATGCCCCAAGGACGTCGTTGATGGAGTAATGTGTAGAAATTCGTTCTTTGCTCTTGTCTGAGTATGTTGAACGATGAAAGACCGTACATCAGAGAACTTGCTGCACGAATAATAATATTTTAATTAAGTCTAGAGAGTCATCTTCTAATGTAAAGTCAGTACATGTATTTCTCCCACCAAAACTGAATTTTGTAGCTGCTGACTATAAGGAATTGATTGACTGGTCATCAATTACTATTACTTATCCACCAATCCTCCGTGATATATCCACTGCCGTATATAGTTCCATTGTTCGTGATAAGAAAAATCCATAATGGGACTTTGTTCACTTCCCATGTCACACACACAGGTAGTTGAACGGTGTGCCAAGTTAGTGACAGAAGCATCCGCTAAAGTTTATGGATTTCAATGTAGAGACGGGTTCCACACTCTTTTCCCGATTTATTATGCCTGAATTCGACCATATGACTGATTTAAAGCCTCTTCTTGCTGATGAAGTGTAAGTAAACTTTTGGTATTGGCATGTTATAACATTTCTATGGTTACAATATTCTTAACAAATATTATATTAATATATTGTGAATCAGCTATTATTTAATTATTTTCAGGCAATATAATCAAATGTAAAATACTATACAGCAATAAACAGTACTTGTACCCATCTAGTTTTCGTGTTAGATTTACTTCTATAACACATAAAGAAGTGCACAATTTTCTTTAAAAACTGCAAACTTTCAATTGCGATGCGGAAACAGAAGATATTATTCGATCGAAAAAATATTTTACGCCTTTCTTATTGAACCCAGTGGGCACCTCTTCCGCACTATTAGAATAGCAATATTGAAAATAATTATATTTCCTACGCCGAGTAAAAATTGCCAATTTTTACCCAAATTTCCAAAATTCAAGTGCGATGCTGGGGCAGAAGATATTATCCAATCAAAAAAATATTTTACACCGTGTTTATTGAACCTAGAGAGAACCCTTTCCGCACTATTAGAATAGCGATTTCGAAAAAAAGTGTTTTTCGGCCCACCCTAGTACGTAGACGACATTCTATGATCGGTTGCGTTACCGTTCCTTTTGCGACACCCCGAATTTACTTAGCTATTACATCGCTTTCATATTAAAGACAGTGAGTTTTGCAGCTGTGGAGCCGTGGGTGATCCAGATCATTATATTTTTGACTGTGAACTTACTTCACGATATCACCTATGCAGGCCCACGGATGAGAATAAACCAAAATGGCTTATATCTGTCATGAAGAATGTGATCTCCAAATTCCGAATTGAAAAATGCATCTCCATTGCGGCAGAAGTGGCTAATGGGACCACTGTGGCCTGAACACTGTTGACCTCCCGATGCGTTCCCTTTCACTTAATCTTTTAAAATTTTAAATTTTTTTACTGTTCTATTTTTATTGCTTCAACACTTCATCATATTTTATTTATGTATATTTACCAATGTTTTATTTTCATGTCATACTACGTCACAATCTTTTATGTTTCCACGGACCTTTTATTAGGGCCTGTTGCCCAATGTTTTACTCTTGTCATTTTATATTCATGAACCGGGTTTTTTGCCGCATGTAAATTTTAAAAACACAATAAATGCTCGCCCAGTCGGCGTGGGCCCCATTGGGTTTACTTCATGGGCTCGACGTCCTTCCCCCTCTCAGTCAAAGTCTCCAAACCCTAACGGGTGAGTCGGGTGGTGGAGGACCTGAAACAAGATAATGCCCGGCCACACACGGCACGTGTTGCTTTGAATAATCTTCAAATTTTCCCAACACTTCCTTGGCCAGCTATGTCTCCTGATCTCTCCCCCATAGAGCACAATTGGGACGTTTAGTATTTCAGGTCCAGAACCATGTATTCTAGTCATGATTCAAAATACAAAGGTGTTGTCCTCGGATCCTTTTCTTCGGGATGAATCCCGGACTGTCACCAATAGCCCGCTGTGTTTCTCCAGTGCGAGAATAGCAATAATCCAAAGCGAGCGCACAATAACTACCTATCTTACCTCTTCTCTATTCTGTGTTGTTAAAACTTTATTTGTGTGTGACCATTACTTTATGTTGCTGTCTTGTAGTATGGCACAGCATGGCCTACTATATGACCAATGTGCCATAAAGCCCAACCACCTCAACCCTCGTTTTGTTGCCCGGCGATTAAAATTTTGAGACATCATAACCAAGAGTCGCTAAATGTGCTGTTGAGCAATGTTTAAAATCGTTTGTATTTGATATGCCACGAATAAGGTCCTGCGTTCGAATCCCGATTTGTAAGAGCATGAATGATGGTGATTGTACCTTTTGGGATTAATGTTGGCTACCTACGGCTGGTTCTTCACGATAAGTGCAAATTAAAGTCTAATATGGTGGGGGGAAAGTAACCGGAGAAGTCATTTCTGCCGTTAAAGCCCATTTATGGGACAAAAATCGAATTATTTTGTAATGATATAGAAATAATTTGCTTTGATGGATTGTTTAGTGAATAGATAATTTTGTTTTCAAAAAACGTACCGAAACAAAATACGATTCTATCGAATAATTAGTTATTTCATTCTATTAGGTGTAGTAAGAAATTTTAAAGCATGTGTCAAAGAAATGACTATGTAATTTAGAGCTGATAATATATATATAATACTTTTATTCATCGAAATAATCTACATCATTATCTAATACCTTCTGCCATCGATCAGGCAGTTCACGGATGCCAGCAGTGTATAAAGATTCCTCTTTTGACACAATGAAGTCGTCAACCCATTTTCGTACGTCGTCCACTGTCCGGAAGTTTATTGAAGACAAGGCATTCTGCATAGATCGAAACAAATGGTAGTCCGAAGGGGCTATGTCGGGGCTATACGTAGGGTATTCCAAAACTTCCTAGCCAAGCGTTACTACCGATACCTTGATCACTTTTGCAACATGCGACCGTGCATTGTCATGGAGCAATTTGACAGACCGCAAACCTTTGCCAGTAAACGGACGTTTTCGATCGATATCTTGCTGTAATCGCAGCAATTGTTGTTTATAGCGTCCATCAGTTATACTTACACCGGGCTCCAGCAATTCGTAATAGAGTACTCCCTTCATATCCCACCAGATGAATAGGAGAACTTTTTTGCTGTGAATGTCTCTTTTCGTCGTTGATGTTGTTGCTTCGCCGGGATTCACCCAATATTTTTTGCGTTCCGGACTGTCATGTGAGGAATCAAATAATTATTCCCACGTTTATATAACACCCCTCGGAAAAACACCTCAAGTACGCTGCAAATTCTTTGCGACAAGATGTCTGGACTTTGACACTAAGTTTCTATAGACGATTCGGTGACGAACAGGTGTCGCGAGGTCTGAGAACAGGCCAAAAAGGGCGGTGCATAGACTTGTTGGCGGGAGCGAGCTGGCAAATAGGGTTCTTCGGAATTAGCGCTCGCCTGCCGTCACAGTCAATCAGGGAGAACCAACACGACATGACGTCGGAACCCCCAAATTTCGATCCGGTAACGAGAGAGAAGTTTTTCACGCCTTGAAAATAGACGACGCTTCCACCCGTGGAGCGAAAAGAATCGCCTCGGTTCTAGGGTCCTAAAACACATCCTCAGGACGCAAGTGCCAGCTAGATCTTCGGATCAGCTAGAATATTGGAATCGACATCTAGGAAACCGTTCCTGAAAGATCCTGCGGTCTGCTGAAGAGCTCGTGCATTCTTGCCTGCTGCGAGGATTAAAAGATCTCCTGTCCATTCAACTTGAACTCTTATGAAATATTGTAGGAGGCCATCTCCTGTGTGTTCACCGTGAACTCGTATATTATATTTCCGGAGGCCATCTCCTGTGACATGCTGTATAAAGTCCGTTTTGTAAATGTATAGTAATCAAGCAACCCTGAATCTAACCTTATTGCGGGCAGAATCAGTAGTGCTGTTCAATGCATATTTTATATGACCCCTACCCAGGGTTAGGTGAGTACGCTAAAGTCATAGCAGATCCATTTTTCATCTCCTGTCACGATTTTCCACAAGAAAGATTTTCTGTGTTGCCTGTTTAGCAGATTCATGCACTTTAAGCATGTGGCACCCATTATCCAACCTTTTGAATAATTCCCATCACATGTAAACGATTAGAAATCGTTTTTTGTGATACTCCTAACTGTTCAGCAAGTTCATTTTGCGTTTCAGATTCGTCTTTATCGAGAAGTGTTTGCAAATCGTCATGGCTAGCCTTCAGTGGAGCGCCGCTACGTTGTCGATCGCTAACTTCAAAATCGCCATCTTTAAAAACGTTGAAACCAATGCTCACATGTGCTTTTCGATTCGATATTCTCCCCCAAATCAGAACAAATTGACTGACATACTTTTGTAGCACTTTTGTACTGGTGAAATTCTTAACGAATGCAGTGCAAATAAATGTCTTATCGTATGACATCTTTCACCTTCAAAAGTTCAACTTTATGTTCACTTTTTCCCTAGCTTCTGCGTCGGTTTGATATCTCTAAACCGATTTCTATCACATAACACAAACGAGGTGTGCTGATTGGTATGCTATTTTGCAGTAGACGTCATACAAAACTCGCTTTAAAACTTCTTCCTACACCCAATATTACTTTTTCGGTTATCTCCGGTCACACCGTTATGGCTATAATAGACCGTCAGGGTATTTGTCTTTACCTGAACTACCATCCTCGATGCTTTTTAACTTTATTTAAGGTTATTGAAATGCATACTACGAAACGAATGACACTTTTATTTTATCATCGTGGTATTTACTACATTAGTTTTATATATTCATTTTATAATTTATGGAAAACCACTCTACTTTTTTATGAAGGTAATTAAGTAAAAATTCCCTTTAATTAAGGTTAAATAATAATAGCACTAATAGATGGAAACGCGAGTAAATGCAAATGATGTGTCTCCAAGATTATGTGACTGGAGATGCTCGAAAAGTACCCTAAACAGCCTTGAACATGAAACTTTCATGAATCCGTGCATACTCATAAACGGCACACACAAACGATTACAAAATGGCAAAAATTGTACAAAAAGAATTCATTATACGTATTTTCCAATACCTTCTTGCACTTACTCTGATCTTTGCTTACTCTGATATTTCCAAAACCTTCTTGCACTTTCATAAATGAATTGCTTAACAAGATCTTTTCATATTTCTTCATTCATTAAGTTACTCGAAAAATTACTTATTTATAATAGTCATAAAATTTATGAACACAAATGTAAAATTTGCATTGAACTTGAACATTGATAAGTGTTTTTATCGCATATCAAAAATGGGTTGGGAGGAAGGCACAGAAAAGAAGTATCTGAGGCACCATCAAAGATTGAAGTTTTCCTTTCCATCAAACTCCTTTCTTTTTTTTTATCCTACGCCCAGCTCTAGGCCTTTTGGCCATACGCTGTCTTGCCGTCCAATAGAGCGAAGAAAGTCTTTGGGGAAAAATATCCCTGGTGTCAATGTCCTGTAAATTAGAGCACTCCGCAAGGTGATGTCTGTTCACAGGACCATCGCAACAAAGCGGAAAGATCTGAGAGGTAGCCACACCAATCCTATGTAGATGCTGTTGAAGATAGTCGTGTCCTGTTAACAAGCGTAAACAGGCCACTCCCATCCTTCTTGGTAGATCAGTAGGGAATCTTCCATTATTACTCAGCAGGCAATTCCAACTCCTTCCATGGATATCCCTCTGATACTGCAGTTTTCTTTGTTTCTTGAACTGAGATTTTATGTAAGTCCTGCAGTTCCGCAAAGGGAGAGGTGAAGAAGGTTGGGGCAGGGAGAGGGCTGATTTAGCCAATCTGTCAGCTTCCTCGTTACATTTTATCCCACAGTGACTAGGAATCCTCTGGAGAACAATCTCACCACCACCCACAATGAGGTGACTGATAGTTTCTTTGCAAAGTGCATCAGGCAATTGAATACGAGCTCCAATCTAATAATGAGCTTTATTTGTCGATTTTCATATATTGCGCGGTCAAAATTCAAATCCGATGTACCCGTCTCGACTAAAACTTAACCCTCTTGGTGGCTTACCTTCTTGTCGAAATCTGCCCTGTTTAGTCCGGCCTATGGTGAAAAATCCTATTCGAAACTGCCACCAGTTGTGGGCAAGGGACAGTTTGTGTATTTTCGGGTCTTGATTCATCTTGGAGTGATAGAGCCGGTGTTGTCCTTTGCAAAATTGATCGGATCTTGTACGAGACTTATCGTTGAAAAACTTGAAGCTTTATGGCATCCTAATTATTACATATTTTTCAATCGTGTATGACAGGGCTCGAAATACCCGGGTGCACAGGTGCACTGTGCACATGAAAATAAAATTGTGCACCTAATTTTTTTCCACTAGGTCCACACAGTGCACCTAACGTTAAAAAAAAAGGGGGGGGGCGTGTTTTATGTTATTTTGACGTTTGAACAAAATATAAATATCGACTTCTCCCGCTCTAAAGGAACATAATTGAAGTTCCTTAATACACACTATGCGAAAACACAATCGCTGGGCCGTAACGGTTTATACAGGAGGAAGGTTTACTGGTGCCACTGCCACCAGAACTTTCCGATGGTCGAAACCTTTTCCAGATGGCTTTGTTGAAGCGTTTGTCGCTACAGCCGTGCGCCGGAGAAAGGAGAATTTAGATGTTTAAATATTTTTATTTACTATCCACTACTAACCTATATAAACATACCCAACAAATAAAGTAGTTTACATTACATTAATACTCTTATATTACGTTTTTTTAATGTGCACTTAAAATATAACCTGTGCACCTAATTTAAAAACTTAGGTGCACAAGGTGCACCTGTATTACAAAATCTATTTCGAGGCCTGGTGTATGAGATGGAAGAGGAGGTAGTTAAAGGGGACCGGAAGGCAAAAAATTACCTCAAAGTCCATTTTGAGATTTTAAGTGTTTTTGAATATTTGAAATGTTACCTTTAGAATGGTGGGTACCTTTTGTAAATGCGTCGATTAGAAGTATTTTTAATTATTTTTTCAAAAAATGAACTTTACTGAAAAATCTTCTGCAAACGATTGACGACGATGTTTTCGGTTCTTACACTGCTATATATCTAAGCAATTTATTTTTCGTTTATTTTACAAACTTTTAAGTATATTTTTTGCTAACTGTAAACTGAAAAAACAGACTCAGAATCCAAATGAATCCTTGAACACAATATTATCTGGTCTCCCGTTCCGAAACACACTTTCGTCACGTTGAAATCCCTCACGCTTGGAGTCTATGAAGCCGTTTCTTCCTTCAATGATGGAAAGGTATCAAAACTTTTAATTTTGAAAGCAGCAGGAATAGAACCTGGACTTAACTGTGTCACCTCAATGAGAACATTGGATGATTTGCTGGTTTCTATTGCTCTCAAAAAGCAGACATGTATTGAGAAAAAAGCCCGGCAAAAAAGAAACGAAAGAAAAAAATGTTAGAAGATAGCTCTTTGGAGGCTGATGAACCTGGCACACCCTCTAATTGTGCTGGATGTTTTAATATATATATTTGAGGTTAAAATAAATACAATTTTCTACTTTAAACACTGTTTTTTCAAAATGTTGTTTTTCATACAAATATACCTTTTTCTCAGAATCTATTGAACATATTGCTTTGAAACTTTTTTTTTTCTAAAACATATTGTGATTTTACTTAAATAGAGACATACCTTTAGAGAATAATAGATTTGATTTTTTTTTTAAATCTTTTTAATCATGCTTTTTGTAAAAAAAATTCATAAAATTTTTTTATAACATCATAAATTGCAAACAAAACAATTTTTTTACAGAAGCATATGTCTATCTATGTAAAAGTATTTGAATATTAAATAGGACAAATTTTAAACCAATGCTGTGAGTAGATCCCTAGAAACATGGGCATAAAAAGCCACTTTTTAACATGGGATTCAAAGGAGCCATCTGGCACCCCTTACTTAACGTCACACTCGAGCAACTACGGGCTACTGAGGACGATCCTGGATCCATCACGAAGTGACAAATACGAAGAAAACACCAAGTAATTTTGAGCCACGTTCAGATAATGATGACACTTGAGCTGGTCCCTCTCTCCAAACTTCCATATCACGCTAATGCAAGGACATTTGAAGTCGAGGAAGTGTTTACGTGCACTAGCCCTACGTACACGACGGTTGGCAGAGTTACGAATGTGCAACCCTCCTATTGTTAATCCGCTCCTCTTACAAGTGGGCAACTTTGGCGGCCCTTGACATGAGATTTATTCAGTTTTTTTAAAAACACTGCAATCTGAGTATTTTTGTCCTGTTACTCAATATGTAATACGTACTGAAAGGACGTTCAACAACTAAAACACTAGTGCTGCATAATATACACAAAAAGTGCAATGGTAGTCCAGTTGGTAGAGTCGCGGATTAGTAACTGGAAGGCTGCGAGCTCGACACTCAATCTAATTGAAGACAGTCGTGCACACGGATACTGATGCTCGTTAAAAATGTTGAGGCTTCAAATGTCCTCAAGTTAACGTGGTATGAAAGCTTGGAGAAGTAGGAGGGCAGATCAGATGTTAACCTTGTCATCTGACCATGGTCATGACGAGGCATTGTTCTCATATCTATGCCTTCTAGATGCATTCCCTGCAGTCGCCAATAGCACGTTATGTTCGTCTACTGCGAAATAAGTTTAACTACCTACCATCATTAGAATAAATTTAACCTATAATAATTCTAAAAACAGGTATATAGTTCTCGAACCAGAATAAATAAAATATCATGTTTTTAATATTGATAGTGAACTTTAAATGAATACACATTTCATAATTTACTGTATTTTAAAATTAAAAATTAGGTTTTATTTTGTAAGCTTTTCACAGAAGAATATAAATTTTGCAGTACAAAAAACTAACCCACCATTTTCATTATTAAATATCTGTTTAACTGTTCCTATTTTCAGCTTTAAAGTTGAGTAGTATGAAAAGTGTTTCGAAATCTTCATTTCGATTTTGTATGGATAAAGAACTTCTATTTACTTATATTGTTCACTTTAACTATCTATAACGTTTCGGATTTTCTGAAATTTCAAAGATGATGCCTTAAAACACTTCTTTTGCACAAATATACACATGAATAAGTTTTCAGAAAAACTACATGAACATTTGTAATGAATTCTATCATATCATGCTCTCATAAAACACTAAAAAAAAAAAATCAGAAATTTGAAATTACATTGCCATTCATTTATTATTCACTATTACTGTAACACAATGGCAAGAAAAAGTAAAATAGAAAATTGAAAATATATTTTATTCCAAATGTAGAATAGTATTACTAAGTTAGTACGAATTTTTCTTGTACGGCATCAGGTATCACAAAAGATTTAAAAAAGCTAACACTGAATTTCCATCAATTAAAAAAGTTCCAGGATGTTAGCTGGCAATGAATAATGAAATGTGAACACGAATTAGGGTAAAGTAATTCATGAGTAATTAATACCTTGCTTTTTTACGGTGAAGCGTGTATCTTTCAAAATAGTTGTAATGAATGAGTGTCGACTTTTTATTCCTCAGAGAATACGATAAGCCTAGTTTTGTTTGGTTAAAAATGTAAATAAGTAAGCAATGTACTGTAGACTACAGTTAATGAATATACAGGTCACGCCATCTAAACACTCATAATAATTACGTCGCTGCATTTACATCCTCGTAGGATCCTTAAATACGGAAACAGAATACCAGTGAATACAGGATGGTAAAGGAGGATTTTCCATGAAGATTGTGGGGTAAATAAGTATCGAAACAGCAATTTGACATTTGCAACTCTTCAAAAGCAATCCTGAAGCAGTAAGTGAACTGTTTTCCAATACGCTACTGCTCTAGTTTTTATTATTTCAGATTGTTACCGAGCTCATTAATATGCTTTTGTTATTTTGAATGGAGTGCCTACATTTAAAATGAAACTAATGCGCAAAACGGAAGTAATGGAAACGTTCTAAAAATGAGAAAACGTTAGACGAAATTCGGATAAATATAAATTACCTTTCTACATTAATGTACAAGGGTTGCTATTTATGTTTCTGGCTTTGGCAACAGTAAGTGTTGCTAGGCAACCGCTGACGTTTGCAAACGATAGTTTAATAATTTTAACAATAATTTCTTTAGAACATTTTTGTTATTTTAGCGAGATTTGTGTTGTTTACAGTAAATTGAAAAATTCATCTCAGGCAAAAAATGGAATTGACTCGTGAACATTTTCGTGCAATTATTTTTCATAACTTTTGAGGTTGATTATCAAGACAAGAGTGCTTCGATGAATTTAATTGTTTATACATCGATAAAGCACCATACTACAGCACTGTAAAAAACTGGTATAACGAATTCAATCGAGGTCGACGTTCGCTCCAGGACGAATTCCGTGAAGGTCGCCCAAAATCGGTTGTTGTGCCAGAAAATATCGATGCCGTACATGAAAGATCGTCATGTGACATACCGTAAGATTGGGGCATCTTTAGGCATTAATATGACAAGCATCAATAAGATATTACATGAAGAGTTGGCTGTAAAAAAGATTTGTTCACGTTGGATCCCGCATAATCTGACAAACGTTCAAAAGAAGGCTCGTGTCGATTGGTGTAAGGAAATGTTGAAAAAATACGTTCTAGGTACATCAAAGGCTGTGTATAACATCTACACAGGTGACGAATCATGGATCTATGCATATGAGCTCGAAACAAAACAGCAATCGACTCTATCGACAGCGGGTCTTACAAGACGAGCCAAATCCAACAAAAGTCGTTCGCGGAAGAAGCACATCGGAGCAAATGGTTGCCTGTTTCTTCGGCATTACCGGTCACGTGGCAACAGAGGCGTTAGAGCAATGCAGGACGGTCAAGTCTGAATGGAAGACCATTTGTTTGCCAGAAGTCATCGAGGAAATTCGAAAAAAAGCAGAAGAGACGAATCATTATTCACTACGATAATGCGAGCTCTCACACATCGGCTCAAACAAAGGATTTTTTGACCGGCCAGAACATCGAATTGATGGGTCATAAGACGTACAGCCCTGATTTGGCACCCAATGACTTTTTTTTTATTCCCGCACATCAAAAATAAATTACATTGTCAACGATTTTCGACACCCGAATAAGCAGTTGTTGCATTCAAAACGTATGTTTTGGAGGTACCTCTATCGGAGTGGAAAAAGTGCTTAGAAAATTGGTTCAAACGCATGCAAAAGTGTATTGATCTTCATAGAGAATATTTTGAAAACCAATAAAACCAATTTCGATCACAAATATTTCTTTTTCATTATTAGGCCAGAAATATAAATAACAACCTTCGTACACCTAGTCAAGGAAGAAGTTCTTAATTTCGTCTAATTTTCCTCAAACTTTTTGGTTGCACTTAATATAAATTAAGTATGAAGCAAACTGTATTTCAGCGGACTAGTACTATATAACTATGTGTGAAGGAACACCCAATGGGTGCGTCATCGTTACTCCGTACAGACTATCCCTAACATACCCATGCTTACAAATTGGGAATCGAATTCGGGACCAAATGGGTAGCTGACAATCGCTTTGACAATTTTTTAAGTGATGCGGTGGTACAATTTAATTAAATAAGATACTTTTAGCGGGCAAAGCAAATGTGACAATAATTCATATGTAGTCACTGCACTCTATAAAAAAAGATCATCAGTAATAAAAATAAGCGCATTTACATTATTGAAAAAGACTACTTAATTTGCAGGGAATGAAATAAGAATATACACGTAAACATAAAAATGCCTACGTAATTTTCAACGTAGATTTTTGCAATACAAAGCTTAGACTCCAATTTGCTACTCATTAAAATACTAGTAACTGCGTGGTTAGCACGGTGTTGCCCGTGACAGTTCTATTCGTTTTGTCAGGTGTGACCACTACCAATACCCCACTACTCGCTAATCATCACTAATTGCCACGAATTCCCATACGAATTCGTAGCCTATTGGATAACAGCCATAGAGGCGTTGTCCGTGGTGTTGGTTTGTTTCGCAAACCAAATGGAAATTCGTATCCTATTGGAATGAATTCCCTGCGAATTTCAATTTGGTTTGCGAAGCAAACTAAATTATGAATATCATGAACTATGGTTTGCTTCGCAAAACGGATAACAACCACAACGGAGTTGGCCGTGGTGTTGGTTTGCGAAGCAAACCAAATAGAAATTCGGCGTGAAGTCATAATCTCATGCGAAAATATAAATATTTAATTGAAAAATTATTTATATTAAAAGAAAATAAAACATATTAGTAAACATAACAGTTATCTATCTGGTGTAAAATTTTATGCAGATTTCAAATCCGTTGAAGTTTTTACTCTATCTGTAACGGTCTAGGAGGTAGAAAAAAAGAACTACATAACTAAAATTAAAACTTTGTTTTTTATCGTCTGCTGGAAAATCATTTCTCCGCGCAAAATGAAAACGGAAAAAATAAATTTAGAATATGATCTTTTATGCTGTTGCTATTCCAAAGAAAATAATAATTAAATTTCATTAAATTTATTTTTAAATGTTCTAGATTGAATTTCAAAATTCGCCACAACCCTAAAATTGCAAGAAATTTGGACTACCTCTGTGGCTAATACCATTACTGTAAGTGCCATAGATTTGTCAGGACTTTGCGTAAAATAAACAAACAAACAAACTTTCATTTTATCATGTTAGAGATTAAGTTTTTTATGAAAGTGTCGTCTAGATTATCTGGCATCCAATTCTGGTCTGCTGTTCGGGTTAACTGATTGGTTTTGCTGTACTTAGCCGGTAGACGGAGAAAATCTTTTTGAAGGACGTATCTGCACTGCGGGCCGGGTAAAAGTTTTTGGAGAGCCGTATTTTTCCAACTTGAAGGGTAATGATTTTTCTAAGTCCGTGTCTGGAATGTGTGCCTGTTAAAGTTATCAGACAGCCGTATCTAAAATGTGGACTTGTTAAATCCATTCAGGTGTAAAATGTATACAGGGTGGTCCCGAATTCATGGTACAAACTTTAATGGTAGGTACAGGACATTGTAACAATGATTTATTGTATAGGAATGTATAGTCGCAAGTGACGCGGTGAGGCGAAAACAGGGGAAATAACGGCCGAAAGGAAAAACAAAGATTTTATTGAAAGCGTTGTTGACAAGTGTCATGTTTACAGTAATTGTTCAAAATTGCGTCCACCAGTATCGATACATGCTTGACAGCGTCGGTGGAGCGATTGGCGTACACGTTCAAAGATGCCTGGTATTTCACGCACACCTGCAGCAGCTACAGATAAGCGAGCGACGAGATCCTCATCTGAGTCAACTGGAGTCTCATAAACAAGATGCTTTAGAGGTCCCCATAAAAAGTAATCGAGGCTCGATAAATCGGGAGATCGGGGTGGCCAAGGGACTGGTCCACCACGCCCAATCCATCGAGTACCAAACGTGGCATTCAGGTAATTCCGTACATCAATGCTGAAGTGTGCTGGCGCCCCATCGTGCTGAAACCACATGCGGTTACGAATGGCGATCGGAACATCATGCAGCAGTTGTGGTAACACTTCTTTCAGAAAAATAAGATAGCTTCCGCCAGTGACCCGCGTGGGTAGTAAGTATGGGCCAATCAAAAAGTCGTTCACAATACCAGCCCACACATTAATACTGAAACGTTGTTGAAACGCATGTCGACGCGTTGCATGTGGATTATCGGATGCCCACACATGGGAATTGTGCGCATTAAAGACACCCTCCCGTGAAAATGTCGCTTCATCTGTAAATAGCACATAATCTACGAAATCCGGCTGCAACGCACATTGCTGCATCACCCACAGGCAGAAGTTCACGCGGCGAGGATAATCTGCCGGATTCAATGCTTGTACTTTCTGAAAATGGAAGGGGTGTAAGCGATTTTCGTTTAACACTCTGCATACAGTCTGATGACTCACACCTACGTCACGCGCAACAGTTCTTGTGCTTGACTCGGGTCTATCAGCCACAATGTTCAAGATGCTTTCTTCCAGCCTTGGAGTGCGTACAGCTCTTACTCGACCAGCGCCATGTCTGTTGACGTCGAACGCACCTGTTTCACAAAGTTGACGATGTAACCGTTGAAAAATTCTATGATCCGGCATTCGTCGATCAGGATACTCCGCGCGATACATTCGTAACGCAGCTCTGCCGTTACCATTTGCACGGCCGTACATGTAATGCATGTCTGCTTTTTCTGCATACGTAAAGTCACCCATCGTCTACGGCAGCACAATTGTGAATGGCGCTTTTCCCTACTGCGATGCATCATGTTCAACAGCGGCTAGACATCTACTGCCCTCTACCGGCAATGATACCAACCGATCACTCCATTTCTCTTTCCTTTTATTTCCCCTGTTTACGCCTCACCGCGTCACTTGCGACTATACATTCCTATACAATAAATCATTGTTACAATGTCCTGTACCTACCATTAAAGTTTGTACCATGAATTCGGGACCACCCTGTATAGTATGAGGCCTGCGCGATCTATCGAAAGGGCTGTATCTAGAATACGGGTGAGTTAAACCGATTCAGAGGCCCACACCAAGCTTGCGGGACAGTTAAATCAGTTCAGAAGGACCTATTCGTGCACGTAAGCCTATTTGAGGGTCGTTTCTAGTCTGAGAGCATTTAAACCTATCGTGGGGGGTATGTGGATTGTGGACTGGCCAAATTTCTATAGAGGGCACTATCTGGGTGCGCAAACCTGATATCGATTGATTCGCTACAACGTATTTGTATTACGTGTATGGAATTTTATGGATGAGCTGGTTAAACCTTATCCCGACAAGAATAGCAACTATTTTTCAAATCTCTGCTGTTATAAGAGGAAGTGTTTGTGTGTCTGAGGTGTCCAGACAAATCTATAGCACTTATAGTTATGAAATTTGGCACGCAGGTATTCCTAGAGGTCACGGAATAGACCTTAAAGTCCTAATTTTTATAATTTAATCTAGAAAAATTATGAATAATTTATTAGCTATTTCTCTTTAGCTTAATTTATTGTATACAGCTGCAGTCTACGTTTATAGCAGAGCAACGGCCTTCGCAATTTTTTTGGCGCACTTCTAGTAGCGAGTTTTTACTGTTATTGTATTTACGGTTATTGCGGTTTTCATGACAACCTCCGGCAAACGGAAAGTTTAAATTTTCGTTTTGATTTTTCTTGAAAGTTCTTTCAAAATCCGTTAAAGTCGTTTGATTTTATTGGTTAGTTTGAAATTTTTTTTTAATTCCAATGCTTATTTTAATTTTAAAATAGCTTTTGATTTCATTGGTCCTTTAAATTATTTTATCTTATTTCATTGGTTCAATTAATGGTTTTTCGCCAGTTGTGGAATTTTCTTATAGTTATTTTATAAAAATTTAACGATTTTTAAATTTTATTATAAATTTTTCATGGTAAAGTTCTGACCTATCAGGTTATATTATTCATCATCAATTATATTATTCATCATTCACCTATCAAGTTTTGCATTCCGTTAAAACTAATTACTTCCTTTTGTAAAAAAAAATCTCAGATTACTTTTTTGTGAGCGTATAAAAAATATATTTTTCAAATCGTTCACAAAAGTTTTTTTTAGCTTTCTTTTTTCGTTGTAAAAAGACCTTTCTTTTGTTAAAAAATTTTCAGTTTAAGTTTATAATTTTTTTTTAAGTTTTAAAAAATATCTTTTTTAAAACGTACTCAAATGTATTTTGAAGCTTTTATTTTTCCCTTGTAAAAAGAAAAATATTTGTGAAAGAAGAAGATTTTTGAAATAATATTTTCCTTTGCGACTTTAGAAGTGTGCAAAAAAAAATTGCCAAGATCGTTGCCACCTCTGAAACGTAGACTGCAGCTGTACCATTTAATAGGTTTTAATGACACACATGTCATATTTGATCTCAGAAGAGCCAAACATTATGTATTTAACTTTCCAAGTGGTTTCGACAATTTATCTCGTCCTTCAACATCTTACCCATTTTGCTAATGACAAGATACCACGTCATCAAGATACTGCCTCTTATTTGAGGATGGCGATATCAAAATCTGATCAGTTCTTTTGTAACAAGATATCTCATTCATCCAGATCTGGTAAGTTTTTGCTAATTACGAGATACCTCGAACAACCATCAGGAGCGTTAGGAACAGCAATTCAATGGAGTAAGCTGTTCATAAAAGATGGATATTCTGTCAAAATATGCCTGACGGATAAAAAAAAATAATGCAATGGACCGGTCAAGGTCCATTACCTTAACATTTCTATATTCAATTTCGTTTTTTATTAAATCTCTCTGCAGACCTTATTCATCAGAAAACAAAGAATAAGAGGATGAACTCGAGAAGATTAGAAGGAAAAGGGGAAACGTGTGTTGAGATAGAAGTTCAAGCAGCATCCACATCCAGAAGGCGAAACCCCTATCGAGTTCTGAATGCGATCACTTTCATTGCGTGTGCTGTGGGATTCACGTACCAGGCTAACGAATTCATCCAAGAATATTACAAATATCCGTCGGTCATCGACATTCAGGTGGAGCAACCCAACCTGTATCAGATACCTTCGTACACCTTCTGTAATACAAATAGGTAAGTTAAGTGTATCCTAATCATTCATTGAGACAATAGAAAAACGCGAATTATTTCACTCCAATGATTACATGCTGTAGTGAGCTTAGCCACCACTACAAAAATTAACTAACGGTGCAGTAGTATAGTATATAACAGATAACCCAACTCTATCATGAAGTACTTTATGCAAGACAAAGTTGTACTGTACATTCCGCATTGCTAAATTGATTTTAACTAGCAAAAATTTACAAATTCGATGGATGGTCCACGATGGATAGTTGAATCGCTTTCAACAACCACCTGAGTCTATGTGATGGCAGACACTGCTCAGTTACTATCATGGCTTCACTCCATTCATTGCTGCTCAGCCTTCACTTGACAAGGGCACTTACAATCATCTTCTAATGGCAACACAAGACAATTACACAACTGTGATCTTAATACAGTTCACGCAAATGGGAATCATTCAACTAGTGGCGTCATGTGTCAAATTCCGGCTACCGTTAAATTATGGGGGGGGATTATTGTAGCGAGCTTAGCCACCATTACAAAAATTAACTTACAATCCAGTAGTATATACACTCACTGCCAAATGTTAAGCACAGGGAATACATTAATTTCCAGAAGCCAATCTGAATTTGAGGGTCTGCAATTTGCTGCAGACATAGATAGAAGTATGCAAATGTGTTATGTAACAGCCAATCACGGTTTCGTGTCGAGAAATATGCAAAAAAAAAGCAGTCGTATAAGAAGCCAGCATTGTGAATGGTTAGAGGAGTTGCATGTAAGTGCTGATAAAAATATGTTTAGAACTTTCGTACGATTAGTTTTCAAGATATACATGTTTCTATGGCTTTCAGAAGACGAATGGACGATGGTGAGCGCTGGCGTTCTGTGGGACGCCTTGAAGCAGGGCAATTAAGCACTGATGTTGATCTTTTCTTCGGCGTTCATCAGTCCGTCATTTCACGATAATGGAAACAATTCCAAGCAAGGCAAACAGTTGTCCGAAGACCTGTTGTCGGTCGCATAGGGTTACGACCCCGATGGAGAATAAAACTATTAAATTCATTTAAAAATCTTCTACATTGAATTTTAAAATTCGTCGCGACCCAAAAATTGTAAATAATTTGGACAACCTGTGTGCCAAATCTCATTGCTGTAAGTGCCATAGAATCGTCAGGATTTTGCGGCCCCAGAACATACAAACAAATACTTCCTTTTATAATATTAAAGGTGAAAATTCTATATTACTTTCATCTTTGTATTTAATTCTTTGTTTTGTTTCATGCATAAACCTATTTGCTACTTTTATGCCGTATTTCGTGTCTATCAAAGCTGTAGTCGTTTTTTTTTTTTTTCGCTTTTTACGTTTTGGCAGTGAGTGTTTATCAGTTACCCAATTCTACTAAGAAGTACATTTTGATAGACAAAGTAGCACTAATTCATTCCGACTTGCTAAAATAGCAGAGAGGGGATATAAAGCTAAAATATTTTACAAAAGAATGTCTTGATATACTTATCTTCATAAATACTTCTGAAACATAATTTCAAATAGAAGTGCGTCCAAATTACATATAAATGTAGGTTAGATGGGTTTAATGGCGCAAGGGCCATATTTGGTCATGCTGCACGAACCACATGACAGCGTCAAGTAATACAAGCACGATACGTCTTACTGAACCGGAAGAGGAATCGAACCTTGTGGCGCTTACTACAACTCTCACTATGCTATTACTATAGTGGGCAAACCCACTGAGCCACAACGGCCCCCGTTGGATACACGATTTGCAATTAGATGTATATATATATATATATATATATGAAAATACGGTTGGAACAACCCAATGAGATTACAATCCACTGATTACAATAATCAAATTTTCTTTTTGCTGCTAGAGTCATGCGAAGCAAGTATTGTGCCAAGTATCCCGACAACTGCGAGAGTCCATCTGACATGGAAGCCTTTTGTGCGAGCAAACCGCATTACTGCAAAGGAGACTTGACGAATTTCACTGTAAGTTTTAACACTTTTTCAAAGGCAACTGCCACAATCTTGTTTGATGGTTAGCTATGTAAATTTATGGAAATTCTGATACTAGTTCATGGGAATCGAATCAGCAAACTCATCGTCTTTTCATCGCGCCCAATGATGACATATGATCTTTAATGACATAAATAATATATATGTGACTAGGCTGCATGAAACAACGTCAAGTAAATAGACATACGCACACAAGGAAATTTTGCTACACAGAAGAGAGAAATACACCAAGTGAGGAATTGAACCTTGCCAGATGCAACTCACAGATCGACCAAAAGGAAACGACATAAGAGGTATGTTTACTGCTCACTCCTCAAGGAAATGCGGTTAATTCTAGGATACCGCGGCGTTCGATAGCTATCGGTGCCGTGGTAGATCGTGGATGGAAGCATTACATGTCCGGTTGACAATGCTTAATTTTATTTTCTACTAGCAGCCCAGTACGACGTTGCCCGTGACGGTTCTTTTTGTGTTCTTACTGATACTGAAAACCTTAAAAAGAAAACACAATAATTTTACGAATGAATCCTTCGCACAAAATTCACTTAAAATGCGGACTACCTGTGTGCCAAATTTCACGGTTGTAAATGCCCGTGACGGTTGTAAATGCCTGTTGCCCGTGACAAAGTTGGATCTGTGACGTCAGTTCAGCAAAAGTATGAACGCAGAGGAAAAAACAATAAATTAAGTAAAAAAAGTTCTAGATAAAATTTTAAAATTCGGGATGGACGTGAAATTTGTATAACATTAAGACTACCTGTGTGCCAAATTGCATTATTGTAAGTGCCATAGATTCGTCAGGACACTGCAGACATACATACACACAAACACTTCTTTTTATAATAGCAGAGATGGCCGAGAAAAGTGAATCCGGCGCAACCTAAGAACTCACAAGTAGCTAGCGTAGTGAGGAGTAAACCCGCTGACCACGATCCATAGAGGATTTAGGACTTCTTTGTAGGAGACGAATGCCGTGGTGAAATAGTAACCCGCTAAAGCTACGGTTTCCTAAGAAAGCGGTGTCGTTATCTAGCAGCCGTGATACGTAATGATACGGTGGTCATAAATAGGCTGCCGGTCTTAACAGAGTCCAGAGGTGTCAACTTAGACGGACAGAATACGGAGAAGAATGGGCGATGCAAACGACTGTCGACGTTTATTTTATTACAAACAAAACAATTAGAAGCTAAACAAAACAAAGGGGCTTTCATTCTCTAGTCCAAGCTTCTATCTTCGCGATCGTTGAAGATGGAGTGAAAATTTCAACGGATTTCAAATCAGCGTAAAATTTTACGCCAGATCAATACCAAAAATAGATTTATTATTCAATTATTTACCATTTGAGTATTTAATTATTTGTTAAATAATGAATTATTTATTTAAAGAAAATCACATTTAAGGTATCGATCTGGAGAAAAATTTTCCGCAGATTTCAAATCGGTTGAAATTTCAATCTAAATCCTGATTTTACAAAAGCGAAATAAACAATGCCACTCAAACAATTTTGTTTGTTTTGCTTCCCTCCGCTCGATTCGTTTGGCGCAGGAAATGAAATGTTGCCGCTACAAGAGAAAAAACGTTCCTCAACTGTTTGAGGCCGCTATGACGATCGTCATGAAAATGGGAGCTCCGCTAATTGTCGACATTCACAAGCAACGCTCTCTAGGATACCAACGCCATATGTTTGTAAAAACAACGTTTTAGTGACGTCATCCACAGCTAAATTACGGCTGCCAGATAACGGCTCCGCTTTCTTAGGAAACCGTAGTTATAAGCTTCGGTTTCCTAAGAAAGTGGAACCGTTATCTTAGAGCCGTGATACGTCATGATGCCGCGGGCATAACTAGACGGCCGTCTAATTAAGAGTCCAGAGGTGTCAACTTAGGCGAACAGAATATGTTGAAGAATGGGCAACTCAGACGGCTGTAGTGGTTTATTTTATTCGAGAAACAAAACAAAGTGGTTTTTTATTCTCTAGTTCAAAGTTTTTAACTTCGGAATCGTTGGAGATAGAGTAAAAATTTCAACAGATTTCAAATCAGCGTAAATTTTTACGCCAGATCAATACCAAAAACAGATTTATTATTCAATTATTTACCATTTGAGTATTTAATTATTTGTTAAATAATAAATTATTTATTTAAAGAAAATCACATTTAAGGTATCGATCTGGAGAAAAATTTTCCGCAGATTTCAAATCGGTTGAAATTTCAATCTAAATCCTGATTTTACAAAAGCGAAATAAACATTGCCACTCAAACAATTTTGTTTGTTTTGCTTCCCTCCGCTCGATTCGTTTGGCGCAGGAAATGAAATGTTGCCGCTACAAGAGAAAAAACGTTCCTCAACT
Source organism: Metellina segmentata (assembly GCA_947359465.1). Taxonomy (NCBI): domain Eukaryota; kingdom Metazoa; phylum Arthropoda; class Arachnida; order Araneae; family Tetragnathidae; genus Metellina; species Metellina segmentata. Next base: position 29,628,948 of record OX375876.1, on the reverse strand, counting down.
GTTTGAGGCCGCTATGACGATCGTCATGAAAATGGGAGCTCCGCTAATTGTCGACATTCACAAGCAACGCTCTCTAGGATACCAACGCCATATGTTTGTAAAAACAACGTTTTAGTGACGTCATCCACAGCTAAATTACGGCTGCCAGATAACGGCTCCGCTTTCTTAGGAAACCGTAGTTATAAGCTTCGGTTTCCTAATAAAGTGGAACCGTTATCTTAGAGCCGTGATACGTCATGATGCCGCGGGCATAACTAGACGGCCGTCTAATTAAGAGTCCAGAGGTGTCAACTTAGGCGAACAGAATATGTTGAAGAATGGGCAACTCAGACGGCTGTAGTGGTTTATTTTATTCGAGAAACAAAACAAAGTGGTTTTTTATTCTCTAGTTCAAAGTTTTTAACTTCGGAATCGTTGGAGATAGAGTAAAAATTTCAACAGATTTCAAATCAGCGTAAATTTTTACGCCAGATTGATACCCAAAACAACTTTATTATTCAATTATTTACCATTTGATTATTTAATTATTTATTAAATAATTAATTATTTACTTTTAAAAAATCACATTTAAGGTATCGATTTGGTATATAAAATTTTCCGCATATTTCAAATCCGTTGAGATTATCATTCTGTGTTTCACGATCCGGATTTTGCAAAAACGAATTAATCAATGGCAGTAAAAAATGTTTATTTATTTTGCTCCTCATCTCTCGAATCGTTTGGTGCAACAAATGAAATCTTGCCACTACAAGAGAAAAAACGTTCCCCAACTGTTTGAGACCGTCAACTGTTGCTATCGTCATAGCGGCTCCGATAATTTTCGTTACGTCCAAAAACAACGCTCTCTAGAATACCAACACCATGTGTGAAACCATAAACAATGCTTTAGTGACACCACCCACCGCTACATTACGGCCGCTAGATCACGGCTACGTTTTCTTAGGAAACCGAAGCTTAAGAGACACGCAGACCTATTACAGCGTTTCTAGCGCTCACACCGGCACCCGATTGGTCTGCGCATGTCACTTTGCGTCTTACGCTTCTTATTTGTTGGCCTATCTTTTGAAGTCTCTAATTCTGGGATTTATAGCGGGGAGACGTATTGTTTGTTGAGAATAGTACACAAACGTACACATGACACAATTTCTATTATTTTATGATATAAGAAAGTACGCGTAGCTTGTAACGTAGTAAAAATTTAATATGACCGTATCGCCACAAAAGGTCCTTAAAACGACGTGGCGTAGTTTGAAGTCCAATGTGATGGATGTTTTAAAATAAATACATTACTATGGAAACAAGATCTAAACCTTCAGACTTGAAATTGATTTGATTTTCAATGCTATTAAACGTTTGAAACAAAATAAAAATATGTCACGATTCGAGGAATATTCATTAATATGGAGTTTCAATTGCCTATTCCAAAGAAGATTAAGTGTTGTGATAAAAACATTATTATTTTTATTAAATAACAGCGAAGAAATCTTCAAAGTGGAATAGAAAAATGAGCGACAAACATGCAGAAAACTACACTCGTGTGCAAAATTAAGAAAATTTGCACATTATGTCGAATTTCTGAAAAACTAATGGACGGATTTTAATGAAATTTGGTACGAATACACAGTTATAGCAGAGAAAGAGAAGTACCATACAAAAGCATGCAGGATTGTCAGTAAGCTCATCAGTACAGGAATGTCCAAAATCCACGTTTGCGAGATCGAACTGAAAATGAGTCTAACATGTGGTATGGTTAATGTGACCATACGTCCCGTTTTTAGGTAGGCTGTCCCGTTGTCCCCAAAGCACAGCTTCGGGACGCCGAAATGTCCCGCAATCAGAAAGTGATCAACCCACGGTAACAATTTCAAAAAGAGGCGTGAAAATTAAAACAAATCCGACGGATCTCATCTTTTTGCAAGAACTTATTGTAGATAATTTCGGAAAATCTTAAGCACAAAAATATATTGCCATCGTTTTCGCGGTCAACGATTTTTTACTGAGGAAGATCGGGAAGACCTTTTTTTCTCTTGTTTAAACGGAAGAAAACGAGATGATATTGAACTGAATATTTAAATTTAGTACTTGTAATCACTTTCGGCGTCTATAATTTTGCAATTCCCATTGTTAAAGAACAAATTGTTATTTTTTTCAATGGTCAGAAGCATGCTAGCTCTAGCTCCTCGATTAAGAGTACGCGTAGACTGCTCGTGCGTCTTGACGTTCGATTCTTGACGATTGATTATTGTTTTTTTGATCGACTTGTGTAATAATAGAGAGAGAGAGAGAGAGAGAGAGAGAGAGAGAGAGAGTATAGTCAATTTAAATTTCTTGTGCGTGAAACCTTAATTTAAACAACGCCTAAACCTAAGTGATTTTTTAAAGTTAACTTATAAACCAAGTACCCGTTTATGAAACACAAAAGAAATGTTAAAAAACCCCGCCAAGAATTTCATTCATGTTTAAAATTAACACCAAATACACTTAAACAAATTTGCTCTTCCGAAAATATACGACCACGTAAATTATTTTCACGTGTTTCTTCCTGTTCTTTTCATTAATAAATAGAAACTGTAGACGAGAAGGGGGCTAGTGTGTACAACTTCAATAATTCTGCTATTTGTAAGTCGAAATCTCTATGCAAGTTTTTGCAAAATAGCAACAGTAATATAAACTTTCATCTGCAGTTTCATCACACTAGCCGCTAGGAATGCGACATTGACAGCAAACCATTGATGTTCAAAATTAAAACATCGATGTTAATAATACATCGCCCCCTAACCATCGATGTTTTTAAAATTCAGTGTATTTAAACTTGTTTCCCCATTTCTTAAAACTGGTTTAGCAACTTGTGATGCTACATCGACAGCAAAACATTGATGTTAATAATACATCGTCCCCTAACCATCGATGTTTTTAAAATTCAGTGTATTTAAACTTGTTTCCCCATTTCTAAAAACTGGTTTAGCAACTATTGATGCGACATCGACAGCAAAACATCGATGTTGAAAATTAAAACATCGATGTTGATAATACATCGTCCACAAACATTCGATGTTTTTAAAATTCAGTGAATTTAAACTTGTTTCCTCATTTTTTAAAACTAGTTTAGCAACTAGTGATGCCACATCGGATCCAATACATCGATGTTTTTTTATAAAACATCAATGTTGTGAAAGCATCGACATCGATGTCACATCCCTACTTTTCAGACCCTTCATCCTTGGTCACTTTGGTCTAAAAGAATGTTCCATTGGCTGATTATAAAAATTATGCTACTTGGTTCTTTTTAAAATTTTTATAACGGTACTTTTTTTCATTTAAAAATAAAACATCGACATCGTAAAAACATCGACAAGTATAAACATCGATGGTACCAAAACATCGACCCCAATACATCGATGTTAAATACATCAATGTTTTTTAAAAAACATCGATGTTTTGAAAACATCGACATCGATGCCTCATCCCTACTAGCCGCATGTCATCAAAATATAAGTAAAAGAGTACATTATTGTAAAAATAAAAATAGTTGTTGTGTCATAAATGATATTTAGTATATTTTATTGCCAAATTTATAAAAATTGTCTACTCTAGCCCTTTTTTCCCCTAAAGAAATATGTTTTTTCTTGAATTCTCATATTGTTAACCAAAATTAGTCGATGTCCCGTTTTGAGGGAAAATATAATCGCTCGCGTTAGGTATGGTCCTCTCTTACATAGTCAGACAGGTCGCACAACGCGACGGCTTACCGGACACGAGGCAGTTGAGGAGTCCCTGTAGCAGTCGGTCCCACTCCTGCAGCAACGTTGTTTTCAGCTCTGGGATGGTTCTCGGAAGGGGATGGCGAGATGCAATTGCCCACCCAAGAGCGTCCCAGACATGTGCTATAGGGTTTAGGTCAGATCTGACTGATCAAACCATACGCCAAATATTCTCACATTCCAGAAATACGTCGACCCGGTGAGCCAGATGTTGACGAACGTTGTCGTCCATGAACAGGACAAACTGCGCCCCTTAAAAGTCAAACATGGGACTTTAAGATCTCCTCTCTATACTTCATAGCAGTCAGGAACCCTCTGTTCAACACTTGGAGGGGAGGGGGTGGCCTTCCAGCATGATGCATGCCCAGACCATAACACCTCCATCACCATAGTGGTCCATTTCCCTGTTGTGAGAGGGATAGTATCGGATTCCAGGCTCTCTGGATACGTCGAGAATCAATGTCCAGACTGAATCTCGACTCATCTGTGAAGAGCACGATGCTCCACTGATGTCTGGACCAAGGCTGATGTTGTCTGCACCATGCTAAACGCGCGCTCTTGTGTGCTGCAGTGAGCCAGATGTTGAAGAACGTTTTCGTCCATGAACAGGACAAACTACGCCCCTTAAAAGTCAAACAGGACTTTAAGATCTCCTCTCTATACTTCATAGCAGTCAGGGACCCTCTGTTCAACACTTGGAGGGGAGGGGGTGGCCTTCCAACATGATGCATGCCCAGACCATAACACCTCCATCACCATAGTGGTCCATTTCCCTGATGTGAGAGGAATAGTATCGGATTACAGGCTCTCTGGATACGTCGAGAATCAATGTCCAGACTGAATCTCGACTCATCTCTGAAGAGCATGACGCTCCTCTGATGTCTGGTCCAAGGCTGATGTTGTCTACACCATGCTAAACACGCTCGTGTGCTGCAGTGAGCAAGACGCAAACAGCTTGTATTCTGGCATAAAGCCCTCTCCCGTGAAGCCTTCTGGCAAAAGTAAACCGTAAAACTAGGGTTCAAGTGGCAGCATGCAACTCACGTGAGAGCTGTGAAGCTGTAGCAGTTCTGTGGCGCCGCGCTTAAAGTGCCAAATAACGATTCCTATTGATTGTTGTGAGTCGTCTTCGATCTTGTCTGAACTTCTCGATATGGATCCAGCGTCCTGAAACTGTTTCCACATACTGCAGACGACACTGGACGTTACATCCAGCTCTGTAGCCACGTGCACTTGTGATTGCCCTTCCTCCAATCTACCGACGATTCTGCATCTCATTCCGTCATCCATACGTTCGTGGATGCGCATTTTACATGATAGCTTATAAAATTTACCCAACTCAGCGAGAAACACAGCGGATGTCGCCGAGGAGTACGAGCACACAAATCGCGGAAAACGCCTCGTGTGCTTATCATCTCATCCTCTGGTCACAGTTCCGACCACACTCACGTGTACGGTACGGTACTCACGTGTTCGACACTGAATATTTGCATTCTTCTTCGGCCTCATAATTAGTACCTTAGGTTCAGTACTTTTTATTAAAAATAGACATAATGTACAAATTCTTTTAATTTTGCACACCGAATATATTTATAAAAATCATTACCTACAGAAAAATTAGTCTAGAAGTGTTTAAGACAAATATTGTATTCTTTAAATAAACATTTTGTATTTTGCATTTTCTAAGATTTTTACACAAATTTTACATTTTTGGAGGATGTTCTTTTGTGTATATATTTTTATTTCTATGTAACGTTATCAGTAACCTACAGCTAATATTATACATTACTGATACTGTTAATCTAATGTGTTGTGATAGGTTCCGAAGGCTTCAATCATCAGTGACAATATACCGCTGACTGAAGTAGAAGAGCTAGGACATAACATTTCTGGGTTCATTATTGCAAATGGATACGAGTAGGTATAAAAAGAAATATTGGTAAAAATGTTTGTTTGCTCGACAGAAGTTGCGCACGACAGGTTTTTAAAAGATATTTGTATTTGGCTAAAATAACGTCGCATTGGAGAAAAAATAAGGATCTATGGGCGATGTTCCTGGAACAATCACGAAGGGAAAGAACTAACTCTTCGTCATTCTAAACCATGATCAGATGACGAGGTCAACACCTGAGCTAGAACCCCATTCTCCAAACTTCCACACCACGTCAACGTGAGGGCACTTGTGGTTATTACAGCTGTCCAATTTCCCTAATGATGAGATACCTCGTCCGTCAAGACTTGGTAAGTTGTGATAACGACGAAATATCTCTCGAGATAACCTTTAAATGTTTTGGCATAGTTTCCCTTAGAGGTTAATATAATGCCTACCTATGGTTTTGGTGAAATATTTCGTTTACGATCTAGTGTCAATTTTTTGCCGACCAACCAAATTTGGTGGTTAAGGCGTTATCCTTTGGATCGGAAAATTCCTGGTTCGAATCCGGGTCAGGGCATGGATATTTGTAAGCGTATCGTGTAGAGGCGGCTGATACACCTTAAATCTGTTATGGTCGAAAGTCCTCCCGTTGGGTTGGAAAGATCCGAGGACAGTACCACGTAATTTTTAACCACGGTCAGATGACGAGGCAACACCTGAGTTGGCACCCACCCTACAAACTTTTACTCCAACCCAACGTGAGGACTTTCAATCACAACAGATTTAAGGCGCACCAGCTGCTTCTACGCCATACGCTGACAAATATCCATACAGTAACCCGAATTCAAACCAGGAACCTTCCCATCTAGAGGCTCATCTGATCGTGGTTCAAAAATACGTGGGGTTGTCCTTTAATCTTTCCCTTAGGAGATTGTCCCGGAATAGCCCGTTGTGTTGCTCTAGTACGACGGTATTTATAAATTATCGATTTAGAGGCTAACACCTTAACCACAAGACCGGTTAGTTGGCTTTCTTAAGGTATCCTGATATGTTCGAGACCTTTTTTTTAAAGTCTAGTATGGAAACATTTTAACTCTATTTTTATGTTTAGTGTCATTAAACAATAGCATCGGACTATAAATATGTAAAATATATATTAACTAGCCGGGCTGCGCCGGCTAGCGCTCGGCGGTGTGTAATAGTGCTTTTTTTAAACTTTTTTACGCACCGTAATCAAGCATGTTTTGATTTGTATATTTTATTTATTTTTATGAAACAATTCTTCAAATCATTGCGAGCGTATTCAATCAAATATTTAAGGAAAGTTGGTCGAAATATACATATACCGCTACAAAATTATACATGTCTAGTGATAGTTTGCAGGAAATAGACATATCATTAAAATCTAACTCCTAAATAATATTTCTACAGTAGGTACTATACCAGAACACATAATGCAAACAAAAATAAAATTCCAATCCTTGAAAAAATGCAAAATTCCGAAGAAAAAAAATACGTACGTATATATTCAAACGTGTTGAATTTCGATTTCCTGAATATATTGTGAAATAGAATAATGCGACAAAAGACTTTTCAACGATATTGACAAAGACAATAATGATTTATTAACAAAAAAAAATACACATTTATAATACTTGGGAATCCTCAAATATGTCCACAACATCTCGCAGTCAACTCAAATACGCAAACACGGAATTCTAAATCAAATTAAAAAAGCAAACATTAATTCTGAAGTGGCCAGAAAGCGGGTAGCAAAATTACGTTTAAATTACTTTTACATCAAAGGAAGAAATAAGAAGTCAGTTCAAACATAAATTTTTACAATTTAATTCCTTACTTTGCATAGAAATTGACCTCGGCTATTTAAAAACAGCAAGAATTCAAAATATCTGGGTTATTTTATTTACGTTGATTGTTGCCATTCGACGATACACAAATAACGTCGATTTCGGGTCCACGTACGTTAGTGTTTTATATATACAGGGTGGTCCCGAATTCATGGTACAAACTTTAATGATAGGTACAGGACATTGTAACAATGATTTATTGTATAGGAATGTATAGTCGCAAGTGACGCGGTGAGGCGAAAACAGGGGAAATAACGGCCGAAAGGAAAAACAAAGATTTTATTGAAAGCGTTGTTGACAAGTGTCATGTTTACAGTAATTGTTCAAAATTGCGTCCACCAGTATCGATACATGCTTGACAGCGTCGGTGGAGCGATTGGCGTCTCGGGTCTATCAGCCACAATGTTCAATATGCTTTCTTCCAGCCTTGGAGTGCGTACAGCTCTTACTCGACCAGCGCCATGTCTGTTGACGTCGAACGCACCTGTTTCACAAAGTTGACGATGTAACCGTTGAAAAATTCTATGATCCGGCATTCGTCGATCAGGATACTCCGCGCGATACATTCGTAACGCAGCTCTGCCGTTACCATTTGCACGGCCGTACATGTAATGCATGTCTGCTTTTTCTGCATACGTAAAGTCACCCATCGTCTACGGCAGCACAATTGTGAATGGCGCTTTTCCCTACTGCGATGCATCATGTTCAACAGCGGCTAGACATCTACTGCCCTCTACCGGCAATGATACCAACCGATCACTCCATTTCTCTTTCCTTTTATTTCCCCTGTTTACGCCTCACCGCGTCACTTGCGACTATACATTCCTATACAATAAATCATTGTTACAATGTCCTGTACCTACCATTAAAGTTTGTACCATGAATTCGGGACCACCCTGTATAGATAATTTTGTAAAAATGACGATTATGTATGAAAATTTAAAGAAATTTGTCAAAAACTTGTGCTTTATGGAAATCTATTCAACCCATTTGAAAAATGATACTACCAAAATAAACTACATGCATTTTTCTTGGGAATGAACTAGAATCAAACAGATATTTAAATAAACGAAAATTTTACAAGTTATCAAAATATGAATATAAGATTTTTTATTTTTTTTACAGTCCTATTTCTAAATAAATGGCCATAATTTAAAAACTTTTCAACTCAGCATAATTATTCTAGCTCATTTCCTAGACAACATGGTAAAGAACAAATGCCCAAAGTTTTACGAGAATCGATCAATAATTTTTTGTGTTATAACTAAGGCAACTGTTTTTGCTGCACTAAAAATGAAAAAAGTTGCACTTATCATTCCCTAAAGTTGCATTTATGGAAATAAAGTTGCATTTAATTTTGATACTCTAAAATCTAAAATAAATTATTCGTAAAAAAATGAAAATATTCAAAATTTATTGACAATTTCAGTACATCATTAAATTAAATCAGTATTACATCATTAAATACAGAAGAACGTTGATGTTGTTGAATGGCCGATCCTTGGCCAGTCATTTCTTTAACATAGAAAAACTGCGCTCAACTGAGACTGTTGTTGTCTGACATTGTTGCAGTAGCAAATACTGACTTGGGGGAAAATCATCTCGGGAAAGTGTAGCAATAACCATCAGGTCATTATTCTTTTTCAATCGTTTTTTTTTAAAGATAAGCTGTAAGGTTACAAATATCTTTTTTTAAATCCATCAATCTGATATCTTTATACGTTGTCTCGATGTTGTACACTTTCGATTCATATTTTTCTACGAGACAAATAAAACATTCGTAGTTGCTTTTGATTTTCAGTGTACTTTTTGGCAGCTTTGGGTTACACAATGCTTTTTTACGCGACGCACTAAATGCAATCGCCACTGAAACAGCTCGCAATGTCCTTAACAGTGGGAAGGTGGTCGTCCGAAGCCACAGAGCCCAACGTGTGACTACTGGCTCAGGCAGTTAGCCAATGATATGAGAAGTGGCTTTTTGGAGCTGTTTTGTACCGTGGCTGCCTTATACAAGCAATGAGATTAGCCACATTTGTGTAAAATCCGCTGACTTTTTCTGTAGTTTTGAAAGAAGTGTGCCACGCAAGTAACTTGGAGCAATCGTGGACGAAGCACCTTGAGTGAGTTTCCAGCCGCAGTCATATAATACGCTCTATCGAATAGCAGAAGCGCAAAATCCTTTCGCTCAACATTCAGAGATTTTAAAACGTCCTTTACAAGGCGAACAACATATTGATGATCGACACTCACCTCAGAAACTCTGCAGTCGATTACGCAAGTTTCCTCTGGTTTATAAACAGTACCAACGAATGTGTTAAAGTACTTCTTGCAATACTTCGGCGTACGCTAGATTAGTAATTTTTTATAAATTAATTCTAAGCTAAATTTTAAAAAGTTGCAGGTGGTTGCATTTATGCAGAAAGTTGCATTTGTGTTGTAGTTATAACTCACTTAAAATACACCCCATGTAGGAGGAATTTTGGTTTTAGTACTTTACATGCAGCGTAGAACGTATGAAAAAAAGTTGCATTTGTTGCAAAAAGTTGCCTAGCTATAACATTTGAAGTGAGGAAATAATGCTTAAAAATTAATTTAAAGAAAAAATAGTTTAAAGTGTATCGTTTGCTCTCTCTCTCTCTTGCTTCTACTGTTTGTGTAAACAATTTTGTGCTTCACTACTCTTTAAAAATTATCAAAATATTTCCAAAATAGAAACTATTTAAACATTTGAGAAACCTTTCTATATAATATAAGGAGTGTTCAAATGAAAAAGCACAAAACGTCGTAACAACGCAATTGTTAACATATCTGCCTATACCGCTATGGGAGAACGTAGTGAGACATCGTCGATGCGATTGGAATCTCTGGCGTGGATCGAATGCCGGCATGCGCAGAAGAGAGCAGACGCTCTTATAAAAAGCGCCGTCCAATTGATGAGGATGTGCGTGTGAGGACATGATGGCGTTCACATTGCAAAATTCGACGATTGAGGAGCCGCGGAGCGTTATCCGATTTCTGACAGCGGAAGGTGTTAAACCGGCCGTTATTCATCGTCGGATGGTGAACGTATACGGAGAGGACACTGTGTGTCCGAAAAGTCAACGAGAAAATGGAGCGCTAGTTTTCGTGCAGGCCGTGAGAGTTTGGTTGTTGACCCGAAACCAGGCCAGCCAAACACAGTCATCACGGCCGATCTCATCGACAAGGTGGACTACCTAGTGAGAAGTGATCGGCGTGTCACATTGCGAATGTTGGGGATGAAGGTGGATGCCAGCGTTGGAACAGTGTGGACAATTGTTCACGACAGGTTGCATTATCGGAGCTGGTGCCATCACTGCGAGCCAGAAACAAAGCGGGACAGCATGCAGTGGAAGCATGCGTCGTCACCTCCCCCCAAAAATTCCAAAGCCATGGCGTCAGAATGGAAGGTGTTGCTCACCGTCTTTTTCGACGTCCAAGGTCCGCTACTTGTTGAATTCCTCGAGCACAGACGAACCATTAACTCCGATGTGTACTGTGAGACACTCCAAAGCCTACGCAGGACCATCAAAGACAAAAGACTGGGTCTGCTCACGGAGGGTGTGGTTCTGCTCTATTATAACGATCATCCACACGTCTCCAGGGTCACACACGCTGAACTGGCCATGTTCAAATGTTAGCAGCTTGGCCATCCGCCCTACAGCCAGGACATGTCGCAATGCGATTTCCACGTGTTTGGTCCCCTGAAAAACATCTGAAAGGGAAGCGCTTCAACTTGGACGACGAACTCAAGGACGCTGTGAACGACTGGGTCACGTCACAGCCACTGGAATTATGGAAACAATGAATCCTTCGTCTCGTTAATCAATGGGATCGTTGTGTTCAGACCTATTGTGTATACTTTGAATAAAGTCTTCATTTATACCCACAGTGTCTTTTCGTGGTTTTTCATTTGAACAAACTTTGTACACTCCTTAACAAAAAAAATCGACGCACCAAGAAGGAGTTGTCCGATTTAGACAAAAATTGATGGATAGGAAAATTATGTACAGAATAAAATATGATTAAAATTTCAGAACAATCGAATGATTTATTTCATAGTTACAGTAACGAGCTCAATATAAGGTGTTGATGGTCTAATGCGGTTTTTCTTGCCAAATTTGCTCCAATTGTCAAACTACGTCATCAAAAATCCCTTCCGAATGCAGTCGACTTCTCACCATATCCCAGACATGCTCGATAGGAGAGAGATCTGGTGGCTGGAACGGGCTGGCCAAGGAAGTGTTTGACAAGCTTGAAGACAGTTCATAGCAACACGTGCCGTATTTGGTCTGGCATTGTCTTGCTGAAAAATAAGCCCAGGGTACTGCGAAAGGAACGGTAGCAAAACAGGTCTGAGAATGTCGTCAGCGTACCGCTGTGCAGTAAGTGTACCTCTAATGACGACCAAAGGGGTCCGGCTATCAAAGGAAATGGCACTCCAGACCATAACTCCTTGTTGAGGGCCCGTGTGGTCGTGCAATAGTGAAAGCAGGATCGCAGACTGCACTGGGTGTCTCCAGACACGTCTTCGATGATCGTCAGGACACAGTTGGAAGCGGGATTCGTCGCTAAAGACTAAACGTCCCCAGTCAGCATCATTCCAGCCTGATCGAGCCAAGCACCACTGTAATCTGGCTTGACAGTGCGCAGGCGTGAGTAGCAGGTGGCGTAACGGTCGGTACGAGCGTAGATTTCGCTCTCTCAGCCGTCTGTGAATGGTCATGGTGGACACTCGTGTGTGGGTCGCACGACTGATGGTTGATAGCGATGAATCGGCCGCTGTGACAGCTGATCTGACAATCACTCTGTCCTTGCGATCTGTTGTGGCCCTTACGTAGACCGCTACCATCATGACGCTGAAATCTGTCATTGTCCACCCACTCTAACAGCATCTTCTAATCGACGCATCGCTTCGACTCACATGACGAGCGATTCTCCGATTTGTCCAAACCTGCCTCTTTCAATCCAATGATACGACCTCTTTCAAACTCTGAAAGTTGCTCGTAATGAGCTCGAATCCTGCGGCGAGGCATTTTTCAGTCGCTGAAAGGTATCCTAAATCGCAATGCAGCAGAAAATGTTAACAACAGTTCAAAAACAACTACTTGTATACATCTGCTGGATACGCAGTTCCGATGCGCTGGAGATCGCACTATTCATTCATTGGACACCAAATTTTAATCATTTGCATATTTGGTCAAATCATTTTTGCATACGAAATTTCAAAGCAATCGGATGATTCCTTCTTGGTGCGTCGATTTTTTTGTTATAGAGTGTATTTGCTAAAAAGTAAGTTTAAAATTTAAATTTTGACTGGTTGTTGGTTTTTTTTAACGATTACTTCCGGTGATTTCTAAATCTACTTCCCTTTTCGCGCCTTGATTAAAATATTAATATCTCTGTAACTAATTAAGGGGACGGTTGGACTTTCGAAACCAACTTTTAAAGTTATTATCCAACTGTCACAAAATTTGCAGAGTATATTTGTTGTTCACTAAAATGAATGTATAAAAAATTTGGTGTAAAAATATTAACTTTTATGGAAGTTACATGGATTAATTAATTAGTAAAATATGGCACGCTCCATGCGCATTAATTTTCCACATATTGTCCTAATTTTAATTTACATACTAGTTTGTACATATATAAATCAATTTAACTCCACATGCGAAGTGTGTCATTCAATAATATATCGAAAAATATTCAAAAATTATTACATAAAATACTAAAATTTTACCAAATAAATTCAGATTATGTAATACTTCAAACTAAAATTTCAAAATAATGAAGCACAATGAACTTCTCATTTGGAGTTATATGTAATTAACATATTATGAAAATTATTCAAAAAATTTTTCAAGGAAATTGACACAAGAGTTGTGTAGTGGTTCGCTATCAATGTTACTGAATTACGCCTCAAAATTGTTGGCTTTTTAAGTGAGTTAAAACGACGCACGTTTCTTGAAACATATTTAAGATCTCCCAGAACAAAACTCGTATTTAAACCTATTTGTTGAACACCCAGGTTTAGAATTATATTCGATGCTCTGCAATACAATTCCAAGCAATTGCAATTGTTCTGCAGTTAATTATTTTGTCATTGACATAGATGTGTTATTTATAAAGGGTTTGTTACCACAAACCCTTTATAAATAACACATCTATGTAATTTGGGGAGGTGTTGGGATTTTGTTCCGTAGCTAGAGAAGAAAAAAAAAGCGTGGCAAGGAGCGCGCTTTGCACTGCAAAATATCGTAACTTATGATTGAAAAAAAAACGGCCAAAATTTTGTTAACATAAAGGAAAAATTGTTCTGCAAAGACTGTTTGTTCTGCGACGTACGTCGCAGTTTTAGGAACTTTCTGCTCCCTGGGTTGAACATTGTTTTTCTGATTAGTGAACAGGATATTGACGGACCGTTCTACTATGATATCAAGTCCTGGTCAGCGTACCCGTGCTACTCTCTCAATTCACGTTTCGAGAGCCCACTGGAATCCAGGGAATGGAGATCCCATAACTATCATAAAGGAAGTAAGTATTTTTGGATATAAGTACGACCGGGTATCAGTAATGGAAGTAGGAAAGATAATGGAAGTGCATTTGCTTTGAACTGTTGAAGCCAAAACCAAAACAGCGGCGCCATCTTGGTGCGTTAAAAACATTGTGCTTGTGCATGTTAATCAACGTAGTTATACCGTTTTTGAACTTCCATGATTTTGATTTACGATTTTAACCAAATAATTAGCACCATTTTCTTAGTTTTGATTTGGATATGACGTCTTGAGTCACCTACGGGTTTACAAACCGAAATACAAAGAAGATTCCTGGAATATCGTTTCATAGGTAAGTTTAATTTGATGTATCTTTAGGGTGATAGCTTTTCGAACTGTAACTTCTAAGTGTTCGAGTAGCATTGTATTCAAAATTAGACGTATTTACAAACATTTAAAAAATATTTTGGAAAGTTGACTTATTTATCCAAAGGGATTAATGATTTTATTTATTACACTGCTGTTTGTAAAAAATGCAACACCATGAGGGAATCATCTGAATTAAATGAAATTTGCAGCAAATGTCAATTATAGGATGTTATGAAAAGTAGTAAAGTTTCAGAGCCACCACACATCCATGGTGTGAGTAGCGCCCTCTGAACTGTTGCTAAAAGCGTATAAATAGAGGGCTGTAGCGGGACGTTGAAAATAGTGCATGGTTATTTTTTAGTGGCGAACGTTTAGGGAGACCTAAGTATGCCTCCACGACGAAATAGGGTGAAATTTCAACAACTTACGGAGTTTGAACGGAGGAGAATCATCGGCCTTCGTGAAGGAGGATTTTCCAATCGCGCAATAGCAGCTCGTGTGCAGCGGAACAGTTCCACAGTGATGCGTGTTTGGAAGCAGTAGACCGACGAGCACCGGACAACGCGAAAAACTGGGAGAGGACGACGGAAGGTGACGTCAGTGCGCGATGATAGTAACCTGGTCCACATGGTGGTGAATGACCGTACAGCTTCATCCAGGCAGTTGGCAGCACTTGGGTCTAATGCTACAGGTGTACTAATGTCGGCTTCGTCAATTCGCTGACGTCTGCTGCACCGTGGACTGCATGCAAGGATTCCTTTATACAGGATCCTCCTCACGCCAAACCATCGACGACTGCGTTTGGATGGGCACATGAGAACGGAGCCTGGCGGGATGATTGGCAACAAGTTGTCTTTTGTGACAAATCCCGCTTTAATTCGTGGAACCATGATGGCCGCATTCGTGTTAGACGCTATGCCGGTGAACGCTCCTTCCAGAGTGCGTTATCGAACGTCATAGTGGCTGAACACCCGGAGTTATGGTGTGGGGTGCGATTTCGAATCATGGACGATTTCAGTTGCTACAAATTGAGGGTAATCTGAATAGCAACAGGTACGTCCGTGAAGTGCTAGAACCCGAAGTTTTTCCATTCCTTCAAGGCATCCCTGGAGCTATCTTTCAACAAGATAATGCACGCCCACATGTTGCAAGGAATGTTCGAGACTTCTTTTCAGCACAACACATACAACTTCTTCCTTGGCTTGCTTATTTGCCGGATATGTCGCCTATTGAGCACTTGTGGGATTTGGTTGGTCGGTGTCTCGCTCGTGATCCGCGTCCTACAGCTTCAAAAGACGAACTTTGGGTGTGCATACAAACAATATGGAATTATCTTCCACAAGCAGACATTCAACATCTGTTTCACTCCATGCCACGTCGTATAGCAGCACTTATTGCAGCGCGTAGTGGCAACACCAAATACTGATTTCGGACACTTAATATTGTTTTTTTGCTTTGAAAATTTATTCATTTATTTTTACTAATACAAGCCGTTTGTCTATTAAATTTCATTTAATTTTGATGACTCCTTCATGGTGTTGCATTTTTTACAAACAGCAGTATATTTAACAGAATTGTACGATTTTGATTTTTCAACCTCCCAGTTGTAATAAGAGTTAGAAACTGCTTTTGATTCAAAATTCAAATTATAAACATTACTTTTCGTTTTCTAATATGCATTTTTTTGTTGGTAAAGTTCTTTTACGTTGATCAACTAAGTAACTGCTTGAATGATATTGAAACCTTTAACTGTGAGCAACTTGTTAATGAATGTATTAGAAGACAAGTAAATACTCAAAACATTGTAACTATGAGGTTTTTCATAACACGCATCTCTTGAGCCAATGGTTAAGATTATGAGCTCATTTGTGTGGACAGACATAATATATTCAATAATCAGTCTTCAATTTATCAAGCATGTTTATTTTTGTTACACTGGGGAACAGCAATTTCGTTGTCTTATATCTGTGACTTGTTTTTAACCAACTTTTGGCCTCTGGATCCAAAAAAATAACAGCAGTTTTTGTCTATCACGTCAATATTTTAAGCTTCAGGATACCCTTTCTTTGTCTCAAAAGTCATACAAAATTTGCATATAAAGGAAATTAAAGGGAAAACTTACCAAATATACTGTTTACAAAGAATAGTTTTATTCATACAAAAAGGCTATATAGTTACTATAAGTTAAATTGTGTTCATATATACAAATAGTTCAGTTTTTTTACCAAACGGTAAACATAAATATTAAGGAAAAATGCTTCGCTTAAAGCTTTTTCTGGAGTGTTTAATCTGTGGACATTCTCGATTGATGCTCCAACAACAGTCAGCCATCATATGTACATCCCATCTACCTTGATATAGTGCCTTCATGACCTTCAAATCTTGCTGCAATCGCTCACCCTGCTCATCACTGACTGTACCTAGATTTTTCAGGAAGTTAGGAAGATGGCTATGTAAAAAATGCTATTAGATGCTTGAGTTGCAATGAAGAATGTTGAAGCTCCACAAGAGTTGCTGGACAATTTCAGTGTAATTATGTGCTCATGTATTTCCAAGAAAATATTTGACAATGTTTTTGAATGCCAACCAAGCATTCTTTTGAAGTTCTGTCGGTGTTCCGATGAAATCTTTAATGATCTGCAGAATCTGTGTTCCATCAAGCACTCCGGCCTTTATCTTTTCAAATGACAGACTAGGAAATGCCGAAATGAGATACTTGAAACAGTCTCAATTGACAAAGCTCTAACAAATTGCTTCATAATAGCCGTTTTGTATGCAGATATAATGTCCTTTCTGTCGACAAGTGGCTGATGTAGAATGTTTGGATCACCTGGTTTCAGGTCAGATCTTGTGGGCTAATTCGATCTTCTCAACCCAATGCTTCTCACGAACTCTGCTGTCACAGAGATACTTGGTATATCCACGTTACTGACCAAGGAGAAAGCATACCATTTTAAGGTCAACACAGTTGATCCATGGTTCATGTGATATTGCAACACATCAATGACTCTCTTTATGTCTTCATATTCTTCACGCTAGCAAACTAAATGGCCTATTGAGACTGAACCAAATAAATTTCCACTATGGAAGAGGGCACACTTCAAGCTCCGCTTTGAGCTATCGATGAACAATCGCCCTTCAGCTGCGATATAGGCTGAAATTACCAACTCTTCCACTAAACCGTGTACGTTAGGGCAATAGACAAATACCTTATCACTTCGAAAGTATTGCAGAAACGCACTTTATCTTGATCGAAAGTAGGATACCCAATCCTCTTTTTCAAGGACGTTTTTCTCGTGCAGTCTTGATGCTTACAGCTCTGCAGCTTTTTTGGATAGTCCCAAATCTCAAACTGCTTAAAGCCCTTACGAATAGAATCAAGATCAATTAAAAAATATATATGCACCTGTCGCTGGTCTCCTATGGCATCATTCACCCGGCATAAGTCGGGTAAGGTTTATGTCAGCCAATAGGCGAGCAATAGTTCTTCTTAACATCCACGCTCGATCCCGCAGAGAGTGGTCGCATGAAAAAATGGCGTAGTGGTACAACGAAAAAACTTGAAGTGTTAGAAGAAAACTAACTACAGTTTTG
Source organism: Metellina segmentata (assembly GCA_947359465.1). NCBI lineage: Eukaryota > Metazoa > Arthropoda > Arachnida > Araneae > Tetragnathidae > Metellina > Metellina segmentata. Next base: position 29,610,968 of record OX375876.1, on the reverse strand, counting down.
AAATCAGCATGTTTATTTAAGTCTAAAACAGCTGAAAAATCGAAGACAACAAAATATATGTTCAAAATTGTACTCTGTGTTATAAAAGTACAAGGGTTGTTCAAATGAAAAGGTACGAAACGACACTGTTGGTATAAATGACAACTTTATTCAAAGTATACACCATAACCCTGAGCACAATGATTCCATTGATTAACGAGCCGAAGGATTCCTTGTTTCAAGAATTCCTGTGGCCTTGACGAGATCCAGTCCTTCACAGCGTCTTTGAGTTCGTCGTCCGAGTTGAAGCGCTTCCCTTTCAGATGTTTTTTCAGGGGACCAAACACATGGAAATCGCAAGACGACATGTCCGGGCTGTAGTGCGGATGGTCAAGCTGCTCCCACTTGAACTTAGCCAGTTCCGCGTGTGTGACCTTGGAGACGCGTGGACGCGCGTTATCATGGAGCAGAACCTCACCCTCGGTGAGAAGCCCCAGTCTTTTGTTCTTGATGGACCTGCGTTGGCTTCGGAGTGTCTCACAGTACACATTGGAGATAATGGTTCGTCTGTGCTTGACGAATTCAACAAGTAGCGGACCTTAGACGTCGAAAAAGACGGTGAGCAACACCTTCCTTTCTGACGCCATAGCTTTGGAATTTTTTGGGGGAGGTTCGACGCATGCTTCCACTGCATGCTGTCCAGCTTTGTTTCTGGCTCGTAGTGATGGCACCAGATCTCATCACCTTTGATGATCCGCTCCAGGAAAGCTGAGTCTTCATGATACCGAAACAGATGTTGAAGTGCTAGCCCCATAAGCAGTTCATTTTGCTGGTCGGTGATCCGCTTTGGAACCCACAGCGCGCCCACCTTCCGATAATGCAACCTGTAGTGAACAATTGTCCACACTATTCCAACGCTGGCATCCACCTTCACCGCCAACATTCGTAATATGACACGCCGATCACTTCTCACTAGGTCGTCCGTCCACCTTGTCGATGAGATCGGCCGTGATGACTGTGTTTACCTGGCCCTGGCCTGGTATCGGGTCATCAACCATACTCTCACGGCCTGCACGAAAACGGGCACGTCATTTTCTCACTGACTTTTCGGACACACAGTGTCTTCCCCGTATACAGTCATCATCCGACGATGAATAACGGCCGGTTTAACACTTTCCTCTGTCAGAAATCGGATAACGCTTCGCTGCTCCTCAATCGTCGAATTTTGCAATGTGAACGCCATCCTGTCCTCATACGCACGGCTGCGTCAATTGGACGGCCCTCATTATAAGAGCCTCTGCTCTCTTCTGCGTATGCGGGTGCCCGCGCATGCTCCGATCCAAGCCGGAGATTTCAATAGCATCCCTAGATGTATCGCTACCCCATAGCGGTATAGGCAAATATGCCTTATTATTTGAACACCCCTTGTAATTGTAAAAAAGTTTGATTTAGTTTTTGTTTAGATTGAATTATTTTATGTTTATTAATTTTTGTTTTAATAGTCTAAGATAAACAGTAAAACCTGCAATACTGATGGGAATTCGACAAAATATGGTTAGACAGGTTTATCATTAGACAGGATCTATATACATAAGTTTCAATATATCTATCAATTCATTGTATCTAGCTAAAATAATTTTCATTTCAGGTTTCCCAAAGACCCGGAATGTAGTGATGCATGGATAAGCTGTGCATAATTATAAAGCAGTGCATAATAAAAAGTAAAATACCACAAGAAAATAAATACTTAGAAAATATGATTCGGCCAAAAGTGTGTGTATTTTAAGGTATGCAGGAAATCAATAAAATGAATTTCAATGCCTAATTGTGGAAACCAATTTGGATGCAATTTTTAAAAACAGATTGAGGGATACTGAGTAGCACTAGACTATTACTTAGCAGCAGAGGGCAAAAGTTATGTGTGGGATCAGCTAATCTGAATTAAAATATTACTGAGAAATGGTATTTGTATAATACCTATAAATTCACTAATCAGTGAGTTTTTACCAATTTAAAACTGTTTTTAAATATTTTGCCGCTCTCGACAGACCAGTAGTTGAGAAGACCTTCACATCATACGAAAAGCACGTGTAGAGCCAACTGCCTCATTGGCCGCTATCCTTACACAAGCAGAACCTTCACTACCGGCCCCTGTGTCTTCCCGAACCACCGCAAGGCGCCTGGTTGAAGGACATCTGGTATCGCGGTGCCCATTACGTGTGCTGCCAATGCCACCCACCCAACGACGCCTCCGTTTGGAGTGGTGTCGCGCACGACGGGATTGGAATGCAACGTTATGGAACCAGGTCGTCTTAAATGACGAATCTAGATTCAATTTGAGCAGTGATGACAATCTTGTTCGTGTGTGGAGGCCCCATAGCGACTGCCTTAATCCTGCCTTCGCTTTACAGCGACACACCTCTCCCACAGCTGGTGTGATTGTATAGGGTGCCATTGCTTACGATACTCGGTCACCCCTAATATTGAACCATGGCACAATGACAGCCCAGCGGTACGTCCATGATATCCTTCAGCCACATGTGATGCCACTCATGGCAGGGCTCCCAGGAGCCATTTTTCAACAAGACAATGCTCGGACACACACAGCAAGGATTTCACAAGACTGCCTGCGCCACATTACTACCCTTCCCTGGCCTTCTCGATCCCCAGATTTGTCACCAATCGAGCAAATCTGGGATCATTTGGGACGGCAAGTTGGACACCCTACGAGTTTGGTCGAACTAGAGGCGCTTTTACAGCAACTGTGGAACGAGATGTCTCAGGACATCATACGGAACTTGTATGTCTCAATGCCCGCTCGTATCGCAACGTGCATTCGCGCTAGAGGGGGTCCAACAGAGTACTAAAACTTCTGTTCATTTGTACTTTTTCTGTAATAAATTATCCTTTTTCTTTGATTATCTAATCACTTACTTATATTAAAGTAGTAGTTACATGTGTAAAATTTCGTTTCATTTTGACGACTTTTTCTTGGTGCGCAAGTTTTTATGGCAATGAGTGTATATATCACATTTATCATTTAAAAAACATAATATTCCCAAAATTAATAATATTTCATTTATTTAGCAACGCTCAGTTGCAAAATGAATGAACACATCTTAATATGAAAAAAAATGCGCCTTATAAAAGGTTTTAAACAGCGCATGGGCAGCCGCCATTTGGTGCGTTAAAACCATGGAAATGTCGACTTCAGTTAAACTGGTAGCGAAACCTTGTTAGGGCACTTCCTTATCTTTCCTACTTCCATGGCATCAGTACGATAGTTGAAATGTTCGAACCAGGCTGTTTTAAAGAAAAGTGCTGGAATCACACAAGGTGCTATTGGTGACGGTTCGGGATCAATTCCCAAGGGAAAGATTGGAGGACAACACCTCGTCATTTTGAACCACGGTCAGATGGCGAGGTCAACACCAGAGCTGATATGACATATTAACATGCCATAACAGATTTAACATGCATCACCACCACATACGCCGACCTACCGGTCTGGTGGTTACGGTGTTAGCCTCTAGATCGAAAGGTTTCTGGTTCGAATCCAGTACAGTGCATGGATGTTTGTAAGGGTATGGTATAGAGGCGGCTGGTACACCTTAAATCTATCGTGGCTGAAAATCATCATGTTGGGTTGGTGTGGAAGTTTGGAGAGTGGGTGCCAGCTCAGGTGTTGCCTCGTCATCTGACCGTGGTTCAAAATTACGTGGTATTGTCATCGGATATTTCTCTTAGGGGATTGATCCCGGACCGTCGTCAATAGCCCGTTGTGTTGCTCTAGTACGACGTCAATTAAAATTATATTACCTTATTAACCCCACAAACACGACGGTCTTTGGTTAGATTAAGTTTCGAACTCACTCGAGCGTATGGCGGAAGAGCCATATTTGGCCAAGCTGAGCCAAACACAAAACAGACAGTGACAAGTTATGGACAACTACACAGAAGGAATGCTTTAGATACAAAAGAAAGAAATACACCCAAAGAAAATTACAGTAGTCAAACCTGACCTACCTACAACTCGCAGGTTGCTAGCGTAGTGGGAAAACACACTGAGCCACGGCTGCTCCATCTATCCCTAAAGATAGACTTTATCTATTCTTAACCTTCCTTAAACTATGACCACTAGTCTATAGCACAGTTTATAGCAGGAGACTTTTCTACGCTTTATATTGTAACACAGTGACTTACAGTAATGCAACGGCTGAGTATTAAATAACAATTAACTAATGGAAATTTTCTTATAAAAAGTAAGGATATAAGTTATTAATGAATGAAAAGTAACAGAGAACTTATACAGCTAATTTTTTTGTTTCAGGTAACTCTTTTGCGAAATGGGGCTCTTATTACTTGGACGTAGAAGCACACGAAATGTTCCACACAGAAGACGAACCCGGAGCGTTAATGACCATTCACTCTCCTTTCAGACCTGAGAACCCTCAATTCAAAAGTATTTTCATGAGACCAGGGAAAAGATACATCGTCAATGTGCGCATGGTGAGTAGAACAGAAGGCCATTGTCACTGCACATGTTAATCTGCTGAGTAGAATTGTAATTCTGTTTGCAAAGGCCTTACCATCCAATTAAAATAAATCTTAAAAGCGCTGTTAATAAATTTTGAAACAAAATTTGTGGTATGACAAATTTCTAGATCGTGAGGGTAAAATGTTTTAGAGAGAGAGATACAGAGAGAGACAGATACATGCAGAGACAGACCGACAGAGGCACAAAGACACAGACAGAAGACAAACACACACTAACAGACAGACAGTTATATATATATATATATATATATATATATATATATATATATATATATATATATATATATATATATATATATATATATATATATATAGAGAGAGAGAGAGAGAGCTAATACACCTCTTGGCCTGAACCTTGACAGATTGTACAGGGTGTCCATAAAAAAATGTCCCAGTTTCAATGGTATAGTATAACATTTTAATTTAGACTATTTACAACAAATCATATATCAAATTGAAGGTAAACTCACCTAGTTTTTCTTACAACTGTTCAATATGTGTACCTTTAGTTATACGACACACATCCAACCTATTGTCCAATTCTTACCGTAACAAGTGTGGTTTATCTGGATATGTTGAAAGAATGGCTCTTTCTCGTAGAGGGTGAACCTGTAAACTTTATTTGGAAAGAGGATGTAGCCCCTCCACATTGTAATATATTTGTACGAGAGTGTTTGAACATCGAGGTCCCTGACCGTTGGATTGATCATAATGGTAGAGACGACTGAGCTCTTTTTCGCTGGCCTTCACGTTTACCTGACTTAACGCCATGCGATTTTTTCCTTTGGGGATTTATAAAAGATATACGTGTCTACGTTCCGCCGCTACCCAATGATTTGTCAGCATTGAGACACAAAATTGAAGATGCTATTGCTCCGGACTTGTTAATCAAAGAGTGGGAATAATTGGACTTTAGGTTGGATGTGTGCCGTATAACTTAAGATGCACATATTGAACAAAAAAAAAATTAGGTGAGTTTATATGCAATTTGATATATGATTTGCTGTAAATAGTCTAAATTAAACTGTTAATATATATTAGTGAACCTGGGACATTCTTTTATGGACACCCTGTATTTCCTTGACACCAAAATTAGTAGGTTGTATCAAGGACACAAACCGTAGTATTGACTTACATACTCGGGCCTGTTGTTGCTTACATATTCGGGCCTGTTGTTGGATTTTGGAATGAATAAAGCAGGCATAGGATATTGAAACGACTGTTTTGTGCGAATACTAAACAATTTATTAAAAGTTTGGACGATTTAAGTGCACTTTGATATTAATTTTTGTTGTTCAATAATTGTAGTATGGTATCGTTCTATTGATACTACATACGCAATACTCACTCAACGTAATCCAAAGTTGCACTGGCCCAAAACTCGCCCAGCACCGTAGAATTTCGACTTATTGCGGACATCTTCAACAGAACCAGTGCGGACCCCTTCTCTGTGTGTCTGCTCACTGGTCGAATGTCATGTCATTTACTCACATACAATATATTTTATTTTCTTGATGTTTCAAATTATGATATCATAAGAAGACAAAAACGTCATGAAAGCTTTGTTTGTAAAGCTTAACTTTTCACGCATGCCACTAAGTACTGTTTCAATTTTAAATATGTATTCACTTCAAAAAGAGACAGAGGAATGAAAAAAACGGGGCTTATTCAGTATTCTGTATTTATGAAAAATATAAATAAAACGTTTGTGACATAAAAATATTGAGCTTAGTATTCTCGCTGACCGAACCCACTTAAAAATTTTGTTAGACGTAGATGGAACTATTTCACCACAATGAATATTTCTCCGATGATATAATCAAATACAGCAAATTTCTGTTCCCCACCCCCAACACGTTACCATAGTATCTTCTCCAATTCCGTGACATGATTTTATTTTACAACTAACAGCTATCGTTGCCTAAACAAAAGAAGGGAAAAGTAAGATTTTTATATCTCCTCTATGGTCTCAACACATAATTAAGGAATTCAGGTTAGGAATAACAATTTATGATTGATCTATGTATAATGAAGTATATTCATAGTTTTTATCAAAAACGGGGAAAAGTGACATTTTTATTAAACCTTGACATATTTACAGGGGTTGGACAAAAATATGGAAACACCTCGTGAAATGCATGCTTGAAAAGAAATGTTTATTTTAGTGAAATGTGTAGGTGATGCTGGTGTTTTCTCCTACTGACGCCACCTATACAAAGTCGTAAATAAGCTGCGCATATCAGTCGTTATAAGGACACTGTTCTGTGAAGTTGCAATTCTATCATGCCAGAGCTAACAGACTTCGAACGTGGGCAAATTGTTGAAAGTTCGTTTGGTGGGTGCTTCCGTAAGCAAGGTAGCCGAAGTGTTTATTGTTTCAAGACGTCCTGTATCTAAGATTTATTCCGCATGTTTGAAAAGTGGGAAAACATCATCGGCTAAATCAAAGCGAGGACGAAAGTGTGTAGTGATTGATCGTGACAGACAGATCATTAAGGAGGATTGTGACTAAAATTAAGAAGACCACAACTGCAAAAGTTACTGCTGAAATGAATGTCCTGCTCACAAACCCTGTGAGTATCAAAACAATAAGAAGGGATCTACATAAGCAGGATATTTCAGGCCGAGCTGCCATTCAAAAACCATTCATCTGTGATGCTAATGCCTGTAAAAGGAAAAAGTGGTGTTTAAGTTATAAAGCCTGGACTATGGAGCAATTGAAGACAGTAATTTGGTCGGATGAGTCCTGTTTTGTACTTTTTTCCATTTCTGCCCGAGTTTATGTCTGGCGAAAGCCATTGGAAGCCTAAAATAAAGACTACTTGTTGCCAAGAGTGAAACATGGCGGAGGTTCTGTGATGGTTAGGGTAGCCATATCATGGTTTTCTGTGGGCCCCATGATAACTCTGCAAGGGCACATTAAGGCCAAAGATTATATGACCGATCAAGTCCATCCCATAGTACAAACTTTGTTCCCAATTGTGATGGTTTCTTCCAAGACAACAAAGCCCCTGTTCACACGCTCACATCGTCCAGGACAGGTTTTCTGAGCATGAGGATGATTTGTCACATCTCCCCTTGCCACCACAGTCACCAAACCTCAATATTATTGAATCATTGTGGTTTACATTGGAGACCAAAGCGCGTGATCGCTATCCACCGCCATCATCGTTATCTGAACTTGCCACCGATTTGCAGGAAAAATGGTACAAGATTCCCTTGGCAGGAATACAGGAACTGTATTTATCCATTCCGACTGCGCGCTGTTTTGAATACCAATGGTTTTCCTACACCATATTAGACAAGGTTACGTTTTTTTTCTTAGGTGTTTCCATATGTTTGTCCAACCCCTGTATTTCGTTGAGCTATCGCGTCTATGAAGATCCAAAAAATTGTCCTAAGACAAGATATCTTATCAAGATACTGTCAATTGTGTGTTGACAAGATCAAGATCTAGTCAGTTTTCTTCTAATAATGACACATTTCATCCAATTTTGCTAAAGACGAGATATCTCGTCGAGACAATTACCGGGAGGGCTTAAACAACGGGACGTTCCAGGAAAAAAAAGCGGCCCTGTCCTGTTCAAAACGTATAACCAGACAATCTAAACCCAAATTACAAAGAATGCATATTTCAAAAGAATGCCTTGGATATTTTCTTTAATGTGTAAATCTTTCAGGAGGAACAGCACCTTCTGCCATATCCTTACCAAACAGACTGCATCGATTACAATGTGTTATGGTTAACGAACAATAGAACTGGACCGCGATCAGCAAATGTAAGTATTTTTTTCACCTTTTAACCACGTTCTATGATTTGAAAGAATGTTTGGGAGTGGATATCTGCACTGTTATAAGCTTATGCAAAGTAGGGCTTTATATTATCACTGAACGAATGGTTCTCAGAACGTTGCAAATAAAGTTTTTGTACGTTCCAGATGTGCATAGAACGCTGCCACACTAAATTTGATATAAGCTGTTATGGATGTGCAACCATGAAATCAATATATGCAAACATAACACAGCTCTGTTCGAAAGAGAATAGTAAGTCTGATAAATATATGTTATTTTTATGAATTTGCCTTGTTATACATCTACTTACTATCATAACCAAGGAAGTGATACATGATTAATGGGTGTTAGATCGAAAATCTAAGATTCAAACAAAAAATGGAAGACTAGAACACTCAGTTCTGCAGTAGTTTACCCTGGAAATGGCATTAGTCAATAATTAAGTACCAACCAATCGGTCTAGTGATCAAGGTGAGGGTGTTGAATAGGATTCTGGTTCGAACCTGGGGTTAGTTTATCAATCTGGTTTGTCCGTCTGGTTATGGATGTTTGTCCATCTGGAACAAATACGTTATCTCTATAAAAGGGCTATGCCGAGAATGTATGGATACATGTGAGGTGAACGCATTCAACATGGTGCACCCAGTGTAACGAAACGGGATTCACAAATCCGCCCTTGTAGTGTCGTAATGACAAAGTTCAATTGACCTGGCAGGTAAGTAGTTGAATTAAAGTCGTATTGGAGAAATAGGATGATATATTGTCAACGTTCCGGGATCCATCCCGAAGGGAAAGTTAAGATGGTAACATCTGGTTAATTTTGAACCACGGTCAGATGATGAGGTTAACACCTGAGCTGGCTCCTCTCCAAACTTTCACACCAGGCCAACGGGAGGACATTTGAGGCCACGACAGGTTTAAGGTGTACCATCTCTCTACATATACGGTGATTTTTGGTTGAACAGCGCTTAGAAATCGCAACCCTCTTGTAGCCTTCGTCGGTACTCTTTCAACCGGGTTACCGCGTCCCCCAAATTGCAATTGACATGACATGAATCAAAATGAAATAATAATTAAGTAATTAAATACGTAATGATCGTAATAAATACGTAATTACCTACGATGAGATCAATTTGGAATTGACAAAATTGAGATTTCATTACATTTTTTTTCTCAAAACATTTTGCATTCAAATACTATCAAATGTTCAACGATATATTATTTCTTACCTTAAGTTTCAGACAAAGTGAATAAGGGATGTGATGACTACATAAAGCATTTGAATGATCTCGGATTCTGTATACAGCATTGTAAGAAGGAGTGCCTGTAAGTAATAAATCAATTAAGTACTGAAATGTTGCAAAAGAGAGTTAATTCGTAATGTAAGTGCAGTGGCTACGAAAATTGAATATATATCATGAAGAGATTTCTTTAAAATCCAAGAAACTGTTAAAGATAATCAGGTGAACTTTAGTGCGTGTACATTGATGTGTGATGTGATCTTAGTTTTACTTAAAATGTTAAATACACACATTTAGAAACATGTCAAGCTCATAACGATTCCGCATACGCTGTACTTTTATGAACAGGTCTTAAAGTCAAATTTACAAATTGAGGTATCTCAACCAGCCTTTTTCGTCAAAAGAGAAAATAGAATTTTAGATGTTTTTTTGTTGCATATTTTTGCATCTCAAGAATTTGTGCCAGTTTTTTATTATTTCAATTTTTGCTCGTTTATTTCACTGTTCTTACGTTCTGTGGTCGAATAGACATTTTTCACCACTTTTTATACTAGGACCACACCATTCGAGGGGCTGAGATTATAATGGGGTATGTAGAAGCTGTTTAAGGTGGTACACACACAGAAACTTTTATTTATTTATTTTTGCTTAGCTCTTCTTCCTCTGTAGAGGCTTTTTCTATAGAGAAAAAGTTGATTCCATCTCTAAATTTTGAGCACTTTTTATGAAATCGTTCTTCAGTATTTAAATGTTTCACTTTTTCGTGATGTCATCTATGAAACAAAGAATCTCTTCAGCAAGCATACACCATACCAAGCACCTGAACTCATTCGTACTTAGTGTATGTACGAGTTCTATAGTGTGCAGAGGAAAATTTTCACTTTCTAAGATTATTATAACATATCAACGGCTTCTGATTAGCGTTTCGTCTAGAAGCACTCATTTTCGCGATTCTGAGATTGTGGTAGGGTGTAAAGCATCGACCTCTCATTGCTTCTTAGGTTAAAGTCAATTATGTTTTTGTTAGATACACACACACACACATGTGTTAAGTTAACGTCGAGCAGAAACAACACTTCGGTCTATTGGCGACTCTCCGGAATCAAACCAACTTGGAAATATCCGAGGACAAAACCATGTAAATTTGAACCACGGTCAGATGACGAGGTCAGACTTGAGATCATTATGTTTAAGGAAGTGTATGTTTACAATAACGTACAGACACATCATTTCCATGTATAGTACACAGGATTTTGGATATCAAATTTTATGGTAATCGACGAATGTGTATGGTGTATTCATATTTATTTGACAGTGTATGTTAATAAAAGTCATTCTATTAAGCGAAGAAAATAAATTTACGCCTCAATTTCAGAAAATAAATATTATTCATGTAAGAAAATTTCACCTTCGTAAATATTAAAAATATATTATTAAATTAATAATTTCGTAAAATCAAAAATTATTTATATAAATAAGAATGGAGTGTTTGTTTGTATAGATATTGAATATTTTCAACCCATTTCAAGTTTTTTATCCGTTTTGGATCCTTCTGATGCCAAAAATGCTTCTTGCGCGTTTGGTGTCCGTCAGTCTGTCCATCTGTCTGTATGTATGTGCCCAATGCACCGTCCAAACGGTTTAACATTTTTTCATGAAACTTTGCATAATGTGAGTAATCCTATTCATATAGTGACTGAACTTGGTTACGTAAGTCTGTCTGTCCTAATTTCAGTTCTATGTTTGATTTTGTGTATGTGTGTTTGTACAGGCTTCACGTACATTTTATTCCACTAGGTGGCTCCGCCCCCTGCTCTCCTAGTTAATTGGATTGTTTTACCAGTACTGCTGAAAAAGGAATTATTTTTACAAAAATTATTTTTTATTGGATTTCAACTCTGATACTTTATATGAGTCTTACACAGTCCAGTCACATTAATGTGACCACCACCTACTTTCGACGTCAACGTGAAATAACCAATCACAAAAGGCAAGTGGCAGCACATTGCAGTGGAGTGTATATAAAGGATGTCCTAGGGTATCGGAAAGCATTTCAATCGTTGGCGTAATGCAGAAACGTAGCAATTTAACCGACGTCCAAAAGGGCATGATTATTGGCCTTCGGGCCAAGGGTGGAAGCATTTCGGAAACGGCTAATTTTGTGAACTGTTCACGTGCCGCCGTGGTAAAAGTATACCCTGCATGGCAAAATTGCACTATTCAAAATCAGCGGCGTGGCACATGTGGTGCACCACGGGCTATAGATGACAGAGGCGAACGAAAGCTACGGAGATGCGTTCGGGCGAATAGACGTGCAACTGTTGAGCAACTGACCGCACAGATGAATCAAGGGGCTACCAAGAGTGCATCCTCAACAATGGTTCAGCGAACGTTGCTGCGCATGGGCCTCCGCAGCAGACGCTTGGTTCATGCACCTATGCTGACTGCTGTTCATCGGCGACGAAGGGTGGAATTCGCACGCCAGTACCGCAACTGGCTGTCCACAGAGTGACGACAGGTGGCTTTTTCCGATGAATCACGTTTTATGCTCCATCGGACAGATGGACGTTGGCGTATACGGCGTGAAACGTCTGAAAGCAAACACCTTGCAACAATTTCCGGAAGGATCTATGCTGGAGGAGGAAACATTATAGTTTGGGGATTGTTTTCCTGGCATTCACTGTGGGTGATGAAACCTAATTGACTCTCTTCCTGCACGTTTCGAAGCGGTCCGCTCTGCCAAAGGTGATTATTCTGGCTTTTGACAGGTGGTCACATTAATGTGACTGCACTGTGTATTTTGTTCTTTACGAAATATAAACGAATTCCGAATATTTGGGACAGAGACTATTTTTCAACGAATGGGAACGCAACGGAAACTCGCGTTGGTTCTTCATGTGTGGTGATATTTTCTGTTTCTTTCGCTCGGAATTACCTTTGTATTTCTAAATTTTGTGCACGTTTAGTTGTAAGTTGTGGCAACTGTGCGAGATCAAGAGATAAAAAAAGAATCACGAATATCTTTAGAACAACATTTTTCCCGACAAGTTTTATTTTGCTGTTTACGATTTTTTTCTGTTCTAGATATTTACTATTTTAATAAATTACATTTCATTTTCATCACTCGCAGCACCACCACAAAGTAATTGTAGTAATTTAAATTGACAAATAAGTAGGAATAAATAAAATTTTAAGTAGTTTTGCCGTTATTGGGAAAGAATAATAACATTAGAAAATTCCAAATTAGAACTTTCGAAATATTAAAAAATTCTTTGTTATGACAGGAGGTGAAGGTAGATAATTTTACGAGTTGAAGCTATATTTAAAAAACTTAATATATACGTTAAAATTTCATTTAAAATAATGATTTTCTTTAAAAAAAAAAACTATCGAATCGATTTACCATTTTTTAAATGGCTAAAGATTATCTTTGTACTAAAAAGTTCCAATTTTAAAACAAGTTATTTTATTATTAGACCTGCCACAAAAATGTAATTTTGTAGAAATGTATTCGCCTAAAAACCTTAATGATGAATATCGTATCAAATTAATTTGTCATCCTTTCATTAAAGATGGCGAAATTCGACAATGTTGCATGCCTTATGCAAGAGTATCACAAGTAAAAAAATATTGTTGTGTTCGCTATGAGAGCGAGAGCACTCGCAGTAGATTCGTCATTTTTATTAATTGACTAGCAAAATAACCGACCTTACTCGGTTTGAATTGATTTACTCTAGATTGAAGAGATAATCAAAATATATAATGACTTCGTTTTTTGTAGAGTAAAAATTTATTTTAACACCTTTCGCCATCTTTATATTTTCTACAACTTACTTTGGACACAAATCCTACACGTGCATATCCATTCATGTAATACATTTCACATACATCGCACAATTGCTGTATGACAAAGCTACAAAATGACGAAAGGTGATACTAAGGTTACTACTATAAAAGACGATTTTGAGGGAGATTTGGAATTCCCTTTCTTAAGTTCTTTTCATGTTCAACTCAATTAATTAAAATTACGATTTAATTTACTCATAGTCAACAAAACAATATTTTTTTACTTGTGGCACTCTTGCCTCCGGTATGCGACATTGTGAAATTTTGCAATCTTCTCCTGTCATTATTACAACGAATTTTTTAATGTTGGAAAAAGTTCTAGTTCGTATTTTTAGACATTATTATTCTTTCAATAACGGCATTATTCTTTAATTAACGGCATTATTCTTTAAATAACGGCATTATTATTTCAATAATGGCATAATTACACTTAAAATTTACTGAAAATTTATACTGACTTACCTAACATTTTTAAGTCTAATACTTTGTGGTGCTGTTGCGTGTGATGAGAAGGAAAACACATTTATTAAAATAATAAATATTTAAAACAGGAAACAGCGAAATAAAACAAAATAAAAGATGTCGCAAAAAATTGTTCTAAATATATTAATTTGTGATTCAATTTTATCTCTTGATCTCGCAGAGCGAAAGAACCAGAAAAAATATCACTGCTCGTGCGATCTTGTTCATTCTCGTTTCGTTGAAAAATATCGTCTGTCCCAAATATTCGGAAATCGTTTTCATTGCGCAAAGAATAAAAATAAGACTCGAAATTAATGAAGCATCAAACCTAAAATTTCACCATAAAAAAATATTTTTTTGAAAAATAATTGTTTTTTAGCATTACTGGTAAAGCAAATGAAAGTAATCGTAATACTCAAACTACATTCCAATTTTTCGAAAACTATCAAATTGTGGCTGATTTAAGTATACTTACTCAGGTGTTTTAGCACGAAACTCATCTAAATATAACAATAAAGAAATGTTTAATATTGCATTCACTAAATTAATAGATAATGTATAAAATAAAATACACTGCAATCAAATATCTGGAATACAATTCACGTGATGCCTACACTAACACACAAACACAAAATCGAGCATAGAACAGAAAGACGGACAGACAGACTTTCGCAACCCATTCCACTCACTAAATGAAGATAAGTACTCACTGTATGCAAATTTCCATGAAAATATCTTAAACCGCGTGGACGTGTATAGGGCACAACATACAGACAGACAGACAGACACCAAACGAGAAAAAGGCGGATTCGGCATCAGAAGGGTCCAAAACGGATAGAAAACTTGAAACGGGTCGAAAATATTGAATGTACAAACAAACACTCCATTCTTATTTATATAGATTTGAGCAATTTTACAAGAAAAAAGAACTTACGAAAGCGAATTATAAATCCCCACAAAATCGTGTTTGGTAGTAGCAGTAACCTTAGTAACATCTTTGGTCATTTTGTAGCTTTTTCATACAGCAAAGGTGCGATAAATGAACATATGTAGGATTTGTGTGTAAAGTAAATTGTAGAAATTATGAAGATGCAGAAAGGTGTTAAACTATTATTTTATACTATGAATGACAAAAGTGGTTACATATTTTGATCATTTCTTCACTTTAGAGTTAACCACAATTACACCCGTGTAAGATGGGGTATTTTTGCTAGTGTTATAATAAAACGCCAAATTAAATCTCGAAAGTAAAAGTAAGTAAAATGCTAATTGAAATTAGTCTATTATACAGGTCTGCACTAAAAACGTTTTTGTTGCTCTGTGTGATTTCGATGTAACTTTGATTACAGAATTCGAAAATGTCAGCCATTTTTTGCGCTACGGCAAGATTTTTCATAATGGGAAGAAAATGCTATTTAAAATTTTTATCATCATTTAATATCTTCCATATACAGAGCGAGATTTTAGATATTTGATATTTTGCATTATAGATTATACAATTTTCAGAATGCACATAGTTTAAAGTCAAGCCTATTTCTGTACTTATTAGCGGTATAAAGTGTCACTATGAGTCCTAGTGCAGCAAGTACCAACCGGCCACTCAGCAGCAAGTATGTCGGAACAGGAACCGTCACCTTTTTAATTTTATTCCCAAGATAAAGCAAGCAAGTTTCAGAATCGCTAGCAGTTGACGCTCGTGTTAATAATAATCTTTATTGTGAAGATTTTTTTTCTGTTATTTAAAAGTTCTAAACTTAATATCGAATGTGTAGTGTTCTTATGAGGTGGAAAGCAATAATGACTTATAAGTAGTGTTAAACAGTCAAAATTCTTTACGTTATATATGTGGGAAGTTTGTTATCTAGAAGCAGAATCAAAAGGCTCTTTGAGTTTGTGAAAAAAAGGCTTCTGTGCCTTGTTTTGGTGTTAAACGCGGTGATAAAAAAAAAGGATACACATCAAATTCACTCGATTTGGGTTGAAATGCTCTAACTTTATTATTCTACCGATTTTGAGGGAACCAAATAAATATAGAGGATGACCGTTTTTTTTAGCTTATGCAAAATACACTGTTATAACTAAAGAAGAAGGAATGACAGTCAAACGCTATCTTCAGTCTCCTGTAAGACTTGTGCCGCATGGACCTGATGCTTTAATTCCTACAAATCTGGACTCAACTGTTTCAAATTTGAATCACCCTAATTCTTTTGTCTGGGTCACTCATTCATGATTTCTGGTGTTCGGACTTGCGTTTTCTATTTAGATGTTCTTTAGACACTCCGTAGCGAAAGTTCGTAATTCCGGATCCACCTTCAGTGTGAAGGTGCATAGTTCGAGAAAGCGGTCTATAAAATTTTAGATAGTTAAAAATAAAGAATACATTGCAAAATTCAACGACCGTTGCATAATAATATATTTTTTAGAATTAACATTAACCTCCCACCCACTCACAAACATACTATGCAGTAAATTACTGTCTTTTTTTTGCAGGAGTATAAAATACTTCTACACATTTTCAGAAACAACGTTGTCAAACGTAGTAAGTGATTTAATTCGATATACATTTTCTAAACTTAAAATTCGTAAAATATCTACTTATCTCCGCATCATGAATAATGTTTTATTTGCATTTTTAAACACAAGTAACCTTTTTCCTTTTTCAGGGTCGTTACAGCTTTGGAGGGTAAGTAAATATTCATGCCTTATTATTGACCACGTTTAACTTCGCATCAAGTTTAGAAACTAAAAAATAAAATAAAAACTCTTCAAATAAGTTTGGACGTTTTAATGCGAAATGACGTCTCCGTATAGGACACGCACGCTTTACTCATTTTTTTTCTGAAAAAAGTGCGTCAGAGTGTGTTGATCTATTTTACTATTTAAATTAATTTAATTGATTGTCCTGCTTTTAACCCTCTCGGTGGTTTAAATTTAGCCTTGCTTTGAAGATTGCCCTTATTGTGGGTACAATTTAGGTCGTTTTCGATTTGTCGTTTCGACGACTGATATAAGTACTTGTTCAATAATGTCTCTTATTTTTAAACGACGAACAACAAGCACCAATTTTCTGACCTATTTGACATGTTGATTATGAGTCGAAGTGAATGGTCTACCAGATAGCGAATCATCTACAACGGATTCTCTACATTCTTTAAACTTTTTATACCAATAAATACTGTTGTTTCTGATAAACAGTCGTCTGTAATAGATTTTTACAACATTTCACATGTGTTTGTAGCACAAATTCCATTGTGGAAACAAAATTTAATACATGTTCTTTACTCAATAACATTCGACATTATGGAACATCAACGAAGTGAAAATTATTATCTTATTAAAAACAAATTTATTTTCAGACGATAAAATTAAATATATCCCTTATTGTTGCCACATGTTTATCGGTCGTAAAAATATTAGATAAAAGTTTGCAGACGATATCTTCTATATATGTATTTTAAACGAAGCATTCGGATACTTTTTGATCACAGTAGTATTTCGTCATTAGAAAAAACTATCAGACAGTGATGAACGAGATATCTCGTCGAGACGACTTGTAGGTTTAATCTTTATCAACAATACTTTTCAATTAATACATTTTAAACTTACAAGATCTATATTGGAGAATCAACCAAGTCTTTAAAAAAATTTTACATGCTATGAAATTTCTAATTGCATCTGATTACATCTAATTACACCTGCTTTTATCCTTCAATTTATCAATTAAATCAATATTAGACTTGTAAGATTTGATAGTGAAGAATCATCAACCAAATCTTTAAAACAAAATTTAGAAGCTATGAAATTTTTTAATTACATATAATGAATTTTATCCTTCATCCCCTTTTGAACTCATTGTTTCATTAAAATATTTAATTCACTAGTTATGTCAAAGACAATGGTCTTGTTTTTAAGTTATTGTTCATCATATTAGGTTGAGTGGGTTGAAAGACGGTCATGCGTTAAACACAAGACACAACATCAAATAATATTTTTCCTCATATATAATGAAATGTTTACTGAAATAGAAGAGAAATACGCCCAAGAAGGAATTTAATCTGCGATGACTGCTCAGTGAGTCATGATTAGGAGTTTTTTTTTTCATTCTCATTTCTCATATGTTTTTAAACCTACTTTCTATCCTTGTTTGGACTATTATTTCTTGAGGACTTTATATATGTTGTAATTGGGTTATATTTTGTTTTGTGTTTGGCGCAGCTTTTAAATCTTGCGCCATAAAACCCAAACCAACCATGAATAGGGATGTCTCTTCAAGGCTTTTAAAGATTTACGAGGACGACTAAAATGCCAGTGAAAAATATTCGTCACTTTCACATACAAAAGTATCAGGTTGGCAAATAATTCGTTCGGTTTTTCTGGGGAGCAGAAAATGTTTTATCGTTCTACTT
The DNA here is from genome assembly GCA_947359465.1 of Metellina segmentata. Taxonomy (NCBI): domain Eukaryota; kingdom Metazoa; phylum Arthropoda; class Arachnida; order Araneae; family Tetragnathidae; genus Metellina; species Metellina segmentata. Next base: position 29,592,685 of record OX375876.1, on the reverse strand, counting down.
GTATCCGCAATCTCTATCGCACAGCGCAAAAGCGCAACTAACTTGCTCACTCGACAGGTGACGTCAATAGCATGTAAATTGCATGTGCACGCCGGGTAACTTAGATTATTGTGCGAGCTGCGTGCTTGTAAACATGGAAAAAAGGAACGTCTATTTTCGCCATATTTTATTATTTTATTTCAAAACGGATAAAAAATCTGCAGAGGTGCATAAAAAAGATTTGCAATGTGTATGGGGAGGATGCAATAACAGAACGGGTGCATCAAAACTGGTTCGCCAAGTTCCGTTCCGGTAATTTTGAACTCAGGGACGTGCCCCGCTCCGTTCGCCCAACGGAGTAGCCCAGCCGTAATAAAGGCTACCATCGGTAAAATTTCCTCCCTAACTGTACAGGAGATTGCTACGGAACTCAATATATCCCACACGAGTATAGAGGACCGTTTCCACCATTGGGATGCATTTCTCGCCTTAATATTTACCTACCACACGAGTTGGCCGAACACAACTTAACTGCTCGCATTTCCATCTGCGACACGCTCCTTAAACGCCAGGGAAAAGATCCATTTTGAAGCAGCTGGTTAAGGGTGATAAAAGTGGATTGTCTTTGACAACGCCGTTTGTAAAAGATCACGGGGAAAGAGTAGCGAGCCACCACAATCAACCTCGAAGACGCGATTGCACAAGAGGAAAATTATGCTCTCAGTGTGGTGAGATTATAAAGGTATCATTTACTATGAGCTCTTACCACACGGCAAGACAATTCATTCAGACGTATACTGCTCCCAGTTAGCAAAATTGTATCAATCCATATGTTCAAAGCGTCCAGAACTGGCAAATCGTAAAGCAGTCGTCTTTTACCATGATAATGCCAGACTCCATACTTCATTAAGGAAGCGGTAGGAATTGTAAAGACTTGGCGTGGAGGTTTTGCTTCACCCAGTCTATTCTCCGGACCTTGCGCCCTCGGTTTATAACCTGTTCCCATCGCTACAGAATTCTTTGAACGGTATAAGGTTGGCTAACGATGGGGATTTAAAAAGCATATAATCAGTGTTTTTTGCCAGTAAAACTCATGCGTTTTTCAAACGCGACATTATAAAATTGGAAAGAGATGGCAAAAGAAGTCATAGAAAGGAATGGACAGTACATAATTGACAAGTAAGTATTTTCCGTATTGGAAAAATTGTATTTTATATAATTCAAAAAAACAGAACGGACTTATTTACCAACCCAATAGTATTAGCATTAAAGACAACCATGCTCTCTTAGTCCATTCTTATTATTGGTTTCAAATTCTGTTTGTCGATAATGCTTCAGAGAAGTCAAATAAAGATATTTCATTTTTTCCAACCTTACAGGGACCGGATTGAAATTGACGTGTTCACGGACGGTGAAGGAATACAGGTGCTCACACACAAGCCTCGGTACATGGTGCGTACAAATCACAGTTCATTTCAACCCTCCAATATGGTTTGGACAAGGTATCTAGTCCTTCAAGAGATCTAACTAATTTTGATAATGAAGAGATGTCATCACAATATTGCCGATTCTTTTTATGATGACGATACCAATATATTACATTCCCATATAAAAGTAATATTAGCATTATGGATTGTCATAAGGTCTTCAATATCTGGTTAGTTTTTAATACATCTTTTCAATCAGATTCTGGTCAGTTTTGCTAAGGACGGGATACTAGTCGAAACAACTACTAGGAGGGTTAAGCAATTAAATTTAGTACTCAACGTTTTTAGATTCTGAAGTTAGGAATGGAGCTGAAAACATTAGGGTTCTAAGTACCACATTTATGAACTGCCTACTCTTATTCTTTCTGCATTTTAAAGTTTATTTCATCACAATTATTTATTTGATACACTAGCAGCACATATAAGAAATTTCCAGATCCAATTGATGTCAATTTTACATGGCGGACTTCACGCTGAGTTACCTTTCATATTGCTTAATTAATCTAGAAAAATATATTATTTGATATTTAGATGAATAGAAAAATATTTTTATTTTCATTTGCATCGGATACTTTTGTGTTGATTTGAAAGACTAATGTGTAAATTGAAATTATTTTTAAGAATACCTTGATGAATACAAATTTATTACTGCCAGTTTCGAAGCAATATTTTCTTTCAATTTCAAGCAATATTTTCTTTCAATTTCAAGCAATATTTTCTTTCAATTTCAAGCAATACAACATTTTATTATACACCACAAATTAAAATTCAATTTTTTAAGTCTACCAACCATCATCAGACACAATGGTTGAACAAGACTCCAAAATTATTCCCCTTTGATTCAAATGGCAAATTTTTACTAGTTTGATTATCAAAAGTTAAAACGTAAGAAAGGGGATATATACAAAACAAACAAACACTTCCTTTTATAATAGTAGATATGTTAAAAATTTCCGCTCTTTTCTTGGAGGTAAAGCTGAAGTCGTTTGTGCATATTTTTAGAAGCACGTTTCAAGATGATGGGGGTGACTTCTTGTATCGTTTGAGTAAATAATCGATAAAACTATAAGCTGATAATAAAAATAGTTTAAAAAAAGGGGGCAATAATTTACCTAGCAAACGGTGTTAGACTTCGCCGTTAGCGGCATATAGGTGCAGATCCTTTGTTGTCTATATTTTTGGTAGATACAGTCCTGTGCCACCAGACGACCATCCCGGTCATATTTAGGACGTCCGTCTTATGTGTAGCCAATATTTGCGGATATTCGCAGATCCCTTGCGGCCTAGAATCACACAACACGCTAACAATAAATCCTGTGACATCAAGTTCGACGAGTGTTTATTTTTGTACGTCACCGTAATGAGTATATATATATATATATATATATATATATATATATATATATATATATATATATATATATATATATATATATATATATATGTACTGCAGACGCTACAGAACATACTAATAATACTTTCACTTACCTTACTTAAAATTTACATGTTTATCTTTTCATTCCTGTTTAGATACAACCATTAACACGCCAGAGTGTATTTGATATAACTACTTCTTAACTTCTACGTTGTGTTGCTCTAGTACGACGTTAACTAAAATTACACAGTTCTACAGTTCTAAATTACATTTTCATTTCAGGCCGTGGAATTCTTCAGCTACATCGGAGGCTTTATTGGCATGTGGCTTGGTATTTCCATATGGGCTGTTACTGGTTACATGAAACAGATATTCAGTTATATGAAGACATTTATCAAACGCAAGATTTCTGATTGAACTGTTCAAATTGCGCAAGGTGCTTGAAAAATTCTTTGGTTGAAAAAACCTATCTGTATTAAAGTTGCTTGGTTTGTTTGAAGTAACAGAATTCACTGTAATAAAGTTTGTTCATTTTGTAAAGTTTGTTGTAACAGTTTTTTAGTAGTGCCTAATACTGTAACCCCAACACACACATGACAGAGTAACCACATATGTTGGTTGAAATAGTTTTAGGAAAGATTATATTATCTAACAATGTAAAAACTCTTAAGAAGTCTCAAGCAGGTTGCAAAAGATATTTCATATAAATATAGGCACAACCTCATACTTTCTGAGAATAGGTGCTAGTGTTTATGTCGACGAAAATTATGCTGTCAGATTGTAATCTGTTTGAAATACTATGGCCCTATCCAAAAGTTTTTAACTATTAATATTTTTTAACTAAAAACTTGGTTTGTCTTTAACTTTTTCGGTGGTATACCTTTGCGTTCAAAATTGCCCTAGTGTCCAGTGTCTTGTAATAAAACCTGTCCCAAACTCTCAACAGTTCTGGGCAAGATTTTCTTCAAACTTGGATCTTTATTCGCCTTGAAGTGACACAGAGGATGTCTCTACGAGAAATCTTGTTTTCTCCAAAATTCACCAGATCTTGCACTAGATATATCGTCAAAACACTTGAAGACCATCTGGTGAGTGTCTCGACGAGGTATTTAGTAATCAGCAATACTGACCAAACCTTGTTGGACGAGATATATCTTAATCAGAGAAAAACTAATCAGATCTTGATTTCGTCATAAAGAAATCTGCAACGTCTTGATGATAAGATATCTCGTCACTAGCGAAAGTAGTCATTACTTGATAAACGAGATATCTCATTGAAACAACTTCGAGGTTTAAACGGGCTGTTCTGTAACAATATTTTTAAGTCAGTTAATAAGTTTATGCTCTAAGCCGACAGTATACATGTGAGCTTCTCAGAGAGTAAATTGGAAAATATAAATCATGAAGAGTCCTTTTTTTCAAAGATATTTAGCTGTAGAAGCAATGGATTTTTGAATAGTATTACCAATTTTTGTTTGCTTAATAGTTTATCTCGATTCCTGTAATCGAGCATTAAAAACAAGATATTTCAGTTTTCCAATACAAACAGTTTAGTACTCGTAAGTCTACAAATCGAATTCACAGGTTATGCTTTCGAACAAATATTATAATTTATTCTATAAGCTATATAATAATTGTATAACACATTTTCCGTAGTAAAAACATTTTTGGAAAAGGGAAGGAAATGAAAATATTTGTTTTTATGAATCTGTTAGTAAAATAACGATTAGTTACGAGTCGAGTCTGATAAGATTTAGTTTAAATTGAAAATTCCAAGAACGAAATATATTTAATAATATTTTAACTAATGAGTTTGGTTTAAAGTACCTTTTAATATAGTTCTAACCATACTCGAATGTAAATATTCTTTCTTTGAAAGACATTTTTAGACAGTATCGATTTTATAGTGCCCTGATATAAGAAAATATACTAATAAACATTGCTAATATTAATAAAGACAATTTTCAATGAATAGGCAAATTAATCCTTCAGAATAAGTCCCCAATCTAAGCAGAGTTTCAGAAACTGTTTCACATTTATTTTTGCTGCCGACCTTGTCTCCATCAAAGTAATGATTGATAAGTAATGAGAGTAAAAAGAAACTCTCGTATGCCTATTCTTGAAAAAATTAAATTATGATTGAGTTTGTATAACACTATTCCTTTCACCATTTGTTCTGAGTACAATGTGGTAAATAATTTAATTTTATAAAACAGTAATCTACAGGTGGTATCATTGTAAATACGTAATCTTTTTTATCCAACACTATAGAAAACCTATACCGGTAACAGAAATAATTACAACAATCTTTTGGAGAGCTATTTCCCGGGAATAATAGCTATATCGTTACTATCGTACATTTCAGCTTTTACTTCCATAATATCAATGAGAATCAATCATGATGTCAATGATGACAATCATAGACCATCCTAGCCACAAATCTAGGTGATTGAGATGTGGCTGAGAAGTTCTGAAAACACGTAGTTTTTTTTCTGTTCGAAATCTCGTCTTTCAAGGCTTCCATGGAAAACATTCATTTTATCTTAGTTCAGTTTAAACTCCTGAGGTTCATATATTTCTAAAATGGGCTGAATCAAATACTATTTCATTTCCAAAGACTTTCTATTGAAGAAACGCAGGGTCGATGGCAAACTAGAAAAAATATCTGCTTGACGTATTTGATGGAATAGCATAGCAACGGACAAACACAAATTGGTCCATGCGTGCTTAGATTTTGAATGACAATGTCCAAACAAGCATCGGTTTCATTGATCAAATTTCAGCGATTCCGATCCCTTATTAAGAGTAGGACAGGATCTATGCAGCAACATTTAGAAAAGTTTTCCTCCTGAATACATAATCTTGGTTAGTCATGTATGGTCTCTCAGAAGATATGTAGTCAATTCAGAAGTCTTTGTAGGAAGACGATAACTTTCTGGTCCCTGTTTGCTTTAAAGATATACACATTTCATATCCTGAACAGACATTGGTCATCCTCTTCGAGAATAGGAACTTCAGATGGGCCGTGAATGACAACTACCGTGCGTGTTTGAGATTCCTGTGCAAAAGCAAGCCTCATTGTTTAGAATAAGTGACATGATTTTTGTTTCCATTATTGAATCGTCCAGAATACTTGAAGCTGCTGATTTCTTTCATGTTGTAAGTGTAGAAATTTTCGTAACGAATGCTCTGGAACGATGGAGAAAGTAAAACAACATATCCTCCTCTACTTTAAGAGATCAGGAATCTGTAGTTCTACATTCTGATGTCTGAAAACTTGAGCATCGAACTCACAGCCAAGTTCTTTTGTCTACTGTTCTCCAGAGGAGAACAACTTGATCACTATATTTGATACACTATGAAACAGATAATTTATAAATTCTAAATAGAACGAGAAAAAAGGACTTGAGAGTGAGAACTGTTGCTGAAATATAGCATACATGGCATTTATATCACAAAGCCACTCAACTTCCATTTGTTGCTAATGCGTTGGTAAATGAAAAATTTGTTTCGTAGATTTATTCTACTCGCATTTTATCTTTTAATCTTGCAAATGTAACTGTGTTGAAAAACACAATGATGTACCATGCTATTAAGTTTTCCATGTTTTGGCTAACAATGTTTTTAATGCGCCAATGTGCGGCTAATTTAATAAAAGAAATATGGTAAAATTAATGTTGTGTGCATACATAATTATTTGTTTTATTGCAGAACATCTCTACCGATGATCGTTTATTTTAATAGTTTTTTAAATGGTCAGTTCTTTTCAAAATAGGTTAAATGTGTTAAACTTATCTTTAAAGTAAATGCAACATTAGAATGTATTCAAGGTAATCTTTACTTACGAACTTCTCTCGCACTTACTTCACGTCTACCTACTTCTCAATCGTATTGTTCTATCAATATTATTTTTATCGCGTTAGTTTACGAGAGTCCGTTGCCATGGTTACACGCGATGCCAACATTCGACCATCCTGACATACAATCGTCCTCGATGTAGAGAACTAACTAATACTAATAATATAATTTTATGGAACTCGAAGCACTCGAAGCCATACATAATGGTAAAACAACAGTAACGCAAGAAATTAATACTCTTCTCCATTTACTAAATATACCTTGCACTCTCCAGTGGATCCCAGCTCATGTTGGAATTGAGGGGAACGAATGTGCAGATGCCCTTGCAAAGGAAGCACGCGACAAAGATCAACCTCGAGTAGTCACCTGTGCAGATGCGAATGCCGTCGCCAGGCGAAGGATCTACAACCAGCATTTTAGCAAGGCAACAATCCCCGATCTAAACTGCCCAAGAAACCTCTCCTCTACAATAGCTAGGCTACGTACTGGACATTTCAAAGGCATGAAGATTTCACAAACTAATATAAAATCCTATCCCATCAGCAGGTACTGTCCACAATCACAACTAACTCCAGATCATGTTTTCGACTGCCAGGCCATTATTGGTTCCCTCTTTCAACTTGGAGCACCCCCAATCGAAATCCTCCATAGCCATCGAGCTCAGAACTTGCAGATCTTGTCACCAAGGCTTTTGGAGGACTCTAAACTTTTGCACTAGTACTGTATGCATAGACACGACAACAACAACAACAACATTATACACAACTAAAACTTAAAGTTCCTATGAAAGGTGATCAATGTACACAAACACTAAAAAGCAAGTATTAACTTAGAGTTTAAAGTTCTTGTGGGTCTTAAGTCTCATATTTTTAGTTAGTGTATTTCGGGTGCGTCTAGGATTCCTTCTGGGTGGAGATTCTATGTCCCGGACATTCGAATCTTCGTTTTCATCGCTCTCGCTCTCGCATCGCCATCCTTTCAACTGACTAACGTGAGCGGTGGTAGAGTAGAAAATTCCCTTCTCTTTAGGTTCGAGTTGGAAAACTCTGCAAGTGTCGCTTATGAGTACCTTCGTCACTACTAATGGTCCACGATGTGCTGGTTGAGTTTTAGTTGGTTTTCCCGTTTATCTCGGTAATCTTCTAACCACGACTATTTCTCCTTGATCAAATTTCACAGTTTTTCACTTCTTTCTGTCGTAATATTCCTTTGCTTTTCCCTGTTTATCGTCGATTGTCTTTTTTGCTTAAGCTTGAACCTTTTCTGGATCTTTTCAAACATCAGCTTTAACATCGGCCAAAATTCGTAGGTTCCCGTCGTTGAATCTTGGGGAATAACTGTGCAGAAGTTCAAATGGCGTTTTGTCTGTTGTGTTGTTTACCATATTGTTCAAATTTCGTTCGCATTGCTTAATTCTCTTGTCCCAATTTTTGTGTCCAGGGTGTGTCATGCTCGTCATAATTACATTTAGCACAGTCCTATTTATTCTTTCAACCATTCCATTTCCTTGAGGTCGTTGCGCAGAAGTCAATGTCTGCTTAATTCCGTTTATCCTGCCGTACTCTTCGAATGCATGTGATGTGAAACACGAGCATCAATCACAGATGATCCTTTCAGGAAGCTCGAATTCATCAACAAACACTTATAAGTCTCTGATTACATTCTTGACTGAAGTATTTCTAGTGCGAAAGAGTCTTACGAATCGTGTAAGGTTATCAATTAAGATCAGTAAATAGCTATTCCCTTTAGAACTTTTTATACAAACGGACCTAGGTGGTCTAGATGAACTATAGCAAAAGGTGTCTTTCCTGGTTTTATGGGGTGCAAGACTCCTTGTTGTTGTCCATTTGGTACTTCATTTACTAGGCACTCAAAACACATTGATATGTGCCGTCTGACATATCTTTTCATATAAGCGAACCAGTAAAGTTCTTTGATTTTGGCTGTCGTTTTGTCAACAGAAAAGTGTCCCATCAAATCGTGAAACCTGACGACTAAACTTTTCCTCATACTTTTAGGAACCACGTTACTACATGCATTTTGTATTTGATAAAAAAAAATATGGAAAAAATTATCTGCTGATATTGGAAGTAAAATATTTTTTGAATGAATGAGAGGGATCAGAGAAAATGTTTGTAGAATACGTGAATAATTTGATTAGGTCGTTCAGTTTCCACCTAAGAACACAGCATCGAATTCTTGAAAGTTTATTTTCCTCAAGGATTCAAGATTAAATTCTCATCATGGATGCCTTATTAGATATTCTTTTTAACCCATTAACGCCCAGCGTCCTCATTTGAGGACAATGGATAAAAGAGCGTGTAGAATCTTTATATTTTCCGGAAACGATTGTTTGTTCTGCACGACGGAAGATGGTAATACCAGAAAGAATCCCACAAATTACCGAGTATATGTGGTTGTTTCGCCATTTCATGTTTTTTCATGTCTCACACTTGCATTTGCTTTCTGTCTAGCTACAACGCCTAAATTCTAGGTAAAACATTTTATTTTTACTAGTATTTCAAATTAGAGTACTATATAAACTTATAATAAAAAATTAATTTCTTTTGAAAAAAAAATTTCGTTTTCAAAAATGACATTCAATTTTGTTGTCCTCAATTTAGGACGCTGGGCGTTACAGCCAACTTTTATAGAAATTTCAAGAGTCATTACAATTTTTGTATTTTTTAGTGTAATAATTGAATTAAAAAATTTTTCGACTTTTCTATGGTAAATAGTCATTACTTTCCTAAAACAAAACAAAGTTTTAGTAATTATAATGGCTAGTAGGTTCTTAACGATTGCAGATTGGACGGGGGTTAAGAGGGTCACCTGCGGTGCCTATAGGTTACATGTTTCTTTTTAGGGGTTTCCATACTTTTGTCCAATCCCTGTATGTTTAATTGAATTTTAAATATTGATCTTTGAAGAAATTAGTCACATCACATATCATTAATTAAACCATATAAATATCATGACAGTGGATATGTGTTGCAAGGGGTCAGATGTGAATCGATAGCATGTTTTTAGGAATTTACTCATCGATTTTTTTTTATCCGGCAATTTGGTTCTATGGTTATTAAACTCCGACCCGATGTTCCAGGGACAGTGCTAAACAAGTTTCGGAAAGAAGTCTTAAAATTTTTGGTCTTCGATGAGCACGTGCATTACAGATTGTGCACACCCGGGTTTCACAAAATTTGGTCCGTTTCCCCGAAAAAATTCAAGTCTCTCCTCTATTGCCTTCTCCACCCTAAATAAAACCGATTTCATTACCAATGCTTTGACAAATACCAACACTAGTCCACTCATTCAACTGCCAATTAATGGTTATTTTTTCTCCTTCCTAATTTCTCACATGGTACAATGAAGTAAGTACTAATTTTGCATTGCCTAATTTGACGTCATGAAGTATCTCTATATGTTACCTATTAAATCATGTCACAGCATAAAGACAGTCACCAAAACAACAATCTAAATGGCTGAGTAATCTAGTTACTTAATGTTGTGCAGTGAAGTTGTAAATATTTAAACTTCGAAGAAGGCCCCTTTACTGGTTTTAATTGCTTTGGAACAAACCTTGGTAAGATAATTTTAAGTATATAAAGTGCATTAAGTTTTAAGATCTCGGCAATTAGGGTACATTTTACAAATATTTCTAGATTTTTGCTTTGATAACTCTATTTACGAAAGTCAGAAGCCACTTTGGATATCCCTGATGTATCGCGTTATTGAACAACTTTGTGTTTTATATCTATATATTATGAATATGAATTTATCTATATAAGCCCTTATCGTTCTAGAAATCAAGTACTTAGTTACTTATTTTACATTTTTTACACTCCCTTAGTATTTGTTGTGGACTTTGGTCTAGTTATACCTTGTGTCACAAATAACGATCATAATTTTTTTTTTAATTCGCAATTTAGATATAAAGTATATTTTTTTAAGTGCAGAAGGAATTTAATTTGAATCAATTCTAATATAGTAGTACAAATCGTTACTACCACGCAAAAGACACTAATCCGCAAAATTGACGTTTCTTCAAAACCACGTTCAAAGTTTTGATACTTCGGGTACAATCGAGTTACGACTCAGTTATTCTTTTCTCATAAAAATCGGTATTTTAACTGCGAATCAAGGAGATTCGTGGCTTTGTCATAGCATAAAACATGATATGGTGATTCAAAAAATGCAGTTTGGTGAAATCCAAACGCAGATCGATGCCTATGGCTTGCTGGTAACGATATATTAATCAACTCTCGAAAATAAGAAACTGTTTCTTTTACCTATTTTCAAATAAAATTATTCCTGTTTTTCTTCTACAGAATTTTCAAATAATAATTCAAGTTTAAGAATATTGACCTCTCAGGCGTTTTTCACTAGACTATTCAGTTGTGATAGATAATTTTATCATCTTATTTCGAAAGACATTTATTCTTAGTAAGTAAATTGTAAATCCAGACACAAATCAAATAAAAGAGAATTGAATTATGCAAAAAAAATCATCAGATTTACATTATGTCAGGGCAAGCACCGTTCAAAAGCATAACCAGCAAAAAAGGTTGTAATCGAAATAGTCGAAATCTACCACAAAACCTGTATATGATGACACATTCTGATCGTGATAAAATTTTCGCGAACAGGGTTTGTATCAGATTACTGGCGACTGAAGAAGATAAAAATTACAAATACTTAGAATGATAACACATGTTGAAATGCATTACATTCAATTTTCTGCAATTTTAAATCTGTGTAATGTGTATGTTAACAGTCTTATTGGTTTCGATGAGGTAACTTGTTCTTCAAGATCTGATGAAACTGACGGGATGTGTTGTCATCAAGATATTACTGATTTTGGGATGAGATATAAAAATTTATTTAATTTTCTTCTTTTGACAATATATCTCGTCCTTCAAGGTCTTGTCAGTTTAGTTAAAAACCAAACACTTCTTCGAGACAGCCACTGAGGGTTTAAATACTCTTTTCATGTTATGTCACTCGATGCATTCTAATTGGAGATTTCCCTTCGAGATGGATCCAAGACAGTCACTAATAAACCGTGTGTCCTCCAGTGCGACTTAAATTCAACTACTTACCATCAATCGAACAACAATAATCCAAAATAATTCTATACTAGCGAATATAGTTTCGGTATTGATATATTTAACAAACGTCATGCTAGAGCAACATAACATTGACGACGGTCTGGGATCAATTCCAGGGATAGTTCCGAGGACAACACCATGTAATTTTGAACAACGGTCATATGACGAAACAACACCTGAGCGAATATAGTTTTCTTATACCACAACAAAGTTTCATGTTTTTAACACTGATCACGAACTTTAATGGAATATAAATGTCATAATTTACTGTATCTGAAAATTAAAATAACGGTTTAATTTTGTAAGCTTTTCACAGAAAAATATGAATTTAGCATTAAAAAATCTGCAACCTTCCATTTTCGTAACTAAATATCTGTCAAACTGTTTAGAAATCTTCATTTCTATTTAATTAAATCCAATGGCTTTTCTGAAATTTCAAAGATACCTCTGAACATGCCTTTCGCAAATCTACGCAGTAATAGTTTTTTATAAAAATCATGAACATTGTTAATGTATTCTATAAAATAATGCCCTCATAAAGCACCAAAGAATCTTAACTTTGAAATTGTGAATGACGTTGCCCGAAAAGAATTCATAATTATTAATGCAAAACTATTTCATATAAAAGGTAAAACAGAAAATGCGAAACATATTTTATTCCTTATTCAAAATGTAGAACAGTATTACTAAGAGGTTACAATGACAGCATTAGTTTGGAATTTTTCTAGTAAGATACAAGGGGTGTTCAAATGAAAAGGTACGAAACGTCGTAGCAACGTAACCGTTAACATATTTGCCTATGCTGCTATGGGAGAACGTAGCGAAACATCTAGGGATACGATTAGAATCTCCGGCGTGGATCGGAGCATGCGCGGGCACCCGTATGCGCAGTAGAAAGCAGATGCTCTTATAAAGAGCGCAGTCCAATTGACGAGGCAGTGCAAGTGAGGACAGGATGGCGTTCACATTGCAAAATTCGACGATTGAGGAGCAGCGAAGCGTTATCCGATTTCTGACAGCGGAAGGTGTTAAACCGGCCGTTATTCATCACCGGGTGGTGACCGAATACGGGGAAGACTGTGTGTCCGACAAGTCAGTGAGAAAATGGAGTACCCGTTTTCGTGCAGGCCGTGAGAGTTTGGTTGATGACCCGAGACCAGGCCAGGCAAATATAGTCATCACGGCCGATCTCATCGACAAGGTGGACGACCTAGTGAGAAGTGATCGTCGTGTCACATTGCGCATGTTGACGTTGAAGGTGAATGTCAGCGTTGGAACAGTATGGACAATTGTTCACTACAGGTTGCGTTATCGGAAGGTGTGCGCGCAGTGGATTCCGAAGCAGATCACCTACCAGCAGAAGGAGCTAGCACTTCATGGGGCTCTAGCTTTCCTATAGCTCTTACTATTACAATACAGTTTTTCACTAAGGTAAGGTAAGTACTCATAAGAAAGGCAACTTTTTGTAACAAATGCAACTTTTTTTCACACGTTCTGTGCTGCATGTAAAGTACTAAAACCGAAATTCCTCCTACATTGAGTGTATTGTAAGTAAATTATTAACGCAACATAAATGCATTTTTCTGCATAAATGCAACTTTTTGCATAGATGCAACCACCTGCCTTTTTTAAAAGTTTAGCTTAAAATTAATTAATATTTCATTTTTTACCCTCTGAATTAACCCTTCGATCACGTGTTTGGTCTTGTGAACGCCCAAGTATTGCGAATCAAACAAGAAATTCATGGAAAGAAGGTGTTCTTCCTAACAGACGAAAATGAAATAAATGGCAAGTACTTTAACACATTGGTTGGCACTCTTGATAATCCAGAGGAAACTTGCGTGATCGACTGCAGAATTCGCGAAGTGAGTGTCGATCAACAATATGTTGTTCGCCTTATATATGACGTTTTATATTCTCTGAATGTTGACCGAAAGGATTTTGCGCTTCTGGCTCTCCGATACAGCACACTATGACTGTGGCTGGCACAGTTTTTCAATATAAAGAAATTACTGACCATGGATCGGCCATTATCGGATTTTATATTTCATCATTCCAAGTATCCAGACTTTCCATTGCGGTCGATATGGTTTATTTAGATTTACCACTGATCTAGCAACCTACGACCACTGACCTCTTTGACCTTCAGTACTACAAGGGTCAAACAGATAACTGTTCGTGAAGACGGACTTAGTGTGTAAGTCGCAGTGTCCCTGAAGAGGGCCGCCGTGCTTTGACTTGCCCACTGCGCTAGCAACCAGCGAGATAGCCTGTGCAGGCTCTATTCCTGACTTCTGTGTCAGTAAAACCTTTATTTATGTGTATGCCCATTACTTTTTGTTCTTGCCTTGTGCTTGTCACGGCCTGCTCAAGAATGAACAATGTTCCACAAAAACTAACCAACCACCAATATAACGTTACGTTATTGATGGTCTCTAAAGGCGATTACGAATCAGAGACAGTGTCCGTCTGGGGAGGCCCCTAACACGAAACAATCCCAGACAGACGTCAACCATATGCTCTTCTCTAACTCGGGAATCTAACCCGCAACTTATTGGGAAGTAGGCAAATGATATAATCATTGTACCTAGTAGGCAGCACACTATAAAGATGTTAATGGATTGTCTTAGGCCCGGTGCACACATCCGGTTTTTTTAATGTGCGGCGCCACTGCAGCAACGAAAGTGCGGTCTGAGATACATTAGATCCAATTGAGAAGTTAGTACACACATGCTTCCGGCGCCGCTGCTGCGACGCACGTCCAACTTGCGTGCAATTTGTACCGCAGTTCCCGACGGCGCCGCAGCTCAACGCACTCGCTTTTCCGTTCTGAAGTACCTTGTTTTCATAAATAAATGGAATATAAATAATAATTAACAAATGGTTGTATCCAGTAACGTCTATTTTGTTTCAAAATATACTTCTTTTGCACCAAGTAGGCGAAATAAACACATACGTTTTCTTCGATAGAATATTTATCGCAAATGGCGCGAGTTCACGGTTATGTGTGCATAGTTGGGCTTCGGTACCGCAGCGGCGCCGCATGTTGAAAAATCGGATATGTGCATCGGGCCTTAGTCTTATTTAGAAAAGCATTATTTTTATAATGTTAATACAATTGAATTGTAAGTACATAGGGATAGGTTAAAGTTACAGTGGTGTAAGTCATTTTTTCAACAACAAAAAAAAAGACCGACGCAGAAACCAGAAATAAGGTAACCAAATTTAACGAAAGATAATTGGTAAACACAGAAACTAGATCCAGATAAATCAATTTGTTAACAGAAAGCGTGAGGAAAATCAGAACTTCCGTCAACTACCTACATATGGCAGTCTTTTTTTTGTTGTTGGAAAAGTGACTTCCACTGTAACTTTAACCCGTCCATATTATATCAATCCGAACTACGTCCAAGTTGTTAATTAAAATGGAGAATATGGTGGATAGATAATTTAATAAGTCTCTAATAAGCACAAAAGCAAATAAACCATCTGCATAATGATTAAGACAAGGGTTTTACAAACAACCAATGAAAATAATTTGAAATGCTCTGTAAGTCTGGCAAAAGTAAATAATTCTGAACATCTCTAAGTTACTGATAGAAACAAATTCATACAACACACATATGTGGGCAAATGTAGATGCTCAGCTCCCAAATAATTTCATTTGTGGTATTCCAATAGAAATGGAGATGTTCCGGCCGTTAATTTTAGAAAACTTCTGATCCGACGAGCTTCCTGATCCGTGCTTGTATTTGAAGTTGGTGCAAACTCTTAAGCAATGTTTCCAAATTTTCGTAAGGGTTGTTATGCAAGGTAATAAAGTCCAGTTCTGTGTCTGAAAAGTGTCACCGCTTCATTGTTTGGTTGGTTCCTGTTGCCTCCTTTCACAGTTTACTGCTTCCGTTATTATTTATTTGTGACATCTCATTTGGGTGACCTCAGATGTTTGTATGTTGAGAGGATGTACTATTCCATAAATATGAGATAGCATTTAACACATACAAACACTCGATTTTGATTTGTATATCTTGCAACATGCCTTAATGTAGCCAAACATCTGTCTTATGTAACTGGTCATCGCCCATATAGAGATACCAAGCCACATACCCATGAAGCCTCCGATGTAGCTGAACAACTCCACCGTCTGAAACATGACACAAAACATTACTTGTAAAATATGCAGTGGGCATACAAACCTACCGAAAAATCGATAGTTCGAAATTGGAAAGGGAAAATTATAATATGCATACTTACATTACCATGCAGAAATTCATCTACGCTACCAAAAATGTTTATGAAATAATAATTCAAATGTCACTAACCTTATACTGAGGTTTATATGTCATCACTGGTATTCCTGCACCGTCTGTGTAGACTCTAATTTCAATGAAATTTCTTGAGGGTGAACATAAAAGAAAGTTTTAGATACTATCACACATTTTACTGTTATAATCAATATTTTGTTTCGTATTTAGAACAAAAAAATTGTTTATATCAACTTCTAGAACCTGGTGTTTGTTCATCCAACAGTTAGTAATAACTTGTTTTCCGTTTATGTCAAGATTGACTGAACTATGAATTTAAGGAAAATTCTAACCGCTGGGCAGATGAATTAAAATTAATATTCACAAGTTCGGATTCGGTTTATTTCAATTTTTCGTTAATCTTTGATACAGGGTTACAGTTAGACGCGTTTAACAATGCTTACATAAACATAAATAAGGATCAAAGGCAAGTGCTGATGTTAGTACGTGCACACATATCCGAAAATTTATCTTTTTTTTTATTGAAATGACGAGGTGTGTCTCGTCACTAGGAAAGCTAATCAGATCTTAGAGATACAAATACAAATACAAATACAAATATTGACGACCAGCTACAGGCTCAAGCCCAACAAAGCTGGTCCTTTGTTTATGAATTCTCCAATTCCCACTGACTATCCAATTGTGTCTTAAATTCGTACACTCCCTTTGAATTAACTATATTTTCTGGCAACGCGTTCCAACTGTCTATTACCCTATTAAAGTAGTAGTTTTTCCTTAAATCCCGATTAAAATGTGTCTTATTCAATTTATACCCATGACCCCTTGTTCTGTTATCCCTATTGAAATTTAAGCCCTTTGTGTCCCCTTGTTTTACAAACTTGAAAAGCTCAATCAAATCCCCCCTCCTTCTTCTTCTTTCCAGTGTATACATGTTTAGCTTACTTAAACGTTCATTATAGTCGAAATTTGCTAGCCCCTTTATTATTTTTGTAGCTCTGTGCTGAACACTTTCAATTGATTCTATGTCCTTTCTCATATATGGAGCCCAGAATAGTACAGCATATTCTAGATGTGGTCTTACTAAACCCTTATATAACGGCAAGATTATATTCTTATCCCTTGAAGTTAGTCTTTTTAATATACCCCAATAGCCTATTAGCCTCTTTACCCGCAGCTGAACATTGGTGACCCATTTTAAAATCCCTGTGAATTATCACCCCAAGATCCTTGACTGTTTCTCCCTCCTTTACCTTTACTCCCTGCAGACAGTACTCGGCTCCACTGTTCCACTGCAGAACTTGACATTTCCCTACATTAAATGACATGCCCCATTTTACAGCCCATTCGGATATCTTATCAAAATCCCCTTGTAAATTTTCTATCTGTAACTTGGTATCCACTGTCCCCCATATTTTTAAGTCATCTGCAAATATACTGATTCTATTCTTGATCCCCTAACCTATATCATCTATGAAAATTATAAATAAAATTGGTCCCAAAACTGATCCCTGAGGCACCTCACTTATAACTTCTGTCCACTGTGAATAATTTCCTTTTACCTGCACTCTCTGCTTTCTACCCAATAACCAATTCTTTATCCATATTAATGTTTTTCCCTGAATCCCCAGCCTTTCCAATTTTAACAGTAATGCCTCATGAGGTACTTTATCAAAAGCCTTTTGAAAATCTATATACCTATAATGTCATTAGGATATGATATCTCCAAGATCTGAAATGAAGAGACTAATAACGTGTTATCTTGGGGGAAAAACCAGATGACGAAATATCCCGTCACTAGGAAATTTTCAGATTTTGATGTACTAGATGTCTTATTGAAACCATTTGGATTAAAATATTGGAAAGGTTAAGGATAACTGAGCAAGTATCTTAAGTACCTGCTTCGAAGTATCTCAAATGAAAATGAATGTTACACAAGCTATGTGGAATAAAATAAAAACAACAAACCACTATTGGGAGCTAAAGAAATTACTTATGTTTATACATAGCAGATTTCAGTTATTGCAAAACAAAATTTGCCCAGTTAAAAACAATCCAATAGGAAATGTGGTGGCCTCTGACTCTAATGCAAGACTCAATATATATCCACAATGTTGTACGGGATTTCCTCGGTAAGAAATCCTTAAAGATCGTCTGCGAAGTCCGAGGCAACCTAGGCATGCTCAAATCGATTACAATCTGGTAACCTTGCTTGATATGAATTCAGCATTACTCTTAATTTTTGGAAATGTGAGTACAAGAACATCACTTATTTCTGTGCATAAAAGCAAATGCATTCTGGCCTGGGCCCTTTTCATAGGATTCGTCTTCACCAAGTAATCCCATTTCACGAATATAACTAGCGTTAATTTTAATAACTACTCTTAATTTCAGATGAGTTTTTAAAATTAATACTAGTTATCACATGATACATCTTTAAATGGTAAGCTAAATGACACAGGGATTCATTCTGTTGACTTTAAGAGTCAGGATTTATTTCAGATTAATTCTTGAATGATACCACATGCTCAGAAGAAAATGTAATTACTATCCTAGGTAAGCAAGTATATGCCTCATATTTTGAAATATAAATCCTATTTCAACAAACACAACTAAATATTTATAAAATTGACTTAATTGCATGGATTTTACTTACTGTGGCAAACGGGCCTGAAACTGAAAAAGAAAAAATATAAACGCATTAAAAAAAAATAAAGAACACGTTATTTAACACTGAAGATAGTTAATGCCTTGATTTATCTCAACATTGGAATGCATATATATATATATATATATATATATATATATATATATATATATATATATATATATACATGGGTTGGACGAAATAATACGAGCTGGAAAAATAGCACTCGGAAGAAACCTCTCGTATAATCCTGCCGTCTAGTGGTGAAGGGTGCCACCTAGCTGTTGAGAAAGTACACACATCAGTCTGTTACTAGCAGTGATAGAAGTCGGATGCTAAATATATTTCTGTGTTAAAATTTCATTAGGGCTGACCTCTGTGATTTCGAAAGAGGCATGATTGTTCGGGCCCGTCTTGCTGGAGCCTCAGTAACGATAACGGCCACCCTTCTAGGTGTTGGGAGAAGTTCAGTGTCGACTGTAAAGTCAGCATATTTGAAACAGGGGAAAACATCATATAAAAAGCACAACAGTGGTCGAAAATCGAAGCTGAATGACACAGACAGAAGGGTTTTGAAGCGGATTGTGGCAAAAAAAAAAAAAAACACAAGACAACAACATCCCAGATAACATCTGAGATGTACACACATCTACAGGAAGCAGTTTCATCAAAAACTATCCGGCGTGAACTGCATATGGCAAATATTCATGGTAGAGCGGCTATTTCACCATGAAATGCCATGAAGCGACGAATATGGTGTCGCGAGCATAAAAATTGGACACAACAACAATAGGAGAATGTAATATGGTCAGACGAATTGTCGTTCACATTATTCCCGACAAATGGACGTGTTTACGTTTGAACGCCACCAGAAGCCTATCAAGATGACTATCTTCGGCCTACGGTTAAGCATGGCGGCGGTTCAGTGATGATCTGGGGTGCGGTATCACATCGTGGTCTTGGCCCACTTTTTGTTCTGAATGGCCGTGTTACAGGAGAGGATTATGTCAGTCTTCTCGCTGACCATCTTCACCCAATGGTGCAAACTATGTTTCTTGATAAA
The DNA here is from genome assembly GCA_947359465.1 of Metellina segmentata. Classification (NCBI taxonomy): domain Eukaryota; kingdom Metazoa; phylum Arthropoda; class Arachnida; order Araneae; family Tetragnathidae; genus Metellina; species Metellina segmentata. Next base: position 29,572,906 of record OX375876.1, on the reverse strand, counting down.
CGACCAGTCTTCCAAGATGATAATGGCCCCATTCACACCTGTGGAACTGCCCTAGACTGGTTTTATGAACAAGACGATGAAATAGAGCACCTCATCTGACCCCCTCAGTCCCCTGATCTCAATGTAATTGAACCTTTGTGGGGTATTTTGGAAAACAAGCTGCGCAATCGATTTACCCCCCCCCCCCCTTCCAAAGACACTTTCTGAATTAGAAACCTTTTTGCAATTTGAGTGGGAACGTATCCCTCTGAATGCTGTACGTGACTGGTATTTGTCAATTCCACTTCGAATACAATCTGTAATTCATGCAAAAGGAGGACCAACGGCCTATTAATAAAAAAAATTCTCTTTTCAAAGGTATTCACATCATTTTGTCCAACCCCTGTATATATATATATATATATATATATATATATATATATATATATATATCCAAAAAATTACAACAAAAGTCTTAAAAAATGATAAAAAATGAAGAAATGTTGGTGGATCAGGGCGTCATCAGGGTGTAGCCTGACCCAGATAACATAAAATGGTGTTTTCTACATATGAGCAGCATTAGGCTGAAAAAATTGATCATACACTCCCCCCAAACACCACCAAAACGCAAGAAAAACAAAAACAAAACAAAATACAAAACAGAGCAGGAACAAAACGAAACCAAACCGCAGCCGGGAGATCAACAACAACAACAAGCCTAAAAATTACCACCAAAAACACAATCCAACTAAATGCTAACACCATACTTCCGTTGCAACGAGTCCATAAAAAGCAAAAAAATAAAAATATAAATAATAATTAATAATTTTTTTTTTTTAATGCAGCATGAAAAAAAATTGTAACTCTGATTCAAATTTTTTATTACAATGTGAAGACCTAAAAACACACTTTTCAATAACAAATACTCTTATTCATTGTTTAATAATATTCTTGAAAGATTTATTAATATCAACAGCTACACAACCCATGAATAATTATTTTTCGTAATTTCCTCAAAGCCATGTGAGTTGCTTTTCAATTTTATTTTCCTATTTATGAATATCTTTTTCAATAGGGGCTGGGGATTTTACTATTATTTATATTTTTATTTTTCTGCTTTTTATGGACTCGTTGCAACGGAAGTATGGTGTTAGCATATAGTTGGATTGTGTAATTGGTGGCAATTTTTAGGCTTGTTGTTGTTGATCTCCCGGCTGCGGTTGCGGGTTTGATTTCGTTTTGTTCCAGCTCTGTTTTAGTATTTTGTTTTGTTTTTGTTTTTCTTGCTTTTTGGTGGTGTTTGGGGGGAGTGTATGATCAATTTTTTCAGCCTAATGCTGCTCGTATGTAGAAAACACCATTTTATGTTATCCCGGTCAGGCTCCACCCTGATGACGCAATGATCCACCAACGATTCTTCATTTTTTATCATTTTTTAAGACTTTTGTTGTAATTTTTTGGAAATTCCTGTATTCTTGAAACTACACTGCTGTTTGTAAAAAATGCAACACCATGAAGGAATCATCCGAATGAAATGAAATTTGCAGCAAATGTCAATTATAGGATGTTATGCAAAGTAGTAGAGTTTCAGAGCCACCACTCATGCGTGGTGTGAGCAGCGCCCTCTGAACTGATGCTAAAAGCGTATAAATAGAGGGCTGTAGCGGGACGTTGAAAATAGTGCATGGTTATTTTTTAGTGGCGAACGTTTAGTGAGACCTAAGTATGCCTCCACGACGAAATAGGGTAAAATTTCAACAACTAACGGAGTTTAAACAGGGTAGAATAATCGCCTTCGTGAAGGAGGATTTTCCTATCGCTCAATAGCAGCGGAACAGTTCCACAGTGATGCGAGTTTGAAAGCAGCGGACCGACGAAAACCGGACAACTCGAAAAACAGGGAGTGGACGACGGAAGGTGAAGTCAGACCGCGATGATAGACACTTGGTCCACATATCGGTGAATGAACGCATATCTTCCTCCAGGCAGCACTTTAGTCTACTGCCACATGTGTACTAATGTCGGCTTAGTCAATTAGCCGACGTATGCTGCACCGTGGACTACGTGCAAGTATTCCTTTATACAGGACCCCCCTCACGCCAAACCATCGACTGCTGCGTCTGCAATAGGCTCATGAGCACAGAGCCTAGCGGGTTTATTGGCAACGAGTTGTCTTTTCTGACGAATCCCGCTTTTGCTTTTTGGAACCATGATGGCCGCATTCGTGTTAGACGCTATGCCGGTGAACGCTGCCTCCCTTAATGCGTTATCGAACGTCATAGTGGCCGAACACCCGGAGTTATGGTCTGGGTTGCAATTTCGTATCATGGACGATCTCAGCTGCTACGAATTGAGGGTAATCTGAATAGCAACAGGTACGTCCGTGAAGTGCTAGAGCCCGAAGTCGTTCCCTTCCTTCAAGGCATCCCTGGAGCTATCTTTTAACAGGATAATGCACGGCCACATGTTGCAAGGAATGTTCGAGACTTGTTTTCAGCCCAACACATGCAACTTCTTCCTTGGCCTGCTTATTCGCCGGATATGTCACCTATTGAGCAAGTGTGGGATTTGGTTGGTCGGCGTCTCGCTCGTGATCCGCGTCCTACAGCTTCAAAAGACGAACTTTGCGTGTGGATACAAACAATATGGAATTCTCTTCCACAAGCAGACATTCTACATCTGTTTCACTCCATGCCACCTCCTATAGCAGCACTTATTGCAGCGCGTGGTGGCTAAACCAAATACTGATTTCGGACACTTCATATTGTTTTTTTGCTTTGAAAATTTATTCATTTATTTGTTCTAATACAAGCCGTTTGTGTATTAAATTTCATTTAATTCTTATGACTCCTTCGTAGTGTTGCATTTTTTACAAACAGCAGTTTATATTGCTTACCATGCTGTCTGGAGCTTCAGTGCGCTTCGTGTAGTTTCGTTCACCCCGGCTGTTTGGTTATTTTTTGTTATTTTGTGTGTTTTATGTTACTATTATTTTATGTATATATATATATATATATATATATATATATATATATATATATATATATATATATATATATATATATATATATATAGTGCCAAGGAAGTAACGTGTACCTATAGTTAAGTGACCATGCTTAATTTGTTGAGACAAGGTAAAAAAATAGCTCTTAAACAAAAGGAAATGGGACAAAAAATTCAATTAAAAAATGTGCGCAATGCCATAGTAAAAGCACAGAAAAAGTTTCATGAAGTTAAATCTAAAATGGACGGAGATATTCGCGATTGAAAAATGAAGTATTCCATGACTTGAAAAAGGGGTCGTCCTGAAATTGAAAAATGTGTTCTCCGGTGTTATACAGTTTTTCTGACCTAAGCAACGACGAATTTTTAAGTTCAAACAACAAAGTAACTAATAAAAGATAAATAAAAGAAAAATGTCTGAAAAACGCACTCCGGAAAATTAAAATAAACTGGCGATCCGAAACTATTTTCACATAGAAACTAAAATACACGATAAAAATCTCCCGGCTATACCCCCACGAACGGAATCACTCACTTTTACGATAAACGTTTTCGTAAAACATGATAACTCACTTTCATGATAAACATTAATTTAAATCACTTACACGACCCACAGGATTCATTTCTTGGAATGTGTAATGATAGTTCACTTTCCTGTAAGAAATAAAAGCCCATCATTTCTCCACATTATAACAGAAATTAAAAAGCTTTAGAGTTTTTAAAAACTCTGTAATCTGCATACATTTAAATTATACTTAAATATAATCAAGAACACTTAAAAAGCTATTTCATACCATAACAGCTTGCTTCCTAAACCGGTGCATTTTCTATTAGTCTATTTATCAATGCATTAATCTGCCTATTAGTCTAACAGATACTTTGCCTTTTTTTCTGTATATTCACTTTCGAGTTTCATTTATGATTTTTAAATTTGTAAGATAAGACAGTATAGATTACTTGGACACTTACGTGCACTCCTTCTTGCACTTTGACCTGCACTGGATCATCGTATTAATCACCTGTTTTTTATTACAACCTAAAAGGAGCACTGGAACACAAAGCATGAAATATATACCATGAATAACGTAACATAGTAGTGAAATATTAGTGAACTAGAAATAAATATCTATTCACCCCTCAGTCAATTTATTGATCTAGGCTTTCTCTAAACCATCGTGTTATAAAACCTCCTTAAAGAGCGATTTTATTATATTACTAGCCACTTTTTGGCTAGCTTGGCTTTGCATGTGCCAGTTGCTTCTGTGGGATTATTAGTTTGCTTAGCAAACCAAATGGGAATTTGCAGCCTATTGGACAACAGCCATAACAGAGTTGCCCGTCGGTGTTGGTTTGCTTCACAAACCAAATGGGAATTCGATGTGACGTCACAATCTCACAAAATATAAATATTTAACTGAAAAATTATTTATTAAAATAAAATAAAATGCTTAATGTATCTATCTACTGTCAAATTTTCAGCAGACTTAAAATCCGTTGAAATTTTCAATCTATCTTTAACAATCCCGAATTTACAAAAAAAAAAAAAAAACTAAACAATGCCGGCCAAAATGTTTTTTTTTTTTTTTTTGCTTTTCTTCGCTGAAGTTGTAAGAGAGCAGAAAATGTAATCTGTTTATTTTTGGAACGCGAATTTCCGTGACGTCGCATTCTCACTCTCTTGCGAAAATATTATATATATACGTATATATATATATATATATATATATATATATATATATATATATATATATATATATATATATATATATATATATTCAATTTAAAAATTTTATTTATTTAAAAAAATTAAATATTTAGGTATCGATATAATGTGAAAAAAAACCAAACAACTACAGTTAAAAGTTTATTTGTTTTTTATCGTCTGCTGGAAAATAATTCCTCCGCGCAAAATGAAAACGGAAACGAAAAAATAAATAGAGAATCTGAAATCTTCTATGCTGTACAATAATAATAATAATTTAATTTCTTTAAAGTCATTTTAAAATGTTCTAGATTGAATTTTAAAATTCGCCGCTACCCCAAAACTGCAATAAAGTCGGACTACCTGTGTGGCAAATATCATTGTAAGTGGCATAGATTCGTCAGAACTTAGCATGCACAAAACAAACAAACAGACACACACTTCCTTTTATAATATTACATTATAGGTAGAAACAAAACATCTCTTTAGGGTTGAAAATGGCTACACCCTGCCAACTTTTCCTTCCCATTCACTGCGATTAAACGGCATATAGGCTCAGTTGTGGGACGTTCGCCAAGTTGGCAACTTATCAGAATGCTGATTCGCTAAGTTCCGGTGGAACCTACGCATTTCTTTATAGTTCAATTATCCACGTGACGAAGGAGGAGCAAGTCTCATCTCCCTGGTAAATTGAGGACATTCGAAACCCCTAAATATTTAACGTGCATCATCTATCGTGTACACGATGTCCGAACCTAGTTTTGAACTCGCAACATTCTGGATGGTAATATGTAACTCTGCCAACTGGGCTACCACTCTCCTTCTTCCCACTCTGATATCTATTTTCCTTTTTTAACACCTTCTTCTACAAATACCTTCCATTTTCGTTGCTAGCTGTCGGTTAGAAGAAAAATTGCTTCCACTACTGCTATTGGCCGTAATCGCTCGGTCGCTGATTCAAAAGTCTCAAATTAGGTTTTCTCAAATTTTGATAACAAGTTCTAGATTAGAATCCCACTCAAAACAGGAGTTTATTCGGTGTTTTTCCTTTGAATTCATTGCAACATTGAGATCTATAAAAACTAGCGACCAAACCGCAATGTCCAGATTTGTCACCCATGTATCTTGTTCGGAATTGGTCCACCAACCCACCTCTTTTAGACTGAGATTCTTTTATTCTTACATACTCAAGCCAATATGCTATAGTGAAAGAAAACAAGATTGTTGAGCGCATGAACATACTTGTTAAGATGAGTAAATCTTAGGATGAATGCGCCAGAACCATCTATGTAAAACAGTGATGGCATCCAGCCAGTGGAGCTTGAGCATGTACCGCGAGGAGGTGTATGAGCACATCTTCCTCAATCTTGAGATTTTTTTATAAGCAATAAAGATACAGTCCACTAGAGTATTTGTGAGTTGATAATGAAGTATTCATGGACCCAACAATACTCTCTTCAAACGAAAGATGGCGCTTGAGATAATAATGCCAAATGGCGCTCTCTAAAGTATAGATCAATGGCAGCTTCTTTAAAAATAATCCCGTCACAAGCCGAGATTCTAATGAAGTTACAATTCCACTATCAAAATATGAGATGATGCATAAAAGAATGTTGTTGTGAGTTGATTATGAGCTATTCATGTACCCAACAATACTCCTTCAAACGAAAGATGGCGCTTGAGACAATAATGCCAAATGGTGCTCTCTTAACTATAGATCAATGGCAGCTTCTTTTAAAACAATCGCGTCACAAGCCGAGATTCTAATGAAATTACAATTCAACTATCAAAATATGAGATGATGCATAAAGGAATGTTGTTGTGAGTTGATTATGAGCTATTCATGGACCCAACAATACTCTCTTGAAACGAAAGATGGCGCTTGAGACAATAATGCCAAATGGCACTCTCTTAACTATAGATCAATGGCAGCTTCTTTAAAAACAATCGCGTCACAAGCCTATATTGTAATGAAATTACAATTCCACTATCAAAATACGAGATGATGCATAAAGGAATGTTTTCGAATGCTTCGTTTTAACTTTTTCATAGCTTCTACAATTTATTTCGGATACAAACATATACAAATAATTCCTGAATAATAAATTGCAATATGCAAAAGACTAATGAATATACAAACAAAAACAAAATTCCTGTGAAAAAAAATGAAAATTTCTGAAAAAGCAAATATGTGGAAAGTGTTGAATTACGACTTCTTGAGCTGAAACAGAGCAAATTGAAAAAGACATTAGAAAAATCAGCGTGTCAAGATTTAAATCACTTGATTTAAATCAACGATTAAAATCATGATTTTAATCAAATGATTTTTAAAAAAATTATTGATTTAAATCACAACCAATCTTATATTTTTATAACTAAGTAAATACACCCTAGAAAAATCACAGAATTTGTCAAATGCTTTTGAACTTTCTGTACTCATGGTGATTTCAGCACTAATGGCTACACCTCGTACTGATGAGCTTTTAAAAAAAATTGTTTGGCACTGGACACTTGCAAAAAAATCTGAGGAGTCTGTGGACTGTTATATGTTAAGTGTTGAGTAAGGGATTCTGTCAAACAGTAAAGTAAAAAATAAGTTGACATCTATTCGAAAGTTTTGACAATGTTCATGCATAATTTTATGTTACAAACAATAAAGCAGTAGGCCTACATATACGTAAATGTCAAGACAGCCAAAGAAAATCCCCACAAAGTAGGCCTAAACTACTTGTTACCCCATTAATTGATTGACCAATGGCTAACTATAGTGATTTTTCAACTACTTTTTTTAATTGAGACATAAATACAAAATAACACAATAAAAAAATGTGATTAATAATTTATTAAATAAAAAATTCAACCGTGCTTTCTATTTGAAAGGATGAAAGCTTAAACACTATGAACATCTTTTATTTTGCAAAATGCACCCTGAAACAGTAACTTTTCACTTTAAGGGTAGTGACCCATAACAAATATTTATTTAATCAGACTAATTTAGGTCTCACACTTATTGATACATTTGTTAACATGATGATGCTAATTTACTCAAGAAAAACTATGCTGGATGTCAACTTGTGTTTTAAAGTTAAACAAATGTTTTATCTTTTGCTCTTGTTTTAAAAATTCATTTTTTAAATGTATTACCATGTTACACACTATGATTTTTAGTAAAATAAATATTAATTTACCATATCACAAATTCCGATTGTTCACTTAAATAAATATTGGTTTACACATGTCATGTCAGAAACTCAATTTTTTTATTTAACAAATTTATATGCCCTACGGAAATTTAAATTTAAAAAATCTGATTTAAATCAAATAAATACGATATAAATCACATAAATACGATTTAAATCACATAAATACGATTTAAATCAAATAAATCCGATTAATTGATTTTTTTACACTTTGAGAAAAATACTGATAAAGACAATAATGTTTTATGAAGTTTAGTAATGCTCACAAATATTACCGCGACATTTCCCTGTGTCAACTCAAACACGGGATTCTAAATCAAATTTATAAAATAAAACATTAATTCTGGTGGGACAGATCTCAAATAGCAAAATTACGCTTTTATGAGCAATGAGTTTTTCGTTCAGACTGTTCATGTTCCACTACAAAATGTAAGTTAAGAAAAATAATATATTTTAATTATTACTCACACGGCGTTCCTTGTGATAAAGTTATGCTTATAGAGAAAAACGGGCGTCCAAACTACGAACCATTGTATGCCTCCAGTTTCCTGTAGAACGTTTTTCCTTGTGCATATTCAACTATGGCAGGAAAACAAACTTTAGATTTTAAAATTGGGGCTTCGATGGGCATTTTTAGAACTAACTGTGTGCCAGTTTTCATGGTCGTAAGTGCTACAGATTGGTCTTAAGACAGGAAAGCAATAGCCTATATTTTCCACAGTGTTCTAAAGTATAAATGTAAAATATTTGGGATGGATTGGTCCAACGATGTAGATTCGTACAGAAAATATACACACATCCTTTTATATAACTAATTAGGTAATGATGAGAAACCAAGAATAAAATAATGCCTTTCACACACTTACTAGCAACATACATGTCACAGAAATCAACTGGATCTGTATATATCGTCGGTTCTAATACACATCCATAACAAGCTAAATCGTGCTGTGTTTGGCAGCGATTTAAGCACATCTGAAACAGATACGATAATTGTATTTACTGCAAAAGTATTAGTTATTTACTGATGGTAGTAAATAGATGCTCCTGATAGTAAGTAAATATTTTTAATGGAAAGATTACGAACGCAAAAATCAAAAGAAAAGGATGTTAGCAATTTCGTGTCTTCGATCGAGTAAGAATGGAATAATACTCGCCATTTGTGATCTCGGTCCGGTCTTATTGTTCTTCATCCATAACTCGTCGTAGTCTATACAGTCTGTTTGGTAAGGGTAGGGCAAAAGGTGCTGTTCTTCCTGAAAATGTGCGCACAATGAAATTGAGCAAATGTCTTTATCTGAAATTGTTTTGGGGGGGGATTCTCTTTCTCGGAACAATTCACTCTACATAGATTCTCACTTTTATTATTAGAAAACATTATTTGATTGGACATTCTTTTGTTCTTGTGATATTGTAGATACGGCCGCAGACAATATACAAAGATAATACAGAGAGTAAAATATATAGATCAATGGTAAATAGATTATGAAGCGTTAAAACTTCACATTGGGGATAAGCGATGACAGTTAAAAGTTCTGAAACTAAAAGTCTAGATTTTTGAAACAAAGGAGCTTTAGTTCTTAAGTAAAATAAAGCATAAAATTTACTATTGATAATTCAAAGGCTCTTCACTTGCTAAATTATGAATTTCAGGATGTCAAAATTTACACTGAAGTTCCAGAAAAACTGGCACGGACGATCCTATACAAAAAACATACTTGTCTCTGTTCACGTGAGCCAGTGCAAATATGAATCCATAAAATCATGGATATCTATGGAAATGATAGATATATATACTGCTGTTTTTGCTGTGAGAATGTCGAGTGATCACTATTCAGGCAATTTTCAACGCGACTTATTAGTTGGAGCTAAATGAGATAGCTGGTAGCATCTCGGATGTATAAGAGATGTTTATATTTTCATGTCCAATCGTTACAAAGATGTGACTACAAGAATTCTGGCAAAACCTCTAACTTAGGACAGCAGTGGGCTCCCAAAAAATGTGTGTGGACGTTGACCAAATCGTTTCACGCGAGAGGCTTGTAACACTGCCTCGAATGGCGTCGACCCTATTCGATTCACACAATAAAATTTAAACACAAAAGTAAGTTAAACAGCACACACACACAATTCATTGTTACTGAAAATTAACTTTATTGTTTCTTACACTACGTATACTAGAGCTTCGTGTTACCTAAGAGTTGTGTATCTCATCATTGGAAAACATATTTGTTCGAATTAACGGGAAAAGATCACGAACTTCTTGCTCGCGTGAGCGGGAAGTAGGTAAGTAGCTGAATCAACATCATAATGGAGCAACACAACGGGTCATTGACGACGGTCCGTGATCTGTCCCGAACTGAAAAATCCATGGACAACACCTTATCATTTTGAACCACGGTCAGATGCCGAGGTCAACACATGATTGCCACAACACGCTCAAAATATATGGGATGGATTTCGTGTTAGATGAGGTTTCGACATCGCTACACTCTGGTTGTCAATACGCTACTCTTCAACCGCCCTACCACGGCCCCGTAGGACGTGAGGCTCAGAATGCAGCTTGCAGATGTTATCAGTGATTGAACAGCGGAGATAACAAACAGGAGCGTGATCTCTTTTCCCAACTGTTTTTGGCACAGAGGAAGATCCGTGTGTGGAGAAGGCCCCATGAATGTAGAGGCTTGATGATGACTCAGTTTGTTTAGCTTAAATTTAAAGAGACGCCCCATGGCTTTTCTGCAAACATCTTTGACACATGAACGCTATGTGTGAATCCTTTATGACAAGTTCCGCCTGCTTATATCCTCCTATCATTCTGATGAGTTTGGCCTCTTTGAACAGAATAATGGTGCCGTCAAACAACTCGACACAAGATAAAGTAAGGTTAAAGGACCATTCATCTCAGTTTGGATATTGCCATTCCTACCTGTGTCACCAAATGTGTGCATGTTGTGAAACACAGAAATCCTGAATCTGGGCATTCCACAAAATTGGGGACATCTTTCGAAGGAAGTATGTGCTCACAGCCTACGGAATACTTCCGCAATTTCTTGACGTTAACGCCCCGTTGTATTTCTGCAGTTCTACGCTCCCGTGGGAGGTTTACAAAATATTAGATAGTTGAACAAGTTATACTGGATCTTCACATTCACTGGTTCATCAGTCAAAACTTCAGAATTAACATTAAGATCAAGTATACATTAATCCTAATGTTAATTTTTAAGAGGGAATGCTTTTCAGAAGTTAGCCTAGCAGTATTCGGTTTAATGTCTGATAATTTCAATACTAAATTATTATTCCGCACTTGGAGATTTTGGGACATGAACTCAAGTCTATTCGTGGCTCAATTGCCCATTGCTCTAGCAACCTGCGAATTATAGGCGGCGCACGAATAATTCCTCCCTGGGTGTAATTAATTTGTTTCAGTTAAACTTTCCTTGTTTGTATATGCTCATTTACTTAACAAAGTGTGGCCTAAGAATACCCATTCAACCATCTAGGTTATTTCAAACAAATAAATTCTGAAATTTCGTACTGATTGTTTCAGATTCTAAAATCCAGTTTTTAGAGCACAGTAGAAGCGGAGAAAGTAATGGGATATTTTTTCCCTTTATCCTTATTTTGGACACAGATATTGGCCATGTTATAGATTCCAGACATTCGCCAATAGCCCACTTTGTTGTCCTAGTGTGACATAAATTCAACTTCATGCACTATTTAGGCGGAATATTACATTTTTTTCCGGAGACCCCCTGGGCTGTCTAATGACCACACTTTGGGAACTAATTTCCTATTCGCTGTTACTCTCAAATTTATTATTCTATGAACGATATGCGAATAAAGAGGGATGTTCGACTTTTACTTGAAGCTATGAACTAAAATCAATGGGTATTATTCTTGTAAACATAAATTTCATATTATGTGACAAACATCGTATCACATCAAATCAACTCACTATGCGGATTGTGATCACATATTTCTTTCCTGGTCTCAAGTGAATGCTTTTCAAATAAGGATTCACAGCTTCGAAAGGGGAATGAATCGCAATCAATGCTGCTGGTTCATCCATACTATTGAAAACTTCATCCACTTCCACATCCAAAAATAATAATTTCCAAAGCGTCGTGGTATCAGCTGAAATAAACACAAATGCATGAGTACTTCGTTTCGTGGTGATGGTATATCATAGTGCAAATGACGAAATTTGTACCTGACGTCGATGTCGTATTCCTATGACTTGAGTAATATCTTTCGGGTTTTTCGATTTAAACATTTTCATTCGTTTGTGAGGTTAAAACGCTAAAACTTTCAAACATTTTCCAGAAGTAACTACATTACCAATCGATTGTTTAAAGGAAGCTGATTACTTGGTATAAGAGGTATTTTCAGTGTTAACAAAGCAGATGGAAAAATAAAAACACATCAGGTTACCTTACAATGCAGTTTATCGCTGTTTTCGCCAAGTTTTGATTTAATCTAAACAGGTGTTGACCAAACAACTATCATGAATCATTTCGATTGGCGAAGTTCTGAAATCGTATTGGAAAAACCAGACAAGACTTAACGTCCAGATAACGTACAGCAGGCCTCGAAATAGATTTTATAATACAGGTGCATTAGGTGAGCATGTTGTATTTTAGGTGCACATTTAAAAAAACTTAATATAAGAGCATTAATGTAATATAAACTACTTTATTAGTTGTGTATGTTTATATAGGTTAGTAGTAGATAGTAAATAAAAATATTTAAACATCTAAATTCTCCCTTCTCTAGCGCACGGTTGTCACGACAGTTACTACATCAGAGCCATCTGGAAAATGTTTCGATCATCGGAAAGTTCTTGTGGCAGTGGCAGAAGTAAACCTTCCTCCTATATAAACCGGTTACGGCCCAACTATTTTGTTTTCGCTTAGTGTTTATTTAGGAATTTAATTACGTTCCCTTAGAGCAAGAGAGGTCGATTCTAATATTTTGTTCAAACATCAAAATAACTTAAAACACGTCTCCCCTTTTTTTTAACGTTATGTGCACAGCATGCACCTAGCGGGAAAAAAATTGGTGCACAATTTTATTTTCATGTGCACAGTGCACCTGTGCACCCGGGTATTTCGAGCCCTGACGTCCAGGAAACAATGTTCCAGTGCAGAAACCCTACACTAGTTTGACAGGTTGGTATTTTAATTAACGTCATACTAGAGCAACGCAACTATCTATTGGTGACGGTCCGGGATCAAACACGAAGGGAAAGATCCTAGGACAATCCCAAGTAATTTTGAAACACGGTCAGTTGACGATTTCACTCCTGAACTGGCTTCCCACTCTCCAAACTTCCACACCACGTCATCATGATGCATGCTTGATGTAAAATGCCTCTCATACAATGCATGCATTCAATGTGTGCTTAATTGTTGATTGCTTTATGTTGATTGAAAAGTAATCAAACTAAAAGAATGCTAGCATCATTTAAGTGTACGAAAAATAATTTTTAGTATTATTTTAACTTTTTCATCGCTTTTACAATTTACTTCGGACGGAAATATGGATACATGATGTATCCATCCATATAATCCATTTCATATTGGTCGAACTTTTGCTGAAGTTTTTTTTTCTAAGGTGACTACGGCGGAAGTTGATTTTGAGTTTTAGAGTGACTTTGAATATTTATATGCACATTCATTTTCAGTAAAAACAAAAAGGCTAATTTTTGGCGGATAGTTTTGTCACTTAGTTTTTCTATAAATATGTTTTACTTGTAGCATTACTGGATCTCGTAAGCGATATTCTTGAATTTCATTCATCAATATGAGAGCATAGTAAATTAAATTGTACAGCATTCCTGACTAATTTAATTTGAAACAAACACTTTTTTTTTAAATTCCTTTCGGCTGAATGTAGAATAACGGAGCTTGTGTTATCAGTGTAGACAAATTAAACTCAATCGAATACAATTTTTTACTAAACAGAAGGTTGATTTTACAGAACATTTACAAAAAGAAAATCACCGGTTTCAACGAATAATTCACAAGTGTCTAAGTTGCAAGCAAACAGTTTCAATATGTAGAGTAAGCAACCTTGACTTTCTGTCACTTAAGACAAAAAACGTTTTCAAAATTACTAATTACAATATTATTGTCTTGTTTAAAATTCACTTTTCTACAACAGACATTCGGATTGACATTGAGCCAATATGTTACTTTTTTAAATTCAGATTCGGTTGCTAAATGGAAATAACGTACCTATTTAGAATGATAGATGAATTTACTTGACTGTATAGAGTATAGCTTTCAATAACACCCATGAAGCACGAAAAAAAAATGCAAATATTATTGATTTTACTCGTTTTTCAATGGAAATCTACAAAAAAAGTTTCAATATATTTGAACTACAACGTATATCTGTTTTCTATCTACTCGTTTTAATTTAATTTAACCCATTATTTACGCGATTATCACGTTGAGTTGCCTAATCAGTATCTCATCGTTTTCCGGTGTGAAATTTCTTGATTTTGTAGCATCATTGGGGGAAATTTGGGTTTAGATTGACACAACGATTCCGATGTTTATTTATGCGCATGTACGATTTTCCACCACGGTACTTAGATTTTCGATGCCGAGATAAAAAGCCTACAAATGAGAATTTTTTTATTTAATTATAAATTTTGTGATTTCTGCGCTGATTTTTTGGGGGGGAATAAGGCGACACATAAAGATTGAAATTTAAAAGTTTCAAACTGCGAGAGAGCGAATAATTCTACTCTACTTGCTGAATTTATCTAGGTGAGCTTTATATTACGTTTTTTAATTAGTTAATGTTTTTTTGCTTAAAAATACTTAAAAACAAAATAATTTTGAAAAATCTGCGAATTTTAAAGATATGTTTTCATTTTTTTTTTTTTAATTAATGAGGAATTTCTCAAATTTAGTTGTGTCCTGATGATGACTTTCGTTTCCAGAATTTTTTGTGTGTGTGAAATTGAAATTCAGTACAATTTAAAAATTTTTAAACAAAAAGGATTTTCTACATTTTAAGTTGAATTCCGAAAACCCTCTCTTGTTTCTTGGTGTTACAATCAATCCTTTTGCATCCCTTTTTGTTGTGAACTTCTGTGGAAATCTAGGTTATATATGCCGTCATCATCACTAATAGAAATCAAATGCCCCTTTATTTCTATTTATGTAGAAGTTTTTCTCTTTCTAAATAAGCTAATTTTTTAATCTACTTGATCATATATGGTGCTTGGAACACACACATAATATATATATGTAAAATCTTGTTTTAAATCATGCGTGTTTCTGAAACGTACAACGCATATATTTGTTTGTTATTTTTTTCCTACCACGATTTTATATAGCAAAGAAAAGAAAAAACTCTAAAAAAAATTTATGCATATATATAGTGATGTAGGAACATTGTTTTGCTTTTACTATGCATAAAATGCATGGTTAATATCTCAATGTATCACGATATCGTAATGTTAGAATGCCGATGCATCGCCCAGGCCTAGCGCGAGCAGTTCAAAAACTGTGCAATTTCCGAAATACTGCCGCCCTTGGCGCGAAAGCCAATGATCATCCCCTGTTGCAAGTCAGATAAAATCGCTCGTTTTACCCATCAGAGCAATGAAGGATATGTTCCAAGATAGCCTGTGCTCCAATTTTTATACCCACCACGTCGATTAGCGCCACGTGCCGCGTTTCATTGGCTGTGCGCTGCTGATGTCTGAGGTAGGAGATTGTTATAATAATATATGACTCGATCATGTATGACTCGATCATGTATGAATTATACTTAATACGTAGTTATTGAGTAATACGTAATACGTAGTTATTGCGTAATACGTTATACGTAGTTATTGAGTAATATGTAAAACGTAGTTATTGAGTAATACGTAATACGTAGTTATTGAGTAATGCATTACACGTAATTATTGAGTAATATGTTATACGTAGTTATTGGGTAATACGTTATTCGTAGTATATGAGTTATACGTAGTTATTGATTTAAAGAGAAAACTTATAGAAGTATTGAAATCCGAAATTTTCTCATACCAGTCTTAGACTGAAGCTTTAAACACATTGTGTTTCAATAGTGTTTCATTCGTATGTACTTACTTGATTCGTACGGTTTGAAGTAGCTTGCGGTATTGGGCTTTCTTGAGCTTTCGAAACGAGCATTATAGGTGTAGCATGGGAAGTATATGTTCATACCTTTTAAAGTAAAGTAGAACGGTCCTTCAAAATCTCTTGCACTAAAAAATGGACATGAAATAATTTAATATGGAATTTAGTACAATTAATCATAATAGAGATCTCACAATAATCGTACCATGTGATTCATTTCTAAACCCAATCAGAAAAGATGTTCTGCACCACGGTAGTAGGAAGTTTTGGAAGAGTAACGGACTCGTAACTGGAAGATTGCGAGTTCGATATGTCTTTCGGGATTTCAAATGTCCTCACGTTTGCGTGGTGAGGGAGACAAGAGAGTGGGTGATGAGCTCAGGTGTTGATCTCGTTGTCGGACCTTGGTTCAAAATTAAGTAAGGTTGTCTTCGAATCTTTCTCTTTTTTGGATGGATTCCGGACAGTACCCAATAGCTCGTTGTGTTGCGCCAGTGCTGCTAACTTAATTGGAACTTTAATTAATTACCTATTAAAAAGTGTTGATTTTTTTATTGAACTTGATATTCCGAACATGCGTACCTACAAATAAAAGTTTAACACACACTTTTGCTTTTACGTGTCGAGTTGGATATTTTTTACGTCTTCTCTATTGACTCGGGTGCATGAAATCCCATGGGTACCAAAAGAAGAGTTTGTTGGTTGTGTTTACCGCTGAATTTTTCAATGAACAGAAATGACATCATAAAACTTTCTGATTCAAATATATCTGAAATGATACGTATGGAAAACTATTTTGGTTTGGTTTTATTAAGTAATTGAAGGTATGAGAGAGAGAGAGAGAGAGAGATCATTGCGCGATCGATTCTGACCAAATCAAGTTTTTTAATGACACTCGTATTGTTTTACTGCTTGAACAACTGTACCTTGTTTTGTACTACACAGATAAATCCTTTTGAATTTCTCAGATAAAAATGAATTTCGGAGCAGAAATATATATAAACTGAATTGAAGATGTTGCATTACCATCATAAGACCCAGGGTTCTCGTTATGCAGAGATGTAGCTGTCAACCCCTAGCTTGTATAAGCAAAGCGGTTGTAACTGTGTGGAACCACGATCAAGTCCAACTACAGCGAGAGGAAGGGTGAGTCATGTGGTTTTCAACGAGCCTTGTATCAAAATAGAGCTTGGATACACAACATGTGTCTTTATCGTGGATCATGCTTAGGATGGTTATGTTTCGGAGATGAAAGCGATAGCAGTGATAATGCGCTGACATTGATAAATGCCATCCACGGCAATCGGCATTTAGACGTTTGCTTATGGCAGCCTTCTCTTAACGACTTATCAAGCATTTTAAAAATCGACTGTCCCATGGTCGACTTTTTTCTCATTGGAGCCGCATTCTAAACATTTAAATGCAACACATCGTTAAACAAATCACCAGTGCTAGAAATTTGCTCAGCCTATTTTGTCTCGAACATATAGGATAGTGAAATTGTTTCAGATCTGTTTGTCCTCCTCCATATAACCACGGAATTAAAGTTTAGCATAGAACATGTCAAAACAAGATATAAATTATTAATCAAACTCGGAGAATCGGCACAAAACATAAAACTACCGAATAAACAGAAAACTGACTTGTTTGGTGATGCAGCAAAAAATCTCGAGTGTATCATGTTGTAAACTAGTAATAATTTCTATCCTATAATATCTCTACTATTGTAAAAGGAAGTGTGTGTGTGTGTGTGTTTCTTTGTTCCGCGTATCCTGACGAATCTATGGCACTTTCAATAGTAAAATTTGGCTCACATGTAGTTCAAAATTTTTGCAATTTTGTAGTCCAGCCCAAATTTTAAAATTTAATCTAGAACATTTTAAAATGAATTTAATGAGATATTTAATTATTATTGTTTTCCTCTGAACTATAACATACTTCAATCAGTCTTAACTTTGACTTGGAATATACTCAATCCGTAGTTACTGTGCTCTCGGCCACTGAATATACTTTATAAAAATTTATTGTTTTAAAAGCATATTAACTTTTAGTTTGTATTAACTTAATCTCTATAACAAAAGTATCTTTTAATTTACTATACTCCCTCCATTTTTGGAACTTGATCACGATTGTACAATACTTTGTTATCCTTCTTTTTTAGAGTACGAAAGTTTGGATTATCATTTTTAAAGCATATTAACTTTTAGTTTGGATTATTTGGATAGATTTTTAAGAGTTAAACGATATTTAATTTTGATCTTTTATAGTTTTTGGTTTGTTTCATTTATGCAATTTTTTGTTTGTTTCTGTGTGCTTCGGTATTCGTATAGTTAATTTTTATCATTTTGGTTTGGATGTCTTTTGGAGAGAATAGCGATTTTTAATTCCCATTTTAAATTTAATGTAGAACATTTTAAAATTAATTTATTATTATATTTTTGTATTATATGGTTTTCTAAAAATATCAACAGTCTTCAATGGTGTTTAGTGCGCTCCTGTCATTCTTGGATTTGGATAATTTATGCAAACTAAGTACATTTCTTCTATGTAGTTCGACGCTCACAGGATGATGATGCACTTTTGGAATTTCAACATTTTACTGAGAAGCAAATACATGTTCCACCAATTTATTGTCGACATGTATTAAAAGATTGAATCGGAAAGGGTGTTGTAGATGCGACTAAATCAGAGGACTCTGAGAGTGGAACAGAATGCACATTTGAGAAATGTGTTGATGAACAATGGAAACGTAACATCATTAATGGACAGCAAAAAGACAGAAACTATACGAAAACTGAAGTGCAGAGAAATTGCTAAACTTTCAAAAAGATATCCAAACCAAAAGTTAAAGTTTATGCTTTTGTAAGTTTATTCGTTGCATAAAATATCAAAATTAAACAATGCTATACTTTCCAAAAGACACACAAACACAGAAACAAACAAAAAATTGCACAAAAAATCAACAAAATCCAAGAATGCCGGGATGTTCTCCATGTGAGGTTTCCTGTTCCATGAATTGAATGAACTGGGTTGTCAACCTCCCCACAGATGCATTGGTCGCTGTTCCTCATTTTGAACCTGAACAGCTAGCTGAAGAGTGGGCCATGACCATTGTAGAATGATGTTATGTTTACTCCATAGGGCTGTCTCCTTTTGTTAACTTTAGGTAGCAGCGTTTGAACTCGACGGCCTGCTTACACATAATCCCAGTCTTCCTGCCGTGTTCTTAAAGTGAGGTCCTTTAACTGCAATTTTAGGTGACTTTTTGAGTGCTTCAGATGTATTCCCATACTTGAATTTCCATTTGTTGCTGCTTTAGCCAATTGGTCCACTCGTTCGTTACCGTAGTATCCCGCATGCAAAGGCAGTCGTATAAGAAGCCAGCACTGTGAATGGTAAGAAGAGTTGCATGTAAGTGCTGTAAAAAGTGTTTAGAACTTTCGTACTATTAGTTTTCAAGACAGAAGTGTTTCGATGGCTTCCAGAAAACAAATGGCAGATAGTGAGCGCTGACGTTCTGTGGAACGCCTTGAAGCAAAACAATCACTGATGTTGCTCTTTCCTTCGGCGTTCATCATTCCGTGATTTCACGATTATGGAAACAATTCCAAACAAGCCAAACAGTTGTCTGAAGATGAATGACCGGTTGCCCAAGTGTTACGAACCCCGCGAAAGATCAAAATATATTGCTCTTGTAGCAAAGCACTGATCATGCATGGCTGTGCCAAAGGGCATATCTTTCCCCAAGAAATGAAGATATCAATGTCCAAAAAGCAACTCTTGCAAGAATTTGCCGGTAGTGTTCAAATTTACAAATCTATCGACATTACGTGTGACACAGATGAGGCCGTAAACTACACGACAGAGTTTTTTAACATATTGGTGCTGATTGAATGGGGTAAGGTTTGGCCAGCGTACTCGCCCGACCTTAATCCCATTGAAAATCTTTGCGATGCCCTCCGGCAGTGCTGTGTCTGCACGCTTACCTACCCCAGCTACTCTCACAGAGTTGCAAACTGCTCCACAGGAAAAATGGCGATTACTTGACTCTGGGGTGTTTGATCACCTCATGCAAAGCATGGTCACAGGCTATAAACTTTGTATGAGGATGAGGGGTGGTCAGATAACATATTAATGTCGTTTTTTTTTTTTAATTTAAACATCATTTTGTTAATGACTTCAATGCTCTAACCCTTCGCGACGCTGACTTCTTATACAACTGCCTTTTTTGCATATTTCTGAACACGAAATCGTGATTGACTATTGCATAATATATTTGCATACTTCCCTCTTCCTCTGCAGCAAATTGCAGCCTTTCAAATTCAGATTGGCTTCTGGAAATTAACATTTTCCTCTTCGTGCTTAACTTTTGCCAATGAGTGTAAATATTAACATCTTTACGCAGACAGCGCTTGACCAATATTTTAAACTGGGTTAATCCACAACATTGGAAAATGATAATGGCAGCATATTATAGCTAACTGATTCTTCAAGTTAATGCTCGTCAGCAGATTAAAACAGTATTTAAACATTTTATTTAATGTTTTTTACTATACGTAGTAGTATACACGTATGTGCATTGAAATGGCATGAGCACAAATAACAATACCTTTTACGAAAGCGATAGATTTCCGTTATCCGGTTGGAATATGCTTTAAAATAAGCAATACTTTGATGTTATACAGTTAAAAGGGCGGGAGCACAAACAACACCTTTTGAAAAAGCAATAGATTGACGTAATCCAGTTGGAATATGCTTTTATGCAATATTTTGTTTGTTTCTGTATTTGAGTGTCTTTTTGGATGCTCCTGGTGTTAAGGGTAAAACCTTTCTCATCAATCTTTTGGCTAAAGTGTGACAGAGAAACATGATCGCCCTGGCTGTTGTTTCATCGAGCATTGCTGCAACTCTATTTACGGAGGAGGGCTCACTCGACTTTCAAGTTACCGTTAAATTTGGCAAGCGTGCAACACTTCAAGAAATTCGTGAAAGGCAAAGGTTCTACAGGATTGCAATCTCATTGTGTGGGATTAATGTACTATGACCCACAAAGCAGCATTCGAAGCACTTGATGTCACATTGAAAGACCTCAGACGTAACAATGACACTATAGCAGGTGTCACTATGATGTCGGCTGGCAACTTTCGACAGACATTTCAGATTATTCCAAAAAAGCTAAAAGAGGCGGTGTTACCAAATGTGCCACAGCAGTTTACTGATCATGCATGGCTGTGCCAAAGAGCAATTCTTTCCCCAAGAAATGAAGATTTCATGTCATCAAAAAGCAAGTCTTCCTAGAATTGCCCGGCAGTGTTCAAATTTACAAATCTATCGACATTACGTGTTACACAGATGAGGCCGTAGACTACACGACAGAGTTTTTTAACACATTGGAGCCATCTGGAGAACTCCTCGCACATATTGGAGCTGAAGATTGAGGCAACGATTATGCTTTTCACAAATTTGAATCTGTTGTACAGTGTAATCGCATATAAAACTCTTAGTATCTTTCTTTGTGCTGCTAGGGCTGAGTCATTCATTCCAGGCAGCATGTGTGAATGTACTATAGCTTTCTTGTACGTCCGTTTCAATATACAAGAATCCTATTGGTTAATTCTGCAATCCCCTAAAATCTGTATATATATATGTGTGTGTTGTGTCTTCAATAAATACTTTTTTCTCTTTCCCTTTTGTGATCCACATGGCCTGTGTCATTCCTTTCATCTGCAAACACTTTTTAAGAAGTTCAGGGTGGGCCAAATCTCTGAAAATGGGACGCAACGTTTCCATTACAGCAACAGGCAGGCTATTCTTGTGGCAATACGTTTCATTCTTGGCAACGGCTTTGTTGTATTTGCACCAAGAATCCTCGCCTTTGGGGCAGAAACCATGCTGTGGATTGGCATCGGTCGACACTTTATGCAAGAATATTGCCCACACTGCCTGCTTCATGTCGTGTACACTCTGGAGGTTTCTACGGATTGCCAGTCCATAGTAGCTTTGAATAAGCTCTATTTGGGTATCGGTCAATCTATTTTTTCCAGCGAGACGTTTCCCATCTGAAAGATTTTGCCCCTTCATGCTTGATTTTAGCTTGCGTAGCCTTGTGCCCATTCGTTTCTGTACATGGCCTATGCACTCCAATTTTTCAATTGGGTACTCGTTGCCATATACAGACTTTTGGCTGACAGTATTGTATGCTTTTGAGTCCCCGTCACCCAAGTATTTTGTGTATCGCACATCATATTTATCAGAGGATCGTTCAAACATTGAAAGAGCGCCACGCACTTCCATCATTCCGCTGACGCCATTTAAGTTTTTCTTACAGTTTGCAGAATGCACTCGTTTGTCCTTACACATACAATGCTTGGACAGCACTTCAACATCTAACACTTTGCCAGTATCTACACTTGTGATACTGACAATACCATTCAGAGACGTGTAGCCTCGTTTGTGCCACGATCCATCAACTGCCACAGCTAGATTTGGGGAATTGTTTTCGGCAACAGCTTCTGCAGCCGCTTCCACCATGGTTTCTTCGCACACTTCTTTCATAACCGTTAGAAGTTGAGTCGTGTGTCGGGCAAACCTTGATGGAGGATTTGGCAAATTCATAATGCCACAAAACATTCTTCCTGCCTCAGCACCTTTCCCGATGCATCGAAGCGCATACACAAATCGAGTGTTTACAACGTGCGTCTTTGAATTATCTGCCTGCCTCTCAGACGTGTTGAAATCCAGGGTAAAATTACACTCACTGCATTTCAAGTGCAACTCTACAGACAAGCCTGAATTTTTGCCAAGAGTCAGATCAAGTCCATTTTCGCACACTTTGCATCTCACGTGCTGCTTAAAAACTCCAGCTAGAATACCAGCATCTATGATGATATTTGCCTCATAGTATGAAGAGTTTGAATAACTCTCATTTAAATCAGGAATTTTTTTCTCGCTGGTAGATGTCTTGGTCTGTGACGAACAAGTTTCTGTTTCAGTAACTTGTTTCTTACCATAGAAATTACCCTTCCTCTTTCTGAACACTTTGGTGGTTGATCGAGGCATTTTAAACGCTATTATATCAAACTAAATATTTCTATTTCAACAATGAAATCAGTGAAATAATAGCAAATAAAGTTCGAAACAAACTTGACAAGCGAAATATAATAAAAGAATCAGTAAAAGCAAATTACGAATCTTGAAAAAGACAGCGCGTTTGAATTTAAACTGAATGTAAATAAACAGGAAGAATCATACAGTCAAAGTCCCAGTGAATGCATATCCCACCAACATAAACTCAAAATTAAATATTAGAGTAATTAAATTTAAAATAAAACAAAGTTAAGGATTAAAACATGTGGGTTTGTTTACGTTTTGCCTTTCAAAAGAGGGCGTTTCCCTCAGCGAAATTATTTGTTTACTTTTTGAAAACGAAATTTTACTTACTTCCAGACCGCGTAGAAACAAAAGCAATATACCAATAGAAAGGTAAGAATTCAGAGAATAATATGCACTAAAAATCTTAAATACGATTTTTTTTTTGATTTTTGGGTACTGAAGCCCCTTAAAATTACTACTTTTTATGAAAGTTTTTAAAAAATATACTTTTGAAAACGTTCTGAAATGTGTTTAAAAAGTGTGTTGCAAAAAGAAAAAAATTTGTGACAGAAAAAGAGTTAAGAAATAATTATTCGCTTGGCGACTTTAGAAGTGCGCCAAAAAAAATCGCCAAAGCCGTTGCCATCGCTCATAAACGTAGAGTGTAGCTGTTCCCTCGTTTTACCTTTTTCAAAATGGTACGATGTATTTTCTTTCTTTCAGTATTTGGCTTCGTATTTAGAGCCGCGCTTTTGCCTGTAGTTGTAGATGGCACTTTCGAAAAGTTGATTCCCAGCAAAGTTCATTTCACTGCGGGAAGAGCAACTGTAGCTGACGTTTCAATATTAAAGGGAATTTCAATAATGTGTACACAATTTTCCAATGAATAAATGGAAATTAACTAACTCTTCACAATGCATGTAGGCTTCTGTGACAGTTACATAGATAGAGCCCATTATTCTTGTATTAAATCTTAAATTTTTCACTCTGACCGTAAGCAGCTCTGCTCTTGAAATGTCAACAATGCTCACTTTCTCACATAAACAAATGATTGACAAACAAACTATTCAGAAAAGAGCGATATATTTATGAAGGTAAAAAAAAGAGATCAAGATCAAAACAATACTATAATAACATTGTCATACTATTGAATCATTTTAGTGACATTTTGCATCATTATATATTACACCAGATTATATTCAGATGGAGTACGAAAGAGCCTTTTTCTTGCAGTAGTTGAAATCAATCTTTCTTAAATTTTGGACATATTTTCCTTGCTGATCTTCAGGAGTAGCACAACGACCCGATATAGTTGGTTTGTTTTTGACTACAAGCCACAACAATTTGCAATCACATGCAAGAGGATTACCTATACAAAATTACATTAAAAAACATTGTAAGTGGGGAAAACGTAATCCAGTATTAACTACTAGGGAGCCTGCTCCCTGATCGCTAACGCTCGCCAACCCCCGGAGGATTGCTTCGCAATCCTCATTGGTTCGCTGAGCGAACCTATGCTCGCTTCGCTCGCCTCAATGAAGACATGTGTCCTAGCAGAAGGGATTGTTTACAAAATATGTTACCAAAAAAAATGTTTTTCAAATCTAAATTTGCTGTATTACAGAAAAAATATATACAGTATCTCTAAAATCAGAATTCAAATGAAAACTTTGTGTAAATTTTGACTCGAAATGTGAGCATTGCTTTGGAAATTGAATACCCAGCATGCTGTTTGTGTGTACATTTTCCCAGCACTCAAACGACCCACACTTTTTCATTGAGTTTGTTGCCGAAAGTTGTAGTGCAAGCGTCTTGTTGAACTATAATTGTTGGCCCTGAAAAGGACCGTTTTTTAAATGGCCCTGAAAAGATCCTCCGCTTTCTTTGATTTCTATTATAAACTAACTGCAACAGCTCATTAAAATTTCTTTTTTTTTTCAATAAATTTTCATCCGATAACGCTATAAATTCAATCAATCCGCGAGACTTCGCGATAAACAAACAATCGTACAGTGTTGCCAAAACGTGATTACAAATAACGTCTTTTTTGCGTGCCACGTAAGATAATTATATATATAGATTCCAACTTATTAAAACTTTTACCTGCATGTTTGTTGACTCAAGTTTGTTTGCATAAATGTCAGAATTTTATGTTTACAGTTATCTGACTCCTTAAAATGATTTAATTTTTAAATATATATAATGAATTTGACACCTCATACCAATTGAGAGTAGAAACTGTTTCTATAATAACAAATTTTAAACAGTTTATTTCGTTACCAAGAATCATTTAATATTGGTAAAACTAGATGTTTCAAATGTAAAATGGAAAGCAGAATCATGAAATCTTTTATCTAAAGCATTCAATTTTCAAAGTTTAACGAATATAATATTTAGGGTACGTGAGAAAGAGTTCTTTAAATCTTCTAGACACTTGTGGGATTATATAAATTTATTTCGTAAACTCATCAAATACTTATCTACAACGAAGAATTTGGAAGCATATATTTGCAATTGATGGAGAAAACCCCAAATGTGCCTATAAAATATTATTGGAGTGTTCGTAATGAAATCGATTATTTCAATTTGATTCTCAGAATAACGGTACGATTTGAATCCATCAAAATATTTAGAATTCTTTTTGCATCGTTATGTCATTTAATAATATTTAAATTCATTTATTGCTAAAAATAGAAGTTATAAAAAAAGAACTAATGCTGTGTATAAAAATGTACGCATAAACGTATAGATGTATAACTAATTCGCATTTGAAGCAAAATTATTAATAATGCAAATGTAAATAAAACTGATAAGGATTTTAGACATTTTGGAACTGGTTTTAGGCTTTATACTCCAGGAATGTTTTATGAAAAAGTTTATATAAAATTCGTTTAATAGTTTGTTTCTTAGGCATATAAATTCAAGATTTCTTATTATTTGACTAAAGCGACTATGTCAGTAGAAAAAAAAATATTGCATCATCAAAGAATGCTGATCTTACTTAAGTTATCTTTACTGTCAAAATCTTCATCCCCTTTAAGAACACGCATCATAAGTGTTTTGGGAGACAGAAAAATACCTATGTATTTTCCCTAGAACTTCCTTGCAGTCAGAATCTATAATGTAAAAATAAACTACTAGCGGTTAACTTCATTTTTAAAACTTCGACAGTTCCTGAAACGGTTGCTCCTTTTAACTACTAAACTGTGCTATACGAAATACAAATCAGCTGAAACGATGGAATTCAGATAGATAAGCCTAAATTTCAAATTGGTATTAAAAAGAATATCCAATAAGGCATCCATGATGAGAATTTAATCTTGAATCCTTGAGGAAAGTAAACTTCCAAGGATTAGACGCAGTGTACTCAGGTGGAAACTAAACTACTTAATCGAACTCTTCAAGTATTTTACAAATAGTTTCTCTGATCCCTTTCATTCATTCAAAAATATTTTTTTCCTATATCAGCAGATAATTTTTTTCATACATCTTTTTATCAAATACAAATTACATGTAGTACCATTTTCTGATCATCTTAATGCGCAGATCAAAATTATTTTACTTCATTTATATCCTTTTAATAACACAATGTGCTATGAAGACATATACCAAATATAGGCTTTCATATTTCTTAGATCCTCACTAACTGTTGATATATTGACGTTCATGACCCGAATTGAAAAAAGTATATCCAGCCTTTTCATTGTTAACGAAAAAGGATCCGTTGTTTTTTGGTCGCATGTTTGTTCTTATAAGTTTTAAGGGTCACTGCAATTCAGTTGGAAGAGTAAAATATTAGCAACCGGAAGGTTGCGATTTCGAGTCCAACCAAAGACCACCGTGTACATAGAGTGTTGGTATACATTAAATCTGCCGTGGTCTCACATTGCAGTGGTGTGAAAGTTTAAAGAGTGGAGTGCCAGCTCAGGTGTTCACTCGTCATCTGACCGTGGTTCAAAATTACGAGGTGTTATCCTATAATATTTCCCTTCCTGACTATTGCCAATAGCCCGTTTTGTTGCTCGTTTGACATCAATTAAATACCTACCTACCCACAATTCTTGATTGGTTTTTTACATACACTCATAATTTCCACTGTACATAAGAGTTATAATAAAAAATATTCTTTTCATATGTTCGTCTATTTGGTACTTCCAATAGCCCGCTGTGTTGCTCCAGTAAGACGTTGATTAAAATACCTACCTGAGTTTTAAAATAGATTGAAGTAAATTTATTATATAGTGTTCCTAATCGAGACAATAATTGGACAAAGTTGTTATTGAACATTGCTTCCAAACGCATAACTTTTTTTTCCTAGCTGTATAATAAACATTCTTTGATCCATCTCTGTATCTAGATATAATTTAATGTCAGTTTTGTTTTACGTGCATCAATTTTTGTTTTCCTGTTACGATTTCTACAGTATTTAAAATTACATTTCTCTTGTTTCGTTTTATTTGTATTTATTTACAATTATGTTTTACGTTTCTATTTATCATTCTTTAGATTTGACACGGCGAGACTCAATAAACAAACGTTTCAATGCGCAGGAGGACAAGAATCGTAGTTTGAGTAGCCCGCGGTTAAAAACGATCAATATGTTTTACAAACCTGTTAATTCTATGAAAACTGATCGGTCAAAAACATTTTCAAAAACTGCTTGAGCAATAGTAGTTAGCATGTTGTCGTTGAATACGACTTTCTTCAGTACAGGCATATTTGTAAATATATCATCCTCTAAAGATTCTATTTTATTTCCACTGAAACAATATAAGAATAGTCAGACATGATCTTCACAACATAAATACATATATGTGCAAATTGGTTTTAATGTTAAAACGCATATACTTTAACTTGTTTAAACAAAGTTTCTAAATTTATGTCAAGAAACATGCAAATTTGATGTAATCTAACAATTTTTGCGTGAAATTATGTATTTCCAAAATAGAAGTAAAATTTTAACATAATATATATGAAAAATACCATCTATATAAATAGAAAAGAGCTTTTGTACAATGAATATTTTAGCTCAGTTTCAAGTTATTTATCTGTTTAAAGTCATTCCAATGCAAAATGGTTTCCTAGTTTCGTGTATGTTTACACGTCTAAACGCCTAGGTATATTTTGATGATATTACTGTGCAGGTACTGTGTACATGTGTACTGTGTAGGTATTGTGTACATGTATACTGTGTAGATACTGTGTACATGTATACTGCTAGTCCATACCGTCATTTAGTGACTGAACTTCATTACGTCAATATATCACTGTGGCTTCTCGTTTCATGTGTGCTTTCTTGTTTGTGCAAATATCGTTTATTCTATTCTAATCAAATTACTCGACCTTACTTGGTTGAAATTGGTTAAGAGTGATTTGAAAGAGTGACCAAAATAATAATTCTCTATTTAGTAGAAGAAAAAAAAAACATGATTTATGTATCAGGAAAAAGATTTTTTAACTACATTTCGATATTTTTATAATTTCAACATCTCACTTCAGACACAAATCCATATGACGCAACATGCATTCAGACGCAACATGTATATGGATGTAAAACGAACATTTAACATACATCGCAGATCAATCGTTTAAAAGAGACCCGAACCCCAAATTTCAAAAAAATATATTTCGAAAAATGTTTTTCTGTTTATTGGATAAAACGATGCATCAGATATTCAAGAACAAATGAACAAAATTTCAGAGTCAAATGAAATTGATACCAGCTGCTTTTTAACTTTTATTTGACCTTCCAACTGCATTATCGACTGCCAACCATTGGTTTCGGTTTCCATGAAAACCTCCATTTATGTAACATTATATCATAGTGTATATACCGATGATTATCCCACACATTTTAAGTACCCTTAAGTTGTAGACTCCTTGTTTTTCTATCAATCGGCGAAAGCTAAAGGACAAAATTCAGGTCCTCATGTAAAACATATGGTGACGCCACTGAAGGAAACACATTGAAAAAAAAAACGCCAAATTTCGTCGCATGCGTATCATTGCAAAAAAGGCTCGTTTACAGAAAAAAATAACTGTAGGAAAAAAAAGGTGTGTTGTTTATACAGATGTGGTTTATTTTAAAATAGTACTGTTCAAATAAACTAATTTTTTTCACTTCATTAAACAAGAAATGTATAATTTTTCAGTGAATTATCACAAATCACTCAGTTGTCATCAGAGATAAAACGGACTTTAAAATAATATATACGAGTTTACGGTAAAAACTCTTGTTTTGATAAAAGTCTTAATGTAATAGAAATTACTAAAAAAAATGGTACTTGCTAAAAGTAAGTTGTTTTCGTTAATTTCTGTTGCATTGTGTACTTAAAATGCAATTATCTCAAAATCAGTTTTTTGCAATTTTGCCGAAGTTCAAAGTACTACGGCTTTTTGATGTATGCAGTTAGAGTTAAACTGTTTACATTTTTTAGGTCTTGAATAACTGCTTAAGACAAGAAAGAGTTTTTTTGTATAAATAGTTCAAAAAAAATTTATAAAAATTAATAAACATAAACAATTGGAAATTTTTATAGAAATTTAACGTATAATGAGTAAAATATTTTTTTTTATGATAACTCGTAAATAAATTTTCTTAAATTGCTCCCTAGGTCTTATGCATATACTTAAAGATATTGTAGAAATTAATTTCATACAAAAATATTGAAAATTGACAGAGGAGTAGGGTTTATAAAAAGTGTGTATGTCGGCTCAAAAAAACGTATTAAAATAGTTACATAAAATGTAGTTGCAAATAAAAACTAATTTTTTTATTGATTACTGCTTTAAAATATGTGTTTAATTATCACTAAAAAAATAGGTTATGAAAAATGAATAAAAAGAATTTTGAGTTTTTCCTTACGGGTCTCACTTAACAAAACAACGAAATGTAACACTAAGAGGATTCCTACTACAGTCACGCTTAAGTTTAGTGAGGGGAATCAGTAAGGCCACTTTTAAATTTGTTTCTTGTAAAACTGGTGAAGCTAATTGTGTCAAATTATTCTAAAAAAGAAATAAAACATACAGCACAAAAACCTTTTGAAATAGCTAATTGAAGTTTATTTTGGAAACTAATTAACTTTATTTTGAAAGTATTTTAATTTCTTATACAAGTATTTTCTACAAAACGATTTTTAAACTCATTAAAACGTGCATTACATCGCGCCAAAAAAGAACAATGCTTTTTACTGTCTAATAGCACCCTCTACCACCTAAAGATGGCATCTCCGGATAAACTTTCTTTCACAAAACTGTGTATTTTGGGCTCTTCGACTTTTGAATTTAACCTGATACTTTCGAAACACACTGTAATGGAGGAATCTCTTCGTTAATAATACAGTTTAGTTAAATAACTGATACTTTTATAGAATAATAATTGTTACTTATTTACTTATTACATGAAAATGTATGTGAAAAGTATTATAATCGGATAGAAAGATCAAAACATTTTTATAAGAATTTGCATTTATAATAAATGCATACTAGGGGGCCAGCCCCCTGCTCGCTAGCACTCACCAACCCACGGAGAATTGCTTTGCAATCCTCACTGGTTGGCTGCGCAAACCAATGCTCGCTTCGCTCGCATCAATGAAGACATGTGTCCTAGCAGAAAGGATTGTTTACAAAATATGATATTCAAAAAAAAAAATTCCCCAATCTAAATTTGTTGTTTGCAGAAAAGATATATACAGTGCCTCTGAAATCAGAATTCAAATGAAAACTGTGCAAATTTTGACTCGAAATGTGATCGCTGCTTTGGAAATTGAATACCCAGCATGTTGTTTGTGTGTACATTTCCCCAGCACTCGAGACACTCACTTTTTCATTGAGTTTGTTGTCTAAAGTTGAAGTTCAAGCGTATTGTTGAACTAAAATTGTTGGCCCTGAAAAGATACCCCGTTTTCTTTGATTTCTATTACAAACTACAACAGCTCGACTAAAATTAATTATTTTCAATAAAATTTCATCCGATTACGCTATGAATTCAATTGAGGCGCGAGACTTCGTGATGGTAAACAAACAATCGCACAATGTTGCCATAACGCAATAACAAATAACGTCTTTTTTGCGTGCCACGTAAGAGAATTATATATATAGATATCATCCGATAACGCTATAAATTCAATTGATGCGCGAGGCCTTGTGGTAAACAAACAATCGTACAATGTTGCCAAAACGCGATTACAAATAACGTCTTTTTTGCGTGCCACGTAAGAGAATTATATATATAGATATCATCCGATAACGCTATAAATTCAATTGAAGCGCGAGGCTTTGGGATAAACAAAGAATCGTACAATGTTGCCAAAACGCGAAAACAATTAACGTCTTTTTTGCGTGCCACGTAAGAGAATTATATATATACTAGGGGGCCTGCCCCCTGCTCGCTAACCCCCGGAGGATTGCTTCGCAATCCTCATTGGTTCGCTGCGCGAACCTATGCTCGCTTCGCTCGCCTCAATGAAGACATGTGTTCTAGCAGAAGGGATTGTTTACAAAATATGTTACCAAAAAAATGTTTTTCAAATCTAAATTTGCTGTATTACAGAAACTGCACTGTATTACAGAAAAAATATATACAGTATCTCTAAAATCAGAATTCAAATGAGGGACTGATCCCGGACCGTCGTCAATAGCCCGTTGTGTTGCTCTAGTACGACGTTAACTAAAAATTATAAATTACCAGAATTCAAATGAAAACTTTGTGCAAATTTTGATTCGAAATGTGAGCGTTGCTTTTGAAATTGAATACTCAGCATGTTGTTTGTGTGTACATTTTCCCAGCATTCAAACGACCCACACTTTTTCATTGAGTTTGTTGCCGAAAGTTGTAGTGCAAGCGTCTTGTTGAACTATAATTGTTGGCCCTGAAAAGGACTGTTTTTTAAATGGTCCTGAAAAGAACCTCCGCTTTCTTTGATTTCTATTATAAACTAACTGCAACATCTCATTAAAATTTCCTTTTTTTTTTCAATAAAATTTCATCCGATAACGCTATAAATTCAAACGATGCGCGAGACTTCGCGATAAACAAACAATCGTACAGTGTTGCCAAAACGCGATTACAAATAACGTCTTTTTTGCGTGCCACGTAAGAGAATTATATATATAAATCATCCGATAACGCTATAAATTCAATTGAAGCGCGAGGCTTTGGGATAAACAAAGAATCGTACAATGTTGCCAAGACGCGAAAACAAATAACGTCTTTTTTGCGTGCCACGTAAGAGAATTATATATATAGATTATATTTCAAACTTTTTGATAAAAAGTCTCCTCTTGTTTTTAATTTAAGATTAAATATGTAGTAACGAATAATTAAACTAATAAATATAATACTTATTAAATATTAAAAAAATAATAATAAATAATAATAATAATATAAATAATAATGATAATATAAATATATGAATAATAATAATGATTATATAAATAGGTAAATAATAATAATGATAATATAAATATATAAATAATAAAATATATGCAAAAAAAATATTGACTTGAAAATTCAGAAAATATAATACATATATTATAAAATCGATTTCGAGCAAATACAGTTCAATCATTTAGTTTTTGGTTGAGAATCAACTGAATTTTGCTCAAGCAACGTAACGAAAACATTCTGCTTACTCATCGTTTCCCCGCTGGAGTTGCTGTAATAGTAAAATACCATATGAAAATAGTGTCAGTGTTTCAAAATAGTATGATTGAAATTGGATTCTATGAACTTTGCAAATGATATACGAAAATTTAGACTTAAAACCATTGAGATTAGAAATAATCTTACCTAAAATTAATTTCTTCAAGTGCAGAAGGAGTGGCAAACATGGATCGCTGTAGTGTTTTGATCTCCGAATTAAAATAATTCCCAACTCGTAAAGTTTTTTCATCTCCGAAAAAGCATTGTATTGAATCTCCTTCGTCTTTGTATTATTCAGTAAAAAGTTTGTAATATCCTTGCTGATGTTGTCCGTAAATGATTCACCCAACTATGTTATTTTAGTGTTTTCAGCTTGGAAATGTTCCAATTTTTTATGGGTTCAAACAATTCCCAAACAACACCTCGCTGTAAAATTGCGTTCTGCAATACAATCAGACGTATTTCATTCCCCTCGTATGGAAGAGAATCAAAGAGAGAAATCATGGATACATTAGAAAGAAAAATATTCGTAAATAGCTTCGTGCGGATTGCAGAAGCTGGAAGATACATCAAACTTGAGTTCAACAATGCGAATGAGCGGAACTTCCTATCACCAGATCTCTCGAATATATCGACCAGGACTTCCATTTCAGTAATATTTCCGCATTGGACTATTTCAAATAGTGGAATACACGAACATGGTCGAATCAAATTCGCTGGAGGACATTGAGCAATGGTGTAACCCAAACCCAGAAACACTACCAACGCAACGAGAAAATGGCGCGTTCCAAACATTTCACTTCAGTATTCTCGAGTCGTTTAGATCCCAGCAGCGAACGTGCATTTAAAGAACCGAAGGATTATAAACTATTTTTAAGAGAAAAGAGTGAAATCAGATTAGATAATGTTGCATTTTTACTGACTGTGTCTGTTTGAAAGTTTTATCTCCGTTTTCAAACGTTTCGCAACACATTTTAATACCGTAGTTTCATCTTTACTCTCTTGGGATACACACTAATTTAGTTTTCATTTCGCATAGTTAATCGATTTTTATCTATAATTACGTTTAGATTTATAGCATATTCCAACAGAAATACTTCTTATTTAAGAGATAGACATGTTATCTTCTTTTTAAGACTCTTTAAAATGTATTTAAATATTTTAAAGGCAAAGGCAGCATTTAGCATAGATCTGGGTAGAATAATAACATATCTAAATATATAAATAATAGATCTGAATAGATTAATAATAGATTTAAATAGATTAATAATATGTCTAAATTAATTAATAACAGATCTAAGTACATTAATAATATATATAAAAATAGATAACGAATGTATTGTTGAAACATTGTAACTATTTGTGTTCCAACGGGATATTTTTGGGTTTCAGACTCAGCATTGATGATTTCCAAGTGTCATGGAAATTGGTTTTCGTGGTTCGACACAAATACCTCTATTAGATGTTCCATCTAATACGACTGGTTGCCTGAATGACTTCTCTCAGATAATGTCACATGTCAGTAATGCACCTGTGACATGTAATATAATGTCATGTTACATGTCAACATGCCTCAGATCACATGTCAGTAATTTTAGATTTTGCATACAAGCAAGAAATAAAATGTGAAAATGTTTTTGTAAAAATACCATGGTATCAACCAGTAGTATCTAGCGTTGTTGAGAAAACTTTTGACAGATCTGCAGATTTTATTACATCCTAAGAGTTGATTAAAAATGAAATTACTGTAAATAGATAGAGATAGATATTACTAGAATAGGAAAGAAACCTACAGTATAATTCTTCCATTTCAGATTGGGGCGAAATATTTCTCTTTAATACATTCTTAGCAGACATGTGAAGAATAGTGTAACTGGATACCAAAAATTACTTCATGGGGTTTACGCTGCTGTATATTCAACCAACTTAATTACCCGGCGTTTATTTGAATAGGTTAAATGTTGAATGTATAGTGACTAGACTATGATCACTTTTCTTTCCTACAAAATTACAAATATAATTTAAGTGTAACAGAAAATAATTTTTAACATCGTTTCAGCTTTTTCATTACTTATAAAATTCACTTGGGATATATGTATAGATGACGTATTCATCCATGTAATCAATTTCATATTCATCGCACCTCCTACTGTGAGACAGCTACAAAAGTTTTTCCTAGGGTGACTATTTTAGAAGTCGATTTAGGATGCCTAACCGTTTTAATTTTTAACGTAACCTATCTCTTTTCTACTATTATAAAAGGAAGTGTTTATCTATGTGTCTGCATGCAGTGTCCTGACGAATCTATGGCACTTACAATAATGAAATTTCGCACTCTGGTTTTCCTAATTTTTTGCGATTTTTGTGTTCAACCAATTTTTAAAATTTAATCTAGAACATTTAAAAATTAATATATTAGGTCTTTCATCCCCTGTTCTTCTCTTCGGGAATGTGACGTCATAGATTCCTCGATTGAAGAAAGGAAAGGATTTTGCGTTTTTCGACCTCGGAACTGAGCCACGTTACGACAGAGCTGACGTCACATTGAAGAAAGGACGGAGAGATTCCTTGTTTTTCGTCCTATTTTTTCTTCTTAACGGATTTCCGATTTAGCGTGCTTTGATATACGTTGTTGATTAGTATAACTTTCTTGCAAGCGATTTCAACTTTGTCAGGGGCAAATACTATTTGAGGTTTTCTATCTTCAAGACTTTAAATTTAGAGTAAAAATTCCAACATATTTGAAATCTGCGGATAATTTTACACCAGACCGATACCTTAAAAGTGATTTTTTTTTTAATAAATAATTCTGTAGTTGTAACCTGTGTCATGTCGGGTGAAGGTGGATCGCATTCTTAAAATTATTGTTTTTCTTTTTAATGTTTTCAGTATCAGTAAGATTTAATATGACCAGAACTATTTTTAAATTTTAATCTAATATATTTTTTAATTAATTTATTGGCATTTATTTACTGCTAGCCACTAGAAGGTTGTGACACTGTGATGGTTTCCGAAGCAAATCAAATGGGAATGCGTAGCAATCACATGGGATTGGCAAGCGTTAGCGAGCACTGGTCACATCTGACCCCATGAAAAGAACTGTCAACAGCAACGCCGTTATGGCCACGCAGTGGCTAGTCTTATAAAAAAATAATTTTACTTTAACTTCATCAATCATTTTAAAATAAAAAAAATTCTCACGTTACATTAAAAAAAATTGTTTTGTTTAGTTTACTTATTTTTATCAAACATAATTCTATAAAAAATTACGTTTTCAACCAAAGGCGTACAGAAAGTTGGTCGAAATATACACATACCGCAAAGAGTTTACCCATGTCTAGTGATATTTTTCAGGAATAATAATACTTCATTATAATTTAATTCCTAAATAATAGTTCTGTAATATGTAACATACTGGAACACAAAAATACTAATATGAAATTCCAATCATTAAAAAAATGCAGAATTCTGAAAAATAAACGGCATGATTAAACGTGTAGAATTTCAACTTCCTGGGTATATTCGGAAATAGAGCAGCACGATAAAAGACATTTGTAAAACACTCATACAAACAATGTAACAAGACAATGTTGATTTATTTATTAAAAAAAATAACGCAAATTTATAAAACTCGAAGATGGACAAATATGACCGCAACATTTAACTGCCTTTAACTCAAATACATAGCATAAATTAAAAATCAACTATATTAAAAGGTGTTGATGTGGTCATGCATCTGGCCCCAAAAAAGAATCTCATTCTCTAATGTATAAAAATAAACCATTAATTCTGGCGTTGCCATATACCGAATAGCAAAAGTATGCTTTTATGATCAATGAGGATTTTGTTTGGACTTTTCGTGTTGCAATACATTATGTTGCTCCCGTGCGATGTTAATAAAGGTATTAAAAATACCATACAATGTTCCTTTGCAAAATATAAGTTATCTAAATTTGAGTGTTTTAAATATTCTTTTTTCATCAATTAAATATTTTTGAATTACTTCTATCATGGGAAGAAATAAAAAGTCAGTTGAATCATAAATATTATAATTAAAATTTTTTTTTTGGTAAAATTGTTTTTGAAGAAATACTGGTAAAACAATTTTATTGGAAAATTTGTTTTTCTATCAACACATGTAAAACAAACTGAGATGCTTGCATCAATTGTTTTATACTCAATGTTATTCCTATGGCAATTTCGAGTTTTTTGAGCCCCTTCAAACCTAGGACAAATAGAACGGGGGTTAATACGAAACCTACGTACCCGCAGGGTTCTAAAGTACAAGTGTACCAAATTTGGTGTGGATTTGTCGATGTAGATTTACATAAAGAACAGACAGACTCCAACTCTGCTTTATATTTTTATATATATTTTATTTTCAGTTCATATTTTGCTACGATGGCTAAGTTTACCATAGTACTAAACTCTTGAATTTAGTTTTGCTGAATTTATTAGATGTACTACCAGTTAACAGATAGTGGGAGACCGTGAGAGCTGAATTAAAATCGCTGGTGTATTTCCGTATCCAAAGGCGTTGAGTGGATGGTTGTGACCGTTTGACTCTCCTGTGTTGCCTGCCTTCCACAGCCGAGTGTACACCAACCAATGAAGAGAAGGCATTGTTTAAACAAGGGGTGAAAAAGAGAGTTTTTCAGCGTGCTCACATCATATCGGACAGTCACAAATTTAGCCAGAAAAAGGAAAGACTGCAACCCCGTCTATCAAAGAGCATTTCATGATGGATTTCGGTTACACTGTTATGTATAATCCTATATTGTTCGTCAATTTTCGTAGTGGTGTCCAAAACACATTAATGATCAAATTTGTCATAGCTATTCTAGTCAACATTCCCAGATCTACATAAGAATGATTAATTTTGTGAACTCGTTGTGTTGCTCCCCCCAGTACTACGTTTATTAAAACACATACCTACCTTTAAATGTCAACAATACTTCTCTATTCTTCCGTAGACAAAAAATTGACTTACAAAAGTGTTATAACATAAGAGTTTGTTTATTTATTTTGTTAAACATGTGAAAAGGAAGAAAGCTGAAGATAGATTTTACTGGAAATTTACATAAATTTCTCATTACATTAGATGATTCACGGATGGCAAATTAAAAAGAAATTTTCTAACAGTAGTCGAGATCCTTTATCTGCAAATCCTGCACATATTTTCCTTGTTTATCTTCAGGTGCTACGCAACGACCAAATACGAATCGTTTTCCTTGTTTCACAAACCACAACATACTGCAGTCACATGCAATAGGGTTACCTATACAAAATTACATACAAATAAATTTTTACCAAAATATCTCTCTATATTAAAAAAATGTTACCGCCGCCGCCGCAGAATTGAAAACTGTGTTGTTTAGCTCGATTCTTAGACGGTTTCCCGAGAAAGTACTGATCGGAAAAAAACAAAATTGATATGGTTTGTTCTTCATCGTATTCCCTGGACAATTATAAAGATTTTTTTCCGATGCGGCTATTAGTTTAGGGTTTATTAAATGTTAAAATTGAAGAAGCGAAATTTCTTCCGCGAGTGAGCAAAACACAAACAAAATTTGAGTTTTGAGTCGTGAGTTTTTTTTTAAGAGTACCTCTCAACGTAAATTTTTGCAGCTCGTCGAGTTTTTTTTTAAATTTCAATTTGGTTCTTGATAATATTTTTTTGAAATTCGGGAAAAATCAGGACATTTTTGTTACTTTTTTTTAAAACTGCCGTATTTATATTTTATTACTATTATTTTTTAATTTTTAAAATATAGCAGTATACCTCAGAATGTACTCTTTCTTACGGTACTATTATTTTTGAAATCGGTTAATAATTAAATTGGATGCGATCAAAAGTGGGTCATACAAAATTCGGAATCTTTGGATATTTTCGCTACTTTTTGTTACTACCGTTAACTAAAACTGTCATATCTATATCGTATTACTATTAGTTTTTTATTTTGAAAATAGCGCAGTATACCTCAGACTGTACTCTTTCTTACGGTACCATTATTTTTAAAATTTGTGCATAAATAAATTCGATGCAATCAAAAGTAAGTGACATAAATTTCGTATTTTTTATTTCGCGGAGCAAATTCGCGGAGCATTGTATTCGCGGAGGGTTGTATGTTTGACTATCGGGTTTGCCAGATATCAAATTTATCGTAGCAACAATTGCCGTAAAAACGATTTCTTTTTATTTGGCGAGGAAAAAGGCTCGCTTTTTTCCCTCTGTTCTCAGACGTTTTACCGAGAAAGTACACATCGTAAAGTTTGGAGATTAACAGGGTTTACTTAAAATTGTACAGGGAACAAGATGCAGAAGATTTTTTACTGATGCGGCTATTAGTTTAGGGTGCATTAAGTGTTAAAGCAAAAAAGAGTGAAACCACTTGCGTAAGAGGTATTGGTTTGCGAAGCAAACCAAACGGGATTGCGTAGCAATCCCCGGGGGTCGGCGAGCGTAAGCGAGCAGGGGGACAAGCCCTCACTCTGACGTGATGGACCGTAAAGGGAAATCAGGATAATACAAATTATTCAGATAGTTTCACTCTGCGAAAGGAATGTTGGTTTGCGAAGCAAACTAAATGGGATTGCGTAGCAATCCCCGGGGGTTGGCGAGCGTAAGCGAGCAGGGGGCGGAGCCCCCTAGTAATATAAATATGTGCAACATTTTCTGACTGTTAAAATTGGCACGAATAATAATGCTTGATTTGTGTTTGTATAACAGATTAAAATTCGTTTGCATGACACCTATATCTATCAGAAATAAATTTTTAATTATTCTTGATTAATCGGTGAACGTACTTATGTATTCACTTAATTAACACTTTCCACACATAAGAGAACATATGCGCTCATCGTTGCAATGTCTTGTAACTTAACATCGACAAAAATAATGGGGAATATCATATATTTGTTCCTCTTTTCTATGCTTAAGCAACCGCTAGCATGTTTGTGGGGTCAATTACTATTTGGTGTAAACGTTCATCCCATCATGAAACCGCAGTGTTATCTACGTCACACGTGTAAAGTTTGGTTGTTGTTTAAAAGAAGGAATTTCAGCGAATACTTGTGAAAAAAATTGTGATTTTTGGTTGCGGTTTTTAAATTTTGTTAAGCATTAATAATGGCAGAAAGTAAAGAGCATTTTTGATAAAGATTGTTTTGTTTTTTTAATTTCCGTAAAGGCAAGAAGATATGTGTTGTGTAGGGTGAAGGTATGTTGACGCTTCCACGTGCCGTAAGTGGTTCAGAAAGCTTCGTCACCTAAGGCCTGGTGCACAAATCCGGTTTTTCAAAGTGCGAGGCAGCTGCCGCAACGCATGTGCGGTCTGAGATACATTAGATCCAATGGAGTATTGCACATAAGCCTCCGGCGAAGCTGCGGAGACGCACGTCCAATTCGCGTGCAATTTGTATCTCAGTTTCCCACGGCGCATCAGCTCGCCGCACACGCTTCTCCTGTCTGAAGTACCTTGTTTTCATAAATAAATGGAATATAAATAATAATTAATAAATGGTTGTATCCAGTAACGTTTATTTTGTTTCAAAATATACTTTTTTGTGCATCAACTAAGCGAAATAAACACGTTTTCTTCGATAGAATATTTATCGCAAATGGCGCGAAATGAGTACTTGCGTCATTTCACGGTTATGTGTGCATAGTTGGGCTTCGGTGCATCGAGGCTAAATCAGTTCTTTAGCCAGAAACTTCAGAAATTCTATGAGCAGGGGATTATGTATATACTTGAGGGAAAGAGGACGGCAATAGAACATAACGGCACACACTACATTTATAAATGTAATTTTTGTAAATAAAATATTTGGTTTTCAATATTTGCCAAAATAAATGGGACATACTTTACCCCGATACGTCTCTCATTAAAAAGTGGCTTAAGAATAATATAAATTTAAGCATTGGAATGGAAATTTTATCTCGAATTTTACAAGTGTTTTCAATAAATACCCAATGCGTAATACAATTATATGGATTTCACAGAAGTCTCAAGTCCATCTCTTATTTAATAAATATTTTACTTCGAATATGAGCATAGAAAAACATATCATACATGTTTTAAATAGGCAATGTGTCTTTAACAGTAATTTGTTTTCTGAACGTTTGTACGGATTCAGAAAAATATTCTTTACCTCATTTAAATCCTCTTAGTAAAACAAATTTCTAACAAGAGACATCAATCATCTCCCTATACATAGCCTTACATATTTTTATGGACGGCACTAAATTTTTGCTGTACTGAAGACATTATGAATAGCTTACATTCCGCCCTTCATCTCATATTACTCATTAATTTTATCTGGCATAAATTCCTTTTATTTGCTTATTATCCATTTAAAAAAATAGAAAGTCTAATTACTATTATTTCGATGGTAGATAATTGTTTTCCACACTACCGGAACCAATCAAATGGCTGTTAACAGAAACAAATGTTCCAAGCATTCGATATTACATATTCAGGAATGTCTAATAATTAATTTCTTGAGTGTACTTAGATACGAGTAACTTTAGTAAGTAAAAATGTTTAATCATGTTGATGCACTCCGATTTTTGCATTCATGTTACACTTCTCTTTGTTTAATTTTATTTCTGTTTACTTTACGTTTGCTTCTTATGTTTCTCGATTTGATTCGGCGTGACGCGAAAAACGAATGCGCTAATAATGAGTTGGCTAGACCACGTTTCAATACGATAAATAATTTCTACAAACCATCTAAATGTATAAAAGCTGGATGGCCAAACACACTTCCAAAAACTGCTTGAGATACAGTGTGTAGTTTGTTGTCTTTGAAGAAGATATCGTTCAATACTGGCATATTTGTAAATAGGTCATCTGGCAAAGATTCTATTTGATTTCCGCTGAAATAATATTTGAATAATTAGAACATAATTTCATATAATTCATATTTGAGCATGCATAGTCGGTTTTATATTTATAACGCAATACCTTAAGGTAGTTAAACGTAGTTCATAAAATGAATTATTGTAAAACCATCGACAGTTAGAGCAATCTATCAATATTTACGTGAAGTCTCATAGTTATATTCAAGTATAGCAAAAAATATATTATATGTAATCAATAAAAAGTAAACAGAAATTTTTACGTACACAGCAAAGGTTTAACAGATTAAGCATGAAAAACCTCTTATGAATAACCTTTGAAGTTTGTATTTTATGGGACAAGGTACAGAAATTAATAACAAGACAAATGTCTGCTAAATCTAGTTTATATGTTGTGTTTCTGTTATAAATATTGCACAGGGTGATGTCTTGTAAGGGTACCATTTCTTAAACTAATTGTAAGTAAAACATTTCTATTGAAT
This sequence comes from Metellina segmentata, assembly GCA_947359465.1. Lineage (NCBI taxonomy): Eukaryota > Metazoa > Arthropoda > Arachnida > Araneae > Tetragnathidae > Metellina > Metellina segmentata. Next base: position 29,530,819 of record OX375876.1, on the reverse strand, counting down.
ACTAGCAGAATTACCCGACCTTCCTCAGGTTTAATTGGTAAATTGTAAGTAGGAAAAGTGACCAAAATAATCAATTTTTGTCTTTCGTAGAAAAATACTAACATCCTTCAAGCGTCTGGAAAATAACTTTTTATCTGTTTTTTTTTTTAATCTTTTTTTTTTTTTAACATTTATATGTTTTTTTTTTACATTTTACTTTGGACGTAAATAGTATACGTGTGTATTTATGCATGTAATGCATTTTACTTCCATCAACACCCTGTTGTACGATTAAACTTTGGTGAAGTTTGGAACTAAAGAGTGACCACCAAAAGTGACTGTTACAAAAGGTTAGGAATGACCTTGAGGACACTCTTTCGATGTTTCTACAACTTTGGACACAAATTGCTTAGATGTATATCCATCCATGTGTACTGGTTATGATACCCTATTTTGATCTGGATACCAATATCCAGTTTTGACCGTCGGTTCGATCGAAATGAGTGGAGTTCTCAATCGGCATATCACACCATGTAATGCATTTCACATACGACGCTTCATTGTATGACAAAACTACAAAAGGTGGCACTAAGATAGCTATTAGTGATGCGATATCGACAGCAAAACATCGATGTTCAAAATTAAAACATCGATATTGATTACATCACTTCAAAAACATCAATGTTTTTAAAATTCAGTGCATTTAAACTTTTTCTCCCATTTCTTAAAATTGGTTTAACAACTAGTGATGCCACATCGACAGCAAAACATCGATGTTTTGAAACTTCGATGTTCAAAATTAAAACATCGATGTTGATAATACATCGCCTCCAAACCATCGATGTTTTTAAAATTCAGTGTATTTAAACTTTTTTTCTTCCCATTTCTTAAAACTAGTTTAGCAACTAATGATGCGGCATCGACAGAAAAACATCGATGTTCAAAATTTTTGAAAAAAGATGTTGATAATTCATCGGCCCAAAACCATCGATGTTTATAAAATTCAGTGTATTTAAATTTTTTTCATCCCATTTCTTAAAACTGGTTTAGCAACTAGTGACGTGACATCGGCTCCAATATATCAATGTTTTATATAAAACATCAATGTTTTGAAAACATCGACATCGATGTCGCATTCCTACTTTTCAGACCCTTCACCCGTGGCCACTTTGGTCTAAAAGTATGTTTAATTTGCTGATTACAAAAATTATCCTACTTGATTATATTTTAAATTTTTATAACGATACTTTTTTCATTCAAAAATAAAACATCGACAAGTATAAACAGCGATGTTACAAAAACATTGACTCCAATACATCGATGTTTTCTTAAAAACGACTCCAATACATCGGTGTTTTCTTAAAAACGACTCCAATACATTGATGTTTTCTTAAAAACATCGACTCCAATACATCGATGTTTTCTTAAAAACGACTCCAATACATCGATGTTTTCTAAAAAACATCGATGTCGCATCTCTAGTAGCTACAACAAAAGTAGATTTATGTATAATTATTCAGAGAATGCTCTAGCACTTCTAGTTTTCCTTCCAATATCTTTTGACATGTGACTGTCTTGCACCGGGTATGCGATATATTTGAACTCCATCTTTAAAGGAAGGATGAAAAATGCATTTGATAATATATTAATGACTACTTTTTAAAGTGAATATATTTTTCCTTGAAAATTATATTTGGTAGCACGTTCAATAGCGAAATAATGTATTTAAAATTTAATGAATTCGGCACAAGCAAAACAATAGTAACCGATTGCCATTTTTTTTGTGCCTTTTTTTAATTTACTGTTTTTCGCAAACGTTTAACACGTACACTATATGGACAAAAGTATTTAGACCCAACATCAGAAAAAGTGGTTTATTATTCTATTTAGTAACGGGTAGGCCCTCATTTTGCTTGTATTACAGCTGCAATACCATCGAGGAATGCTTTTCACAAGTTGTCCGTAAGTCTGGGCAGGAACAGCTCGCCATGCTTCTTACAAGTCTGTGAGAAGAGATTGTTGTGAAGATGGGCGTGCGTGGCGGTGTCGTACTCGTCCCTCCAGTTTGTCTTGGCAAAATTAATCGCTCAACACTGAAGCCTTGAGCAGACCAATCAAGCAAATTCATCTCATTTTCAGGAAACCAGACTAGCACACGTTTTGTAGTATGACATGGAGATCGATCCTGTTGGAAGAAACCATCGTCTTAGTATTACCATAGTGTAGGCAAGACCGAACTATCCAGAATGTCGATTTCGAAGCATAACCAGCCAGGTAAAACAACCCCACCCCAAGATGGATCCTCTTCCTAACTTCAGTACTGTCCAAATACTTTTGTTCGTATAGTGTATATTAGGTTGCTTAAACATAGCTTCGACTCGTAAAGTAGGCAATATTTACCAGTCACTATGGGCAAATAATTTTTAATAAGCAAAAATCCTAGTTTGGAATTTTTTTTTCAACATTCAAATTATTTCATTATTGGCAAAATTAAGTTTAAGATTTGCTTTGCTCTAACGTGCATGCAGTTATAAACCGAATATTTTGTGGGCTTGTTATTGCAGTTGTTGAATCGGAAAGGAAAACTATTAAGAAACGAGTATTTATTAAATTTATATATTACCACAGACATCAGAGCAAGATAAAAACTGAAAGCCGGTAGAACAAAGTTTGTTTTAACAATATTAAATACATGATTTTTCTATCTCGTGATCCAGTGTATAATTGCCACAACTCACAACTAAGATTTGAACAAAATTAAAAAATACGAAATTAATTCTGGCTGACAAAAATTGAAAATAATGCTACTGCGCCTGCAAAATAAATTTTTCACAACTGAAAATACTCATATCAGTTTGAATTAGTGAAAATAAATTTCCGTATGCTTTCAAAAAGCAATGTTTTAAGGTAAATATTTTTTAAATTATGCTTTATTATTAGGTACTTATAGTCCTACTTGCTAATTCGGACCCTTATGCCGTTATTAAATGCGTGGTCTAGGTAGGTAACAGCATGGTAGTATAGGGTTTGGAATAAGCTTTCTTTTTTTTCTTGGATAAGTAATTTTTTCTTTTTCCTGATATACTTGTCGAGGATTGGTACTTTTTGCTAACAGTAAGTTTCACGGTTGCGCAAAGTAATATTTACCAGTCACTATGGGCAAATAATTTTTAATAAGCAAAAATCCTAGTTTGGATTTTTTTTTTCAACATTCAAATTCTTAAATTTAAGATTTGCTTTGCTCTAACGTGCATGCAGTTATAAACCGAATATTTTGTGGGCTTGCTATTGCAGTTGTTGAATCGGAAAGGAAAACTATTAAGAAACGAGTATTTATTAAATTTATGTATTACCACAGACATCAGAGCAAGATAAAAACTGAAAGCCAGTAGAACAAAGTTTGTTTTAACAATATTAAATACATGATTTTTCTATCTCGTGATCCAGTGTTTTATTGCCACAACTCACAACTAAGATTTGAACAAAATTTAAAAATACGAAATTAATTCTGGCTGACAAAAATTGATGGTAATGGTAATGGTAATTTTAGTTAACGTCGTACTAGAGCAACACAACGGGCTATTGACGACGGTCCGGAATCAGTCCCTTAATGGAAAGATTCGAGGACAACACCTCGTAATTTTGAACCACGGTCAGATGACGACAAAAATTGAAAATAATGCTGCTACGCTTGCAAAATAAATTTTTCACTACTGAAAATACTCATATCAGTTTGAATTACTGAAAATAAATTTCCGTATGCTTTCAAAAAGCAATGTTTTAAGGTAATTATTTTTTAAATTATGCTTTATTATTAGGTATTTATAGTCCTACTTGGTAATTCGGACCCTTATGCCGTTATTAAATGCGTGGTCTAGGTAGGTAACTGCATGATAGTATAGGGTTTGGAATAAGCTTTCTTTTTTTTCTTGGATAAGTAATTTTCTTTTTCCTGATATACTTGTCGATGATTGGTACTTTTTGCTAACAGTAAGTTTCACGGTTGCGCGAAGTAGACACATTCATCGCAATTATTCTGTTAATTACACATCTTTGACATGATGAGTGCATTACATTGAAATTGTAATCGCTTTCCACAGATGTGAATTACTAAGAATCGAAGCATTTGTATTCAATTATGTGTTTAGAAGACACCATATTATGTAACACTTCCAGAAACGTCATTAAAAATGTATCAAGATCCTTTCTTTCCCATTTAAGCGAAGTATATAGTTAATTAACATCACACTGTAGCAACACAACGGGCTATTTGCGATGGTCTGAGATCAATCCCAAAGGAAAAGATCCTCGAACAACGCCTCGTAATTTTGAACCATGGTCAGATGACAAGAATAGGACCTGGGCTGGCACCCCATTCTCCAAATCTTCACACCACACCTGCCCTCTTTGTACAGGGTGGTCTTTGGTCGAATTCGAAATCGTAATCCTCCAGATACTAATCCAATGCGTTTCAAAGTAGGTCCTTTGCCCATTCGAGATTGTGTATGTATATTTATGTATATCGTTAAATCTTTTTGTACAGCATCCTGGTCTCCTCCAACTGTTTCCCACTATTACTAACCGTCACTTATGCGACCGTTTTTAAAAAATTCCATAAACAACGCTGTTTCTTACAGATTATGAACGCGCCCAGTTAGCTATTTATGAAAACCTCCAAAATGTTTTATGCAGCACAAGGATATCATTCAGCAACTGCTGCATAATACAACCAATTATTTATGATACATTCCATCTCAATTCGGACAGGAGAGGGGGAGAGGCTTATCTTAATACTCTCAAATGTTTTTGAATTTATCCTATGTTAGAATTCAAACACATTTGAGAAGAAACATGCATTTTTTTGTTTTCTCTCTATATTAAAAAAAAGTTACCGCCGCCGCCGCCGACGCCGCCGCCGCAGAATTGAAATTTTTGTTGTTTAGCTCTATTCTTAGACGGTTTCCCGAGAAAGTACTGATCGGAAAAAAATGAAATTAACATGCTTTGTTCTTCATCGTATTCCCTGGATATTTATTAAGATTTTTTTCCGATGCGGCTATTAGTTTAGGTTTTATTAAGTGTTAAAGTTGAAGAAGTGAAATTTCTTCCGCGAGTGAGCAAAACACATTCAAATTTTCAGTCTTCAGTCGTGAGGTTTTTTTTAAGAGTACCTCTCAACGTAAATTTTTGCAGCTCATCGAGTTTTTTTGAAATTTCAATTTGGTTCTTGATAATATTTTTTTGAAATTCGGGAAAAATCGGGACATTTTTGTTACTTTTTTTTAAAACTGCCGTATCTATATCTTATTACTATTAGTTTTTAATTTTTAAAATATCGCAGTATACCTCAGAATATACTCTTTCTTACGGTACTATTATTTTTGAAATCGGTTAATAATTAAATTGGATGCGATCAAAAGTTCGGGATACAAAATTCGGAATCTTCGGATATTTTCGCTACTTCTTGTTAAAACCGTTATGTCTACGGCAAAAACCATTATTTTTTAAATTTGAGAACATCACTAAATACTCTACATTACACTCTTTCTTATGGTACAATTATTTTTCAAATTGGTTAATAAACAAAATCGATGCAATTAAAAGTAGGTCATACAATTTTCGGAACTTTCAGATCGTAACTTCCGATACAAAACTAAAATGGTCATATCTATATAGTATTACTGTTAGTTTTTAATTTTAAAAATATTGCAGTATACCTCACAATGTACTCTTTCTTACGGTACAATTATTTTTAAAATTGGTTCATAAATAAATTCGATGCAATCAAAAGTTGGTGACACAAATTTCGTATTTTGCAGTTCGCATAGCTGGTTCCGCAAACAGTAGTGGGTTGCATTTTCGACTATCGGGTTTGCCAGATATCAAATTTATCGTAGCAACAATTGCCATAAAAACGATTTCTTTTTATTTGGCGAGGAAAAAGGCTCGCTTTTTTCCCTCTGTTCTCAAGACAGTTTACCGACAAAGTACAATCGTAAAGTTTTGATATTAACGCTGTTTACTTAAAATTGTACAGGGAACAAGATACAGAAGATTTTTTACTGATGTGGCTATTACTTTAGGGTGCATTAAGTGTTAAAGCAAAAAAAAAGTGAAATCAATTGCGAAAGAAGTATTGGTTTGAGAAAGCAAACCAAACGGGATTGTGTAGCAATCCCCGGGGTCGGCGAGCGTAAGCGAGCAGGGCGCGAAGCCCTCGCTGTGACGTCATGTACCGGAAAGTGAAATCAGCATAATACGAATTATTCAGATAGTTTCACTCTGTGAAAGGAATGTTGGTTTGCGAAGCAAACCAAATGGCATATGTGAAAGGAGTGTTGGTTTGCGAAGCAAACCAAATGGGATTGCGCAGCAATCCCCGGGGGTTGGCGAGCGTAAGCGAGCAGGGGGCGGAGCCCCCTAGTGTTTAAAAAAATTCCTGGCCAGAGATACAGATTGCCAGAGATGGGGACCTCGGTTCCATTTTTCACTTGCGATTTTCGGCAAACTTTTAAAACACTATGTTTAAGACGATTCAAGATATTTTGTTCTTTTTTTTTATTTGAAATATAATATTTTTCTTATTAATATAACATCCTTCCTTTGGAAATATGTGTCCAAGTTCTCTTGCTGTAGCCATCTAAATTTGTTTTTGATAAGTCAAAAATAAGTTTTTTTTTTTTCAATAATGCCAATCTCAAAATTTTTTTTTGTTTGTTGATCAGTACTATAGAGTACTACTTTTCCTGAAAAGGGAGCTTATATTTTTTAGTTTAACAGGTTTTAAAAACAATGTTAATGTTTCAGCTTCCTTGGCTAATTTCTTTTTTAAATTTAGTTATCTCAGATTCCAGATAATTCCAGAATGTAATAGAACCTTCTAGAACAATCTGGAAGCATCCAAAGAGTGGTTCACCAAATTTGTGGTCCAACAGCACTTAAGTAAGCTCTTATGAGGATTCTGCTGATTGAGTTGCACTGTGTTTTGTGGAAATGTTTTAGGACTGGGGTCACAGGAGAGTGGAGTGTCCAGACTATTTGCATATCCATAAAAGAGTGATAGTAACAAAAGTAATGCCTTCCTTCAGGTTAGGAATAAGAGTGCTCATTTCAAGACTCTGTTTCAAATTGAAGATGTTTCAGTGATGACTTTCCGTGTTCTAAATGCTTTGACAGAATATCAAAAAGGACACTAACTGAACAAGAAGTCTCTTATGATGTGGATGATGCAGAATTTGTATCTGCAGAAGAAGAATTAGATTCGGGTATTAGATTAGACTAATGGGGTTCTACTAAATATTTTTACCTAGCTAAATTTTTTTATCAGCTCTCCATTAACCTTTAGACTACCATGATAGCGCCATGAGAGAATTTAAATAACGGTCAGTACATCAGTTGTACCTTCAAAGTTATAAGAATAGACGCCCAGTGATTTCGAAAGGAAGTGCAAGGAAATTAAACAAATCACGTGATTGGAAAATCCCTAATTAGCGAATTATTTATGTGGTTATTTATCAAAGTGGTTTAATTTAAAATTTAATTCGAAACAATATGGGTGCCGTCCAAAAAAATTGCACTTCGGCCATTGATGCCTATTTACTCATTGCATTATACGAAAAGTTATGCGCGATATTGATCAGAACATATAAATTACAGCTTGCATTGATAATAAAGTAAGATTATAATTCAAAATATCTAATGAAAAAAGGTTATATTTGTCATTAACTAAATTCGAAGTGTTATAAAGAAAAATAAAGGACGATAGAAATTCAGAATTTAGTAAAATATATAATAGAAAATCAATATCAAAGGTACAAAATATCATTGAGTATCAATTTAATTTTGTTTTAAATTAAACTATTATTTATCTATGTAAACAATCTGGACTGCATCGGGACAACCGATTACCCAGTTCCGATCCGAACTGGATATCAGGAAAACATCACTTAAAATTAATGTTAATTCTCGATGCTTTCATAAAAATGTATGATTTAAATTAATATATCATTACCACCACACCTAAGGCACCAGTTTGCATTTTGGCGATTTACTACTACTACCTAGCTACATTTTTATCAAGTCACCGTTTCATGTTTTGTACTACCACAAAGCAATGAATCTTAATTCTTAGTGGAAGTGCCGATTTTCGTACCATTGAGTGGTAACTCACTTTTCCAGAAGCATCACAATTTTGAACACGCTTTTGTAGAAACGTCAATTTTGCAGATTGGTGTCTTTGGAGTGGTGGCAACAATATATTCGTTAAGCATATGATATCCTTAAATTAAGGCGTGAAAACCACAGAGATCCAAAGAAAAATAATGTTACCTAAAATCAAATTTCTCAAGTGCTGAAGGAGAGGCGAACATCGATCGCTGCAGTGACTTTATAACCCCACCGGTGATTTCCAAATCAAAAAGCTTTTTCAACTGGGCGAAAGCATTATACTGAATCTTCTTCGTCCTTGTATTGGTCAGTATAATATTTGTTAGGTCTCTGTTGATATTGTCTGTAAATGATTTATCCAGAGATTTGATTTCAGTGAATTTTGCCTCGAAAAGCTTCAAGTTCTTTAGGGGTTGAAACAATTCCCAACCCACACCGCGCTGGAAGGTTACATTGTGCACCATAATGGCATTGATTTCATTATCGTCTTGCGGAGGAGTATCAAAGAGAGCAGTCATGGACACATTTACAATTAAAACCATCACAAATTTCTTCGTGCTGATGGCTTTAGCTGGAAGATACATCAAGCTGGAGTTAAACAGAGCGAAAGAGCTGAACCTCCTGTCACCAGATCTCTTGAAAACATCGACCAAGGTTTCCATTTCAGTAATTTCTCCACATTGGACCACGGGAATCAGACCGTCGCAGGTGCAAGGCCGAATCAAATGCGCTGGAGGACATTGAGCAGTGATGTATCTCAAACACATAAGGCCTACCAACACGAGAGACGATAGCATTCGAACCATATTTCACTTTTGTATTCTCGAGTGGCTTTGAATACAGTAGCGACCACAAAAGTAGAGAACCAAATCAAATCTAAACCATTTTTGAGACAAGTAAAAGTTCAAAGTGCGAATTCAGATAGAGATAACAGTAAATTCTGGCCGATTATGCCGTTTCTTAAATCCTAATCTAGTCCGATCGTTTCGCAAAGCTTTTTCCCTTCAGTGTTTTGTCTATACTGTCTTGAGAAATAAACTTGTTGAGTACATTTGACGTATAATCAGTACTATTTTCTTACGTCACATAAGTGGTTTTTTTTTATAGAAAATTCCTAAATGCATGTAAATTTCGTTTGAAAATGTTCCAGTTATTAATTTTTTAGCTCTATTTAAAAACACGAATCCCTAACTAGTTTCAAAAGTAAATATATATACACTCATTGCCATAAAAATTTGCGCACCAAGAAATAATTGTGGATTTGTAACGAAACTTGGCATGAAGGTACATGTCGGCCAGATATGCAAATGATTAGATATGCAGCGTGATTGCGCATTGCGTAATGCCACTAGAGGTCGTTGAACTTCGTTCTTCTTGGAGTTTAAAACAGGTAAGCAGAGCTCGTTTGAGTGTACTTAATCTTTTGCAGAGGAAACGCTGAGGTACCCATGCCGTTACGCCGCCATCGAAGACAATATGAGCAGCTGTCAGAGTTCGAGAGGGAAATAATCATAGGGGTGATGGAAGGTGGGTGGTCAGCTCGGCGAGTATCTCGTAAAATAGGCCGTTCTGATTTTACTGTAAGGAAGTGTTGGGACCAGTGGACAGAAGAGACGTCATTTACATGGCGACCAGGCTCAGAACGCCCTCGACAGACCAGTCGTCGAGAAGACCGTCACATTATACGAAACGCACGCGTAGAGCCAACTGTCTCATTGGCCGCTATCCAGACACAGGCAGCACCTTCAATACGGGCCCCTGTGTCTTCCCAAACCATCGCAAAGCGCCTGGCTGAAGGACATCTGGTATTGCTGCGCCCATTACGTGTGCTGCAAATGACACCCACCCATCGACGCCTTCGTTTGGAGTGGTGTCGCGCACGAAGGGATCGGACTGCAACGGAATGGAACCAAGTCGTCTTCAGCGACGAATCTAGATTCAATTTGAGCAGTGATGACAGTGTGTGGAGGCCCCGTAGTGAATGCCTCAATCCTGACTTCGCTTTACAGCGACACACCGCTCCCGCAGCTGGTGTGATGGTATGGGGTGCCATTGCTTATGATACACGGTCACCCCTAATATTGATCCATGGCACAATGACAACCCAGTGGTACGTCCATGACATCCTTCAGCCACATGTGATGCCACTCATGGCAGGGCTCCCAGGAGCTATTTTTCAACAAGACAATACTCGGCCACACACAGCAAGGATGTCACAAGACTGCCTCCGCCACATTACCACCTTTCCCTGGCATGCTCGATCCCCAGATTTGTCACCAATCAAGCATATCTGCGATCATTTTGAACGGCTAGTTGGACACCCTACGAGTTTGATCGAACTGTAGGCGCGTTTACAGCAATTGTGGAACGAGATATCTCTGGACATCATACGGAACTTGTATGCCTCAATGCCCCGCTCGTTCCACATCGTGCATTCGCGCTAGAGGGGGTCCAACAAAGTACTAAAACTTCCGTTCGTTTGTAATTTTTTCTGCAATAAATGATCCTTTTTCTTTGATTTTCTAATCAATTACTTATATAAAAGTAGTACTTACATGAGTAAAATTTCGTTTCATTTTGACGACTTTTTCTTGGTGCGCAAATGTGTATGGCAATGAGTGTACATACACAGTCTAGTCACATTAATGTGACCACCTGTCAAAAGCCAGAATAACCACCTTTGGCAGAGCGGAGAGCTGCGAGACGTGCAGGAAGAGAGTCAATTAGGTTTCTGAAGGCTTTCACTGGGATGTTGAGCCATGCCGACTGCAGTTCCGTGGCCAGCTACTAGACTACGCTAGATTACGCGATTGAGGATCCATGGCGCGAACAACCCGATCGAGGTGGTCCCAGCGATTCTCGATTGGGTTTAAATCCGGTGAGTTTGATGACCAGGGGAGTACGGTAAACTCATCCTGGTGCTCTTCGAACCACGCACATACACTGCGATCTGTATGACACCTCGTACTGTCCTGCTGGTAGATGCCATCATTCTGAGGGAAAATAAATCGCAAGTAGGGGTGGACATGGTCCGCAAGGACAGATGCGTACTTGTGCTGATCCATCGTGTCTTCCACAATGATGAGTGCACCCAGTGAATGCCAGGAAAACATTCCCCAAACCATAATGCTCCCTCCTCCAGCCTGGATCCTTCCGGCAATTGTTGCAGGGTGTTTGCTTTCAGACGTTTCACGCCGTATACGCCAACGTTCATCTGTCCGATGGAGAAAAAAAATTTGATTCATCGGAAAAAGCCACCTGTCGCCACTCTGTGGACGTCCAGTTGCGGTACTGCCTTTCAAATTCCTCCTTCGTCGCCGATGAACAGCAGTCAGCATAGGTGCATTAACCATGCGTCTGCTGCGGAGGCCCATGCGCAGCAACGTTCGCTGAACCGTTGTTGACGATACACTCTTGGTAGCCCCTTGGTTCATCTGGGCGGTCAGTTGCTCAACAGTTGCACGTCTATTCGTCCGAACGCATCTCCGTAGCCTTCCTTTGCCTCTGTCATCTATAGCTCTTGGTACACCACATGTGGCACGCCGCTGATTTTGGATAGTGTCATTTTGCCATGCACTGTATACTTTTACCACGGCGGCACGCGAACAGTTCACAAAATTAGCCGTTTCCGAAATGCTTCTACCCTTGGCCCGAAAGCCAATAATCATGCCCTTTTGGACGTCGGATAAATCGATACGTTTCTGCATTACGCCAACGATTGAAATGCTTTCCGATGCCCTAGGACATACTTTATATACACTCCACTATAATGTGCTGCCACCTGCCTTTTGTGATTTGTTATTTCACGTTGACGTCGAAAGTAGGTGGTGGTCACATTAATGTGACTGGACTGCATATATATGTGTGTGAGTGTTTTTTTTTATAGAAAATTCTTAAATGCATGTAAATTTCGTTTGAAAACATTCCAATTGATATTATTTAGCTCCACTAATTAGAAACATGAATCCCAACAATAACTAGTTCCAATAGTAAATTTGTCGTAAGTTGTTTTAAGTAAACAATAAATGGAAAACATATGAAAAGGTAATTAATTAACGTCGCTCTGGTGCAACACAACGGGTTATTGACGACGGTCCGATATCATTCACTTAAGGGAAAGATCCGAGGACAACACCACGTAATTTTGAACCATAGTCAGATGACGGGGCAACGCTAATAGGAGGACATGAGTACAGATTTAACGCACGTGACGTTCTCTGGTTGGACCTACTTTCGAACTCGCAACCCTTCGCTTGACAATTCGTTACTTTTCCAACTGGACTACCGAGACACCTGTAACTCTTAGAAGACACGAGGCCCTTTTGATACATTAGTAATAAACAAGATCTCTCTCTCTCTTTCTCGTTCTACTATACAATATTTATAGAGAATTTGAAACAATTATTCTAATTACCTTTTTGTTTATAGAGATATTTGCCCCATGTTTGACGGAAGCCTTGAAGCAGCAGAATGTTAGAAACGGTCTTTTTGGCAATATAAGTGCATTTGCATATCAATATCAGTGAAGTGAATATAACATGCTAATAACCAAAAATTTGATGAACTCAAAGTTGAGCATTTTTAGTTTTGCCTATATTGGATGAAGGAATTGTGTTTGAAGTTGTTATTTATGGAAACGGATCAGAAGTATCAACTTTGAAATAGTGAAGACAATGCTTAAAACTAGTGAGATTTTCTATCAACCGTTTTATCTGACTAAACCACTGATTATGGATATGAGCTTGGAACGAGAACAGTAAAAGAGTTCTAGTTCTAGAAATGCTTATTCTATAGAACACTAGCCACTACGTGGCCAGCACGGCGTTGCCCGTGACAGTTCTTTCGTGGGGTAAGGTGTGACCACCGCTCGCCAACCCGTGGTGGTTGCTACGAATTCCCATTTCGTTTGCGAATTCGTAGCCTATTGGATAGCAGTCATCATGGCGTTGCCTGTGGTGTTGGTTTGCTTCGCAAACAAGTTATGAATAATCTGTACTAATTGTCAAGTGCGGCCAAATTCGAATTCCAAAGAGATCCAAGCGGCGTGACGTCACAATCTTTTGCGAATATATAAAAATACTATTAAATGCGTGTCTAACCCGTACCAGTTGCTTTTAAGGGGTTATTGGTTTGCTTCCCAAACCAAATGGGAATTCCTAGCCTATTGGATAACAGCCTTTACTTAAGCTGTACGATTGCGCCGACTTGTGAGAATCTTTGAAACTAATAAACAACAGCAAGAGTGTGGCTTCAGACCATTTTTAGACATTTTGAGATTACCGTGTCGTTGATTTACCGTGTTTCTGCAAGATTTGATCGTTTTTTTTTTTTGTAATTTTTTTTATATTTCAACGTGTAAGGCAAGCCCGGATCGTTTTCTTTACCATATTTTTTTATGCAGGTTAAAATATATAGATTTAGGTCTATATTTAAGTCCATTTACTATTGCGTATCTTAATCGGCAATTACAAAATGGTTGTTATTTACTTGAGTACGAAGCCTGGGGCGAAATGGAACAGGGTATAATGGTCTATAGGGTTCCATCTATTAATTAACCTATCTAATTTTAAATCTGTAAGAACTTTTCCAACTAAACTAAATCTAAGATAATTGCTTTCATTTAATTTCCTTTTGAACTAAAGTGTCATCAATGTGTAAAAATATGAAAAAATCGACTGAACTTTATTTGGTGCACCTTTTAACCATATTTTAATTAAATATGTTTTACAGGCCAAAAGATAGTAGTTATAGGAGTGAAAAAAAGAGAAGCTAAAATACCAAAAATAATTTTTATCTGTGCACATATTGTGGTTCCCGGGCCTGGGGCAGAACGGACCATTTTGACTTTCTTAGGATTTTTTTATTATTATCTTTTTTTATAACATATTTTTTTTTTCACTTTATATTTTTCAGGAATGATTACTACTATTTAAAAACAAGAATTGAAAGCATGTGTTTCTTCAGTTTCAGCACAATCTGTTTTATATTTTATTTTTTACAGCTTGTTAAATATTAAGTGTTCCATTCTGCCCCGGGTTCCCCCGAGTGCCATAGATTCGTCATGATTTTACACGCAGAAAACAGACAAACACTTCCTTTGATAATAGTAGAAGAGATGAAGTTCAATGTTGTTTTCTGGAAAAGTGAAAGTTCTTCTTATGGTCCATTAATTTCTCTGCTGTGTCCGGTAAGCGAGAGAGCTTCTGAAAAAAAAATTGTAATTTGTACAATTTTTGATTTCTCATCGCTTGTGTGTGCCGCATATGAGAATGTTCGGGCGCACGAACCCATCCCCCCCCCCACTCATTTCCGGTCACATTTTGCAAACTTGGCAACACAAGACACTCTCACGAGCGCCTCAATGGAGTAAGAACTCCAGACAAGCGAGAGACATTTCGAAGGAGCCGAAAATGCAATGCGCATGAGCAAACTTTCTTTGGTGATTTCGCTATTCTTGTCGCCAATTTAATGTAGGATTCTAGCAGTCCTGCTGTAGATCAGCATTTGCCATTTGGATTGTATAGATGAAAGCGGAAGGACAAGGAATTTTGAGTAGTGGTCTTTCTATTATTGTGTGCCGACCAAATGTTATCTATTTAGAAGCCAAATTTTAGTAAGCAATAATATTTTAATTTATTGAAGATTTTCATTCTTATCCATTTGTTTCGCAAATTGTTTTGTTCCTTTAAGTTAGCTTGTATTTAAATGCTATCCAACGGAAAAAAACTTTTGGACGGACAGATGAAGGCTCTTCATTTACTTATTTTTCCTGCATTTTATATCCCGTTTTGAAATGTATTGTTCCCTTGCTGTGCTAAATCGTGAATAACGTTGAGTTAGCTTGTTTTTAAGTGCTACCCAACGGAATTGGCTTTTTGGCGCGCAGCTAAAAATCCTCTGTCAGTTGCATATTTTATTCCTTTATGTGTTGTATTGTTCATTTGCTTCGTTAAATAGTTAGTAAAGTTGAGTTAGCTTGTTTTTAAGTGCTACCCAACGGAATTGACTTTTTGACGGGCAGATGAAAATTCTCGGTCAGTTGCATATTTTATTCATTTATATCCCTTTTTTGTACTGTTCATTTGCTTCGTTAAATGGTGAATAACTTTGGGTTAGCTTTTTTAAGTTAATATGGTAAATGGTTAGGTTGTCCCTCGGTCTTTCCTTGGTTGTGGCACAATGATTATGCCCACTGCACTAGCAACCTGTGAGTTGTAGGAAGTACAGGTGTGACTCCTCTGTAATTGTATTTCTCTCTTCTGTGCCAGTAAAAATTTCATTTTGTGCATGTGTTACTTGATGTTGTACATCATGCGTCTATTGCAACAAGGCCAAATGTGGCCCTTGCACCATAAAAAATCAACACTTCTGGCATCTTTCTCTTTGGGATTGAACCTAGGTTGTAGTCAATAGCATGTTATGTTTTACCTGTGTGGCAAATTCAACTCCTTAAATATTAATTGCTTTTTATGGTGTAATCCCTAATAATGTATATATTATTTGCTTGCTATGCTAAAAAGTGAATCGTGTTGCGTTTGCTTGTTTATAAATGCTACTCAACTAAATTCTCTTTTTGGTGGGCAGTGAAAAGTTTTGTTCATTCACATATTTGAATATTAAATACGTATTGTTCACTTTATTCATTATTTGCAAGTTCCATTGAGTTGGCTTGTTTTTAATGCTACCTAGCAAAATTAACAGAATATTTTGTGTTTAAATAATATTCCTTTTTCTTATAGATGTGATGTATGTGTTTCTTTCATCAATTTTTTTACCAGCTACTTAAGTAAAAATTTTCTTGCTGTGGTAAATTGTTCTGCTGATTTGTTAGATATGTTGAAAATATCTTAATTCCTTTATTGTGAGTTCATTTAGTTGAATTTTTTTAATTATTATTGTAAGCTAAGAATGTAAGATGGTAAAGAATTCAAGAATTTATTTTGCTTGAAAAAACCTGTATGTCCCATTTCAGCCTCTACTCCCAACCATCTGTCACTGAATTGATGTAGGATCACATTCCTTATCACTGGAAACAGGATTTTCATTTTACTCTAAAGGTGAAAGTAGATATCACATTCAATAAAAACTTGTTCATTTTCATTCTGCCAATTTGCACTGATCTCAAATGTATGTAAAAAAAACTTTTTATTTTTGGAGATTATTCAACTCATTCTTTATGCTAGTAATTCTTTTAAATTTCAATAATTTATTCCCACAGCAATATGGTTGTGGGTTTGTCCATTGCTCTAGCAACCTGCAATGTAGGAGGCACGGGTTCAATTCCTGAATGTATTTCTCTCTTGTACGTCAGTAAAACTGTCTTTGTGTGTGTATGTCCATTACTTGATATTCTATATTCTACACCTTGTGCAGTACCGTCGAATTTGGCCCTTTCTCCATAAAAACCCAACCTGAACCATTAAAATAACATTTTAAATTGCCAAGCAAGATCTGTAGAAGTTATTGATCACTAAGCACATTTCTATTCAAAGATTTTTGAAGCAGATAAAATTCTTAATTTTTAAATTATATTCAAATATTGAATGCTTTACAAGGTTGAATAGAATACACACATCTGGAGTCCAGGAGGGGAGACTGTTAAGTGAAAGTAATTTGGGTATTAAATTATAAGTGTTATGGCTAAAAAAGTTAGTATATGCTATATTATTTAGTCATGTTGAATTTAATCATGTACACCTTTAGAAGTGATGATGAACTTTGCAAAACTCCCAAAAGTGCATGGCCCTTGCAGCATAAAAACCAACCAAAAGAAATTTAATACAAGCATCGATATTAAAAATTGTTGAAAAAATTCATTATCTTCACAGCTGCTCTTAATGTTATTGATTCATTACACAAGTGTGAATGACTTGAAAATGTATTAAAATTATAAGATTTTATTTATTTTACTGTATTGAGTAACCACTCAAGTAGTCAAAAGAACACCTTTTTTAAATCAATTTAATTTTACTTGAATGATATTTTTGTCATTCAAACACATGTATTACTACACAGAACGCAGATCTTCAAGTTTTAAATAAAAATTGTCAATATATAATGGACAAATGACTAATTCAAATTTATGATATCAAAATATGTGAAAATAACTTATTCAAACTTGTATATTGGAAAATCATAATGCTAGTAATTAATCTTCATTTTAAAATGTGAAATAAAACTTATTTTAATTATTTTTCCACTTTACCTACTCATTTACTATAGTAACGAATATTTTGTAGTACATTATTTATAGTTCTTTATGAAAAAGCATTTTTATTTATAAAATGAAAGCATTCTATATACACATCCCTTAGCTAGGTTTTACATGTAAAATTTAAACAGCATAGTTTGGAAAACTTGCAAGTTTGATTACAAGAATTATTTTAGCCAAACAGGTAGATAATCTTCAAAGATCAAGATTTAAAAAAAAGCATCTAATCTGAAATTTAACCTCTAGTAAAGTTTCAATACGTTTAGTTATTCGTTTTTAAATAGTTATAATGATAACCTACCTAGTGGAGTATTGTAGATAATGTATGTATATTCACCTCATGTCACCCAGAAATTGGATATATATATCTTTAGGAAAATAACTTAACAACCATAAAGACATGTAATTGGGACACCTTTTTTGTTGAAAGATTACCAACAGTAAGAGAAAAGATTGTTCAATTAAATGTCCAAGCACAACAGAATTATATAGGATTCATATATGAATAGGTAATGTATCAAATATTAAAACATTTTTTTGAGTAATACTACAAAAAAGCGATCGTTAATTTGAAAAATTGGTAACTATATGGAACACCTAAACAATTTGTCAAACTCCTAAATAACTAATAAGTGCTTGAGTAAAGTACAGTGAATAGTGTTGGAAAATGTTCAGAATATCTTCAATATGGCTTTCACAAATTAAGTAACTCTTGTCCTTGTTAATGTTACATTCAACCAGCTTTGCATCTAAAATCTCAAGCATTGAAGTTTTCTTGTAATGGTGTATGCATCGATTTTGAGGCTATTCTAGAGAATAAAGAATTCGCCCCTAATCTTTTATAAAACTTTTAAATGCCTTTTCAAATATTTTTGGCAGAAAAAATATTGTTTTCTATTAAAAATGTCTAAATTTTAACTCTTAATTTTTTTTTAATATATATACAGTGGCTCCCAAAAGGTGTTTGTACACATTAAAAATATGTAAAAAAAAAACGCTGACTGATCTAATAAAAACAGATTGCCGAAATAAATTTCATCATGTACCCGATTGGAATGTTTGATAATTCCTAGGGTTCAATACAATGGTATCCCAGATACTCGAAACGTTGGTTAGAGTAACAATCACACAAAACGTGTACAGGGCCCTCCTCTGCCATCTACGTAATGGGTCATCTATAACAACCATAAGGTTGAGGCGTCTATTTAGGATACAATGACAAGTTAGAAGGCCAATGGCTACCCTGTTTTCTTTTCTGCTCAATTTCAGAAGTTCCCTCGACCAGAGAGATTGTTGATTAAGCTCTTTGATCTGTAGTGATAATCTATTTTTATCTAAATCTACCTTTTGCATCCAACCACATAACAGATCATTATATTGAAGCCAGGCCAAAACAGGCTCTGGTCTAAAAAAATGGCATTTCATATCCAAGTTTTGCTAGTTGGTCTGCTATTTCATTACCCTCAATGACCAGGGACCCACATAAGGGACACTTCGTTTCTCTCAGCCAAAAGCATTCTCAGTGGCATATAATAAATTATCAGAAAGCATAAAATAACCCCAATATGAATCGATCGGATAGTTAGATCAAACGATACGGATAATGTACGTATAATGTGTACAAATTACATGTATTTGAAAAAAAAAATTCTATGAATCCCCATACTGTTCCAATTTAAAGCTTTCATAAAGCAGAGACAAATAGCGTATAATAAAGAAATAATTTTTTTGGGAAAAATTTTTTTAGCGTTTTTTGGAATTGAGGTTAGGATTTAAATTGAATGTCTGAAACTAAAAAAAGGCACTCCCGATTCAGGTGCTTTGCGTAAGAAAAGCAAAACTCACACTTCTCTACAAAAACAGGTTTAAAATTATTTTTCTTTACCCCTTCCCATTATGTAAAATTGGTAATTTTTAATCAACGTCGTACTAGAGCAACACAACGGGCTATTGACGACGGTCTGTGATCGATCCCTTAAGTATAAGATCCGAGGACAACACCTCGTAATTTTGAATCACGTTTAGATAACGAAGCAACACCTGAGCTGGCACCCCACTCTCCAAACTTCCACACCAACTAACGTGAGGACTTTCGGCCACGACAGATTTAAGGTGAACCAGCCGCCTCTACACCATACGCTTACAAACATACATGCCCGGACCCAGATTCGAACCAGGAACCTTCAGGATCTAGAGGCTAACAACATAACCACTTTACCGGTTGGTCGGCCCCATTATGTAAGCACTTGCGAGGTCCCTGCAGACTAGTGTTTTTACAACTTAAAATTTTTTTTCACGCACTTAGGGCTGTTGTAGCCCAGTTATAAGAATAACTTATTAACAACCTGAAGGTTGCGAGTTCGAAACTAGGTCCAACCAAAGACCGTCGTATATACGGGGGGAAGTGTGCACGTTAAATGTGTCGTGGAAACAAACGTCCTCACGATGGTGTGGTGTGGAAGCTCGGAGAGTGGGGTGCCATCTCAGGTGTTGTCTCGTCATCTGACCGTGGTTCCAATAACGTGGTCCACAGACCTTTCTATTCGGAATTGATTCCGCGCAACGTTAATTAACTACCCATCCAACACACACATATTAGTAATTTGCTTAGATATTTGTAGTAAATGCACATAAAAAGAAGGTTCATAATTTAACTTTAAGTAACTTTACTTAAATATATTAACCAAAAGTTTAACTTCTGCACTGATGATTTTTTATAGTACATGATCTTTAGAGATGGTAGGTATTTTAATCGTCACAATGCAGCAATACAACGGGTATTGGAAAGATCGAGTTTCGAACTCGCAAAGCTCGAGTTGCTAATTCGCTACTCTTCCAACCAGGCTACAACGACCCTGATACTTTTATAGGTAATAATAATAAAAAACAACACAAAATGTTGAAAAAATTTGAAGTGTATACTTAGAAACTGAACTAAAAACTAAAGTGTATAATTAGAACGAATTATTTTTCAATATGTTTTGGCAATTTTCTGATTTTATTTCTTAAATATTTCAAATGTAATTTTGCCAGAAACTTTGTTAATTCAATGTTTCGGAAAGATTAACCTTTGATTTTTTTTCTTTTGAAATTATAAGATAAGCTTTTTTTACCATTGTACAACAGATAACATAACAAGATCGCAAATATAATAAACGTAAAGAAATAGATGGGTATAAAAATATTCTTCCACATCACATGTTATTGTGTTGGATATTCAACTTTTCTGTTTGTTTTGGGATGCAAATGATAAAAAATAGTGTTTGCTTAAATGTTTTTTGTAACTTAAATTTAAACTGTTAAAAATAATTTAGACAATTACCTATCCATACAAACGTTTACGTGTAACCAAATTTGTACTAAAAAAAAACAAGTGAATATTTTGATTAAATGGATTAAAATATTATGGCCCATATGTCATTTTGATGCGGCAGCCAAGTAAAGACACTTGCAAAACAATTTAAACCTGTATGTATCAAGTACTTTTTTATCTGTTTTTCGAAATGATTCAATATGGTAGACGCTTCATCAAATTGCACTTTTACTGAACTCGATGTTTAGACATCCAACTAAATTATGAATGTAATGGAAAATCTGAAATAGTTGGTAGGAATTGAATCTCGACTTTTATGATGGAGTCTTAGATAAAAGAAACCCTTTTTCAGTAACTTAGTTTATTGGATAAAAACTAATAATACTCATTGCTCTCAAATGTAGCATTGCAAAGAAGTGCGAAATTTCAAGACGTATATTTTTTATCCAAATTGCAAATTTATTCCTCAAGTAAAGCTGCAACATAAAAAGGATTTTTTTTATTGTTTACATGTGAATTCGAATCTGGTTTTAAAATGAAATGAATTATTTGATAAAAACCTATTTTTGTCAGCAAAGCAGTGCTCAGCGAAATGTAGTCAACTAGGCAAATATTTCACAATTTGATGGATTTTAATTATTTGATGTTCATGTTTCATTTCCATGTTTAAAGAAATTTATACGCATTCCTCTTTTGTGTATAAGTTATGTGATTTTGAGTGCACGATTTTGAAAAATTATTGCACTGTAAACTTATTAAGTGGCACTTAAATTATTTTGAAATTGTCAGGGAAAAGATTTTTTAATTATGTGAGCAAAACGTGGCTAAAAATAAACAAATTGCTCTGTTATAAATACAAATGCAAACTTGTATTTTTTCTCAAAGAATTCATGTCATTAAATCTATTGTTTCATACATAAACAAATATGAAAATTATTTAAAAGATATTTTGTGCAAATTACAATACATTTTTGTGATTTTTTTTTCTTTCCAAAAGAGTTTATCACTTAAGAATTAAGCTTTAATGATTATTATTACTAGTTCTAATTTACAGTTGAAACAATTTCTATTAAAAAATCTTGTTTTTCTGGGACGTTATATTTTTCCTTCGTATAACTTTACAAGCTTTCTTGACATTGACCAGGAACGCATTTCAACTTTAATTTCCATTCACTTGTTGATTTGAGGAAATATCCGTTTTTAGTTATTGTCCAACCCATCCAACACACTTTGCGCCATGAAACCCAACCATCCATTTCTTCCCGCGCGCGCGGTCATCAACCCAGCCTCGATTTATAGACAGAGAATCTTAAAAAGGCGGGAAACGAGAGGAAAATGCGTCTTCCTTCCACAAAAAAGGATTGCCTTTATTGGCAGTTTATGTCTTCCTTCCACAAAAAGGATTGCCTTTATTGGCAGTTTATGGCAAAGGCAAAATGGATCAAAATACAACAAAGTCGCCAAAAACGCTGTTCTTACTACGTCAAACCTTCAGGCATGCGCAGTATTAAGAGCCAGACAGTGCAGAGTAAGGAGTTCTTACTCCGTTTAGACGTTCGTGACACTCTCGGAGTCTTTGCATTTACTGGTGCTGCCATCTATCAGTGCTTTTATTATTTAACCTTAATTATTTATAATTTTTATTTATTTATCTGCATAAAAGAATTAGCGTGCTTTCGCTCAAATTATAACATGAATATGTGAAACTAATACAATTATTACGATGATAAAATCAAAATGCAATACATTTTTAGCATGCATTGCCATATGGACGGGTTAAAGGTATAGTGGTGTAAGTAAAGTTGCCAGAACATCTCTTAAAGAGAGCATGTCCTCTTTTTCCGTTCGGATCTTTTTTTCACTCTCTTTTTTAAGTCGGATCTTTTTATGTTCTCTTTTTTTTCGGTCGTTCATGTGTATATTGAGCTCCATGTTAAACCACCTCAGTAGGAGATCAAATAGATAATCAATGAGAATTTAGATTCATGTTACAATAAAATGAATAAGATATATTGCTCTTAGTATATCAGAGTAAATAGTACGAAATATTGCTGTTATTATATCAGAATGAATAGTACGACAGACGATTCGTAGCCTTTTTTAGTTTGGAAGGAAATCGCGTTGCTAATTTAGTCACCTTTTAGCATTAAATCGAATCTGATAACTCAACTATAATTACTGCGCAGTATTCGGTGATTTTTAACTATGTGAAGTGATAATTTTTCGTGTTTGTTTATGTGATAAAGTTAAAGAATAAAAAATTGATTGCAGTTAATTTATAAATCGAAATTTTAAACAGGCTGTACACTTGGATATGAAGTGTAGGAAATATAGAGCACAGAGGTGTAGAGACTCATCCATGTATTTTTAAACACAATCTTGTCAGTAATTTTTCCCGCAAGCTTTACAAATGATCCAACACTCATTCGGAAGTAATTAAAAACCTCTGAAAAATTTAAAAACCTTTCAATTTTTTTTATCCTTTTGTTAAAAAATAATTTTACTAAATGTTTTCTCTTTTCTGATATTCAACTTTTTGCAACCCTAGGTGTAAGTCACTTTTTCAGACAAAAAGACTTAGACACAACAGATATAATGTAACCAAATATAACTAAATATAATTAGTTAGCCACCGAAACCAGATATTGATGAGTGGGTCTCTTTTATTATCGAAAAAGTGACTTATACCCCTATAACTTTAACTCGATTCCTTAAATAACTATTAAAAGTCATTGATAGATGGCAGCATAGGTTACAGATAAAGGGCTCTGAGGGTCTATTATAGCCAAAACGTGTGACCGGAGTTAACAGAAAAAGTAATAACTTTCATTTTTCGATCGAATCATATTTTGTTTCGGTACGTTTTTTGAAAACTAAATTATCAGTGCACTAAAAAATCCATCTTCTAGCAAATTATTTCCATATAACTACAAAATAATCCAACTTATTTTTAGGCTTATATTTGGGCAAAATGGGTTTAATCTGCAGAAATGACATCACCGTTTTAATATTTTCACACCAGATCAGACTTTAATTTGCAATTTAAAAATTCGATGATATCGCAATACTCCAGGGTTTAATTACCTTTTTACCGGCCAATGACCTATTCGATCTTCGAAACTACAAGGCATTAATCGCGAAGGACCTTCTAGTGGGTTGCCAACGTTAATCCCAACAGGTACAATCGCCATCATCCATGCGCTTACAAATCCGGATTGGAACGCAAGACCTTATTCGTGGCACATCAAATGCAAACGTTTTAAAACATTGGTCAATAGCACAGTTAGCGACTCTTGCTTCTGACATCTCAAAATTTTAACCGCCGTGCAACAAAAAGGATTGGTGAAGTGGTTGGGTTGTAGTTGGTCTCATAGTTGGTCATGTGTGTGTGTGTGTGTGTGTGTGTGTGCTGTGCCAAGCTACAAGGCAGCAACATCATGTAATGGGCACACACGAGGAAAGTTTTAACAACACAGAAGGGAGAAAAAAAAGGAAGGAAGGTAGTTATTTAAAGTCGCACGAGAGCAACAAAGCGGGCTATTGGTGACAGTCCGGTATTCATCACGAAGGAAAAAATCCAAGGACAACACCTTGACATTTGAATCACGATTAGATTACGAGGTTCTCGACCTGAGCTGGTTCAGCACTCTCCAAACTTCTACACTACGCCAACATGAGGACATTCAAGGCCACGACAGATTTAACTTGTACCAACCCTCAGCCTTTGGACCTCCTGACAACTTTTTACTCTCCCCAAAGCGTTTACACCTCACGATCGGCAGGGTAGGAGGCCGACGAACAAAAGAAGGGATCCTCTAGAACAGTGCTCCCCAACCTTTTTATCGCCGCGGACCGGATCAACGTTTGATAATCTTAACGCGGCCCGCTGAGGGGGGGGGATACGTTGATTGTTTATATTTTAGATTGTTTTGATTTAATAATTTTAATTTAATTGGATTTAAACATGCCATCAAAATAAAATACAGTTACACCAAAAAATGAATATAATGTGATTTAACATTTTAACTCACTAGAACGCTAAATCAATAAAATAGTTTCCCAACCACAAAAAACCCACGAAGCGCTCGAACTCTTTTAAAAGCAAAGACAGGTGATCGTGCACCAACTAGGAGAATGAATGTTTAGGCTCAGTCTCGCCTAAAATCCCCATTAATGTCTGAAACATGTCCAAAATGCCTCTGTTCACGCGCCGTCCCCACAACTTCAGTTTGGATTTAAATGCAGCTACTTTGTCTGCCAACTTGAAAACATTTGTCAAAATTAGAAAATAGAGACATACAGAATACAGAAATCATAATTGAAGCTTTAGTAACGGAACAAATTTCAAGTTCTGATTTACCGCCTCCTAATTTGAGTGGACATTTCATAGTTAAGAACCGCACAAACCCGAGATAAATACACCAAAGTAAATAAAATGGAAATAATTTAATATTTCTTGGACGGCCCGGTACCATTTGATCCACGGACCGGTACCGGTCCGCGGCCCGGGGGTTGGGGACCACTGCTCTAGAAGGTCCATCGCTGGCGGCAGCTCGTAAATGGTGATCGATGCCAGTGGTCACTTAAAAGGGAATAACATCCACCGCTGGTGTGAGCGATATTTTAGTGGTAATAAAAGTCTATCTGACGTATCGTAAAGGTTAAAGTATTTTTGTGAAACCCTTTCAGGTTTCGTGTGGAATTTTATTTTATTTTATCAATGTGGACTCAAAACGGTGACCACGAAGAGGGAGTTTCAATCGTGGAATAAAGAAAAAGTCATACGGTGCCATATGACAGGTGAATACGGAACTTAAGGAGACATATTTGTTGAATGCTGTGAAAATATCACGAATAATAATGGCATTGTGAGAAGGCGCATTATCGTGATGCAAAACCCATGAGTTATCTCGTCACAATTCAGGTCGTTTTCGAAGAAATGATATAGGAACTTGTTCATTAATGTCTTTTATTGTTAAACGACGATCACTAAGCGTCAATTCTCAGACCTTATTAACATGTTGATCATTAGTTGAATTGGATGGTCTGCCAGATCGCGAATCATCTAAGACGGATTCTCTACCTTCTTTATGCCGACCAACCGGTATAGTGGTTAAGGTGTTAGCCTCTAGATCGGAAGGTTCCTGGTTCGAATCCGGGTACGGGCATGGATGTTTGTAAGCGTATGGTGTAGAGGCGGCTGGTGCACCTTAAATCTGTCGTGGCCGAAAGTCCTCACGTTGGGTTGGCGTGGAAGTTTGGAGAGTGGGGTGCCAGCTCAGGTGTTGCTTCGTCATCTGACCGTGGTTCAAAATTACGAGGTGTTGTCCTCGGATCTTTCCCTTAAGGGACTGATCCCGGACCGTCGTCAATAGCCCGTTGTGTTGCTCTAGTACGACGTTAACTAAAAATTACCATTACCTACCTTCTTTATACTGTATATACCAATCAAATATTGTTGTTTTTGATAAACAGTGGTCTGTTTAAGATTTTTACAACACTTGAAATATGTTTGTAGCAGAAATTTCATTACGGAAAGAAAATTTAATGCATGTACTTTGCTCAGTTACATTCGACATTTTGGTAATTGGTAAATGGTAATTTTAGTTAACGTCGTACTAGAGCAACACAACGGGCTATTGACGACAGTCCGGGATCAGTCCCTTAAGGGAAAGATCCGAGGACAACACCTCGTAATTTTGAACCACGGTCAGATGACGAAGCAACACCTGAGCTGGCACCCCACTCTCCAAACTTCCACGCCAACCCAACGTGAGGACTTTCGGCCACGACAGATTTAAGGTGCACCAGCCGCCTCTACATCATACGATAACAAACATCCATGCCCGGACCCGGATTCGAACCAGGAACCTTCCGATCTAGAGGCTAACACCTTAACCACTATACCGGTTGGTCGGCTCGACATTTTGGAAAATCAACGACGTGAAAATTATTCTCTTATAAAAAACAAATTTATTTTCAGACGATAAAAATAAATAAATCCCTGATTGTTGCCACATGTTTATATAAGTCGTAAAAATATTTGATAAAAGTTTGCAGACTATATCTACTATATATATGTGTGTGTGTATTTTAAAGTAAGCACACTCCGCGGATACTCTTTAATCACAGCAGTTGTCGCTAAAGACAGCGACCTATAATATCACTCATTTCTTATTAGATAAAATGAGACGGCTCTCATGTTTTAACTGACAAGAAGTTTCTTTAATAGATTATTTACATTTTATATACACATCAACTATTTACAATAACCGCTCAATTCAAAGACTCACAATTCAAACGAAAATGCGAACAGTTCTATTTTTTACTTGTTTTCTAGCTTCCTGTTGCCACTCCTCTCACTATAAAAGTATATACAAAGTATAAAAAACAGAATGAGTGGCTTATCGTTTCCATGCATATGCAACAGCAGTATTTAAAAGGATTTATAAATAAGCCTCTAATTCGAAATGCTTTAAAATTTAACACTTAAAATTTCTGCAACCTATCTATAATGGTGGCCCACGCCAACGGCGACAGCAACAGCGACAGATATAGGCGACATTTTGTCGCCTGTATCTGTTGCTGTTAAAAAAGCCTTCACACCGCTAGCGATAGCAATTTATTTGCTCATGCGCATAATCTTCTTTTTCGAAAGCAAAACATTTATTTTCGCTTCTGATTCTGTAAGATGGTTGACAGATCGCGTCCGCGTTTAATAAAACTCTTTTTACAGCAAAATCGCACGTAGTGAGAGTCACAATCTTTATTCTGATTTGCTGTCGGCATGGCGACAGAAACAGAAGTTGAACTTCCTCCAAGTCTTAGAATCGCAGCGACAGCTACAAAGACAAACTGGAAGAAACAAAATTTGTTTATAACACGCATGGGCAATAACGAAGACACATGTTTTTTTTTGTTTTTGTCGCCGTTGGTGTGATGCCATCATAAAAGATGCGAAGATACAGATCTAAAAACAAGTTCCAAGACTATCTTCGTAGCAGATTCCATTCCGTACAATCGAGACATTTCAGAAAATGACTGCATCGCCCAGTTTATTCTGCCAACTAACACCAAAGTCGTGCCACCGAATTTGTCGCCAATTGATGCCACGTGACTTTTGGGGACCCCCAAAAAAGCATAATTGCCTTTCCTGACCATCTCTCAACCGTGTCTGATTAGCCCGTTGTGTTACTCTAGAACGACGTTAATTACAGTTACAAATACAACTGTGCCTGGGCCGCAGAGTGGCGAATTAGCACTTTCATCTGCCGCCAGTAATGAACCCTGATGATCTGATTGGTCCACGTGACATGCAAGTAGATTTTGGCGATATCACTAATTTTTTCGACATTCTAGTTCTGTCGCCAATTAAATAAGCAACCCTTGTAAAGTAGAGTCGCATACCGCATTTTTATTTTGGCAAAATGGTTTTCATTTTTCTCGCAGAATATGTTCGTTTGTATTCGATCTATTGATTCAACTTCGCTATCCAAATGGAGCAAGTGAATTAGCAGCCTAAGGGTTGCGACGTTGCTAGTTCGAATCCAATCAAAGACCGTCGTGCACTAAGAGATTGGTGCATGTTCAATCTGTCGTGATCTCAAATGTTCTCAACCTGTTGTGGTGTGGAAGTTTGGAGAGTGGGGTACCAGTTTAGATGTCGACCTCGTCATCA
Organism: Metellina segmentata; assembly: GCA_947359465.1. Taxonomy (NCBI): domain Eukaryota; kingdom Metazoa; phylum Arthropoda; class Arachnida; order Araneae; family Tetragnathidae; genus Metellina; species Metellina segmentata. Next base: position 29,502,472 of record OX375876.1, on the reverse strand, counting down.
GACCTTTGTTCAAAATTATGAAGTTTTGTCCTTCAATTTTTTTCCTTCGGTTCGGCTCCTTTCCGTTGTGTTGCTCCCTTTTGACGTTAATTAAAAAACACCAAATAGCAAATCTTCCCGAACCGTCGCCAATAGCCCTTTGTGTTTCTCGCCGACCAACCGGTATAGTGGTTAAGGTGTTAGCCTCTAGATCGGAAGGTTCCTGGTTCGAATCCGGGTCCGGGCATGGATGTTTGTAAGCGTATGGTGTAGAGGCGGCTGGTGCACCTTAAATATGTCGTGGCCGAAAGTCCTCACGTTGGGTTGGCGTGGAAGTTTGGAGAGTGGGGTGCCAGCTCAGGTGTTGCTTCGTCATCTGACCGTGGTTCAAAATTACGAGGTGTTGTCCTCGGATCTTTCCCTTAAGGGACTGATCCCGGACCGTCGTCAATAGCCCGTTGTGTTGCTCTAGTACGACGTTAACTAAAATTACCATTACCATTACCATTACCTTTGTGTTTCTCCAGTGCGATCTTAATTAAAATTCCTTCCTACCTCGACAACAGATTTCTTATCCATGTTTCTAAGATCGTGACGGTGAGATAATGGAGTCGCTGTTTGTTTTGTTTGACTATATCTCTTAGTTATTCATTTTCATTGTATGCACACCTGTTCGTGCTCAATAAACAATATTCAAATTGTGTCCGATGCGTTCACCTATCGAAGCGTCGGTGGTATAACGGTTAGCATAGCTGCCTTCCAAGCAGTTGACCCGGGTTCGACTCCCGGCCGACGCAGAATCTTTTTACTTTGTCATTCAACAAAAAATATCCTTTTTTTGTCAAATAACGATTGACAAAATAAGGTTTTGTCAACCGTTTTTGGTCAATCGTTGGCAAAAAACAATTTTGTCAATTTGTTTTGTATTTTTTTTAAACCTTATTTTTGCTAAGACATTTTTTTTTTTCATTTTAATTGTATACAACCCATTAGGAGGAACGAAGAAAATTCTTCTGGTTGAAATCCAATTTAATTTATATCACTGTTTTACTAGTAGGTCGGTATTTTATTTAACATCGTACTAGAGCTACACAACCCGCTACTGGCGACCTTTTCGGGATCAAACCCGTAAGGAAAGATCCGAAATTCGTGGCAGAACCGGCAATACAGCCATAGAAAAGATACCAAATTTTAAATTTCTATCTAAAAAATAACCAAGGTGCATATTTTTGAGACGCCTAAGAATGTTTCGTTCCACTCTGCGGCGGCTTATTTATGTATACCACGGTCGGCTCGCAGATCAATGGTCAAAAGAAACTTCAGAATAATCTTTGGAACACGGTCCCCCTAGATGTTTTGCCAAATCTGGTAACTTGGCCTAACATTTTCTCTCTATATTAAAAAAAAGTTGCCGCCACAGGATTGAAAACTGTGTTGTTTAGCTCGATTCTAAGACGGTTTCCCTAGAAAGTACTGATCAGAAAAAAACGAAATTAACATGATTTGTTCTTCATCGTATTCCCTTGACAATTGTTAGGATTTTTTTCCGATGCGGCTATTAGTTTAGGGTTTATTAAGTGTCAAAATTGAAAAAGCGAAATTTCTTCCGCGAGTGAGCAAAACGCATACAAATTTTCAGTCTTCAGCCGTGAGTTTTTTTTAAAGAGTTCCTTTCAACGCAAATTTTTGCAACTTGTCGAGTTTGTTTAGAAATTTCAATTTGGTTCTTGATAATATTTTTTTTTTGAAATTCGGAAAAGAGCGGGATATTTTTGTTATTTTTTTTTAAACTGCCGTATCTATATCTTATTACTATTAGTTTTTAAAATATCGCAGTATACTTCAGAATGTATTCTTTCTTACGGTATAATTATTTTTGAAATCGGTTGATAATTAAATTGGATGCGATCAAAAGTTAATCATACAAAATTCGGAATCTTTAGATATTTTCGCTATTTTTTCTTAAAACTGTCATATCTACCGCTTAGTTCTGTTATTTTTTAAATTTGAGAACATCACTGAATACATTACATTACACTCTTTTGTATGGTACAATTATTTTTTAAATTGGTTAATAAATAAAATCGATGCAATTAAAAGTTGGTCATACAATTTTCGGAACTTTCCGATCGTAATTTCCGATACAAAACTAAAACTGTCATACCTATATCATATTACTATTAGTATTTAATTTTGAAAATATCACAGTATACCTCAGAATGTACTCTTACTTACGGAACAATTATTTTTAAAATTGGTTTATAAAGAAATTCGATGCAATCAAAAGTTGGTCACACAAATTTCGTATTTTTTAGTTCGCATAGCAGGTTTTACCCGCATATGTGGTTTGTATTTTTAACCATCGGGTTTGCCAGATATCAAATTTATCGTAGCAACAATTGCCATAAAAACGATTTCCTTTTATTTGGCGAGGAAAAAGGCGAGCCCTTTTCACTTTGTTCTCAGACGGTTAACGGAGAAAGTACGAAGTACAGATCGTAAAGTTTGGAGATTAACACGGTTTACTTAAAATTATACAGGAAACAAGATGCAAAAAGTTTTTTACTCATGCGGCTTTTAGTTCAGGGTGCATTGAGTGTTAAAGTAAAAAAAAAGTGAAATCACTTGCGAAAGTATTGGTTTGCTTCGTAAACCAAACGGGATTACATAGCAATCACCGGGGGTCGGCTAGCAGAGAGCGAAGCCCTTTGCTGTGACGTCATGGACCGGAAAGTCAAATCATGATTATACGAATTATTCAGATAGTTTGGCTGTCCAGATGATGAATTCTGCGAAAGTAATGTTGGTTTGCGAAGCAAACCAAATGGGATTGCGTAGCAATCCCCGGGCGTTGGCGAGCATAAGTGAGCAGGGTTCGGAGCCCCCTAGTAACGAATAAAAAATTTATTTATTGGTAGAACGTGGTCCCAAACAAGTAGCAAATTTTAAATTTCTGAGTGACTGAAAATTTATTTTTTGTTTTGCATGTAAGTTGTTTGGTAAAGATAGTTCAACACAACTTGTAACAACCTTTTTTATATAGAAATACTTGCTTTTCTGATTAGCGTCATTGTTCGGATTACCTTAATTAGAAAGAAAATACTCTAAAACACGTAAACTCTATAAAATCGTGGTGTGAAATAAAGAAGAAGCTGGAAAAAAATTATACTATGGACGCGGAATAACAAAATGTTTACAATCGAGAGAGAAAGCGATGGCGCGCCATCATTGAAAAAATGATTGCTGAGGTACAATTTTTAGCTAGTCAAAATTTGGCATTCAGAGGAACTAGTACGAAGTTGTATCATAGAGATAATGGTAATTTTTTAAAGGCAGTGGAGATGTTGGCCAAATTTGATCCAGTTATTTCAGAACACCTTAATAATGTCAGTAAATGCAAAGATAACAAAACACGTATTCCACTCTACTTAGGGCAGCATTTTCAAAATGAAATAATTAATATTTTAGCCGAATCTATTCGTAATGAGATAACACGCATTGTCTAAAAAGCCAAATATTACACTATAATTCTCGATTCTGCTCCAGATATTAGTCACACAGAACAAATAACGTTTGTACTTAGATGTGTGAACACTACTGATGGTAAGGTAGATATTTTAGAATTTTTTTCAGTAACTAATACCACTGGAGAAGGTCTGCAATTTTCTATTAGAGTAGCTATTACCTAGTCTGCAGCTCAAAGTTAAAGATATACGGGGTCAGGGCTACTACAATGGATCGAACATAAAGAGGGAAAATATAGGGCTTTAGAAACGGATTCTCAATATCAGTCCTAGAGCATTATACGTGCCGTGTGCAGCTCATACATTAAATCTCGTCGTTAATGACGCTACCAGCTCCAGTGGTGAATTTCTGTTTTTTCATATGGTTCAAGAGGTATATAATTACGTTTCTGCGTCCCCATATCGATGGGATTTACTAAAAAAACACGTTAAAAGTCTAACTTTAAGACCGTTAAGTGAAACAAGGTGAGAAAGTCGTATCAATGTTATTATACCTCTAAAACAAGACCTAAAAAAGTTATTACCCCATTAAAAGCCTTAATTGAAGACACCACCAGAGACACGAAAACAAAAATGGGTGCTGAATCAATAATTAAAAGTCTTGAAACATTTAAATTTTTGTGTTCAATTTTAATTTGGCATGATTTATAATCAAGAGTTGATGTATTGAGTAAAATGCTTCAAAATCCTAAACTAAATATCGCGGAATGCATTGAAGGCTTAGATAATCTTAAAAAATATTTAGTTTCCCAAAGATCTGACGATAACTTTAAAATATTTGTCGATTCAGCAACAACACTTGCTAGAGATTTAGGTATTGATCCCGAATTTCCAGCTCGAAGCTCAGGAAAAAGGTCCGTTTATTTGATTACGAGGGCAGTGATGAACCAGTTTCAAATCCCTTCCAGCAATTCAAGACTGCTTTCTATTTTGCAATTCTTGATCACGCGATCTCTTCGGTAAATGAAAGATTTACCTTATTATCTGAGTGCCATTCAATATTCTGCTTTCTGTATGAGTTTCTCAACATTTCTAATAATGATCTCATGAAAGCCTGTATGGACTTAGATATTAAGTTACAGGTACAGGAGGAAGGAAGTATTGTGAAAGATATAGACGGTATACAACTCTTTAATGAAATAACTTCATTCAAAGATATTTTTCCAGGTAAAAAACAAACAATTAGGATATTAGAAATTATAGTCAAAAATGATCTCATTCCGTTTTCCAAATTTTGCTCTAGCAATAAGAATTTTTTTAACCTTAAATGTTTCTATGGCTTCAGATGAAAGAAGTTTCAGTAAACTAAAAATTATTAAAAATTACTTGAGAAATAATATGACACAAGAAAAGCCTTCAGATTTGGCCATCATCTCTATTGAATCTGAAATCTCTGAAAAAATTGATTTCACCGGAATTATTGACAAATTTGCTTCTCAGAAAGCCAGAAAAGTTATTTTATAGTTAATTATTAGGTAGTCTTTGCAGAAGGACTGATTTATATACTTTTCGTTTCACGAGAACTATGCTTTAGTACTTTTTTTTATTAGATTATATTTTCTGAGTAAATACAATTGTTTTACATTTGTAATTATAAAATGTCTATTTTTATTTCAAAGGTAATATTTTTGTTTGTTTATTATTTTGTTAAAGTATTTTGTCGCTATTATAACCTATTAGCTGGACAAAAAATAAATTTTTGCACTTCAAATTTTATTTGCATTTTTATTAGCGTTTTACTTTTAATCTTATGCAGATAGATGAGTTTATAACGTCAATGTTAAGTATTAGTCAAAATATGAAAAATTCTCTAAAGGGCGGCACATTAGGTCTTTACCCGCGGGCGGCCGACACCCTAGGATCGGCCCTGCATATACCCTCAGAAAACAGTTAAGTACTGTTAAAAAGTTGAGCAGATGATTTTTTTTTGTTTTACAACGGGACAGATCTGGCCAAACAATGATCGTGGGTTTGGCATGTAGGTAGTTTAATGAACGTCCCACTGGAGCAACACAACGGACTATTGGATAGAACCCCGAAGGGAAAGATTCGAGGACAATGCCACGTATTTTTGAATTAGGTCAGATAATGAGGCAACACCTGAGCTAGCACTCCAAACTACCATACCACGTCAGCGTATGGACATTTGAGGCCAGGACAGATTTAACGTACCCCAACCCCTTTGTATACGGTGGTCTGTGGTTAGATTCGAGCCCGCAGTCCTCCGGTTGCTTGTCCTTTACTCTTCCAACCGGGTTACCGCGATCCAATGTTCGCGAGGAAATGTATTTGTAGCTCATTCAACCCAATACTCAGCGAAATCCCTTTAACAAAACCAGTTTGATTACAAGTGAAAATAAAAGTAATTTGTGCTGCAATTTGTAAATAGCAATACGGTCGTAAAAGAAATTTACATAGTGTTACGATCATAGTGGTGAGGAAATTGTTTTGACACAACTGAACAACAGTGTCCTGGTTTGAAAAAAATAGTTTTATTGCTTTCGTAACATTTTATAGCATGGTTTAATAACAACCTGGGTTTATATTAATGGCTTTCTAAGGATACGCATACGAAATAGCAATAGATAGGACCATTTATAATGATGCTTGCAGGAAACCTATTTTAGCTGTCATAAAAACAGATTAAAGACAAAATGCTAACATCTCCGTGTAGGAATTTTGAATAAATCATATCTTTCACACTAAATATTATGCATATCCTGAATTTAAGTTATTATACAGATACTCTATCCCCCAAACCGTACACAATTATAAAAACATAATGTGTGACGCCTAAAATTTAAAAACAAAACTGTCTTTTTAAAGGGTAATCCCAGAAATGCTCAAATGAAAATATTAACATTCTTCACAAAAATGGGAAATATTACGTGACTATTTTGGCTGGTGTATATACAGAGGCTGTTCACACATTTTTTAGACAATGTATATTGTATTCACAAAACTAAATTACATAAAATTCTTGTGTTTTAAATGTTCTATTTGATAGCCCTTATTCTGAACTATCTTTCGACACCGTAATTTCCAGGATAATAATGCCTTTTGAAGTGTCAGAAGAGGTATTCTATCCCATTCCTCCTGAACAGCTTTCCTGAGTCCTGTAAGGGTTGTGGGACGACGTTTGTATAGAGCAGATTTTAAAAGTCCGAAAGCACAAAAATCCATAGGTTTTTCGGGAGATTTAGTAGGGATATGAGTGAAGGGTATGGCCTTGATACCGGTTTTTTGTTCCATTTCTTTTAGGAAATTTATTAGTGGATTTTGATGTGTGACGGCTAGCTTTGTCTTGATGAAGTTCCCCACAGATTGATGGCACTGTGGGTAAAGCGATGGTATTTCATTCAGAAAAATTAGCGATAAAATATGTTCCTGATAGTATTTGGAGTTAATCTTGACATTTTTTCCACTCTCTTTATTTTTAACTTGCCATTATATGAAAAAAACCAGCAACAATCATGAATCCCTTAGAAAAACTTTTTTTCGATTCTGTGAACCATGTACTTAAATTTTTTTCTCCCCTTTTATGATAATAAATGGCTCTTTTTTTTGCTGCAATCATTTAAATACACCCATGATTCATCTATTGTGACAATTTTTTTCCATTTTTCTTTGGATAAGTGTTTCTCATATAGAATTCGGCAGCGTGTCCTGCGTTCAGCGATATGCTTTGGAGAAAGACGATGCACATTGCGTTTTTTCGCTTTCTTAAGATTTAAATCAACGTTTATCATTTTATTTACAGTGGACACCGAGCATTTTAATTATTTTGCAACTGTCCTTTGACTAGGGGGATTTTCTTTTAACATTAAACAACGTACTTTTGCAAAAGTCGAAGATGTCCGTTTCTTTCTTGGATACTTGTTTGGAATTTTTGTTCCACTTGAGGCTCCAATTTGATGTTTTTATCCTTTCTTGTTGACGATATTACCTATCGACGCTTTAGATATCACAAAACCATGACTCTCACATCGTTTTTGGATAACGGAATATTAATATTTCTCTTCGGAAAGAGCATAATGCTTCGTTAAAAACGCCATTTTGAATAAAAACAAACCTCTGAAGTCGCAGACGACAAGTTTGACTTTTAAAAACATTGTACAACTGCAATTATTTCTATTGCAGCAAACGATTTTTTATTACCGCTAACCAAAATCGTGTAAAAAATGTGCGAACAGCCTCTGTAGATAGCAAAGTTTCACTTGTTTGTTCAAACTCGTAACACCTACTTGGAGACCAACTTCTCTGAAAAGGTGTTTCAAGACTCCCTTCGAAAGAGTAAATTCTTCATGAAGCACCTGGTCCGAAGGCCCTCTGGCTCCTCATAACACTTTGTGTTCCTAATATATTTTGGTTATCAGAAAGTTTCAACGGTGTAGCAAAGTCTTGAGTGTCTAGTTATCAAGGGAGTGAGGTTGTAGTGGTTGCTGTAGATGTTACAATGAGTGTTAGGCAAGCCTGTCACTCTGGTGAGAAAATACCAGACTTCAGAATGCCTGTAACTACTGAGGTTAAAAGTAGAATTAAAAGTATCAATTAGAAGATTTGGAAGTACTACATGATTTCCCAAAGATAAATTAGATTTATAGAACAATAATTAAGGTAAATATAAATAAAACGTTTTTTATAAAATTTGAATGTTTAATCAAAAGTATGAATTTAAATTATCGTTCACATTTTGAGCATAATTCATTTTGCTCTTGGTCTGTTTAAGACACATTTTGAATATGAGGAACTTTTCCTGTGAGTTAAATAAAGATGGCGTTAATGTTTTGTGCCTGAACATGCAACCGGTACATCCTGTATTCTAAATTGATAACCGGAAGTAAAATCCTCGTCCTCTGCTGTTTTGTTTTAACTGAAAATCTCCATCATGTGAGATAATGGTTTTCCTCGTAACAGAATAAAACCTAGACACGTATAAATTCGCAGCAAAGCCGGTACAAGCAAACATTGAGGACCTCAATTAAACGTATTACAACCAAACTACAGATAAATAGTAAAAATTTGAATACATTGAAGTGTCTCAGTTCAATCTGAGAGTGACGGAAATTTCGTGTGATATTTTTTATATTTGAATACCGTCCAGAGTTTAAAAGAATCAACCAAGAATATTTGGGTGAAAGAAAAAAACGATGGTTAAACTGTATTTCCTAGCTATCGTGAAGAAACAGCCACTGAAGAACATCATCGTGTGCAGCTACTTCGACCTATCGGACTTCAACTACTTCCAGAAAAAAGGGGTTCGAGAGTTTATGCGTTTCAGTTGCCTCGTGTTGGTGGGGAGGACGGAACAGGAAGCCAAGATGAGCGTCCGGGAACGAGGGTACGTCTGCCACAGTTACGTACGCGACGACGAGCTGTCGGCGTCTGCCGTGACAGATGACGAATATCCGACGAAAATCGCCCACCTCTGTTTGATTCACTTGCTGTCCGAATTCTCCTCCAAAGTGCAACCTAGTGTGTGGATGAATGTTGAAGACGCGATGGACTACCCGGACATCAAAGACGTCTTCCAGATGTTCTCGAACCCGAAGAGCCTGGACTCGATGTCGGTGGTTCGTCACCAGTTGGACGAGACGAGGATCGTGTTGCACCAGACTCTCGAGAGTATCCTGCAGAGGGGAGAGAAGCTGGACGATCTCGTCAACAAGGCGGACGAGCTGAGCTTGCAGGCGAAGACGTTCTACAAAACAGCAAGGAAAACCAACTCCTGTTGTACTGCCCTTTGAAGGATTGCATCTATTTGTACAGCTGCATTCAGACTTTAATTATAACATTAAAATATTTCAGTTTAATCTGCTTGATGTATAACTTGGTCAACCGGTACAGATGAATTCTCTGCCCTGTTTGGTAACAACGCTCTTGGTATGTTTCTTGGTGCACTTTTTATGTCGCCAAGGAAATTATTCTTGAAGAAAATTTTTTACAACGGGAAAGCTTTAACGGAAATTTATTAACGTAAAAAATAGGGTACAGCTTCAATCTGTGTTGGGTACAGCTACACTCTACGTTTATGAGTGATGGCAACGGCTTGACGATATTTTTTGGCGTACTTCTAGTAGCGAGTTACGATAAATTTAGGTAAACCATCTGTCGTTACAGTTGTTGTGGTTTTCATGGCAACCTCGGCAAACGGAAACTTTCAATTTTCATTTTGAATACTCTTGAAAGTTCTTCCAAAATCCGTTAAAGTCGTTTGATTTCATTGGTTCGTTAGAAATTTTTTCTTTCCTCCCATTGGTTATTTTGTTTTAAAAACATCCTTTGATTGCATTGGTTCTTTTAAATCGTTTTCTGTGATACCATTGGTCCATTTAATTTTATTTCGACAGTTGTGGAATTTTTATTTTATTTTAATAGTTTTCACGAAAGGATTAAGAGCTTCGTTGTTTGACCACTTTCGATTTCATTATTTATTTATTTATTCACGCAAGAGATCTGACGTTATCAAGTTGTATTATATCTTGCTTTTTTTTCTTTTAAAAATATTTTTCTTTTTCAACATGCCCACTGTATCTAGTGTAATTGATGTGTTTCAGGGTTTTCTTATCCAACAAATGCACTTCAGTTTTTCTGGTGGTTCACAATTGCGTTTAAGCTTATTACTTTGTTTGCAAGTTTGAAAAAAATATACTTCTTTTCAAAACGTTCTCAAATGTGTTTTCAAGCTTTCATATTCCGTTGTAAAAAGAAAAATATTTTTGGAATAAAAATATTTATGAAAGAATTCTTTTCTTAGAAACATTGGAAGTGCGCCAAAAATATCGCCAAGGACGTTGCCACCGCTCATAAACGTAGACTGTAGCTGTTCCAATTATTTCAAATGAACCAATGAAATCAAACAAAAGGTACAGCTACAATCTACGGTTATGAGTGATGGCAACGGCTTGGCGATTTTTTTAGCGCACTTCTAGTAGCGAGTTACGATAAATTAAGGCAACCCATCTTTCGTTACGGTTGTTGTGGTTTTCATGGCAGCCTCGACAAACGGAACTTTCAATTTTCATTTTGAATATTGTAGAAAGTTCTTCCAAAATCCGTTAAAGTCGTTTGATTTCATTGGTTCGTTCGAAATTTTTTCTTTCCTCCCATTGGTTATTTTGTTTTTAAAATATCCTTTGATTGCAATGGTCCTTTTAAATCGTTTTCTGTGATACCATTGGTCCATTTATTTGGATTTTGACAGTTGTGGAATTTTTATTTTACTATAATAGTTTTCACGAAATGATTAAGAGTTTTTTTTTTTACCATTTTCGTTTTCATTATTTCTTTACGAAAGAATTCAGACGTTATCAGGTTGTATTATTTCTTGCTTTTTTTTTCTTTTGTAGTATAATTGATAAGTTTCAGGGTATTCTTACCATTTGTAGCTTAGTTTCTCTGATGGTTCACAAATGTGTTTTGATATGTGATTAATATTACTACTTTTTGTGAAAGTTTTTTTTAAAATATATCTTTTTTTAAGACGTTTTGAAATGTGCTTAAAAAGTGTGTTGTAAAAAGAAAAAAAAATTGTGACAGGAAAAGAATTAAGAAATAATTCTTTCCTTGGCAACTTTAGAAGTGCGCCAAAAAAAATCGCCAAGGCCGTTGCCATCAGTCATAAACGTAGAGTGTAGCTATACCAAACAAAATAACTTAACGAATTTTGAAAACTTTATAGAATACTCAAAATAAAAATTTCTGCTAGCAGAGGTTGCCCTGAAAACCGCAATACAGATGGGTTGCCATACCACGCTACTAAAAGCGTGTAAGAAAAAGTGCCGATGCCGTTGCCACCGCTATAAGAGTTAGACTAAAGCTGTACCAAAAATGGAAATTTAAAAAAAATCATATTTTTAACGGATATACAAAGGTAGGTATTTTAATTAACATTTTTCATTTTAATACAGACAGTACCGGCTATATGGTCATCCTCTTATAAGGACACCCCGCTTATATGATCAGTTTTCTAAAGTCCCGTCTAACTTAATAGGGAATATGTGTTAAAACGCACCGTTTATATAGTAGTTTTATTTTCCTGGTTATAGGGTCGGTTTTTTTTATCTTTACAATAAGGTTATCGTTTTTTTTTTTTAATAGAAATTGTTGTAACATTTTTTGAGGTGGTGAGCAACACAAGGAATAACCAGAAGAAAAAAAAGTATTTGCGACCCTGGATAGGATCTTAATTTACGCCTTTATTACCCCCCCCCACACCATATATATATATATTTTTTTTAATGTGTTTTTTTATTCTAGTCAGCTGACAAATTGTTCCTCTGCGCAAAATAAAAACGGAAACGAAAAAAAAATAAATTTAGAATCTGCGATCTTTCATTCTGTTGCCGTTCCAAAAAAGAAAAAAAAAAACAATAATAATTAAATTCCTTTAAATTAATTTTAAAATGTTCTAAATTGAATTTTAAAATTCACCGCGACCCAAAAATTCGGACTACATGCGTGCCAAATCCCATTTTTGTAAGTGCCATAGATTCGTCAGGACTGTGATAACGAAAAACAGAAAAAAAAAAACACTTTCTTTTTTATAATAGGAGAGATAAGTGCATCGAATGTGAATGCACGTCCGTATGCGTAATGTACTTATATTGGTAAGGTAAGCTTACAAGTTCACTAAAAAAATATTGCATATTTATTACTGTAGTTTTTACTTCGCGAATAAATTTTTAAAATGTTCTTAAAAGTTTAATTATTTGTTTATGAGCACTATATTGTGATAGGTGAATATAATCCTGCCATAATTAAATAGTGTAGTATTGTTCCGCATATATGGTCACCCCGCTTATAAGATCTGATTTTTCTCGACCGCTGAGAATGACCATATAACCCAGTGTTTCCCAACCTTTTTTGTGCCATGCCCCACCTAAGCCTTTCTAAAATTCTTATGCCCCCCCCCTCCCCCTATGTAACATATACATAATTTTTAATAATAAAAAATTGAATTGTTCACTTAAGAAACGTAAATGATAGGTTTTAGGAAGAAATCAAATTCTTATGCCCACCTAAGCCACCCTAAAAAAAAAAAAAAAAAACATATTTTTTCCATTTGACAAATTTTTCAGGAAAATTATGCTTTTTAAAAGAAAATAAATAAAAATCAAATCAAATACCAATTATATCTATACAATGTATAAATTTTTTAATTCAACGATACTTTTATAACAGTTTTTACGGACGCCTATTTCAAATTAACACCAACTGAATGCTGCGAAACACTATAGAAGTTGCAACGGGCCATTCAGATGCGAACAACTGCATTGGTTAGCGAGATTTTAAAGCGTCCGGGGGTCCACGCGGAGTCTGTCGTCTGCCGCAGGGAGGTTAACTGGACGACGCCAAAAACCCAGTTGATATTTTGGTCTCGTCAAACGAATTTATAATATTTATTGGCCGCAATTATTTAAGAATTTGCTTTTTTCTTTCAATTTTGGCACCGAAATCTAGCATTGCATTTAAATGGCCCGGAGCAAAAGGGTTAAACTCGTGTCGAGTCCATTTTCGAATTGCCCCCTTTTACAATCCAATTGCCCCCTTGTGGGGCGTGGGCCCCACGTTGGGAAACATTGATATAACCTATACTGACTGTACTAACGTTTGGTTATGTTGAGATAACCTCCAGAAGAGCTAATAAATTGCTGATAAATTGAATTCGGATGCAGAAATTGAATGTAAGAGATTGAGCAAACGTATGCCCAAACAAGTTAACACACCTCGACGCAAGAAGAATAATGAAATTTTTCTTGAAATAGATGACAATTTGTACTTCTGCTTTGTTCCAAAAGAAACGTAAATGAAAAACTTTATTTATCCTACTGTGTTTACAACTGAATGGAAATACACAGATTTCCATTACAATAAAATGCCACGTTAACAATTGTATATTATTTACAACCTGCAATGATGATCGAATCTGAAAAAAAATTGGTCAGATATTACGAGGCAATCGATTCCTGTGTAGATGTAATCCATGTAAAATTTACCCCAGAATCGTCTTTTAAAAGACAAACAAAGAATACTGATTAAGATAATTAAAATTTACTTAAAAGGCAGGAAGCCAATTGGGTGGAGTGGTCGTTCACGGTAAGACGTTTGTCGCCAACTAATTTTTGTAGCATCAAGATGGCGGCCGAATTCCGTAACAGCAGATAGGGTTGCCATAACAAAAACGGCAGATGTTAAGAAAATCCGCAAAAGGTGAAGGTTACCATATTTGGCGACAAATCGCCTTCTTACCGTAAACGACCACTCCACCGCCAATTGATGTAGTACTAGATGAATGCCAAGACGTTGATAATGCTGTCTCATTATAATCAGAACAGCGACATAGCACTAATCATTTTCCTCAGTTTTGGGGGTAATAAGCTATTATGCCTCTTTTCTCTGCTATGTTTGCAGTTTTTAATTTTAGACCAACGAAACCATACAGAAGCAGAGTAACCTTTTAGTACCCATGATCATGTGATTAAAATTAGAGCTTAGACAACTTTTGTCCGTAGATTGGAATATAACATTCATCATATAATTGGCCCACAGGAGGGGAGAAAACACCCATACATTTATTCATTATCTGAAACGTCCCATTATTAATGGTAGACGTTGGCGATCTCCTTACCTTGACATGAGATGTTACATCGCCAAACGAGGTAATAAGATACCAAATTGGCCAACATGTCAGTTTTTTCACTTAGCAGTCATATACTTGGTGTGTTTTTCCCTTTTTGCACCATTAAAGTATACCTTTACCAGGTTGGGTTGCTTGCTTTTGGGTTTCATGGCGCAAGGGCCATTTTAGTCTTAACTGCGTAAAAAACACAACACAATTACGAGGAAGAAAAGAAGCAAATAGCAGAAGGATAGATGAGGGTAAAACAGAAAGGAGGACAGATTACTCGGGTAAGATTAGAAATAATCTCTATTGTAAATCCATTGCCTAGCAAAATTTCTAAGGCAATGATTTGGAATTTGAAAATTATTTCTCATTTACTTAAGTTTTACGGAAACGGAACCATTTATACCTGCTTATTGCTGACATTTTTATACTTGGAATTGTTTATGCACGTTTGACACCTGTTTCGAACACATGAACTTTCAAAAGGGCCTCACCAAACTTCACATACGTATTCTTTTTTGACTCAACCTATCCCCCATTGCCCTAATTTCTATTTTCAGCTAGTGTAGTATGAATAAATAAATTCTAAAAAATGCTTATTTTTCAATCAAGTATCCTTTTACGCAAAATGATCGTTTTTGTCTCAGGTTTAATAACAGGTAAGAACCACAAGAAAATATAGAGGGTAATCGAATAAAACCCCGAGAACTATTAGAGGCCTGACTCACTAAGAATGAAACCCCGTAGCTCCAGATCCTATGACAAAACCTTCGACATTGTAGAAAAACCATGGCAACATATATAAGTCTCTGTGAAGATGCCATTCAGATGAGTAAAGTTCAATACCAAAGAGTTCTGAACCACTCGTGGCTGGACTTGGGGATCAGTTGGCTTGACTTGTCGCTAGAGTTTTGGCATCAGGAGCAATAATCACCGTCTGTCCGGTTACTCGGACGATCGTCAGCCGCGTACTCTCACTGGAGAACTGGAACGTGTAATGTAAATTGCTTCAGGTATGGGTGTTTAGTCCATAGCACCCTGTAAAGCAGTCGAGTCCTTAGTAATTGGAGCGAATGGCTTCGAGCTTTACAAGGCTGTTCACTTTAGGTATGGACGGCAGTAATCACCAGTCGTCGGTCTGGACGGTATTGAAGAACTAGAACTTGCTTCAAGTATGGATCAATTGCTTTAGGTATGGACGGCAGTAATCACCAGTCGTAGGTCCGGACGGTATTGAAGAACTAGAACTTGCTTCAAGTATGGATCAATTGCTTTAGGCAAGGACAGTTTGTCCATAGTTAGCTTTACGACAGCACAACATTGATTAAAGCGAATGGCTTCGAGTGTTACAACGCTGTTCTTAAGACCTGTTCCATAGATGTCCGCACCAGAGAAACGATTTACATGATACATTACACGGTACAGTTTGCTCAAGAGTACACGGCTGTAGATGGGCAGTCGAGTGTCTTACAAGCAACGTCAACTAGAGCTTCTGGCACTTGGTCCTGTCGCCCTTCATGCAGCGTCCTATATCCACCAGGTAGATCTGGTTGGCGGGGCAGTTGAGGACTCGCCCCTTGAGCCCCTGACCCGCGGTCCGGGATGCAGGGGCGCACACGACGAATTTGCTGCAGTCGGTTGGGTGGTTGAAGACGCCCCGCTTGAAGCAGTCGACGTCGCTGTCGGAGCGCACCTCCACGGAGGGACCGTCGTCCGCTGCTGCGGTGGAAGGACGCTTAGTGGTGGTGGTGGCGGCTGGTGGTGCACCCGAACCGCGGCGACTGGAGCTGCGAGAGGTGGCGGTGGCGCTGGTGGTCCTGGAAGAAGAAAACAATGTTTTTATTGTCATCTCCTGCAAAACTTCCGACCTCTGCTGTATGAAGACCAATGACCACATCAATTAAAAAGTGTCTTGAAAGGAAAAAAGAGGGATTTCAGAATGAAAGTAGTGGGATGAAAGCAGAAAAAGATCGCTTGGATATCCCGGGAGCTCGACTCCCGTGTTTACTAGACAGTAAACATGTGAAAAGAAAAGGTCACTTGAGTACCTCGGGACCGTCAAGCCCCGTGCACATCTAAAGGTGATAAGCCCACCTTTAGATAGCCCACCTTTAGCTCGCTCTGATAATAATACGAATGATATAACATATGATCCGGTTGTAGATATGTACACCCGTCAAAAAAAACTCACCCGATCGTTGCACAATTTACATCACAGAACAAAACGGAAGGTAGCAATCGATAGGGATTAATGCTTTCTACAAATATCAATATTTAAAATTTGTCTAAGGGGCCGTCTTCATATTAAATTGTGTGCTTGCTCTGATAATAATACGAACCCCCATCTTTTATCACAAATTTGGATTCTACACACAATTTCAGGCGGATTTGCTGAGAAAATAAAGTAAAACGGCGTAAAATTGACCGATAGTCGAATTCACCTTCCGTACCTCCTTCAGATGTACTCGGATGAGCATGTCGTTTTGTTCTGCGATATAAATTGTGCAATTGCGATCAGGTGAGTCGTTTTTTTTTTACAGACGAGTGTACAAGTGCGCATTCTGGAAAACATATAAGCAGCGCAAGCGCATGCTTCAGGTAGATTCTATCACATTTCTATCAAGTATGTAACAAGGACATTCCCCAACATCCATGCGCAAACGAACCCGGTGTCTACTGGTTGTCTAGACGAACCCCGTGATAGGTATACCAGAGACTACTTTACTAATACAGATAAGCAGTACTTACGGTCTAGATGAGGACGTCGCAGATGACTGTGGCGATGCTGTGGTGAACCTCCTCCTGCTGCTCAAAGCCGGCCTAGAATTCGGCCTCTTGGTTGTTGTTGTTGTGGTGGTGGTGGTCGTGGTGGTCGGTGCTGCAGTGGTGGTTTCATCGTCGTAATCGTAGTACTCGTATTCGTCGTCGTACTCTTCGTTGTTCGTTGAATTGTTGGCCGGATTGTAGACTGGTTCGGGTTCGATTGGTGGTGGTGGAGTCGTCGTGGTCGGCGCAGGTGTCGTTGTGGAGGGTACTGTCACCTGCTGTTGTGGAATGAAATGAGCTGTTAATTCTCTGAAAATGTGCCAGTGCATGGATTGAGATATGGAATCGTGGATTTGGAGAATTTTTTAGGGTGCAGTAGTGACCGACTATTACGGAAACGTCCAAATTAAAGAAGACGTTTTTGACATGAATACGTCTTTAAAATACTGGGAGACATACATACAAATTTGAGTTTTACATAAAAGCCTTACAACTGTTTTGTCTTATGATTTTTGAACTAGAAGATACATTCAGAAGATAAATATAGCGAAGGTGAAAGGGTGACCTTCGAACCAAGTGCATCTGAGCGGGGGTGGGGTCCGCAATAGGTCGAAATTCTACGGTGCTGGGCGAGCTTTGGGCCAATGTCACTGCGTACTACTACTCCGCCATTTTGGACCACGGGCAGATGACAAGAACAATACTTTAGCTGGCATCTCATTCTCCAAGCATCCACACCACGCCAATATTTTGAGACATTTGAGGCCACGATCAGTTTTTGACTGGATCGAGTTTTGAACTCGCGACCCTCCTGTTGTAAATCCGTTGCTCTTCCAACTGGGGTACCGGGGCCTTCGGGTTGTTTTGGTAATCATCTTTTTAAATGCTGTATAGCAAATATATTAAGTGGCAGAATGAAGTAAACTGAAACGTCAAGTAAATTTCGAGACTTTCAAATGAGCTTCTTAATGAAGTATGAAATGGCAATTTAGAGGCTGGTTGGCTTTGGGTTTTATGACACACAGACCATATTTGGCCAAACTGCGCCAAACACAAGGTAGACAATATCAAGCAATTATGAAAATAATGGACTGATAAAAAAACCAATCGCTGGAGAATCCTGGGGTCGCAATCCCCATGTTTAACAAATGTGGAATAGGGAATTTTTAAATTGGTTGGTTTTGGGTTTTATAGCATGCAGACCATATTTGGCCAAACTGCGCCAAACACAAGATAGACGATGGCAAGCAATTTTAAAGAATGGGTGGAGAGAGAAAAACAAATCGTTTGGGCATTCTAGCGTCGCAAAACCCTTGTTTACCAGATTTGGAATGGGGAATTTTCAAATTCGACTCAACGCTTGCGGTTCTACTCACCTCGGGAGTGGTGGGTCTCCTCCTGACGGTGACGTAGTTGCCTCTGTCTTTTTCCGGAAGGACGTTGGGGCGTCGGGTGACGTAGTTGCCCCTGTCTCCCTCCGGGATGGCGTTGGGGCGTCTGGCGACGAGCCGCACGCCCTGTCCCACTCGTTGCTCCTCCGACGAGCGCTCATTGTTGTAGATGGGACGTCTGCGGACCGCCACCCTCGGCTCGCCACTCGAACTCGTGCCGGATGCAGCCGGAAGCGGATTGGCTGCAAGAGAAGATACCGAAGCATGAATTGGAAGGTATGTATTTTAATTAACAGAGCACTGGAGCAACACGACGGGATATTGTCGACGGTCCGAGATCAATCCAAAAAGGAGGACAATACCACGTAATTTTGAGTCACGGTCAGATGACGTGGTAACACCTGAGCTGACACCCTACTCTCCAAACAACGCCAGCGTGATGACATTTGAGACCACGACAGATTTAACGTACACCAGCCCCTTTTCTACACGACGGTCTTTGGTTGGATTCGAACTCGCAACCCTCCGGTTACCAGTCCGTTGCTCTTCCAACCGGCAACCACGGCCCAAGTATGAAATGGAGAAGAAAACTAACCGACGCATGTCGTTGGCAGGTGTTGATATTCATTGGGTTCTTTATCCAACGTAATTTTTGACGTAGAATACGTCTCACCTTTCGAAACCGGGGTACCACGCTTAAATTTTGAGTGTCACAAAGAAAAGGTAAAGACGAACAATTTAATAACTTGAAAAATATAAATGATACATAAATGAACGATATCGCCGTTCAAAAGAACAAAAAGAAAGTTTTAAATGATTGTTGATCTTGTGCTGACACGTCTTCGGCTGATAAAATCGCAGTGCTAAGTTTAGTCACGAAAATGCGCACTGCCACTCACATTAATTTAGTCTAGCTCCCGCCTCCTTTGTATGAGCACGACGATTGAGGTGTCATTTGTTTAATCTCTTTGCGCTTTATAAATAATAGTAGAAATAAAACTTAAATATTTAATAGATATCGGACCTCAAAATACTTTTTTAGATATCAGACCTCAAAGTGTAGAAAATCGCAAAAATTTCGAAATGTCCAGATATGTGCATAATAAACACCAAAAACATTATAGAAAACGTCAACGGGAAGAAAGTTTGAGATGAGGAATCTAAAAAGATCTCGACACCCGGTGCTGAGTGTTAACGGGCTCGGAGGAAGTTCTTGAAAAAATAGGCGTTGCACGTTCTTGAAATTATAGGTAAACAAATGCCTGATATTGAGTGCGCCAAGTACCTACACCTCTCAGTTCCACGCAAGTAACATATCTGATGGTATAAGCATTTTATAATCGAATGATGGTAGTTCAACACATGGAGGTCGGTAATGTGCCTCAACCCTTGAAAATCTCTGTTCATTGGCTTACATTTCATCAAATTTACCCACCAGCAATGGATTGCAGTAATGAAATCCATTGCTGATGTAAATATTTAAGAGTAATTAAAATACTGAAAGAAAAGACTAATTAAGAAAATTTAAGAACAAATTGAAATCTTTCATATAAAGCATTGAGTTATTTTACGTAAAAGTTTAAATGAAATATTAAATATTCAACTACTTTAAGTTGGACCTCTAACGTTTTCTAAGTACTGAGAGACTCTTGTGTATATAAATATCGTATGTGTATCGTATTTAGGGAGGTTAGGCTACTTCATAAATATTCTTCCATTTGATACTCATATCAAAAAGGGATGTAGATGGTATTGGGAGATGCATGTCCCACCTCTTAATAACCCTCCTGGTGGTTGTCTCTATGAGGTACCTTGTCTTAACAAACTTACCGTATCTTGATGGACGAGATATCTCGTCGAAACCACTTTGAGGGAGAGGGTTAAGAAACGAAGACTAAATTTTTGCTGCGTATAAAATATATTCATAATTTCCCATAGAGTGTATCCCCCCCCCAAAAAAAAAAAAAAAAAATTGCATGGTGCCCATTGCACACAGAGGTTTAAACATCATAACTTCAAAAACACTTAAGAACTTTCTAAGATCAATAGATTTTAAATTTATAAGGTACAAGAGCGATTGATTTACGGATCATTCGAAGCGAAGTACTTAGATTTAAAAAGAAAGATTCCTCAGAAATTTAACATTTTCCATAATGTGTGTTTGCAAATATTACGTTTTAAATAATACTAAATATTCCGTTGGTTCTCAGAATGCAAGAACAATTGATGCAAGCAATAGAGGTAAACTGATTAATCGAACTAATCTTAAGCGAATCAAAGTAATTTTAAGCTCACTTTCATTGCTATCAAAAGTCTAATAAGCTTCTAATGAAATAGGGTTCTGCGAACATAGATACTGCATTATTACGTTACTGCAAAAACAAGTAATGTAATGCAATATTAATATTTGTTTCATCATCTATCTATCTCAAATTGCCGAAATAATATATTTTCGCACAAATTTCTTCTGGTATACATCGAAATCTAAACATTACCTCTGGTGGCGAGGATGGTTGAGCCGGAGAGTCTTTTGTCGTCTCTGCCCACAGCCCTGCCCGTCACTTCGCTGACCGGTTCCTCTACGGTCGGCCGGGCCTCTTCGTCGGTGGTACGGTTACCGGCAGGGCGCACCCTGACGAGCATGCGCCTGCGGCCGATGTCCACGTTATTGTTGGCTGAAACAAAAGACATCGTTAAAAACCTTTTCTGTGCGTGTCGTACGATTTCAGAGATTTGCTTTTACTCTGCATTACACGTTTAATGAGTGAATAGCTACATCTATTGGTAGAAAGAGTCATAGGAAAGATCTTATTGGTCAAAAAGCTTATTAAGGTCCGAGCTTCTCTCTAAGTCTTAGCCTCTGAGTGTCAAAAAGGTTTTTTTTTCTAGGAGTGTCCTGATCACACACACACACACACACACACACACACACACACACACACACACACACACACACACACACACACATGGAACCACACTGTTCCGAGCTGTTGGATAATTTTTTGGCAAAGCCACATATAGGCAAGATATTTTGGTATTTTTAATTAACGTCGCACTGCAGCAACATAACGAGATATTGGTGGCGCTCTGGGATCAACCCAAGGAGGGAATGATTCAAAGACAACACCACGTAATTTTGAACCACGTTCAGATGACAAGGTCACATTTGAGCTGGTAATCTACCCTCCAAACTTGAACACCATGTTAATGTGAGGACATTCGATTCTGTGACAAATTGAACGTGCGCCGGCCCCTTTTGTACACGATGGTCTTTGTTTGGATTTGAACTCGCGCCCCCCCTTTTTGCTAGTCTGTTGCTCTTCCAATGGGGCTATATATATATATATATATATAGTCCAGCTACTGCAGAAGGTCTCGAGTTTTCCAATGGACACCTCAATTTCGGGGCACATGTGGAAACGAATTTAATTTAAAAATATAAGCACACTCACCTGTGTTTGGGGGTGTTCCATTTTGAACTCTGACGACCCTTCCAACCTGGACTCGGATGGGTGTGCGGTATGGACCTTTAGGAGGCACGGTGGTTGAAGTGGTGGTAGGGGACGATGCCCTCAGAGGAACTTCATAGGACAAATGTTCTGGGGTCAAGTTAGCTGCGTTGTCGTCGTCTTTGAGATAAACCACCTGCAGGAAAAAATAAAATGATTGAGACCAGATTTTCAAGAAACAATTCCGAAATAAAACTCTTGTAACGAAGGTTTAATTACGGATACAGCAAGATTTCTATGTTCAGGTAAATGAACTGTGGCAACAATATAGAATTATTGATCCACTTACGAAAAATAAGTGATTCAACAAGATATTTAAACATTGAAGTTTTTTTTCTTTTATCATTTCCTCTTTGAGAGGATGGGACATCTGATTCATCTGCTTAACCCCCCCACGCGGTACCGACGAGATATCTCGTCATCAAGGTATACCCTATTTTTTATTATGACGAAATCAATATCCAGTCAGTTTTCTTCTGAGGTATCTCGTCCATCAATATCTGATAATGATTTGCTAAAGACAAGATACTTCGTCAAGACAGCCACAGGAGGGTTGAAAGGGTTAAAGCTAGATATATAAATATTAAAAGAATTTTAAAGCTCCTTAACGTACATAAATGTTCACTCGTTAGATATTCTTATGTCTAGGAGTATTCTAGATGTGGGTCTATTAGACTCACTACCCCTTAAATATTACTAAACAACTAACCATTTTTTCGTTATTTGCAAAATACAGTAAAATCAGAGCTTTACATATAAAAAAGTGTAAAACCTTTTTAGCATTTTGTTTAGATGTTTTTGATCTCATCTAAGGGTTAAGGGAAAGGTTTCTAATCTCCTCGTTAACCAAATCGAGTTTCGGACTTTGGTTGCTAATCCCCTACACTTCCAACCAGGCTACCGCGGTCAACATTACATCCCATGCGAGATAGGTTCTAGGGAAGTGATGGCGAACCTACGATACGCGTGCCAAAGGGTACACGCCAAGACATTTTAGGTGACACACAGCGTTTACGGACGGTCTTCGCCCAAGAACAGTCAACGCACACTGCTCAAAATGAAATGGAGCCCATGCATTTAGTACCAGCATATTGTAAACTCATTGCTTGACCAATTCGGTGAAAGATTTTATCAATTTAGAAGCCTGGAACAGACAATTAAAATAATTAAGTTTCCGGATGTGGTAGTCTATAGTACTTTGGAATTAAATGATTTCCAATGGATGTAACTTAATGATTTGGATATGCAACTTGCAGAATTTTAAGACATCTGGTTTCAAGTGTTTGTCGACTTGAGGTTCAAACTTGAGAATCTAGAACGAAATCGCTTAAATGTGCAAATACGAACATGAATTTTGGAGTGCTTAGTACCGATTACCAGACACTTAGCACCCTGAAAAATCTAGCGATGGCTTTACACACAATTTTTCCCTCTACGTAATTCGTTGAGACCTTATACTTAGCGTTAAATAATAATTAAAACCAATTTTTAAAAACAGTCTCATAGATGATAATTTTTTGATTAACGTCGTACTAGAGCAACACAACGACCTATTGACGACGGTCCGGGATCAATACCCTAAAAGAAAGATCCGAGGACAACATCACGCACTTTTGAACCTTGGTCAGATGACGAGGCAACAACTGAGCTGGCACCCCACTCTTCAAACTTCCACAGAAACCCAACGTGATACTCATAGATGGAGTCAGTAGCACTTGCTTGGGCTTGAAGTGCACGAAATACATACCAACCTTCAATTGACGATTCAGCAAATGCAATTCAGCAACAAAAAAGTCACTAAGTAAAGAATTTTATTTGTCTTTTTAATAAATAAATATATAAAAAATGTAATTTTTTATACTAGAGGGCTGCAAATATCACAAAAGTCTGGATAATTCTAGATGTGACACGGCATTCGAGTAAAGCTAGTTTTTTTCCGGGTTTTGACACACCAAACTCAAAAGGTTCGCCATCACTGTTCTAGGAAAATATTTGATAGCATTGAACTCTAAACAAAAAAGTGCAAATGAGAAACTTCCTTTTTACAGTTCATGCTCACGCAAAGGCGGAAGAGTTTACCTCAGGTTGTACGCTGGATCCACGGGGCGGGGTGTTGTACTGGAAGGGGAAATCGTCGATCACATCGTCGTCATCGGGTTCAATGTCGTCAGCTCCACCGATGTCGTATGGGTCCAGGAATAGGTCAGGTTGAGGTTTGTATTGGGGTTGTCGTCTAGGTTGCTCGACGGGCTCTGGTGTGGTGGGTCGGACATCTTCATGGGTAGTAGATCTAGGATATGACAAATACGAAATTTAGACGAAACTACAGAGATTGTGCAACGTTAAGAAACCCATGAGAAAACTAGATATGCAATTATTTACATGTTACATAAATACATAAAAGGAAAAATCGGTAGGTTGTATCTGGAGGACACAGACCGTAGTTTTGACGTGGATATTTGGAACAGATGTCGGATTATGGAAGGAATGAAGTAGACATAGGAAATTTTAATAATTGGTTAAAGTGAATATCCACTTAATTTTCAGTTTTAATGACTTAAGTTCAATCTGGTATTAAAATTCAAGAATAATTTTATAGATTTAAGGCCTGTCATTGAATTAAAGTTCAGTAGCTTTCAAACGACACCACTATCGAAGCTCTTACACCACGCAATCCATAGGCACACTGGCCCAAAGTTTGCCCAGCACAGTAGAATTTCGAGTTATTGCGGACCCCCTCCCGGCGCTCAGTGTGCCTGCGAATTGGGTTTGGAGGTGGTGTCAGCTACGGACATCTTTTGTTTACGCGACGCTGAATTTATCTTCTGTGTGTTTCTTCTAGATCTCAAATCAGAAGACAGAAGAGTTGTAACGCGTTTTCGTAGCGCTCAACTTTTCATGCATGCCATCTAGTACAGTTCCATTTTTCGAAGACTTGACCAAGTCATAAAAGGGTTTGATACATTTTTTGAGGGGGGTTTCTACGTATTCTGTAACGATACACAAGGAGCTAAATGTACGAGGGTAAGTCAAAAAGGATCTGAACTTTAGCTATAACACATATTTAGGTTTGTCACACAGACTTCTGCGCATGCATGTTTAGAGTTGATACTACTGTGGTCAAGTTACCAGGTTTGACTTTGATAACGTCGTTTTTCTTGCTTCTGTGTAAACATAGCCACTCCACTAGCAGTGTGCTACAAGGAGGAATAAAGAGCAGTGATCTGATTTCTTGGGTTGGGAAGGTGTGCCAGGGGCTGATCGAAGGTGACAACACAATACGGGAACAGTGATTTACCACATGGAAGTGTATATGAGGGGATGGAGACGTTTAAAAGAGTCTGGGAAAGCGCGATGCACGAAGAAGCAGGATGAGAAGATTTAGCTAGCTCGAGAAAAGGTGCTGGTAAACCGACGAGTGACCATCGACACTGTAGCGTGTTCTCTGCAGATTACACGGACAAAGAAGTGGGGGAGACGGTGCATAAATTTACGTGCAACCCACCGAAAATCTTCTCCTTGAAGGGAATACGCAAGCTTGTGGACCGTTGAACCAAGTGCATAGAAAAGAAGGAGACTATGTAGAAAATTGACGAACTTGTTCAACCCCTACACCTGTGTAAATAAACTGAAAATTAAAGTGTGGATAAGTTTGACTTTCCCTCGTATGTTAAAATATAATTATCCTTAGTATAAATTGGTAATTTATACATTCTATCGACCTATTATATGACACTAAAATTGAATCTGTCATACTAGCAATAAAGATTTATTGCTTTATTTCAGAAAGGCATCAAGCTATACACAATTAACGTCGCACTAGAGCAAAACAACTATCTATTGGCGAAGGTCCGGGATAGATCTCGAAGAGGAATGAACCACAACTCGTAATCTTGAACCAGATGACGAGGTAAACACCTGAGCTGGCACCCCAACATCCAAACCACTGCAACGTGAGAATATTTAAGGCCATGACAGATTGAAAGTGCACCATCCTCAACGTACACGATGGTCCTGGATTAGATCACGTTTCGAACTCCTAACACTCCGTTCCACCACTATTCCAACCGGTCTACCACGACCCCATCTACCACTTTGTGTGTGTAGATTTAGATCTCAGATTTAAAATGTTCGAAGAAAGCAATTTGCCCGAGTGAATTAAATGTCTTCTTGGATATCCTGAAGAGGATCGCTAAAAGCTTTAATCTGGGTTGTGTGTGGAAGCTCACTTAATATCTCATCAGTAGTATAATACAGTGCGATTAAAGTCAAGCCATGTTTGCCTTTCTCTTACCGTTTGGGAGTGACGTATTGAGGCAGAGTCGGTATCGCTGTGTTCTGGTTCCTGATGCTGGATGCTTGGTCTTGAGCCCCGAGGATGCTCTGTAGACGCTCTACTCCGCCAATGGCCTGTAAGAGTCGCAGGAGCTCGGCGACGTTATTGTTGTTGTTAGGTGTCTCTTCTGTAGGGTCTTCTTCTT
The DNA here is from genome assembly GCA_947359465.1 of Metellina segmentata. Taxonomy (NCBI): domain Eukaryota; kingdom Metazoa; phylum Arthropoda; class Arachnida; order Araneae; family Tetragnathidae; genus Metellina; species Metellina segmentata. The sequence goes on along the minus strand of OX375876.1, from coordinate 29,476,195 downwards.
CCTCTTCTTCGATTATAAAAAAAGACATGGTCGTTAGAATTATTTTTTAACTCGGCAATTTGTAATTTAATGTGCGACAAAATATTAGAAAATAAAATTAATATCAATAAAATTTTAAAAATAAAATTGACCACTTCATTTGTAGAAATGATGCATTGTTGTGTCACCGATTTCATGATCTTTAAAAGAATTCTAATCTTTTTTCATTTCGTAGTGGAAAATGCACCAGATACAGTACATTATTTTAAGGTCCATCATTCTAAATTAATTTACTGTGAGAGAGGTTTTCTGTGCATCTAAACACAGAGGACTAATTGATTAGGAGAGAGTTCAGTAGTTTGATAACCTCTTTGATAATCTGTATGCTATTAGAAAAGCAATTTTAGCATGTCACATATATACTCTCTCTAGTCTATTGAGTAACAAGGGCAGAATCCCTACTGATCTACCAAGAGGGATGGGAGTGGCCTGTTTCCGCTTATTAACCGGACATGACTATCTCCAACAACACCTACATAAGATAGGGGTGGCTACCTCCCCGATCTGTTCGCTTTGTTGCGATGGTTTTATGAACAGACAACACCTTGCGGAGTGCTCTAATTTACAGGACATTGACACCAGGGATACTTCTCTCCAAGGACTTTATTCGCTATATTGGACTGCAAGACAGCGTATTGCCGTAAGGCCTTGAGCTGGGCGTAGGATAAAAAATATACATATATACTTTCTAAGTGTGAGGGTATATATATGTGACTTTATGTGAGGGTTTCACACATAACTCCACATTGCAACCTTCTCTGTATGACTTCTAATCAGTTTTGATTAATAGAATCTTTCCAATGGATTATATTCTAAGAAAAGGAGAAGACTCTTTACAAAGGATTTTATTCTAAGAAAGTAGAAACCTCTTTTCAAAGGATTTTATTCTACAGAGGTGTTTTGGAGTTTTACGGCACGAGAGCCATATTTGGCCAAGTTGACATGTTGATCTCACTGTCTGAAGCTCCTTTCAATAAAACCGCTCTGTTTGCGTGTATTGGGTTAATGCAGGAGTTCGTCCCGTTTTTTGGCAAAAATCAAAGAAAATTATTTATTTACTAAAAATTACCTTGAATCAATACAGTGCTTCTATTTGGTGACCATTCTCCATCTCTCCGGTATCTGCATCACCGCGCACTCATAAAAGTTCTGAGGTTTCTGGCTAAGGAACTGATCCATGTTAAGAAACTTGCCGAACCACTTACGACACATGGAATCATCAACGCACCATCAGGGCTCGAAATACCCGGGTGCACAGGTGCACTGTGCACATGAAAATATAATTGTGCACCTAATTTTTACCACTAAGTGCACGCAGTGCACCTAATTTAAAAACTCAGGTGAACGCAGTGCACCTGTATTAAAAAATCTATTTCGAGGCCTGCCCTACATAATACATTTCTTTTGCGTCTGCGAAGTTTTCTTGTCTTTTTGGAAATAAAATAGCATAATAGGTCGAAATGCTACTTATTTTCTTCCATTTTTAATACTTAACAAAATTTAAAACACACAACCCAATGGACACAATTTTTTCCCAAAGATTCGCTAAAATTCCTTTTTTTTTAACATAAAAAACCGTGACTCGTTTGAAGTGGATAACACTTCGCATTTGCGATGCAATGCCATCTAGTGTCCAAAACAAAAGTTTCGCACATCAGCGCAATATTTCTAGTCTATGATTCTTGCCTTCAGTTCAACAGGCTGTGTTTGAATCAACGAAAGTATGATTGATAGCGTACTGGTTCGAAATCAACTTTAAATCATACATCCTGGTATAACTAGCCCTCAAGTGTAGCAACAAATGACCATAGACAACAAACCAACCGAATCAGATAAAAGTTTGAAATCTTCTGACGCTGACCGTACGGTAAAGTAAAGTCACGGAAGGTTACCTGGTTCTTCGGTGGTTGTGGGTGCCTCCGTAGTCGTGGTCGTTGTCGTCGTGGTCGTCAACCGGGTACGTGTGCGGGCAGCTTTTGGGGTGGGCTTCGGGGGAGACGCCCCGATGGAACCGACCGGACACACCACATTCTCTGGATAATCGCAGGATTCTGACCCGGAATTAAAGTGCAATCCTGAAAACAAAATGACTTTCAGAATATAGAAATAACAGGTTTTGTATATATGACACCAGGATAAATATATATAACTTCACCCATAGACTACGTTTGTCTGCAGGGTCAAAACGAACATCCTCTGATTGGTCCAATGAATCAAGGGAAGACACCCATCCGTTGAATCATTATCTAATTGGTCCGCGCGATATAGTAGTAGACTTGGTAATGTCACCACTTTTATCACCACACTATAGAAATGTGCATCACGCACCTACCCTGTCATAAGATGTTAACCGATCATAAGATAACCAACCGAGTCAATTTTTCACACAGCAGTCACGTGACTACTAGTCGACATGTTAGTCACACTTCTTAAGCTCTTCTCATCAGATATGCACAGTCTACTTATATTTCCCGACTACGAGCCACTCAGTGGGCTATGGATGAAGGTCCAGGGTCTATCCCGAAAAAGATCAGATGACAATACCTCGTCATTTTGAGCCCAAGTCGATGCTTGTAGACCCTGGTCTATGCTTGCCTCAGACACGCTTTCTTAATGCTACAGATGATTTCTACGAGATATTTCGTCCATCAAGATCTGACCAATTTTGCTTAGGACACGATATTTCGCCATCAAGATGTTGCCGATTCTTTTTACGATGACAAGATCACGATCGTGTGGGTTTGTTTCTCATGACGTGGTATATCGTCCATCAACATCTCAACACCAACTCAGTTTTGCTAATGTACCTCGTCGAGACAACCACCAGAAGGGTAATGGTAATGGTAATGGTAATTTTAGTTAACGCCGTACTAGAGCAACACAACGGGCTATTGACGACGGTCCGGGATCAGTCCCTTAAGGGAAAGATCCGAGGACAACACCTCGTAATTTTGAACCACGGTCAGATGACGAAGCAACACCTGAGCTGGCACCCCACTCTCCAAACTATTCCACCAGAAGGGTTAAGACAAGTCATACATTGATCGGTCAAGTACCAAGACATCCAGCATGCGCATGCTTATTTTATTTTTGCGCAGAAAACATGTCGGTACGCATGCGTGATGTTGCCTATTTGGTGTCGCAGGACTGATGTTGGACCAATGTGTGACTTGCTTAAGTTAGTAATTAGGTATTTTAGAAAACGTCGCGCTGGATCAGCACAACGGGCTGTTGGTGACGGTTCGAGATCAATCCCGAGTCGAAAGCTCCGAGGACAACGTCTTCTCATTTTGAAGCATGGCCAAATGACAAAGTCAACACTTCAGCTAGCACCCAATTCTCCAAACTTCCACGCCATGTGAGGACATTTTGAGGCCACAGCGGATTTAACATTCACCCTTGTGGAACCCTTCAAACGTAAAGAATATTGCTTGGAGCAGCTTGAGCAAATTCGGCCCCTTGGGCCATAAGAAAATGAACCAAACCTGCCTTAGTGAAACAGGACAAGAAAATCCCCGAATAAATTATTTCTTTGGCTGATTACGACATGCAGGGGTTCCCGATATAGAATTGTTTGAAAGGTATTCAGATCTTATTTGTATAACAAAACAACTATTGAAGCAAAAACGTTTGACAATGGCAGGTTCCAATCGCAAAGCAGTCCGTATTTAAAAATAACGAAGCATCAAACATTTTTATGGCTGAATTTCATGCAAGCCCAATCCAAGCCTCGTTGTACTTGACATTACTAATAACAACACGATAGGTACTAATAATAGTTACAAAGAATTGTTTTCCTAACTCAAAAATGTCCTCACGTTGGGTTGGTGTGGAAGTTTGGAGAGTGGGGTACCAGCTAAGGTGTTGCTTCGTCTTCTGACCGTGGTTCAAATTACGAGGTGTTGTCCTCGGATATTTCCCTTAAATGGATTGATCCCGGACCGTCATCAATAGCCCATTGTGTTTCTCTTGTAGTACGTTAATTAAAAATTACCAATTGCCTAACTCAAAATCGATAAGGGGACTTGGCAGTCCGGTTGGATGAGTAACGGACTTGCAACCGGAGGGTTGCGAGTTCGAATCCAACTAAAAACAGTCATGTACAAAGAGGGCTGGTTCACGTTAAGTGTGTCGTAGCCGTAAATATCCACGTTAGCGGGGGGTTGAAGTTTGGAGAGTGGGCTGCCAACCCACGTGCCGCCTCGTCATCTGACCGTGGTTCAACCTTACGTGGTGTAGACCTCGTATCTTACCCTTCGAAGGTTGATCTCGGTCCGTTGCAAACAGACTGTTGCATTACTCTAGTGCGACGTTAGTCAAATACCTACCTACCAAAACAGGCAAGGTAAGGTAATTTTAGTTAACGTCGTACTAGAGCAACACAAAGGGCTATTGACGATGGTCCGGGATCAGTCCCTTAAGGGAAAGATCCGAGGAGGACAACACCTCGTAATTTTGAACCACGGTCAGATGATGAAGCAACACCTGAGCTAGCACCCCACTCTCCAAACTTCCACACCAACCCAACGTGAGGACTTTCGGCCACGACAGATTTAAGGTGCACCAGCCGCCTCTACACCATACGCTTACAAACATCTATGCCCTGACCCGGATTCGAACCAGGAACCTTCCGATCTAGAGGCTAACACCTTAACCACTATACCGGTCGGTCGGTACCTACCAAAACAGATAAAAATACAAAATCAAACATCCTTTGAATTCCCGTATCATACAGATAAGTTAAGTTGCAAAATAGTCTTTGCCCTGTGTCCTAGTTAAACTGATAAAGGTTTCGGAGATGAAGAGACGATTAAAAAAAGCAACTTTAAGTCGACACTTCCTTCTGCAGTCCGTTTCTCTTTGAGGGGGCGCGAATTGAAATCGTTTCCTGCTTTTGCAAGCTGACCGTGACCGAAACAGTAGAGTGTAGCAAATTGATTCCTGAAAAAATTGAGAAATCGTACTCGCGCATTGTTAAGGGAAATGGAATAAAGATGCGAATGATGAGTTCATTGTCGTTCAACTCTCTCTCTCTCTCTCTCAAATAGTATGTATGTTCGTAGCCGGGCAATTCCAGATATTTGAAACGGAGAGTTTGTCCTCTTTTTCGTGTGGGGGCTGGTTTGGAGAGTGGGGTGCCCGCTCAGATGTTACTTCGTCATCTGACCGTGGTTCAAAATTACGAGGTGTTGTCCTCGGATCTTTCCCTTAAGGGACTGATCCCGGACCGTCGTCAATAGCCCGTTGTATTGCTCTAGTACGACGTTAACTAAAATTACCATTACCTTTTCGTGTGGGGAACCAAAATACTTTTACCGATTGAATTGCTGTTGGTGTCGATTTCAGAAATAAAATGATCGTTTCTGCAAGTAGGTATTTTAATAAAAGTCGCACAGGTAATTTTTTGGTAATTTTTTTAGTTAACGTCGTACTAGAGCAACACAACGGGCTATTGACGACGGTCCGGGATCAGTCCCTGAAGGGAAAGATCCGAGGACAACACCTCGTAATTTTGAACCACGGTCAGATGACGAAGCAACACCTGAGCTGGCACCCCACTCTCCAAACTTCCACGCCAACCCAACGTGAGGATTTTCGGCCACGACAGATTTAAGGTGCACCAGCCGCCACTACACCATACGTTTACAAACTTCCATGCCCGGACCCGGATTCGAACCGGGAATCTTCCGATCTAGAGGCTAACACCTTAACCACTATACCGGTTGGTCGGCAAAAGTCGCACAGGAGTAAAGCAGTTGGTGACGGTCCGGGATCAACTCCGGAATGTAAATATCCGAGTACGATACGATATAATTTGGAACCACGGTCAGATGAAGAGGCCACACCTGAGCTTTGCAGCCCCGCTCTCCAAACTCACACACCACTCCAACGTAAGGACATATGAGACTACGACAGATTGAACGTGTATCAGCTCCCTCTGTACACGCCGGTCATTGGTTGGATTCGAACTCGCAACGAATCAACCCTCCGGTTGATCGTTACTCTTCCATCCGGGATACCGCGGCCCCCGTTTGCGTTCGCTGCCCAATCAGACGCACGTCTGCGAGCTCGGAATTCGTGAAGCCATGCATGACACTGAAAATCTGAGCGGGGAACAACGCCTTACGCCACAGAAACGATGTTATCGACTGATCCAAGCAGCTCCCTCTACAACCTAAACGCGGCAATTTCGGTTGGTTGGTTTGATTTGGGTTTTATAGCTCAAGGTCCAAAAACGGACATACTGCGCCAAATACAAGATCTAACTCTTACGAATTGATACATATAAATCAAATAAAAAGTAAACTCAGATGGATTAAGTGGTACTCAGAATATGTGTGTTGCAGTTTAAGTAATATATAGCAGCTGTAAGTTTAACATATGAACTGAATAAAAATAGTGTGTGAGTCACCTTTGAAAAATTAAACTATGAGGATAAAATAAGTAAGAACTCGAGACGAAGAAATGACAAAAAATTAAATCAAGGTGGGGTATCTTCATCTTAGTTAATTATAAAGATTTAAACTAGATGATTATTATTAATGGATTAAGATGGATTAATGGGAAAAGATTATTATTAATGGGATAAGAATTCCGCCTGAATAATGAAAAGGGCAAAAGTGACGAACGCGATGGGTGATCCAACAAATGTGATAAAATTGGTGATGAGGTTTTAAAAAACCGTTTTTAAATTTTATCTTCGATACAAATGTAAGGTAAAAAAAATTGGTAATTTTTCATTTAACGTGGTAGTAGAGCAACGCAACGGGCTATTGACGACGGTCCGGGATCAGTCACTTAAGGGAAAGATCCGAGGACAACACCTCGTAATTTTGAACCACGGCCAGATGACGAAGCAACACCTGAGATGGCACCCCACTCTCCAAACTTCCACACCAACGCAACGTGAGGACTTTCGTCCACGACAGATTTAAGGTACACCAGCCGCCTCTACACCCTACGCTTACAAACATCGGACCCGGATTCGAACCAGGAACTTTCCGATCTAGAGCCTAACTCCTTAACCACTCGTCGTCAATAGCCCTTTGTGTTGCTCTAGTACGACGTTAACTAAAATTACCATTACCATTACCTTAACCACTATACCGGTTGGACGGCATACAAATGTCAGACCTGTACAAGAAGCTAAAATATGGTTTGTGTAGAGATGTTTCCTTACCAATTCTAGTACGATGGTTCCTAAGATCAATACAAATCTATGCGCGCACCATAGCATTTCCGGACACACATTCTTCGACCCAAAATGCTTGTTTTGGGCCCCTCTACCACCCTTTACAATTGGGTCAGATATTTACAAAACATGTTTTATAGAGATTTTACAATACCTGAGGGGCAGGTGAAAGCGTGTGCCACCACTCCGAGATTCGCAGGTCCGCTGTCGAGGCACCAGAAGTACTTCTTGCAGTCTCGGGGGTTGTTGAAGAAGCCCTCATCCTGGCACTCGAAGGCAACGCCCGGGTCTGGGGTAGGGGGTGGCACGGGCGTCGTCACCGGGGCGGCCACTTCGTTTTCTTCGGCTGCAGGGTTCAACCGCCTGGATTCGATTTGCCTGAGGGAAAGGAAGTTGTATTTAACCTGGCAACGAGAACATGTACGACTCGGTTGTACAATATTAGGAAAACAAAATTTCCGTACTTAACCTATTGATGCTTTTTTTAATTGTTATAAATTTAATGTCAGTTAGTGTAAGTCACTTTTTCGAAGACATTCAGCTAACTTCATATATAGAAATCAACTGAGCAAATTGTCTTGAAATGTGAGACCTTGGTGGGTATAACATACAAAATAAAATTATATCCAGTTCGAGATCGTTTAATACCTGGTCCGAGAAAAGCTTGCATCAGGTTACATGTAGACTATATCCATAGACTTATAAAAAGACTTATAAAACTTGTATCCATAAGACTTATAAAACTTAGTTTTCTCAAACATATAACATTACGCTCGTCTTCTTAGCAATCAACTTGCACCCTAATTTCTATCCCGATTGAAAGAGTATTAACAATCGGAGGGTAGCGAGTTCGAATCCAACCGTTACATACAGGGGTTACACTTGAGCTTATATACCTATCCAAACATCCACACCATTCGAACGTGAAAAAATTAAACTGACCGATTTAAAATGCACCATTACCCCACGTATTCGACGGCCTCCAGTTGGATTTAGTTTCGAAATCATAACCCTCTGTTTGGAAACCCGCAACTTTTCCAACCGGACTACCATGGCCCCGTTCGTAGAAGAGCAAATAGAAATGTACTCAAGGGGTAGTTATTTTAATTACATGTCACACTGGAGCAATACAACGGCTATTGGCGGTCCGCTATTAGTCCCTGTCAGTACCGCTATCAGTACGATGGTCCGCTATTAACCTCCAACAGAAAGATCCGAAGACAACACCACGCAAACAACACCACGCAATTCTAAACCACGGTCAGATGACAAGGTTACACCTGAGCTGGTACTCTACTCTCCAAACTTCTACACCATGTTATGTGAAGACATTCAAGGCCACGACAAATTAAACGTGCACCGGCCCCTGTTGTACACGATGGTCTTTGGATTCGAACTCGGAACCCTCCTTTTGCAAGTCTGTTGCTGTTTCAATCGGGCTATACCACGGCCCTCATATAGGCAAATACATCTCTAAACTACCATGTGAAACTCATTGACTCGTCATTTTGAAAAACGGTCAGATGACGAGGTCACGCCTGATCTGGAACCCCACTCTCAAAACTTCCACATCCCACGAACGTGAGGACATTTGAGGCCACGACAAATTTAATGCGCATCAGCACTTTTTGAACACGACGGTCTTAGGTTGCAATTTTGCAACCCTCCGGTGGCTAACCACTGCACTTGTAACCGGCCTTCTGCAGTCCTGGTATTCAATGGGAAGGATCTGGGCTATAGGAAGCAGCCGTCAACTCTAGAGGTCCAATCTTTGCTGTAATCGTGTTTGACTCGCACAGCAAAATAACTCGCATAGCATAATGTGGTATCTGAGGTCTGAATCGCCACAGTAGAGTTTCAATAACACTCACCTGTTCCTCTGTGACTGCCTGTTCTGGACGAGCTTCCTGAGTGTGTTCCTCCTCCTGGGGGCCTCGGTGGCCTCCTCCTCCGCGGCATCATCGTCGAACCTCACCTCGGATGACCTCGGCTGGGGCCCAGCGGAGCGCGCCACGGACCGCTGGCTGGAGCTGCCCTCGATGAGATTAGCATCCAGCAAGACGTCGCGCAGGGTGTTCACCAGGGGACTCTGCTCGCCCGTGCACAGCCCTCGGAAGTCGTCGTTGTCGAGCGTCCACACCATGGCGCCACCCAGACCTTTCTCTTGGATGAATCGGGCCTTGTTAAACACCATCTCCTCGTCGTCGAACCCGACCCACTGGTCCTTCTTGTAAGCGAAGGGGCCCATGGAGCGGGCCATGGGGGCCTCCACCTCCCAGTCGTCCTCCTTCACCTTCTGGCAGATCTGAGAAAACGTCAAGAAACACAGAATTAGTAGTGAAAGATTGATAGGTGAAGTGTCAATAACGAAAATTCGAGTTATTTTATACAGCCGCGCATCCACATTTTCTTCTTTTGGATGATTGAAGACGTGGTAGTGTTTGTTGCACAACTGATAATCCCTTCGCAAGTACTAGTATATGAGTTGAATATGCCCTCACCACCATGTTCGTTAAACCTTAAATATAGCACATTGAAGCAAGTTTGCCTTTTGAGATTATCCCATTTGAATTCGGTGGGATAAAATCCAGTTACCGTATTCTCCAATCAGGGTTCCCCCTTTTCTGAACCTTCAAGACCCTGAGGAGTGAAGAAACGAGATTCAAGGGGTCGACTTCGGAACGCGGGTCAAAAAGGGTGTGACGGGGCATTGAAGGTGTACGCTGTTTCACGTGAGTATTTCAACTAAAATCTTTGTTTTCGTCATAGTATGTGATTATCCTTATGTTAATTAGGAATTCCCCATAAAACACCCCTTGAGATTTGAACAAAACGTATTTGTTTAGTATTATTTAATATATATATTTGATTTAACGTCTTTGTACTGATCATTTGTAATCCACTACACTATCACATCTCAATCTGCACTAATCCCTGACAGTAGATAACCATCTTACAGTATATTTAATTAAAGTTCAACCCAAAATCTAATAGCTACTAATGAAGAAACGATTAGTTTAAATGTGTTCATATTGGGTTGATGCAAAAGTTCGTACCGTTTTTGATACTCGATGGCATTGCACTGCAAAACCGAAGTGTCATCTACTTCACTCGTGTCAGTTTGGATGCTTCAAAAAAAAAGATTTTCATCAAGTACTCGGGGAAATATAGTATTACTGGGATGTGTTTCGTAAATTTTGTTATGCATTCGAAATGGAAGAAAATAAGCATTTGCGACCTACTTTGTTTTTTATTTCCGAAAAGGCAAGAATGCTTCGCGGACGCAAGAAATAGATGTCGTATAGGGTGTGTGTGTTGTATACGATTCCACGTGCCGTAATTGGTTCTGAAAATTTCGTCACCTGGATCCGTTCTTTAGCTAGAAACCTCAGAACTTCTATGAGCGTGGGATGATGCAGCGACCGGAGACGTGGAGAAAGGTCACCAAACATAACTTAGCGTATTGATTCAATGAAATGTTTAGTAAATAAAATCATTTTTCTCTTCATTTTTTGTCAAAAAAGTGGGACGAACTTCTGTATCAACCCAATACAAGTAAACAGAGCACTGCTATTGAAAGGAGCTTTAGACAATGAGACCAACATGTCGTGTTGTAGTCATGTGACTGATATGTGAAAAATGGACTTGGTTGGCCCATTTGGCATCTTATTGCCTCCATTGGCGATTTACATTTGCATTTTTCTTCAATTGTCAAAAATTGGGACGAGCTTTTGAATCAAGCCAGTGAATAAATTGTTAGACATTAGTTTAACCCTCCTGGTTATTTATCTTCGCGTTGAAAACTGTCCTGTATTGGTCAACCTATGGAGCAAAAACTTTTTCCATACTCACCAGTTCTGGGCAAGGGACAATTTAGTTTCCTTCTTGAATCTTCATTGCCCTTAAAGTAATAAGGCAGTTTTTTTCTGAGTGAGATATCTTGCCATAAGTAGAATTGGACAGATCTCGGTCGAGATATCTCGTCTAAGCCTTGGAGGGGTAAAGAATCGTTAAATATTTTTCATTTGTGTACGAGAGATATTCAGTGTTAAAAAACTATCTCGAGACGTGAATATCCATTCTGCTACCCTCTGGTGGAAAAATCTTTCAAACTGTCCCCAGTTCTGGGCAAGGGACAATTTGTTTTAAATTTGGATTATTTCCGCTTGGAGTCAAAGGGTAGTTTTGTCTTGGTGAGATATCTTGCCATAAGTAAAATTCACCAGATCTTGGAGGAAGACATATCGGTGACATACTTGGAGAATTGAGATTGAACACATAAAGGTTGATTGATTGTCTTAGGTTTTATGGCGCATGAGCAATATTTAGCCAATCAACGTCAAGTGGAAGGAAAAATCAAGAGTATCCATTTCGTTTAAGGACGTTTGAATTTCACCAAATACGAGTCAAGTACACATTTAGTCACTTGTCACGAGTCAAGTACATTGGTTTTGAGGTTTTATGGGCCATATTTCGCCACATTACGTCATGCATGTCAAGTAATAGACATACACACACAAAGGAAATTTTACTGACACAGAAGAAATGACTATATCTGGGAAGAAATCTAACCTGCGCCACCAACAACTCGCAGGCTGCTAGTGCAGTGGGTGAACCCACTGAGCCACGACGGCCCCGCACATTTAACGAGACATTTTTCTTGGAGTTAAAATTGTTCTGGTGTCAATTATGACAAGTTGCTCAAACCTGAAGCGTTGCAATACTTGGAAAGAAGCTCACCTCATAGAATGCCAGGTACCCTTTCTCCCTGGTGGCGGTTCCTTCGTCTCCAGGCGCGTTCGCAGGGGCGTCGAACCCAGTGGCCAATTGGGGGCTGGACAGAGTATAGGATCTGCCGTACATAGGGATGCCAATGACTAGCTTGTGACTGGGGGCACCCAAGGACCTGTAGTAATCCACTGTCCACGCCTGAAATCAAAAACACACGTTACAATATGACAATCGAAAAATGGGAATGAATTTTGTTAGTGAACACATCATCTCATACGTAGGTCTCAAAAACAGTATTGACTATAGTGTCGTAAGAACGTTGTTAACTCCATTGACACTACAATCCCCGCTGTCTTCTGAGTTCTTACAACTGCAGTCTTTCCTGCGTTACTGTGAACAGTTTTTACTTTCATGACCAATAAAATATTTCCAAAGATTCTCCTTGGCTAGACTTTAAACAGTTTTTACCTTTTGTGTGAACCAATCAAATATTTCTCAAGATTCTCCCTGCTTGACTATAAATTGTTCTTGACCAGTAAAATCTCTCCGTTGATCCTTAGAATGAATAGATGCGGTTATTTAGACTTTCTAAGTTTTGGGAAAAGCGAAGATTACACTACTAGGAAATATCGTGAAGCATTAGAAAGCTAGGCAGTGTGAATAAATGTGACGTTAATTGAGATAAGATCATGATCTCTTTATGTAGAGACGAAGCATGCTTTTATAACTTGAAATACATTTTAAATACTACATTTAACACTCCTGATGGTTGTCTAGACAAGGTATCTCATTATTAGCAAAACTGACCAGATCTTGATGGAAGATATACCTTGTCATTAGAAGAAACTGACCATGTTCTAATCTAGCCATCATAAAAAAAAATTGTCACTATCTTGACAGGATATCTGTTCAATTGCAAAATTGGTCAGATCATGATATACGAGATATCCTGTCGAAACTACTTGAAGGGTTAAGAACTATGTACAATCATTGGTTGTGTTTAAGGTAAGAATTGGGTATATTTCAAGTGTCGTCAAAAGTGAATGGGGTAGAGAAAGTTTAAGCCATCTCTTAAACGGAGAGCGTATATCGGACGTTTAGAACTCATTCCATCAGCCAACAAAATCGCCGAATCTTACCCAACTTGAATATTTCTCGTAAAGCCATATTAAGGATAGTCTACACCATTATACTGGTTTCTATAAATTAAAGAACAAACGGTCAAATCGTTTTTTTTCAAAACCTATTCAGTCGATTTAAATTAAATTGGGAGACACAATCTTTACCATAATTCTTGGTACGAAAAACAAGAACACAAATTACATATAATGTTGCGTCACATCGTATCAACTAAATCTTGATTCAACTCATTGACATCTTAAATAAGTCAGTTGTTTGGGTGAACTTGTGTGCCACATCTGTTATGAAGTACTTGTTTAAAGTACGTTATAGAAGAGAACAGGAGAAGGTGAGCATGCTTTTTACCACTCATGCAACATTTGTGACAGCTACAGGTCATGAAACACCATTCGTTCGCATTTGTACAAGGTCATTGCACTTAAAAAGCAGCAAGACATTGAAACTTCTAAGTGGATCACTTACCACGTTCAGTTGGTTCCTGTCATCCAAAGGTTCCAGACCAGCTGGTGGATACAAGGGGGCGTGATGGTGGGTCTCTGGTTCATAAGCAGTGTGGTAGTCGTACGTCAGGACATTCAGGAAGTGAGCGTTCCTGTATTCAACAAATTGACAGAAATATAGTCCCGCATGCAAATTAACATTTTGTAAGAAATTTAAAGGAGAAAATCAAAAGGCTCGTAGTCTAAGAATTAACTTAAGCCTCCGAGTGGTTTCGCGGAGATATATCGTCAATAAAAACCTGACCGATTTTGATGATGACGAGATATCTCGTCATCAGGATATTTCAGATTTTTAATGATGAAAAGATCAACATCTGTTCAGTCTTTTTTTATGGTATCTCGTCCATAAATATCTTAATTTTGCTGATGACGAGGCAGCCACTTAGAGAGTTAAAACAAACAACACGTAGATTTTTGTTGGATGCTTTAATTGTAACTTTCAGTCTGATAGGATGATTAGTCCCCCCGACATGGACACTAACACAACATTACAACTCTAAACTCTCCGTACTAATCGTTGAACGGTGGGACTAAATTGCTTAAAAGTTGGTATTCTAGCTTAACCTTTGATGTAGATTTGAAGTTTAGTGACGAAATTGGACATTTCCATTGTAGTTTATAAAGTTTGTTCACCTTCTGTGAAAATGGACTTTTAACACTATCACTCGATACAAAATGCTATTTTCTATCAAATGAAAAATTGAACTTTCTTTCTATATTGAACAATGTATTAATAAGAAGGAGGCACTCAGCAGATGTACAATAGATTCAATATACAGTTTCGGGGCAAACTACTTTCCTAATTTAGAAGGCATAACTAATATTAGCCATTTCCTGTTACTTCTACTCATACTTGCGGAAGAGGCTACGAATGTATAACACTGTGACAGAATGCATTGTCTCCTATAAGTGGTTAAAAATAAAATAATTTCTAAAATAAAATAATCAAAAATGCAAAAATGCTCAACTTCAAGTAGCTTTAATTGCAAGTTAGTCTATGTCCAGTATTTAATAAAGAATATACAATTGAAATCAATTCCTTACGAATGGCGGCTCAAAATAGGTGGGAAGCCCAAACAAATTCTAGACTTGAACTCCTGGGCTTGAGCGTGAACCTCAAGTGAGGAGAGAGTGGGAGTTCGTGTATTTTGGCGTAAGGGTCATAATACCTTGTGACCATAATAAGGGCTTTAGCCAAGCTTTGTAAGCTACAGAAAGTTGGTTAGGTTTCATGGCATAAGAGGCATATTTGACCATGCTGCGCGTCAAGGTCGAGTTATGGACATACGCACAAAGAAAGTTTTACTGGCATAGAAGATAGAAATAAGCCCAGGGAAGAATCGAACCTGCACCGCCTACAACTCGCAGGTGAGTTGTTGAACAAAAATGTGATCCAGTAAACTGAGACGATACTTCAGCTTCAAAGACAACCCAAAATGAATAGATGATAGAGAAGTCCGCTCTTTTGATCGGCTGTGGTTAACCTTCCTATCAATGTTATTCAATAAAAGCACCAGTCATTTGAATGCCCACTTTTAGTCGTAACCTATCCAATTAAATAACAGTCGGCTCTGTAAGGATTTACGCATGCGTGCACCCATACATTTTGATTATAACTGAAGAAACTCTGTTTATGATTTAATGATGCCTTATGCAACAGTTCAGTGCCTGCAAGAATGGAATGAAAGTGGATACATACTCAGAGGATCCTTCGTCCACGAAGGACTTCAAAAAATTCTTTTAATTATTTATTATTCGTGTTTTATTCAAAATGGTTCTTGGACTTCAAAGAAAGAAATGTTGATAACACACGTGTGTTACCAACGTTTGTGAATGTGTCTTTGCAATTGAATTGAATTAGCCTGTGATTTACATGGATATTTCTGAACGTCGAAACCTTGATCGGTGTAGTATTTTGTCATATTTTGTATAGAATCAACCATCCACGTATTTTGAAGACAGTTGAAGTAACTCCGTTTAATGACTTAATGATGCTTTATGCAAAAATTCAGTGTGGGTAATAAATTCATTAGAATAGAATGAAAGTGGGTACAATATCCAGAGAAGATACTTCGACCATGATGGACTTTCAAAAAACCCTTTTAGTTATTTATTTTTCGTTTCTATTCAAAATGGTTCTTGGACATTAAGGGAAGAAACGTTGGTAACCACAAGTTGAATGTGCTTTTACAATTGATTTTAATTGCCTGTGCTTTACCTGGATATCTCTGGAACGTCGAAACCTTGATCGATGTAGTCTTTTGTAGCTGGAACGGCAACGGACAGAATCAACCTTTCTTTTCCAGTCGGGAATCTTTCGTCGTCAATTGCTTGGCGCAATTCCTGTAATTGAAAAAGTTTAGTAAAAAAAAAAGGGGTTCTTTCAGGGTTAAGGACAATCTCCAGTAAAAAAATACCCATCTATCCCTCTAATGTACGTTCCAAGGTCAATCTCACGCAGCTTGTAACATACTAGGACGAAAGGTAGGCTAACGACACAGTCAAAATACAATCGAGAATAATATTTAATAAACCATACGAATTTACACTGTTTTAACATATTTGTGTCTCTTGGTTGTGGGAGTTCTAAAAAGGAGATTAGATGGTAAAACACATGGGGTGTTTTGTGAAGCGCGGTCTAGGACGCTCTTCTTTTCGCCGTGATTTGGCTAGCGACCTACGTTGCGCGTTCCGAGCGGCTCAACCCGATTACCTCCCTATCAGGAAGAAAAAGCTGGTCGCGCTACGCAAGTCATGTCTTGTATCAATCACTTAAGAGAATAGCAGGTTGGCAAGTCACATGTTATTCTATGAGCAGAGCTCTTCCATGTGAGAGTAAAATGTCTTCACCTACCGGGTCGCGCTGCTCAAACCGCGTCTTGTCTTTGTGGGTCATTCACCTTAGATGGATGACTCATGAAGCGTTTTGAGCAGTGCGATCTGGTGTGTCATCAGATCCTGCTATTTGAATCCGGGAAGTACTGGATAGCAAACACAAACTATGAAGACTGTACCAATGAGGTAGGTAAGTAAGTAATTAGCGGCCCACTGAATCAGCAAAACGGGCTATTGGAACCAGTATCAATCTCGTAAAGAAAGAACCAAGGACAACGCCTCATAATTTGGAACCCAATTCAGATGACAAGGCGACAAAGGAAATGCTCGTAATATGTGTATCAAGGTAACCGTTGTTTTGTGTTAAACTGAAAAACCATTTAGATTTCCCCAACGATAAGGTAGGTAAGTATGTATTTTTAATCAACGTCGCACTGTAGCAACACAATGGGCTATTGGCGACGGTCAGGGATCAACCTCAGAAGGAAATGAACCGAGGACAACACCACGTCATTTCGAAACACGGTCAGATGACCAGATCACACCTTAGTTGGCACCCCACTCTCGTTAATACATTTGAGGCCACGACGGTTTTCCGTCGGATTCGAACTCACAACCCTCCGATTGCTAATCCGTTAATCTTTCAACCGGGCTAACCACGGCAACCAGCATTAAGGACATAGACGCTGAAACTGAAATTTTCGAGGAAGAGAGTTACCTTGACGAGCAGGGCGTATCCCCTTTTGTCGGTGGTGTGGTTTCCTCCCTCTCTGAAGGCGGGGTACTCCCAGTCGAGGTCGATGCCGTCGAATCCGTGCTCCCTCAGGAAGGCCATGGCGCTGAGGATGAAGGTGCGGCGGTTCTCCTCAGATTCCACCAGCCGAGAGAAGCGCTTCGAACCCTCGTTCCAGCCCCCCACGGCTATCATCGTCTTGAGATGCTGGTTGTACGCCTTCAGGCTCACGAAGCTGCGGTAGTTGCCTGCAAGAAAAAACTCGTTAGAGTGCCAGACCCCTTTCGACCACCACTACACCAAGTAGATAACACTATCAATTGAAGGCGGCAGATTCACACACATCTCTACTGAAGGGGTGGATGCTAGGTCATAACAGTGGTATTCCCAAATGCGCGCATGCACCAAGTCAAAATTACCGTCCGATGCTCTTCATGATTTCGGTGATATATCTATTCCATCAAGATCCGATCGTAAACATTGTACCTATCCCCTCTGTCAAATCCAATTCAAATATGGATGCCTATCATTTGAGGTAGAACAGATCTTTTAATTAACATCACACTGAAGCAACACCACGGGTTATTGCAGACAGTCCTGTATCAAACCCGAACGGAAAGATCCGAGGACAACACCACGTCATTTTGAACCACGGTCATTCACACCTGATTTGACACCCTACGTGCCTCTAAAGAAGATCAAGAACAGAAATAAATAATCTTTTGTCATAATTTGTTGGGGTTTCATAGCGTAAGGGACACATTTGGCCTAGCTACGCCAAACAACATCCAGTTCATAGACACCACACACAGGGAGAGTGAGTTTTAACGGACGGACAAAGAAGAAAGAAATATACCCAGGGACGAATCGAACCTTCCCAGCCTATCACTTTTAGGTTGCTAGCGCAGTGAGCAAACCTACAGATCCACCTTCTGACACAAGATGAATTAAAGGTTTAACCCTACGGATGGTTGTTCGACAAATAATGTCTGGATATGATGAGATATGTCGCCATTGGCAAAATTGACTAAATATTGATGGACAAAATAACTCATCGGAAACCACTTGGTGGGTTAAGGAGATAAGGATGGTGGTCTGTTAAGCGCCCAGAACTCGAACGTTTTCCATCCTCATAAAAATGTGTGCATAAATTTCACAAGCACAATCAAAGTCCCATTATTTTTTCTCCATCCCACTCATCTTTCTGTCCCAAACGGGAGCAGTGCAAACCAAATTTCACTTCAAAGTCTGCATGACCCCATGATTACAATCACGTTCTCAGCTCCTCCCGAAAAAAAAAATTATGGGTGCGTCACTGAATCTCATTCTAGTATTTCAATTGCCCTTGGTGTTCGACAAAGGCGACCTTAAGGGGAAAGTTTTCCTTTGTTTCCCAGTTACACCCCCGAATTCCTCGTTAGTCACCTGTAGCGTGATATCCATTAATGATCCGCCTCCATCACTGAACATTGGGTTGTCCTTGGTACACAGCACATCAATTTGTGGTCTTCGAACTAGATATTAGCGTTAATAGTTTCATTAGAATGTTTGTAACCGAAAACCCCTTTCATGCGTTCAATGGAACGCGATGGAACCGGTCCGGTGTGTGTTCTATTTTGGATAGAGCCCAGTGGAAACTTTTTCAACTACTGCTGCTGTCCTTGGAAGTGTTACTGTCATTACCATTTTCATGCCGTTGTAATAGTAAACAACCCAACTGACAGCTGAATGATGAGGCTTTTTATACCGTAAGTTGCATTACTAGTCAATACTATTCAACAACACATGTTGTTATTTGATTACAGTTGACGATTAAAAATTGTCGATTCAGCTTAGAGATTCAGTACATTGTTAAATGACATGAAAGGTGAATGGAAATGTGCTTTCAAATATGAAAATTGCATTTGAATGAGATTCTAGTGTTTTGGAGTGCAATATTTACAAATCTGGAACTAAAGGCAATGAATGGTTCAATACATACTTTAATAGTCATGGAATGTTTAAAATGTCATGGAAATTAAACCTCGAACTCGACTTCAGCCTTATGTTCATGAACAAAACACCTATATTTTTGTAAAACTGTTTCGAAAAATGAATTAAACTAAACAATACAAATAAAAGATTCAAAGAAAGAAAAAAGTTTGACTGGTACCTTGAAAATTGAAGCACTACAAAGACCAACTATTGAACAACAGACTATTGGAACCAATACTAATATGAAATTTGGCTACCTTTCTATATTTGCCTTAGATCATTGTGTTGTTACAAACGTTCAAGCCTTAAACCTTAAAATTAAATAAATTTGAAAAAACCAGATCAGCTTTTTAAGTGAATATATGTCTATAAAATGAGATCAGTACTGGGAGCATGCATGTAAAGTCGAGCGATACAAAAAAGCGTTACACTGCTTTGTCTTATGATTTCAGAACTGGAAAAAACATTTAGGAGATAACTATAGCATCGTGTAGATAAAGGATATCTACCTGACTCGAGTATTCACGTCAGGCCCGAGTATTCATGTCAAAACTACGGTTTGTGTCCTCCATTTAACCTACCAATTTGTTTTCGGTAGCACAAAAAATTACACGAAAATCCTGACACAGTTATTTGTTACAACTTAATGTAGTTAATAACAGACCAGCCGTCCCAAAATTGGAAAATATCCAGAAATCTGTTTTACAGAAAAAAAAAGCCGTCGCCTTGAAAAATTAAACACGGTTGATCACCGTGAAATCAAACAACATTTCTGATGCCAGAAGTAACAAAAATTTCTCCAAACGAAAGACAGTAATACGCATTTGACTCGCATGATATAAAGAGCTAAATACAAAAACCGGTATTCCTAATTGTTTGCACTCACAAATAGAAAAATCTTCACCATATTCTTAGACTTGGACAGCATAATTGGATAATAGGATATACTCAGTACCTCCTTGAGATCTTAGGATTCCTCAAACTAATATAAGTGCTTAATTAGTCATTGTTCGTTTAAGGCAAAGAGATATGCTACACACTTGGAAATTTCACGACGAGAGGGTTAATTATCAACCTTGTCATTAAATAGACGGTAGGTAGGTTTTTTTAATTAAAATCGCACTGGAACAATACAACGGGCAATTAGCGACTGTCCGGGATCAATCCCGAAGGGAAAGATGCAAGGACAGAACCTCCTAATTTTGAATTGCGATCAGATGACGAGGTGAGCTGGTACCCCACTCTCCAAACTTCCATACGACGTCTACGTGAGGACGTTTGAGGCCACGACAAATTAAACATGCACCAGCCCGCTTTGTACACGACAATCTTTGGTTGAATTAGAACGCGCAACCCTCCCCCGTTTGCTAATCAGTTGCTCTTCCAACCGAGCTACCATAACCCCGAAACACATGGGAAGAGTATCTACCTTCAAAATAAATAGATCTTGAATTTGCGTGCAGATTCATGTTGTTTTTTTCGGTTTGAAGATCTTTCAAGTGGTTGTGGGAAAAGCATGAATCCTGAAGTAATGTAGAAATTATTGATTGTTTAACTATCCAGCAGAGCATTAAAACCACAAATCTTTTATAGTCAATCGACCCAAGTCTATTCTGATTGATAATTTTTAATTAATTTCGTACTAGAACAACACAGCGTCCTATTGACGAAGGTCCGGGATAAATCCCCTAAGGAAAATATCCGAGGACAACAACACGTAATTTTGAACCACGGTCAGATGACAAGTCTATTTTGAAGCCCACGTGATTTGTCCTTCTGACTTCTTAAGAAGTGACTCCTTCCACATGTCATCGTCATCTGACCGTGGTTCAAAATTACGTACTGCTGTCCTCGAATCATTCTCTCCGGGTTTGATCCCTGACCATCACCAATATCCCGTTGTGTTGCTTCAATGCGACGTTAATTTAAATACCTACCTGCCTGCCATACACGTGTTCTGCCTGTTTGATTAGATGGTCGATGGGGTGAAGTCGCTGTCATGAGATCTCAGAAGTGTTGGTCATGTGGATCCGAGAATCGAATTGTGTGAGAAGATTGGCTATCGAAGCACTTACTAGTGTTTTTACCACCACGTGATCTTGGTCCAGTGATCTTCAAATGGAGATCGTGTGAAATGCACCTGTTCCATTAGAAGGTCAATGGAGGAAAATTCATTTTTGACAAGTAGAAATTAGCTATTGCAGAAAGTGATATAACGAGGAGTCGGAATATCCGAAGAGAACTGAGAAATAGTCGATCGTTATTAGGTTCCTTAGAGAGTCCTTACCTTGTTCCATGTCGTTGTAAGGGTCGAAGGGCTGGATCTGGAAGTCTTCGGAGAGAGACGCGAAGGCGTATATGATATGGGTGCACAGGTAGGGGTTGATGTTCTCTGGAGTGAACTTGGCCAGTCCCGGTCTGTACACGGCCCAGTTGGAGTAGTAGCACACGAGTTTGGGCTCCCTGTTCTCGCCCTTGTCCAGCTCATCTGGAAAGAGATTCACATAAGTTATTTATAGGTAAAAACAGTCAATCTAATAGTTTTACTTTTATGCATTTTCTTCTATTTTTCATAGGCCGACCCCTAGGGGCAAATCTTTAGATTTGTACGAGCTTCACGAACCGTAGTGATATATTCTTTTCCCATGGGATTTTTACAGAGTGGTAAACACTGGGTTGCGACCCCATAGCGCCGAAGGGATCCCTACTTACTTTCTTTCCATCAGATCCATAGGTATTCCCACTGGGCTAGCAACATACGAGTTGCAGATGGCGCAGATTTGATTCATGTCAGGTGCGAATCCTCCTTGGGTGTATTTTTCTGCTGTGTTATTAAAATTTTCATTGTGTGTGTTTGTCTATTAACGTATTAACTTTGTATTTTATTTCTTTTGTCTGGTGCAGCATGGCCAAGTACAGCCCCTTGTACCACAAGAAAAAAAAGGAACAATTTTTACTCACCACCCTTTTTTTTTTCAAAATTACTTGATACTGTCTGATTTGTGTTTGGCGTAGCTTGACCAAATATGGCCACTACGCCATATAACCCAAAACCCACCAACTCAGAGTAAACAAACCACCGGAAGATGAGGATTTTACTTACGGTGTCCAATGCTCTCATTCGATAGATAACGAAGTGAAATATTATAGTTACGCGTATCTTTCGGAATACGTACAGGAAACACGCTTTACCACGAAAACAGTAGCGCCATCTGCATTTAGCTTAATATAAAATACCTATCAGAGATATACACTGCTATATTCTTACGATATATTCCACTTTTTTTTCCGCTAAAGATTTTTGAGTCTGTAGTTCCATGTATATAAAATGAAACTCGTAATCTTGTAGAGACAACTAGTCAAAAAGAATTGTCAATGACCACTGAAGTAAAGTTCGAAAGTCAGGTGTACGATATTTTTCTTCAAATCGTCAGAGATATATTTTTTCTGCTTTTCTGGAAGAGGTACAAATATGAAAACGATCCGAATCTTAGTAAAACATCAGTAAAATTATCTGAGAATCATGTAAGAGTTGAGAGGCTAAGAGTTGACATTAACCTTTTTATGCAGCAATATGAAATTGCATAAATAATGTACATAACCTTAACTCTAATTTGTATACTCCATTTAACACAAAAATGAGCTAAACGGTTGTTACTCAACTGGGATCATTATCACGGAAACTTCAGCTGTACCCCAACTCACAACTAGTCACTTATCAACTGCTCTGTTAAACGGTTACATACAATTTATGAACAATCCTTCATTCTGATTTTTTCGAAAGATAATATATCAGAAAAACAATTATAATGAGAGGCTATAATGGTGCTGAACAAAAAAAATTCCAGCAATTTTTTTCAGAGAAATATTAATTTGAGCAAAGTGTGTTTAGTATTTCTTTTGTACCTTTGCTTGTACTAATGTGAGAGTAAAAATATATATATTTACTCTCAAAGGTCTAGTTGTCAAAATCACAACTAGACCTTGTCGTTTCATCAAATTTCTTTTTGCCAAATAATTAGTATATTTAATTCTAGGGAAGTTAATGGTGTACAAGGTACTTTAAAGCTGGCTTTGTTGTTTTGATAGATGCGATCAAACATAAAACAGGGAATATTAACGATAGAAACACTCGTAGATTTTTTTTAGAAATTCTGATAAGTCTGCTGAAATAACTGATATTATTGTTATCAAGCTCTGCCAAGTCATATTACGATGTTTAAATTCAGATTTCGAGATAAACCGATACGTTTTCTGAGCACTAAGCAAATGCAAGATGTATATACGACGGAAAGTATCCTTGTATATACATCTTGCACTTGAAAGTACCCCAGTTCCCATAAACTATACATAAAATACTGGTCCATGGAAATATTACTTCAATTCTTGAATTCATCCTATTGGTAATAGGTCCGCTTCTTAAAAGCGTAAGACTAGGAATAAACACAATAAGCGATAAAAGAAAAATCTCCGATAAAAATGTCAAGAACTGATACGAATAGATTATTCATTACTCAGATCGACTAATTGTAAGTTTATGAGCAAGGTCTAAAACTAAACACAACCAAATGTTTCCAATAAGGTTCAATTTTTTTTAAGAATTTTCTCTTCAATACATCAGTAGACTATTTAGGTAGTTGAGATTCCAAATATATAATTTTGTAATATTTTTCAAATATTTTCCCCTTTAGTTTTTCATTTATTCTTTATTTTTAAATGTAACTGTTATGAGTATATTTTACCATTATTCAGGTGCATATTAATACAAAATTGCGAAAGATACGAATAATAATTGATCGTATATTTAATATATGGAGCAAAGTTGACAAATTTCTTTAAATTATAACATATTTCTGCATCCAAATAGAAACTAAACGTTAAATATACAACATAGTATTTTATCACTCACAGCCTCTTATAATCACCCCAAAACAGTGTATTTTTATGCAATAATTTTGTCTAGCTAGATTGCGAAAATGACACACTGTGCGTTGATGAGAAATCAATTTAATTCTCTCCTCATATTTCATAATAGTGATATGATTAAAGAGTGCTATGGTAAGAGAAGGATTGACCTTGAAACATTTCATTCGAAATAGAGAACATTCACTTCCCCACATGCATAGCACCAAAACGCTCTTCTGCGTGCTTAAAAAGAAAAACATTTTATCCAAGAAAAAACACATCCTTTTAGACCACCCTCAGAGACACATGCTTAGGTGTGTGCGAGCATCACAACCCCTAAGTACCAAGTAATCTTGCCTCCCTTTCATTTATACCCTTGTCTACCCTTCTGCTTTTAGCGTTTTCTCCCTCCCTCATTGTCTGTCTTGTGTTTGGCTTAGCTTGGCTGAGTGCTCCTTGATCCGTAAAACCCGAAAACAACCAATCCTTCAGAACCTGGGGCGCTCGGCGCTACCATCCTTTACAATCGCCCTTAGCTACGCCTCGGTATATACAAGAAAATTATTCGTGTTTCGAAATGTATTCCAATGACAGCATAAGCGCATTTGGATTATTTTACATCCAGATTGTAATACATTAATCCAAATGTATTACAATCTATATTCTGTTCTATTGGAATTTGAGTAATCCGCATTGATCTTCGATTTATTTTCATTTGAAAATGGCAAAATTAAATCGGATATTTACCTTGAGCTCAGAATCGACCAGTTCTACATTACCTGTCGAGCTCGCTTCAGGTCATCGATCGATATTCTCACCTAACCCTAATTCGAAAGTGAAAAAGACAATATTGACAAGCCAGAACGGTAAAAAGGGAAAAGGCCGAGATTTAAATCAGCTACCGCGGTGTTGTCACACTGACGGCCCCATAACTTTCCTCGAAAACTTTCTATAACGAAACACTCCAAGCCGTCGGCTACGTATCGCTTTCCAGATCCTATCTCTGCAATCAAGGGAATAAATTACCAGTCATCTTGCTTCGAGGATAATCGAATTCATTAGAAACGCCGAAGGTAGCGAATAAATGTGTCATTGAAATCGATTCGAACATTACGCGGGTAGGCAACGCTTCATTTATTCTCTGAGCACATTCGAAGCGAGAGTTGAGCTGTGTCATCGAACTCTTAGTCGAAACGTGGACTGATGTACCGGCTATTTTGATGACTTCGCCACATTCCAAGATCCAAAAGCAGTTCAGATTGACTTGCAACGTGATAGAGCCTGTCCACTCTTCACTGTTCAAGTAATTATGGTTTCTCGGTGGTTTGGGTTTCTTGACATGAGAGAAGAAAGATTGAGTCTACCTCCAGAGTTACCCTACTTCAAAATGGAAGAGCTCTCTTTTTAAAGCGATAGTCACCTCCCAGGGTCTGGAATAGTTCTTGTGGTAAACAGGCAGTATATTAAAGACCGGCAAGTAATATCCCTTCCGGAATACATACAGGAACGATTCTTCCATATAAATACTAGTGCCCTCATCATATAGTTCACAGAAAAACCTTTCATACGCGGTAGCCCGGTTGGTGGAGTAGGTGATTGGCAACCGGAGGGTTACGAGTTCGAAACGGTACATCGAAATACCGTCATGTACGGGGGGCGGGGTCGAATGTTCAATCTGTCGAGGCCTAAAATGCCCTCAAGCTGGCGCGGTAGGGAATTTAGGAGGGGGTTTCAACTCAGGTGTTGACCACGTCCTCTGACCGTGGTTCAATATGACGAGTAGTAATCCTCGGTTCTTTCCCTTCGGGGTGAATCCTGCACAGTCGCCAATAACCTGCTATGCTGTTCCAGTGCGACGCTAATTCAAATTACCTACCCAAGGAAAACATATTGGTAAACCAAGAAATTTTTAAACTTTAATTCCACAAAAAAAAAAAAAAAAAGATTCTTTGCAAAAGGGCCCTTTAGAAGTGAAGTGAAAAGTGGTTCGATCTCCTGCAGCCCTTCTCTCTGCACGGAGATTAAAAATAATGGTCTAGGAGCAAATAGTTGGAAGGGGCAGGAATGAGTTGCTGTTTGTAGGTCAATGTTCCATTTCCTTTCTTATTTCAAGCACCACTCCCAAGATCAAGGACATTTCTTGTAAGGACTGACGTCAACTTTCTTTGATGCCTGAGTAATTGAATTGAATAAGGCATGAAACGTTTCCTTTCTCATTCCCTTTTTAAAAGCTTATTTTGGTAAGTTCAAGAGTTGTCGCAAAGGAGGTATCGATTTTATAGGTTTAATGTTTTCAAATGTACTGTACATTTGATCCTTTTATTTGGGTCAATCTCTTCTGCTGTAGTTTTATGTTTAAGGATAAGATCATGTAACAATAGAAAGCATTCTATCAAAGATGGTATGAAAATCATCGTCGTTATGTTGTCACTCTTCATGAACTGCGCCCTCTGGGGCATATCTCCTTTGGGTCTGTACGGGATTCAAGGACTCATGGTACTCAATGATCTCTTTTTTACCCATGGGGCTTACTGTCTTTGGAAAACACGGGGTTCGCGCTTCCGGGATACCCAAGCGATCTTTTCAACCCCTTTCCATCTCCCTTCACTCTATTCTCCTTTCACAGGGTCGTGGTAGCCTGATTGAAAGTGTAACGGAGGATCGCGAAGACCGTCATTCATGTTAAATCTGTCGTGGCGTCAAATGTCCTCACGTTGGCATGGTGTAGAAGTTTGGAGAGTGGGGTACCAGCTCGGGCGAGACCCCGTCATTTGAAAGTGGTTCCAAATTTCGCGGTATCTTAGGATCTTTCCCTTTGGGTTTAATTAAACATCACCAATTACCTATCAGGGACAACCATCAACACTCATACAGTAAAATTAACGTTGCATTGGATCAATAAAACATGCTATTGGCGACGTCCGGTATCAATTCGAGGACACTCCGCTATTTCAAGCCATGGTCTGGAAGGTAGGTATTTTAATTAACGTTTTGAACTGGAGTAACACAAAGAGTTATTGACGATAGTCCAGGATTAATCCCAATCGGAACCACGTCATTTTGAACCACGGTCAGATGACAATGAAACACCTGAACCTAGCACTCTACTCCAAATTTCGACACAGCGTCAACGTGAGGACATTTGAGGCTACGACAGGTTGAACATACACCAGCCCCCTCCTTCTACACGACGGTCTTTGTTAAGATTGAAGCCATGGTCTGATGTCAAGGACAACACTTGAGCACTGACTAGGTAGGCAGAAACAGATAAAAAATATTTATTCAAGAATCCGAACTCCGAAAACGTTTAGTCTAACTGAACAATTATCTGTTATACACCTAAATAATGTGACATTCTCATCGACCCCTCGACGAGGCAGTCGTGTCTCAGTAAGATTCCCACTACGCTAGCAACCTGCGATCTGTAGGTGGCGTAAGATCGATTCTTGTTGGGTTTCGATGCCCCTTTGGAAGGGCGTATTTGTCTCTTTTTTGTCAGTCTTTGAGTGTATGTCCATTAATCGATATCTGTCTTTTGTTTGGCACAACATAACCAAAAGTTGCCCATGCGTTCTAATTTAACCAACTAACTTGATCCTCGTGGCAGGTAGAGGGCTGTCGTGACTCAGTGGGTATGTCCACTGCACAAGTAACCTTCGAGTTGTGGGCGGAGCAGTTTCGATTCCTGTAATCTGCATTACTCTGTGGGAGTATTACTATCTTCCGTGTCAGTAAAACTTTCGTTGAGTGTGTATCTATTACTTGATAATATATGTCGTGTCTGGCGCGACATTGTGAAACATATCCCTTGGGCCAGAACACCCCCAACCAATCGACCAACCCTTGTTAGGAAGTCAATTGAAAGCGCACTGGATCAACACAATGGCTATTGGTGATGTCCGGGACCAATCCCGTAGGGAAGGAATCAAGGACAACAAAGCCGACCAACCGGTATAGTGGTTAAGGTGTTGACCTCTAGATAGGAAGATTCCTGGTTCGAATCCGGGTCCGGGCATGGATGTTTGTAAGCGTATGGTGCAGAGGCTGCTTGTGCACCTTAAATCTATCGTGGCCGAAGTCCTCACGTTGGGTTGGCGTGGAAGTTTGGAGAGTGGGGTGCCAGCTCAGGTGTTGCTTCGTCATCTGACCGTGGATAAAAAATTACGAGGTGCTGTCCTCGGATCTTTCCCTTAAGGAACTGATCCCGGACATTCGTCAATAGCCCGTTGTGTTGCTCTAGTACGACATAAATTAAAATTACCATTACCATTACCATTAAGGACAACGCCTAGTAATTTTTTAATCATGGTCGGTTGACGAAATCAACACCTGAGCTGCCACCGCACTCCCAAATTTCTATAGCATGCCAACGTGAGGACATTTGAGGACACAACGTGCATCATCTCCCTTTGTACACGACGGTCTTTGGTTGGATTCGAACTCGCAACCCTCCGGTTGCTAATCCGTTGATCTTCCAAATGGGCTAGACGTTGTGTTGCTCTAGCACGACGTTAATTGAAAATTACCAATTACTAACTGCGCCAGGACTGCGGTGGCTCGTTTCAATTGTAACGGATTAGCAACCGGAGAGTTGCGAGTTCGAATCAAACTAACACCGTCATGTACAAAAAGGGGCTGGTGCACGTTAACGTCTCAAATGTCCACATGTTGGTGTGTTGTGTGTTTAGATAGTGTGGGGGCAGCTCAGGTGTTGCCTCGTCATCTGGCCGTGGTTCAGAATGACGTGGTGTTGTCCTCAGTTTTTTCCCTTGGGGGTTAATCCCGGACCGTCGTTGTGTTGCTCCAGTACGATTATAATACCTACCAACTGCGCTATCCCGATCCCCTTGACTGAAGCACCCGATCGGTTTCGAAATCGTGTCTTCCCTCTCTGCTTCGATCCGATGAACGAGTGCCTTGTCGGCCGTGACCCGCGGTCATCCGGCTAAAGATAGTCCCGAACGAGGTTACTAGGTGGTCAATCGCCAACCCCGGGGATGATCGTTTTCACACGAATCGAAAGCGGAACCACCGAAAACGATAACGACCTTGCGAGGGACTTCTTTCCTCGTACGCCTTCATTCATCAGTGGCTCGATTCATTCGTTTGAGTGTCACGTTCTACGATTGAATGAAACGTTAGTGGTGGCTTTCCCTTAGGGGATTGGTCCCGGACCGTCGTCAATAGCCCGATGTGTTGCTCTAGTACGACGTTAATTAAAAATTATGAATACTAGAACTGTAAAATGTTGCTAAAACTCTACGACAAAACTTCCCGCTTTAATGAAATTTTATCTTATTTCAGAAGGCGATAAGCAATCTGGAAGATAATATGGAAGTATAATCTAACCTCAAAATAGGTTTGGTTGTCTTTATCCAAATCTCGATACATAGCCGACCAAATGGTCTGGTGGTTAAAGTGTTAGACTGCAGATAGGAAGGTTCCTGGTTTGAATTCTGGTCAGTGCATGGATATTAGTAAGCGAATGGTATAGTCGGCTGGTGCACCTTAAATCTTTCTTGGACCTAAGTCCTTACATTGGGTTGGTGAAGAAGCTTGGAGAGTGGGGTGCCAGCTTAGGTGTTGCCTCGCCATATGACCGTGGTTTAGAATGACGTGGTGATGTCCTCGGAGCTTTCCCTTAGGGAATTTATGCGTCGTCGATAGTCCGATGTGTTGCTCTAGTACGACGTTAATTAAAGATTACCAAATTAACAGTACTAGAGTTGTAAAATATTGTTAAAACTCTACGACAAAACTTGCAGCTTTTATGCAATTTTCTAATGATGGTATTTCAGAAGGCAATGAGAAGTCTGGAGAATGAAAAACGGAGTCAACATTTGTAATCTAAAACTCAATCGGTTTAGCTGTCTTTATTGCCAAACAGCCTTGGTGAATGGTTAATTGGTAATTTTTAATTAACGTCGTACGAGCGTAACACAACGGGCTAGTGACGACAGTCCGAGATCAATCCCCTAGGGGAAAGTTCCGAGGAAAACACCTCGTAATTTTGAACCACGGTCAGATGACGAAGCAACACCTGGGCTGGCACCCCACTCTCGGAACTTCCATACCATCCCAACGTGAGGACTTTCGGACACTTAAGAAGCACCAGCCGCCTCTACCCCATACGCTTACGAACTGACCCGGATTCGAACCAGGAACCTACCGATCTAGAGGCTAACACCTTAACTACCAGACCGGTGTACTGTCCCTTGGTGAATGGGATGCAATTGAAATGAACGTTCAGGGCTAACTATGACTTGACTGCGGTGTGCACTTTATCGGAAGCAACCATTAGTCTGACCAGTAAGTACAAATGTTTTTATATTTTGATTTCATGCACGGATCTTCTGGTATATAAAACTTTAATCAAATTATTATAGACAATTCAGCAATGTCTCAAAATTCCATTTTAAAGATATTTGCTGTTTAAAAATTTCCACAGTAAATTTAGGGAGGTAGTTGATTATTGATGCGATGGAGCAACACAAAGGGCTCTTGGTGACGATCTGGGATCGATTCCAAAGTAAAAGGTCTCTGGTTCGAATCCGGGTTCGGGCATGGATGTTTGTAAACGTATGGTGTAGAGGCGGCTGGTGCACCTTAAATCTGTCGTGGCCGAAAGTCCTCACGTTGGGTTGGTGTGGAAGTTTGGAGAGTGGGGTGCCAGCTCAGGTGTTGCTTCGTCATCTGACCGTGGTTCAAAATTACGAGGTGCTGTCCTCGGATCTTTCCCTTAAGGGACTGATCCCGGACCGTCGTCAATAGCCCGTTGTGTTGCTCTAGTACGACGTTAACTAAAATTACCAATTACCATCTAAAGTAAAAGGTCCCAGGAAAACACATCGTTATTTTGTCAACACCCGAAATCGCATACCACTTGCCAAACTTCCACAAATTGCCAACGAGAGGTCATTATAGCCATGATAGATTTAACGTGCACCGAAATACACGATTGTCTTTGTTTGGGTCGAGTTTCGAACTCGCAAATCCAGTTGCTAAACCGCTTCTCTAACAAGCAGGCTAACACGGCCCGTATATTTTTCTTTAAATAGGCCTTCATTACGTACCAATATGAGAGAATTTTCTGCAGATCTATATAAGAGTGGTTGTGTTTATGAGGAAGAACGTAGGTAGTTAATTAACGTTGCATTGCGGCAACACAACGCTCTACTGTTGATGGTCCTGGATCAATTCCGAAGAGAAAGATGTCCGACCAACCGGTATAGTGGTTAAGGTGTTAGCCTATAGATCGGAAGGTACCTGGTTCGAATCCGGGTTCGGGCATGGATGTTTGTAAACGTATGGTGTAGAGGCGGCTGGTGCACCTTAAATCTGTCGTGGCCGAAAGTCCTCACATTGGGTTGGCGTAGAAGTTTGGAGAGTGGGGTGCCAGCTCAGGTGTTGCTTCGTCATCTGACCGTGGTTCAAAATTACGAGGTGTTGTCCTCGGATCTTTCCCTTAAGGGACTGATACCGGCCCGTCGTCAAAAGCCCGTTGTGTTGCTCTAGTACGACGTTAACTAAAAATTACCAATTACCTTTCCCTTAAGGGACTGATCCCGGACCGTCGTCAATAGCCCATTGTGTTGCTCTAGTACGACGTTAACTAAAAAATTACCATTATTATTATTACCCGGACCGTCGTCAATAGCCCGTTGTGTTGCTCTAGTACGACGTTAACTAAAATTACCAAATTACCGAAGTGAAAGAACCCAGAACAACAGATCGTCATTTTGAACCGCGGTCAGGTGACGAGAACTGCATCTGAGCTGGCACCTCACTCTTCAAATGACCACACCATACTAACGTGAGGACATTTGAAGCCACGACAGATTTAACGTACATCAGCCCCTTTGTACACGTTGGTCTTTGGTTGGATTCGAAATCTCAACTTTCTGGATGTTAGTCCTGTATTCTTCCAACCGGGAAATCACGCCCCCCCCCCCTTCCAAAAAAAGGAAATGTCACGATTAAGAATGACATAGTGCGTCTTATCTGAATGCATGACACGTATATAATATTTTAAACGGAAAATTTAGAACCAGATTAACCACACGGGTTAGAAAGTCCTTCTTACTATTTCTTTTGATCTTTTTAAGCCTAGAACTTCCCTCTACATATACCTGTACTTCCGTGAGAGATCTATTGCGCTCTAGATTATAAATTGTGGTTAAAATCCGCTTGACACACTTCGTTGAATGCCCCCTCCAACGGACAAACACTGGACGACCCCGTTTTCTCGACTGAAATAAAGTTCCTTAAAAAGTGAAACGGTATTTCCGTTCGCACGAGAAATCTATAATCCGAAAGGATTCTGAAAACGAAACCTATTATTGACCTAATTAAGAATCGGTTCAAAATAATTATTTTCGTGTCGTGTAGTTTACAGTGGTAAAATCCTTTACGCTGTTGAAAACTTAAAAGTACTCCAAGGTGACTAAACAGCTGAATATTTTTATTCTCAACAAAATGAAGGCCGGGCTATTTAAGCTGCAGTGTTGGGTCGAGGGCAGTGAAGATCGACGCTAACAAAACAACTTCAAGCAAAATCATCATTACAATTTATGTATGTTATTTAAAGTTAGACGAAGATAATGGTCATACTTATTTTAGACATGAATCTCTGGTGTAGGTGGGGCCAAGGTAGCATCGATTGAAAAGTAACGTCAAACTAAATGCACACTCCAGTGCGACATTACCGAACAACCGGTCTGGTGATTAAGGTGTTAGCCTCTAGATCGGAAGGTACCTGGTTCGAATTCGGGTCAATGCATGGATGCTTGTAAGCGTCTGGTATAAAGGCGGTTGGTGCACCTTAAATCTGTCGTGGCCGAAAATCCTCATGTTGGGTAGGTGTGGAAGTTTGGAGAGTGGGGTGCTAGCTCAGGTTTTGCCTCGTCATCTGACCATGGCTCAAAATTACGTGTTGTTGTCCTCGGATCTTTTCATTATGGGGATTAATCCCAGACCGTTGTTAATAGCCCGTGTGTTGCTCTACTACAATGTTAATTAAAAGTTCCCATTACCATTACCAGTGCGACATTCATTCGACTCATTACCGCATACACTAAGTATCGCGAGCAGTTCTCGTGGTAGATAGGAAGTACCTTAAGAAGCGGTACGTGACATCACTTCCGGAAAACATACAGAAGACGCGTTCTTCCACATAAACACCACAAGATGTGTCCCTGAGGGCGAGGGGAAGATGTAGTGTGCGAGAATACTGAAAATAATGACACTACAGTGGCCATTTTGGATCATGTCATGTATCGCTATTTTGGTTTCATGTGGTCGAACGTGACATGAAATTCAAATTCAGAATCACTCAAATCACTCATCTCCACCCCAGAGTTCACACCTTTTTAGAGTAGCACCTACGTTGCATTTCATAGCTCAAAATTTTAGCTTTGCATCGCACAATTTTTTTTTTCTCATTTGGTCGTCTTTTACGTAATGGAAAATTTTGTTTACCATAAACCCTTCATAGGGTCGGTATCCCATGATGAAATTCAGTTATTAGGTAAGTTGATTGAGATTCGTTCGAGACACTAATATCTTCTGAGGGGTCTTGAAGAACTGCTGTGATATTTGGTCGGTTTTGGCAGTCTAATTTTGGATTGCAGAGATAGGACGTTTTAAAGGATGTCGATTTGTGGAAAATAAAGGATCAATGATGCTCTTTGGCAATATTAATCGACAAAATAAAAAAATTTAAGTTATTAGTGATAAGTGCGATGTGTCAATTCTTCTATTCTCATTATATTGCTCACCGAAAGTAGGTTACTAACAGGTTGAGTAAGTGAATTCGAGATTGAAGACTACGCATCTGTCAACAATAACGTGTTGACTTCTGGCATGTTTTCTTCAGTGTGCTAAATAAAAATTCTATTTTTTCCTATTGAACAAACTTCGGCCCTTTTGTAGTGATTTTTAGAAGCCAGAATATTTTGATGATTCTAAGTCCCGCGGAACCATTCCCTCGATGTGACCGTGCAAAGCTGTTCAGTTTCTATAAATATTCTAAACATTCGACGCCCACTGCCTGTTTCCAAACTACGTTATTTCCGGATCACCTCACATTTCCGGATGAAAAATTCCTCGCGTCATAAATCTTAAAAGAAGTATTTTTGTATAAAACAATAAAAGCATTAAATAACGAGCCGTGTCACATCGTTACACGCTCAACATAAACCATCACAGCTTGCATTACACGTTTCATAAATTCGTGTTTACTAAAAACAACTCACAATTCCACAAGTCACGTTGGTATTTTTTATCCCCCTGAGCGTTTTTACGAAAAACGGGTTGGTTTCGGAATTCTCACGCAGTCACGTTTCTTTGCCAGAATCCAAATCGACTTTGATTAGCATGAGTTTTGGTAGTCTGGTTACGTATGTGAGGGGAGGGGGCTCATGTGTTCCCCTCCTGTTCCGAGCAGTTTACATGAAAACCTATTTTAAAAACAATGGTGACTCATTTTCCGAACAGACTCAAACTAATCATGACTGCGAAATGCAACGGACGATCGTCTGGGCCCAACCTGTATCCCATTTCTTTTTTCATTATTTATGGTTAGACCTTTCTCACCTTACGTATGTGGGTCAAATCCTTCCCTGTGGACTACGTCGAGACTCGAAAACAGGAAGATGCGTAAAGAGAGACATTACAAGTCTCTAATAAGCGCCGTAATCGGCTTAATTGGTTATCTGAGAGCTTAACTGATTTGTTGAGTGTTTTTTGTTGCTGTGTTGTGTAAGATGGAGGTGAGATTGCGCTGAGATGGGATAAAGGAACGATAATGGTAGATGGTTACGACCTGAAGTGTACTTGATATTTTTTATAGATTAGTAAATCTTTGGTGGAAAATAGGTCCGCTATCAAATTGCTGTGTGCTCTATGTGTGGTAATGCGGTGAATGCTCATTTTAAAGGTTATTGGATTGATGTCACGTGAAGAGGCTACACGTTAGTGCCAGTATCGATATGATCAAACAGATCCAAAGGCACCCAAAATGGACACTGGAAGGATGGCGCCAACGAATCGCCATTTTGGTTTCATGACAAAATGGAACATGGCATAAAATTCAAATTCCGAATTTCTCAACTTAAAGGTTTTTTTAGTGAGATTCGTGAATAGACACCAATATCCCTTCCTTATATTCTCCAATATAACTCTAATAGCTGCTTCTATATTTGGTTGGTTTTTGGTTTTATTGGGGTTTAGCTGCATCAACCACAAGATAGCAAAAGAAAACGGGAGATTTGGGTAATAGAGTAGGGCGATGAAAGCAGAAAAAGATCACTTGAGTAACCCGGGAGCGCACGACTCCCGTGTTTACTAGAGACAGCAAGCACCATAAGAAAAGAAGAGATCACTAAAGAATCTTAGGTTCGTGAACGCCGTACAAACCTAAAGGTGATGTGTCACAGAGGCCAAAAAGATTGCTTCGATATTTGGAGTCAGATATCTCTTCAATTTGCAGTACTATTCTTTGTGTGACTGCTTTTATTTTCAGATCTTCCACCTCATTACTCAAATTTGCCCTCGTGTAGCAAACCGTATAGCGACAAACTAAACCTTGCTTCTGATTTAAGCCCTCCTAGTCTGCATTAATAAAATAAGTGTCTCCACTCTTCACACATTTACCATCCAAGTGGTTTCAATTAAATATGTCGTCAAGATAATGTCGATTAAGTTTAAGATGACGATTCAAGATCTGGTCAGTTTTCTTCTAATGACGTCCATAAAGATATGGTCAGTTTTTTATCTAATGACATCCATAAAGATCTGGTCAGTTTTCTTCTAATGACGTCCATAAAGATCTGGTCAGTTTTTTTCTAATGACATCCTTAAAGATTTGGTCAGTTTTCTTCTAATCACATTTATAAAGATCTGGTCAGTTTTCTTCTAATGACGTCCATAAAGATCTGGTCAGTTTAGGTAATGACAAGGTACCTAGTCAAGACAACCTTCAGGAGGGTGAAGATGGTCTACCCAAACATTTCAAATTAAATTCGTACCTTTCCAATTCATTCATTTTAAGCCCCTCGGAGGCACATCCTCTTTAGGTATGCACGGGCTTTACGATCCCGAGGTACCCTAGTGATCTATTCTTTTCTCATGGATTTTACTGCCTCTGTTAAACATGGGGATCGCGACTCCAGGATGCACGAGCTATCTGTCTCTACTTTCTTTTCAAAATTACTTGACATTGTCTTGTGTTTGGCTCAGCTTGGCCAAATAGGGCCCATGCGTTATAATACCCGAAACCACGCATTCATTTTAGATTCCAGATCAAATTACGGATGGAACTGGAACATGAATATTTAGTGGGTTGCTGCGCAAAATTCGAAGCGAGAATCAACCACTGACGCATCGTGATCATCCAAGGATCACCTCTGCTCTTTGCAGAACCGACCTTCAAACCATCCCCGTGGGCCCTTTGCATCCTAAAAGTCACCTTCCAATAATGCCCCATGAATATCTCCGCGTGCTGGTCCGCTATGCCCCGCGCAACGCCCATTGATGTAACTCACTCGTGTAAGGGTAATGAATTGAGACGACTTCTTGCTACTTTGCATTCCTGAGATCTTTTATAGCCAGTTAAGCAAGTTTCCCCGGATTTCATGGCCATCTGGTTATTGGGAAAACTATTTCTCGCTCCAGTTGCAAAAGCGGCTTAGCGGACATCGGCGCTGATGAGTAAGCTTGTCTTCCTTGCCCTAAGTACTTACTTCTGGGACGATGAGAAAATATTTTTATCTCTTATGTTATTTTTATCTGAAACGATAGTGTTCTTGCTGCACGATTAAATCATTTTAATTGACAGCTTCGCGTGGCTTGTTTTCAAAACACTTGTTTATGGTTCCACAGGGCCGGACTAACCCCGTAGGCTAACCTAAAACCAACCACCCTTCATTCCCGATTTGAACCACATATTGTATTCATCTGCTTAAATATATTTATTGTGTTTGAGCATCTTCTCTGTTTTGTTATTGCGCGATAATCTATTTCGTGTTTTTTGTTTTAAGACACATTTATTTTTTGTTGTAAACAATTTAGACATATTTCTCCCTGAGCAGTATGCTGAGGCTGAAGTATACGGGGTCCTTTGATATTAACTTCACTTTAGGATTCACTCTATGGTGCCTCTTTTTTAAAATATGTACGGCAATTTTTCCTGTGATAAAAATGACCGAGAAAATTTTTTTTTGACGTTATTGCATTGAAAAACAAGTTATGAGTTTTTTTTCTTCCAGCTCATTGTGTCACAATCCTTCAAACATTCCATTGGCTGAAACGTGGCAGTCAATGTTAACTCATCTATGTATGGTTTTGAAGAAACCAGAAAACAGACGCTCCATAGACGTGAAATATATGTAGTCTGAGCATTGCTATTGAGAAGATCTTCAAAGTATGTGGTATATATATATAGACTAGTAGTCACGTTGTTTCTCCGTTAAAAACTTGCCTTTTAACAGATTTGGTATTTTATCGCCTCGTTTAGCAATACAATATCTTATGACAGGTTAGGTGAGTGAATGTGCATTTCTATAGGCAAAAATGGCAATATCGCCAAAGTCTACAACTATGTCACGCGAACCAATCATGGATGGACATCTCCAGTTCCATTTACAAATCAGATGATAAATGCAAAGTTCCACCCATTAGATAAAGTTATCTAAGTGTCACGTTACTACTAGTTTGGTCACATGGTCCTTGGCACATAAAAAGGTTACTACCGCTGACTACTTTGATACTTCCGCTATGAGCTAACCCGACGTAAGCACATAGAGGATTCAAAATCGAAACCAAGTGCTTCAGACTACCAGTTTCTTGAGAGCGACACCTGTAGCCACTCGGAACAGTTCTGAATTTGATGTATTTGGCAATAATTTTGAACACATTATATATGGCGTTTACTTTGTTCCAAAAGTGTCGGCAAGCTGGCATTCTACAACATTTTCTTAAGCGAAAAGCAACAAATAATCACCTGTGCACTGTGAGGTACTCCGGTCGGAGACTGAGGAATGTTACTGGAGAAAACCATTTGATCTCCGAGGGACGTTGGCGGGGTTGTCTTTGGACGATCATCCGGGGAGGAAGAAAAAGAGAACGACGGGAGTAAGAAAATTACCCGATACCGACCGATTTGGATACCGACCAGGAAGGACGTGTGGGTCGTAAGGTTCTTCGAAAATATAATTACCGTGTTTTCTTGTAAATATTAAAACATGTATGATGCCCTTAAATATAAATAAATGTACAGAAAAGAATCTTGAGAAAGCTTCATTCATAGAAGGCTATAGATAGTTTGGCAGGCTGTGTGTGTAGGGGAGGGGAAAACAATGCAACTTTGTTTACCAAAAAATACTTCATAGTGTAATTGGATAACGCCTACTATATGAGCCTATTGCAGCCAAAGTGGTGAAGTCCACTTTCTAAAAAATCTGAGATACTGCTGGTAACAAATTCTTAATATGGAAAACTACTGATAGGAAGGGTGGTGTAACTCCTAATTCCCAAAATAACCGCACAGATGTCAGCCCAAGATTATGCAATCCATGATCCTCTATGGCTACTATTCAACTAAAAGTTTATATCTCGCAACAATGTTTAATGGACTTACACCACTTTGGTTTTAAACGGCTCATATATACTACTGTATCGTAAGTTAATTTTTGTAGTGGTGTCCAAGTTCGCCTCAATACTCCCCCTCCATAACTGAGCGGTGGCCGAATTCGGTAGATGCTACCACTAGTTGAAAGATTGCCATTTGCGTCAGACCATGAGAGATGTATTAAAATCACGTGTGTATTTTCGCATGAGTGGTCAAGCAATTTTAAGATTTTGATCCCAATTGTCCTGTGTTGCCTTTGGCAGCCGAATGTGAGTCACCATGTGAAGAGAAGGCAACGAATGGAGTGATAGGTCGTGATAGGAAAATGAGCAGTGTCTGCTATCACATAGCCTCAGACTGTAGTTGAAATATTTGTTAGCATCTCATTGACACTTCAACTACTCATCGTAGACCATCCATTTTGTTTCATTTTTCGTGTTTAAATCACGTCCGGGTCACCAATATGGATGACTGGAGTTAAACAGTGCAACTTTGTCTACCAAAAAGTACTTCATACTGGAATTGGGTTACACTGCTGTATATACTATATCATCATAAGTTAATTTCTGTAGAAGTGGCTGAGTTTGTCACAGTGGAAAGAATAGACGAAAAGCATTTTTTGACACCACTGTGAGGCTGCGTAATTTATATCAAGTATAAAAGGAATATCACTTACTGGGACTGTATTCCTGGGCTGATGCCACCGCCAGACCGGCGATCCACAAAACGATCCATCTCATCCACCTGTCCATTGGTTTACCTGCAACCAACAGAAAAAGACATGAGCACGCAGTGCAGTAAAACCTCGTGTTGGGAGAAGGTGTGCCCCAAAGCAGTGGGTCACCCCCGCACCAAATCGGGTCAATGTCAAGGAGAGAAAACAACAAAGACGTCGATGCTAATGAAGCTTCTCTCTCTTATTTTTTTTAAATATCATTCCTTTTCCAGTTCATCGACCGTCGGACGATTGAACGTTTTGTTCGATGGAAGGGTTCGTGACGGACGACATAATGGAGGACGATCCTCCGGTCTGCTGGAGATGGGAATGATCGTCTGCGGGGCTGTCATGCTCGAGTGGCAACATTGTTCCAGCACGGGGTCTGCTTGGGGAGGTGATGAAAAGAACTGTTGGGTGGATTCGACGATAAAGGCGCCGGAACAAATGGCATTGTGGAACAAGAGTCACGATTCTTATGAAATTAGAAACATCAGGATTTGGGGACGGTGACTGGCAGATAACGGGGCTGGACGACACCGTTGGACGGGGTTTATGTTGGTTGGTTGTGTGGCGCAAGAGCTATAGGTACAGCTTCAGTCTACGTTTTTAGCGGTGGAAACGTCCGTGGTGCTTTTATTTTTGCCGCACTTCTTAAGTCGCCAAGGAAATAATTATTTCAAATGAACTAATGGAATCGAACGACAGTTTAATGGATTTTGAAAGAACTTTCTAGAATATTCAAAATAAAAATTTATACTTTCCGCTTGCCGAGGTTACCATAAAATCTGCAATTTCTGTAATACAATTGGATTGCCTTAACCTGTCATTACTCGCTACTAGAAATGCGCCATGAAAAGTGCCAATACCATTACCACCGCTATAAACGTAGACTGAAGCTATGCCGAGCCATATTTGGTCAAACACAAGACAAAGTCATGTAAAAAATGCCGTGAGAGGGGACATGAGGAATTGGGGAACAGTAGTGCAATGAAAGCTGGAAAAGATAGCTTAGGTATCTCGGAAGTACGACTCCCGTGTTCATTAAAGACAGTAAACCCCATGGGAATAGAAGTGAACACTAGAGTACCTTGGGTTTGTGAAGCCCGTACACACCTAACGATGTGCCCTTGAGGATGCTGGTTATTTTTTCCATGAAATTAAAACAAAGTGGCATCAATAAGGGGAAGTTCCGTGGAAGAGCTCCATTTATCTTCTCAGTTATTATACATACACGACGTCTTATTCGTTTCCCTTACAAAATTATTAATAATTAAAATCGTAGTAAATGGTTCTATAGATCATTCGTTCTGAAAACACACGACCAACAATAATGGTCAGTCAATAATTAGTTTTTGAGACTTGTTGATAACTAATTTAGCTAAAGTGGGTGTATTGAAAATCCAACAAACTATCGGTAGTTTCTCCAGTGAATCATTTAAAACAAAAATATACCGCACTTAAGGGGGTAGGCTCACGAACCAGAATCCCTATCTCAGTAATGTTAAAAACTTACATTTTTAAGAAACATTTAAAAAATTTCTATTGATTATATGTCTCTAAATTTTTTATTGTGTATTGCCTGGACTATAATTCATACTTTAACCATGGCTTTTATAATTTTAATGTCCCATTATTTTTAAAAAAATTTTTATCTGGAACTATGTATGTATTTTCTCAAAAACACTGAAATTTCAACATATTTAATCTTATAAATTCTTTTTGAATTAATTTTTCCAAAATCCCCTTGGTTAAAGTGTGTAGCATAGTGTCATTATTAAGTATGCCAAGTTTTAAGTTGCTGAGTGTAGTGGGTTTAGAGAAAATGTTCCTTATATGGCGAAAAACATGGTTTTGAGAAAACGAGTTTTAAAAGAAACACTTACTTGTAGTTAATGCATACCAGCACCATAGCTGGGATTTGTTGTTTCCTCTTGTAGGCTATCTTCCAACCTACAATTTTGTTGCCTCTTTTTTACCCTTGCTTCTTTAGTGTTTTTTAAAATGTCATGTTCTGCTTTGCGTAATCTATTCTGATCTGCTGCCTTCATTGCCCGAGCTGTGTAGAATCCAGGAGAAATACCTAATGTTGAAAGAACATTGCATTTTGTAATGTTCCCCTGGTTATATGAGGCAATAGCTTCCATTACACCACTTTTTAATGTTTCCAACTGTACAAACACATTTTTCGGTATTCGGGACCAGATAATACTATTTACACTTTCATTGCAGTTCTGAGTTTTACCGTGTAAGCATTTGGCAAGCAGATCAGGATCTGCCAAGTCTCTATAAATATCTTTTATGCAGTTTATGACTTCTGCTGGTAATGCATTTTTATGTTTATAATTTTCACCTAATGCAGTTGCTCGATTATAACCGCACCAAGTGTCTTCCTTTGTTGGGCAAAGACCATGCTGTGGGTTTTCATCTGTTGATGCCTTGTGAAAGAAAGTAGCCCATACAGCTTGTTTCATAGATTTTATGCTACCGGTATTGTTTCGTATGGCTAAGCCATAATACCGCTGCAATTTGTCAATTTCGGCATCCGTTAATCTTCCACGTCCACCCAACGACTTTTTATCACATAATTTTTTCCCTTTCATTTTCAGTTTTAAATTTCTGAGTCGCGTTCCCATTCTCTTTTCAACATGCCCAACACATTCCAGCTTTTCAACTTCCATATCTCCGTACAGCTTCAGTTCCTTTACAGCTTTGTAGCCCCTAGAATCCCCGTCACCTAAAAATTTGGAGTACCGCAGACCATGCAAAATTTGTGAGCGTTGAAAGATGTTGATCGCACCAGAAACTTCCATACTGCCACTGTTTCCAAAATAGTTGGCACTACAATTTTCTTTGTGTCTCTTGTTGGGGCATTTGCAGAATCTGGACAAAATTTCTGCATCCAACACTTTGCCAGTGTCGACACTTGTAGCTACAACAGCGCCGTTCAATGATGCATGACCGCGTTTTTGCCAAGTACCATCGATAGCAACGGGTATGTCAGAATTTCCAGATATGTTCTTCGCTTCTTCAGCAGCCACTTTCATGCTAAGTGTAGCAACAGTCTATTGCTGAGTTCAAACCAGAAACATTTTCATTGTACCTTTTCGGTGGAGCAGGCAAATTCATCACACCGCATAAAACATTTGCAGAAGCTTGGCCCTTTCCAATGCACCTCATTGCATATGTTATTCTGGAATTAACCTCATATATGTTAGTATTCTTGCCATTGCAAGAAGTTACAGTATAATTGGTATTTAGAAAGGGTTGGTTAAAACCACAAAAACCACAAGAAATTGAAAGTTCTGTAGCCAAACCTTGAACCTTTCTTCCAAACTTGATCGTGATGTTATCTGTTTTGCACTCTTTGCAAAGAACAGACATTTTAATGCTTTCTGACAATAATTTTATATTTATAATTTCATTAAAAGCACTATTATTATCATCAAGATAGTCACTGTACTCCATACGATGGGGTTTCAATTTCTTATCAGAAGCAGAAACATTCAAGTCGTCATTGCATTCAATCCTGTTAACGGAATCTCGAAGTATACCGCTACACTTTCGTGTTTTAAAAACATGATTACTAAAACGTGGCATTGTTTACTTACTTAAAATAGAACGTATTAAGCAAAAAATAACAGAATAAGCGAAACTAAAAGGATATCCAAACAACAATCGCAGAAATAAATTCAAAGTTAGAAGCAAATCCTTGAAACTAGCATGAAATGAAAACAGCGTGGTTCAAAATAAAAACACAAGAGTTAATTCACTTCATTTCTTCTGCTAGACGTTGTCACTCATGCAATTTAAAAATAAGTGTTTAAAAAAGAAATAGAGAGGCTTTGAAAGCAGCAAGATGTTTGTTTTGGTTTGAGTGGGCGTGGCACTTAGCATATGGCAGATCGTAAACAATTTTTAAAAAATATTTAAAAATACTTCTGTTATAGCTAGAGAAATAATTTCAACACCATTAGAAGCACAAAAGTTCATATTTTTCAAAAATATAAAAACTGAAAAATGGGTTTTTTGGTCGAAAAGTGTGAGCCTACCCCCTTAAACCTTTTAATACATTTCGATATTTTGAATAATCATTATATAGTTAGTATTGCATTTCATAAAATATTTTTTGGCGTTAGAGCTTAATGCTGCTACAGTAGAAATATATTATAGTATTTAAAGACATGTGAAAGAGCGTTGTTTGGGACGTCGAAGCCACTACAAAATCGAAAAGAAACATAGAGATCTTTCGATTTAAGACAATAAAAATGGTAGGTTGGTGTTTAACGATTAAAGTCGCACTGTAGCAGCACAATGCATTTACATTGTGGCCCCAACAGGAATTGTGCACCAGCCCGTCTTTGACGGGATTCACGGCGGTCTTTGGCGGGATTCAAACTCACAACCTTTCGGATGATAATCCGTTAATTTTCCAACCGGGCCACATTACCCAGGAGAAGCACCCATGCAAGATTACGTTGCATTAGAAGTACCCTATGAAAGAACCTTCCATCTTTCATAAACCTAGGCATTAGGTAAGTTGGTATATGGTAGTCATTCAATTAACGCGTCGCACTGGAGCAACACAACGGGCTACGGTCCGGGATTCACTCCCGTAGTGAAAGATCCTAGAACAACACCGCGTAATTTTCAACCACAGTCAGATGACGAGCTGGCACCCCACTCTCCATACTTCCACGGCCGACCAACCGGTCTGGTGGTTAAGGAGTTAGCCTCTATATCGGAAGGTTCCTGGTTCAAATCCGGGTAAGTGCATGGATGTTTGTAAACGTAGGGTGTAGTGGTTTGTGTGGAGGTTTGGAGAGTGGGGTGTCAGCTCAGGTGCTGCCTCGTATTTGACCGTGGTTCAAAATTACGTGGTGTTGTCCTCGGATCTTTCCTCCATGGGATTGATCCCGGACAGTTGTGTTGCTCTACTACGACGTTAATTAAAAATTACCAAAATTACCAAATAATAACTCCATACTTCCACAACACACAAACGTGAATGAATCATCTTAATTCA
This sequence comes from Metellina segmentata, assembly GCA_947359465.1. NCBI lineage: Eukaryota > Metazoa > Arthropoda > Arachnida > Araneae > Tetragnathidae > Metellina > Metellina segmentata. Next base: position 29,431,779 of record OX375876.1, on the reverse strand, counting down.
CAGATTGTTCCTTAGAAGAGTCCATCGGGATTCGGTGTGAAAACAAATTTATTTGCCTGATTATCTTTTCTAATAACCTACTCCATACATTCCGTTTTTTCTCGTCACTCAAGAAGCAGGATGTTTATCGAGGTTTTACTATACCCGTATACACGACTTTAGAATTGTGCATTCGGTTTGCTCATATAGATGTTTCGCAATAAATGTGCAGAATTGTCGACCCTATGACAGCCCGAATGCATCCTTATTCCCCATTCATCCATTATGGCTTACAAAACTGGAATAATGAACGGTTGAATTGATGTACCGAATCGCGACATAAACTCTTCTCTCAAAACGTGAACACATCCTAGAGTTTTACGAGACGCGTGTGCGTGAATGAACGGTAGTAAAATCTTGCTCTTCATTCACGGCCATTGCGCAAATCTTAAGCGTAGCGTCATGCAAATAGAGACAGTAAAACCTTCAGCATGACCGACCTTGGAAGGTTTCTCCCCTTTTAAAACAAAAGGGGTATAAATCCCATTTCCTTGAAGCAATGAATGAATATGCGGATTCCAAAAATCACAATGGGACGTTATAGCAAAATGAGGAACGCTTCCTCGTAACTGTATATGAATGGGATGGAGAAACGTTTTGGGTCTTGAAAGGATCTAAATGGTTGGAGGTGAACTTCATACTATGAATCTTCCCCTTGCCTACCTCAACAGACCTCTGATACTGCAAGTTGGTTAGGGATACAGCCATTCCTCACTTAATAATCGAGATCTGTTCCTACGACAAGGCTTTAAAACGAATGGGTCCACAAAAGAAATAAATGCACAAATGAAACATAAAATTACGCGTTTGGTTCTTAAAATTATGTAAACTGCAAAAATTGATGGTAAAACCATTAAAAGGGTATTGTAAGATATTTTTCGGTTACATTATTTGGCGCAGGTGGCTCATTCGGCACAGTTTCATCAAACGTGAAGTAAATTGAGATACATAAGCAAGATAAATTAATTCACGCATAAAATATAAAATAATTCATACATAAAATATTAAATAATTTCATACTTAAAATATTAAATAATTTCATACATAAAGTATTAAATAATTTCATACATAAAGTATTAAATAATTTCATACATAAAATATATAAAATAATTTCATACAAAAAATATAAAATAATTTCATACATGAAATATAAAATAATTTTATGCATGAAATATAAAATAATTTTATGCATGAAATATAAAATAATTTTATACATGAAATATAAAATAATTTTATACATGAAATATAAAATAATTTCATACATAAAATATAAAATAATTTCATACATAAAATATAAATTAATTTCATAAATTTAACCTCTTCGCTACGTAGGTCCACATACGTGGACCTCGATTCTTTCGCCTTAAAAAATAATCTTTCTGATGAAATTGATAGTTAAAGAACTTGAGTACACTTTCATGGACGTCTAAGCTTCCTATTGACACTAATGGATGGCATTATCAAGCGGTAGTTCTGTGGAATGTATATTATTCAAAAGGGATTTGGAAGAAATGGCTTCAATTCAACGTGCTCGTAAAAGTAAGTAAATTTCATTTGTTTTTAATGATTTCTAAATCATTTAGTTAATGTGTTTTAGTTGATAATTTCTGAGTTCTTAAGTATAAGTTCTTAAGCAATATTTTATCCTTCGAAAATTATTACGCTTTGAGCATAATTGAGATCCGAGGTACACATATGTGTACCTAAAATGTTTATCCCCCAGTGATGCCACCATCTAAAAGAGGAATTTACTTGAGAACTTTGAAGTATTTCATAGCATTTATCAGAAAAAAAAACTGATTTTTAAACAATTTTTATATGGTTGGTAGTGAAGAGGATATTTTCATTCAATGTCATTCAACATTCAAACATGTTATTTTATTTTTAAATTGGTTAACATCTTGATTTATTTGCTGATTTTTTTTTACTGTAGTGGCTTGAGCCTTTGGTATTTTTCCAAAAATTTTTGCCGCCCTAGGCTATAGCCCCCCCCCCCCAAAAAAAAAAAACTCCACTGCCTTTGGACGAAACGTTTCTTTTGTAACGTAATCTTTTGTTCCTGTCAGTCTCCTGAATGGGGCAGAGAGTATCATTTTGCGAGAGCGTCGGAATGCGAATCATGTCGACGATCAAGTTCATATGGCTGGAAGCGACGCACGTCTCCTTCAAAAGCGAAAACTGTGTCGTTTTGGTTTTGACCCAGAAAGAGCGGTTGTGGGATGACCCGGTCGAAGGTCGAGCGGCGGACTTCTCTCTCTCTCTCACTGCAAACCTCCTAACACACTTCTGTTCCCTCGCCCACCTGTCGGTTTTCCCAGAGATACGGGATGGGTGTCGAGTTCGATCACAGTCACCGTGTGACGACATGACGAGCTCCAATGGGCGAGGGCTCATTTGAGACGGGTTGAGTTGTGAAAGGGGGTTCGATGGAGGTAAAGGACGTCCCGTGGTGACATTCGAAGAAGTTTTTGTAGCTTCGAGAAATTCTGTCAAACTGACAGGCGTTTCCAGTTTCCTAAGGACGTCCTGAGGATGGCATCATACGAGTCTTGGTTGTCTTCCTTCTTTTGACATAGACGAAACACGTTGAGTATATGTTCGAATGCGCGCGCACCATTACCCTTTAGACGCAGTGGCGATTGGTAGGTAGGTGTTTCAATTAACATCGCAATGGAGTAATACAATGGGCTATTGGGGAAGATCCGGGATCAAATCACATCATTTTGAACCACGGTCGGATGACGAGGGCAACACCTGAGCTTTGACCCTACTCTCCAAACTTCCACACGTTGAAGACATTTGAGGCGACGACAGATTTAACGCGCACCAGCGGTCTTTGATTGGATTTGAATTCTCTACCGGAGGGTTGCTAATCCATTACTCTTGCATCCGGGCTATCGCGGCCGGACGCAGTGGCGAGGACATATCGTCATTCAAAGTGCAAAAGGTCGAATGTCAAAAATTCATTTTTTTTTTATTCTTATACGTGGCATTTTGTGATGGTGGCAAAATCTCTTATGCCATCAGCTTATCCAATAAAAGCTACAACCAAATGTATATAACAAAATGGAATCAAAGCATACAGAAAACGATTAATTTTTTCGCTCTCCTGAAAAATGCAGCTTTTAGGCATACGATTTTTTCCACTTTTAGTGACGATACGCAGGTAGTTTAATCTCATTCTTACTGGAGCGGCACAAAGGGCTATTGGTAACTAGGATGCATTCGGCAGAGAGAGATTCAATGATAACACCACGTCATTTTGTACCTTAGTCATGGGGACCACCTGAACCCCATTCTCATAAGTTCCTCACCACGCCAACACAAGGACATTTGAGACCACGACTGATTCAATGTGCTCCAGCCCCCACCTACACGACGGTCTATGAATCGATCGAGTTTTGAACTCGCAACAACGCTTCTGTTGCTTTTCATCTCGTCTATCAACTAGTCAATGGTATCCCCGAGTATCCTAATTAATAGGGAGTTACTATTTGAAAAACTGGCTGCTGCTTCTATTATGAGGATCAAACCTAATGCTCTTTTAGAGGATTGGTTTCTATGGCGTTTTATGGCGCAAGCACCCTATTTGGTCAAACCGTGCCAAACATAGGACAACGTTAACAAAAAAATATGAAAAAGAGAAATAAATAGGCAGATGGAAGAGATTAATGGAACGCTACTCTTCCAACGGGACTGTAACGGCACCATTCAAAAATAGTCACCCTATCCACTCAACAATATAAGATCCTTTGCAATTAAGAATAGATGAGGTTAATTTATTCCTGTAAATAAAGTTAAAGATCAGGATAGTAAAACTCACTCAAAGTCAAAATTTTACAATTCAAGAGCTAATATATCTATAGCTTACAAATAATCTAGTGTAAATAATCTTGTGCAAACACACACATCAGTATTTCTCTCGTACAACAATTGTATTTATGAATTAGGTTCTTCGCTTGAAACTTAAACTAATAATTTCCTTATGTGTTCAGCTGTGAAAAAGTGCCGAATGCGAACATTGTAATACTTAGTTCTATTAGAAGCGTAAAATCCCTCATGCGATTCAAATCTATCACAACGCTCTTTATTTTTCTTCATTTTTTTTGAACAAATAGAAACTAAACACCCGTTTTATTCCCGAGTATACTTATTATTTTATTCTCGACTGAAATTTTTTATTTCTATTTTCAAAAATCATTAGTATTATACATTAGGTTAGTAAATCGTCAACAGATACGAGGACTCGAATCACTGGAGCGATTCGAATCTTCGACACCACGTTTTTGTCTTATTTCATTTCACTTCCTGCTAAGACGACCGAAAAATTCAAATTACTATTCTCTTAGGATCGTTTCGTGAGGTTTTACGCGGTTCTTTGAATAAAACGCTTTTGTTTCTGCGATGCACTCTTTTCTCGTGAGAAAATATTCTCTCGTGTATGGCGTTTATTTTAGAACGATTTTCCCGTTGTTATTTAGAGCACGTTTTCCAATAAATTCAAATAAACTTAAAGAAGTTTGGTTTTTAAAATTCTTACTCCAAATCGAATAAGGCCGATTTTGAAATGGGTGGCTTTATATTTAGAAGTTTCCAATTTAATCGTGACAGGAAAGAACTCGGTTGGAAGCATCGATGTCCATTTTCGAAATGGATTCTGTGAACTGTTTGAATTTACATATTTAAAAAAAAAGGATTTCCTCATTCACATATCTGTAGCGGATTAGTAGGCTACGAGTTCGAAACTCGATTTAACCAAAGACTCATACGCAAAGAATTCATACGCAAAAAAATTCATACTCAAGTATCGAAGCTTCACGTCAAGCTTACAAAAAAGCTTTACCCTGCCATCAGCACGTAAGCGCTTTACACATTAGCGAGGTTTTGGAGACCAGCGAACCATTCAAAAACATTCGAACTCTCACGAGAAATCCACCTTTTCATCAAACGCTTATAAAATCAATGAACAGCCCCGATTTAATCTAAGCACTTGGGAATCATTCACCCTCCATTATATATATAATTGAAACCCCCTCTCATCTGATCTAAAATAAGTCTGTAAAAGCGTTTTTGTGCAAATAAACTCGTCCATTAATGCCTGCTGTTTTCAGCAAGTGCAGAGCAATTCACGTCTGTGCTTGGATGGAGATTAATTCTAAAACTAATATGTGTTTATAGCGGTTTAACAATAGTTCAAATGCAGCGTCTCTTGAAGCATTCCATTTAAAAGAGATTAAAATAGGAATTTGAATACATAAATGAAGAATGGTGGGATTATTTCAGAGCTAGGCTTAAGAAACGTCAGCATTGTTTGCCTTTCATCATTTGTTTCATTTATTGTCATTCTTCTTGAACGTTCGTCCTCGTTTAAATACGACAGAAATGACATTAAATACGACAGTACTCAAGGATTAGCATACATGTAGCTGAATAAACGACGCACTAGAGCAACCCAACGGGCTATTGGCGAAGGGTTGGGGATTCATCCCGATGGGAAAGAATCCGGGACAACACTCTCAACAGTTTCAACCACGACTACGAGGTGTCCCATAAGCTGGCACCCCACTCTTCAAACTTCAACAACATGCCAAGGCAAATAAATTTGAGATCACAACAGATGTAATATGCACCAGTTCCCACGTACACGACTGGTTGGATCGAGTTTCGAACTCGCAACCCTCTGGATGCTAATCGGCTACTTTTCAACTAGGTTGCCATGGCCACACTACCGTGACCAAGAAACTAGCGTACATTGGATTTCAACTCTCGAAAAGAGAAATAAATCTTATTTAACTTTATTTGCATATTTTTTGAGAATTTGATACATTTTAATTAACGTCGTACTAGAGCAACACAACGGGCTATTGACGACAGATCGGGATCGATACCCAAAAGGAAAGATTCGAGAACACCACCACGTAATTTTGAACCACGGTCAGATAAAAACGTCACGCCTGAGCTCGCACCGCACTCTCCAAACTTCCACACCAACCCAATGTGATGACTTTCGGCCGCGACAGATTTAAGGTACATAAACCCCCTCTTCACCATACGCTTACAAACATTCATGCACTGACTCTGATTCGAACTAGGAACCTTCCGATCTAGAGGCTAACACCTTAACCACCAAATCCTTTGGTCGACTGCACATTTATGGGAAGTTTGAGACGTTGGTTGGGTTTTTATGGCGCAAAGGCCACACATGGCCAAGCAGTTTCAGAGGAAATGAAAGCAAACAAATCACCGTAAGACGAAGAGTTTACTTTCGGATATGCATTGCGGGGTAATACGGTTAAGAAAACCAAAACACGAGCTCCATCAACATATACACTATCCTACAATTATGGAACGGACGCCAGCGGATTTGTATAAAATCCCACTACTTGTTAGGGAGTATTTTCGTAGTTTGGCCTGGGACCTTTGCATGTTCTTCTTGGTCAATTGAACGCCGACGCTTACATGAACATTTCGGACAATCAGGTTCTTCCTACGCTCTGGCAATTTTCGAATTCTGGGATGGACGAATGTTACTTCCAGAATGACAACTCTTCATGTCATGTTACAGCCTCTGTCAAGTAGTTGTATCAAGATATGGATGTAAAACGTCTTCTCTGTCCTGCTCAGAGTCCCGACCTAAACCCCATTGAACATATGTGGAACGAGTTAGAGCGACGCTTACGGACCAGGGAACCACGTCCGAAATCTACAGATGAGCAGGCGACATCCTTTCAGCAGGAATGGACACATATACCCGTAGCTGTGTATCAAAACCTTGTTGAAAGTATCCCCAGAAGGGTTGTTAGTGTAATTACAGCACGTGGGGGACCATCCCCCTATTAAAGCATTTATTATTTCCCTTATACCATCACATCTTGCTGTCAGGTCCATTATTGTATGGTAGTGTAGCCTTATGGTAGTTAGGATATAATTAAATCTTCACTAGAGTAACACAACGGGCCATTGGTGACGGACCGTGATACAACCCCGAAGGAAAATATTCGAGGACAACGCCACGTAACATTGAACCGCGGTCATGTGACGAGATAACACCTGAGCTGGCACCCCACTCTCCAAACTTTCCGCACCAAGCCAACATTAGGACAATGAAGGCCACGACAGATTTAATATGCACCTTCCCCCTTAGTACACGATGGTCTTTAGTTTATTCAAACTCGCAACCCTCCGATAGTTAGTCGGTGACTCTTCCAACCGGGCTACCGCAGCCCATAGCTTTATAGAAAAAGTTATCTCAAAAAATATTGATTACTTATAAAAATTAGCAAATAGTAATTACATATAAAAAAGGAAATTTTTTAAGTTTATTTTTCTAAATCTGGTATTATTTATGATTTTATTATGAAAAATATCCCAACTTAAATATTTCAAAACGGAAGTGGTAAACATTTTAGTTTATTTTTAAGAGTATAGGACCATCAGCTAAATGTTGAATATCAGACCATGTGAAAGGTAAAATTAAAAGTAATTGTCTTTTACTGATGGGGGGGAACTGTCGTTGAGGGAGGTTCCTGCTCAGGTTTGACCTCGTCATCAGACCATGGTTCAAAATAACGTGGTGTTGTTTTCGGGTCTTTTCCTTCAGAGGTTGATGTTAGCCTCTAGATCGGAAGGTTCCTGGTTCGAATCCGGGTCCAGGCATGGATGTTTGTAAACGTATGGTGTAGAGGCGGCTGGTGCACCTTAAATCTGTCGTGGCCGAAAGTCCTCACGTTGGGTTGGCGTGGAAGTTTGGAGAGTGGGGCGCCAGTTCAGGTGTTCGTCATCTGACCGTGGTTCAAAATTACGAGGTGTTGTCCTCGGATCTTTCCCTTAAGGGACTGATCCCGGACCGTCGTCAATAGCCCGTTGTGTTGCTCTAGTACGACGTTAACTAAAATTACCCAACTTAAATATTTCAAAACGGAAGAGGTAAACATTTCAGTTTATTTTTTAGAGTATAGGACTATCAGCTAAATGTTGAAGATCAGACAACGTGAAAGGTAAAATTGAAAGTAATTGTATTTTACTGATGGGGGCTGGAGCACTTTAAGTCTATCGTTGCCTCAAATGTTCTCACGGTGACATGGTGTGGACGTTTGGAGACAGAAATTCCATCTCAGGTGTGACCTCGTCATCAGACCATGGTTCAAAATTACGTGGTAATGTTTTCGGGTCTCTTCCTTCGGAGGTTGATGCTGGACCGACACAAATAGCCCACCGTATTGTTCTAGTGCGACGTTAATTAAATACCTACCTACCTCATTTAACTACCGTGTCTATTATACAGGGTGGTCCCGAATTCATGGTACAAACTTTAATGGTAGGTACAGGACATTGTAACAATGATTTATTGTATAGGAATGTATAGTCGCAAGTGACGCGGTGAGGCGTAAACAGGGGAAATAAAAGGAAAGAGAAATGGAGTGATCGGTTGGTATCATTGCCGGTAGAGGGCAGTAGATGTCTAGCCGCTGTTGAACATGATGCATCGCAGTAGGGAAAAGCGCCATTCACAATTGTGCTGCCGTAGACGATGGGTGACTTTACGTATGCAGAAAAAGCAGACATGCATTACATGTACGGCCGTGCAAATGGTAACGGCAGAGCTGCGTTACGAATGTATCGCGCGGAGTATCCTGATCGACGAATGCCGGATCATAGAATTTTTCAACGGTTACATCGTCAACTTTGTGAAACAGGTGCGTTCGACGTCAACAGACATGGCGCTGGTCGAGTAAGAGCTGTACGCACTCCAAGGCTGGAAGAAAGCATCTTGAACATTGTGGCTGATAGACCCGAGTCAAGCACAAGAACTGTTGCGCGTGACGTAGGTGTGAGTCATCAGACTGTATGCAGAGTGTTAAACGAAAATCGCTTACACCCCTTCCATTTTCAGAAAGTACAAGCATTGAATCCGGCAGATTATCCTCGCCGCGTGAACTTCTGCCTGTGGGTGATGCAGCAATGTGCGTTGCAGCCGGATTTCGTAGATTATGTGCTATTTACAGATGAAGCGACATTTTCACGCGAGGGTGTCTTTAATGCGCACAATTCCCATGTGTGGGCAACCGATAATCCACATGCAACGCGTCGACATGCGTTTCAACAACGTTTCAGTATTAATGTGTGGGCTGGTATTGTGAACGACTTTTTGATTGGCCCATACTTACTAAACACGCGGCTCACTGGCGGAAGCTATCTTATTTTTTTGAAAGAAGTGTTACCACAACTGCTGCATGATGTTCCGATCGCCATTCGTAACCGCATGTGGTTTCAGCACGATGGGGCGCCAGCACACTTCAGCATTGATGTACGGAATTACCTGAATGCCACGTTTGGTACTCGATGGATTGGGCGTGGTGGACCAGTCCCTTGGCCACCCCGATCTCCCGATTTATCGAGCCTCGATTACTTTTTATGGGGACATCTAAAGCATCTTGTTTATGAGACTCCAGTTGACTCAGATGAGGATCTCGTCGCTCGCTTATCTGTAGCTGCTGCAGGTGTGCGTGAAATACCAGGCATCTTTGAACGTGTACGCCAATCGCTCCACCGACGCTGTCAAGCATGTATCGATACTGGTGGACGCAATTTTGAACAATTACTGTAAACATGACACTTGTCAACAACGCTTTCAATAAAATCTTTGTTTTTCCTTTCGGCCGTTATTTCCCCTGTTTTCGCCTCACCGCGTCACTTGCGACTATACATTCCTATACAATAAATCATTGTTACAATGTCCTGTACCTACCATTAAAGTTTGTACCATGAATTCGGGACCACCCTGTATTTTTGTTGGATTTTATAGTTTTCGAATTATATCGAAGAGAGAGAGAGAGAGAAAATCTTCCCAGTCTGACCCAGTACTACAACGAAATAACAGACGTAGTTCATGTCGAAAACTCTGCATTCGCCAAGCAGCTCAATCATACTGATCGGCATTGACTAGTATCGTTGGGAAAACCTGTCGGTATTTGTCTGTAACTTAAAGCACGAGTCGTTATTGGCCCTGCATTATTCAACTGGATCGCTTTTCCAGAACTTGGGAAACATCCCACGTATAATTTTAAATTAAATCGCCGGGTTTCCCTATTTTGTTAAAATAAAAACAAAATCCACAGTCCGTAGTATTAGCAATGTTCCCCGAAGTAGGCTTTAAAAAAAAGGCAGTGGCAGACTTTCAGAAACACGCGTAGCAGATGGCGATGGTGCAATAAGTCACTGCAACAACGCGTACATCCACTTTCAAAAGCATTTTTTTAAGAATTCAATGCGCGTCGTAAGCTGTCCCACTGAGCTGAGCTTGAACAATATAAATGACTGGAATACGACACTGCCGTCCAAAGATGGACGTGACGGCATGCTCCTTGGAAGTTTGGAGAGGGAGAAGAACACTTAATGCATTATGAGTTCTGTTATGAATTGTTACAGAAAAGAGGCACGTCGAGTTTTTATCAACATTGGCTTTTGATTGATGACACCCATTTATGTACCGTGCCTTTTTATCCCCAATACCAGCTTATGGGTCATATGATCTTTCACGCATTAATTGGTAGTGACTGAATCATTGCAGGTGCCATGGGAGGGGTTTCCACTTCGTATATGGATTGCTTGTCAGGATTTTGGAGAGTCTGGCCTGCACTTGTGAATTGAAAATAAAACAGGCAACTTCAAGAATCCAACTCGTCTTCGGCACATGCGATATTCGAACTAATAACTAAGAACTTCAGTCTATCAGTTTCTTAACCTTCCAAGTAGTTTTATGGATTTTTTTTCAATGACGCGTGACTCTAGTCTATCAAGATCTGACTTTTTTCTACACATTGTCCATCAAAATCTGAACAATTTTGTTAGCGATGATACCTTGTCCGTCAAGATCTAAACAATTTTGCTCGGAACGTCAAAATATCTCCACCATCAAGATCAGGACAATTTAGTTGACGACGAGATATCTCGTCCATCCAAAGATTGCCGAGGTTTTTTTGTGTATGATAACATGATCAAGATCTAGTCAGTTTTCCTCAATTGACAAGATATCTCGTTCATCAAATCTGGTCAGTACTTTTGCTTATGGTGAAATACCTAGTCGAGACAACCACCAGATGAATCCGAAGCGACGTTCGTTCAATAAGTAATCATTCTGAAAATAGTGTCTAAAAGGAAATCAGTCAGTTGCTTTAATTACTCTTGTCAAGTGCTAAATATCTCATTAATTTTATTGTCCTTAATTTGATTGAATACAATATAAACTCCCATCCACAATTGTCTTTACATACCCCAAAACAATTATATTCCATGAAATACCCAATCGATGTAATCCATTTTAGCAGGAAAGGGTAAAAGACGAGCTTAATTAGCATTATCCAATCAAAAGTAACATCATTTTCCAATATGCAAATCAAGGCGTTACGTCATTCGACGGTGAATCAAGCGCTTTGCAAAAAGTGAATATCTGAGTGAATTTCTGCATTACAGCGTTTGATTTAAGTGTGTTCAGACTCGAAACGGTTTGTTATACGCAGCGAAGTATCATTTGGAAGAATCTGTGAAGTGGCGCTTTATCGGCCGTTTAGAAGCAAGGCAGACAATTATGGACAATCATTGAAGCAGCGAGATGTGTGAATATTTCAATACAGTCTCTGCTCTATGGAAACAATTTCAGAACTCTGGAACTGTTGTAAAGAGGCATGGACAAGATCGTAAACGTATAACAACTGCTTCTCGATACATGGCAATAACTGCCCGTCGGAAGAGGACGTCTACTACTCGGCAGTTAAGTTCAGAGCTTGCAGCCGCCACGGAAACTGTTGTATCACGGCAAACTGCATACAGAAGGTTTATTAAAAAATGGCTTAATGCCAGAAAGCCAAGGGTATGTGTTTCAATGTCGTCATAACACAAGAGGTGTTGCTTTAATTGGTGCAAAGAACATCAGAACAGGAGTGAACACCAATGGACCCATGTGCTCTTTACTGATGAGTCGAGGTTTAGTTTAACATCTGATTCTAAACATTTTCTCATCTGAAGGGATTCAGAAACACGAAATCTCCCTTCAAACATTATGGAATGTGACCGTTTTGGTAGTTCAGGTGTGATGGTGTGAGGTGGAGTAATGATTGATGGACGTATGAACATATACGTTTTCAACAGAGGATCTGTGACTGGCAAGAGATATCGGGATGAGGTCTTAGAAAGTTATGTGAGACTTTCCAGAGGTGCATATGGATATGATTTTTTAACTATGGACGATAATGCTCGTCCACATCGAGCAAACCTCGTTGACGAATTCCTTGAAAATGAAGCCATTGAGCGAATACCGTGACCAGCAAAATTTCCTGATCTGAGCCCGATAGAGAACTTATGGCACTACCTTGTAAAAGCAGTTGCACGGAGGCATCCTCCTATTAGAGATATAAATGCCCTGAAAATCGCATTGCTGCAGGAATGGAAATCCCCCAAACTGTGGTTAACATTTTTGTCAGCATGAAATCGTGTTGTTGTATATGCGTACAAGTCAGGTGCAATCAAATTCCATATTAATTTCATAATGTATTTTCTGAGTTATTATTTTTTTCTCAACTCTCCTTATCATTATTGCCATTTTTATTGTTTCAAGCTACAGTTTTATATTATATGCAGAGTTGTTAATTTTTTTTCTTTGTATTTATGTGTTATAATGTTATGTCTCAGTTCATGCAACACAGTTTCTGAGAAATCCGTGATTCTATGCGTGTAAATATAATTTTGGACACCAGTGTATATTGGTATTTATAACTATTATAATGATAAAACTGAATTCCTATCTTACATACGTTTAAAACAGCATTTTAACTTAACATTTCCGGGAACAATCCCCTTTTTCTACACGCAAGGTATTAGTTGCTAGCGGAATTTATCTGAATTAGCTCTCTTAATAACGCTATATTCAGTGGCTGGTATGACTTAAAGAAAAACTAGAAAGTATAAAAATTCTCTTACTTGAATTTCTCGTGAAAAGACATGAAAATTTAAAGCATACCTTGCCCGTCTATGGTCATTATGGCTGAAATACTTAAGACATATAAATTGTAATTTAAAAAGTGATTTCTTATTACCTGGAAGGTTTCACCATTCCTTGGTTGAGTTCTCGGTTAACCAATCTGCATAGTGTCTTTGTACTACAGATCACCGACATCCTTTTTTAGATAAGAGCCGCTAATATGCTCCATATTTAGGCATGGAGCGTGGTATCTATTTAGAAATATCTGAATCAATCTGAATCATTTCCATGTTACTTTCATCATGCAATGTTCAGAACGTCATGATGGAATCATTAAATTTTCTGTGACATGATGACATTAATGGCAAAATTTATTCCAATCATAGAGTTAGATCTTTATGAGGAAGTTCTTCATCTTCACCCTTGATAATAACAATAGCAATCAATCGAATTACACTGATTTATTGTAATTGAATATAATTTAACCTTAATTATGAAGAATGCATCTTCAGTACAAACAAAGTATTTGATTTATTACATTTTTCTTAGGAGCTCATCCTTGATGATGACAATAGCAATCAATTTTTTTTATTTATACAACATTTTTCCATTACTGGTTGTCATAAAGGCATTTTGTAATGAAAATTTGCGAAACAAGGCAGGAAAATATTAAAACAATTCGACAGTGAATCCAGGACATCAATAAAACGAGCAAAATTCGTCAAAGAATCAGAATGGAACCTTCAAAATTCGATTGTTCCCGGAACTTGTACCTCTTAGGCGAACAGTAATGCATGTAACACGAGAATCCCCATTCTTCAGAAAGTACTAATGGACTTCGCCAAGGGCAAAACCTCCGCTTGCATTTGCATCAACTCTTCATCTTGTTTATTCCAGAGGTCGCGGGGTGCGTACGCTAGTAACAAGCCAATGAACAATGGCAACAATCAGCCCCAGAAGGAACCTGTTGTCTTAGTCGGAAGAATCGGAGAGCAGAAAAGAAGAAATTAGATACCCTAGGCGACATGAACGTCCTCACAGCAAATAGGTCGACACGCATTTTTCTGCAAAGTGAACAGGTCTTGTCCGCTGGAATGATTCATTGGGAAAACTGTCTCCCGTTGACAGACAGCAAAGGGCACGTTTCATGGCGTTTCCCCTATTCTTTTACTGGGCTGTACATCATGCGACACATTGTATACTCTCTGTGACATCTTTTACGAGTGGAAAATGTCCGTGATGTACCGAACCGTTCCACGAGGGTGGAGTAAACGCAGCGCTTCGATTGTTCGACGGAAGATCACTGAGTGCGCGGATGGTTTTGAAAATATTTGGGTCAAAGTCGTTTTTCCACAGTCCTCGGAAAATGATTGTTTTAGGCAGTTTGGACCCCATTTACTTTTCTAGGCTTTTCTAAATATTATCACCACGTCATTAAGATATCTTCTACTCGCAAAACTATTAAATTGGTTGCCATTTCAACAAATACAGCATTTTTTTTTGCTTGCTTCATTTTATGTGTGATATTGTTGCCACCACGACAAAGGCACAGTCAGAAAAATTGACATTTCTACAAGAAAGACGCGTTTCAAAGTTTTGATGCTTCGAAAAAATCGAGTTACGACCGAAAGGTTGTAATCTCATGAAAATCGGCTTTTCCACTAAGAATCAAGACGATTCGCGTCCGTGTCATAGTATAAAACATGAAATTATGCCTCGAAAAGTAGTTAGGTTAAAATCACCAGAATGCAGATGGGTGTCTTTGGCGTGGTGATATGACGATGTGGATATACTCTGGGGTGAGATATTAGTGGATATGGCTCAAGAATAAGTCAAGGCATATAATATTTGTGACGTATCTTCATCCTTTACCCTCTATGTGGTTACGGCGAGCTATCTCGTCCATCAACATCTGGTCAATTTTGCTAATCACGAGATATCTCGTCATCAAGATATTACCAAGTTTTTCTATGATGACGAGATGAATATCTAGTCAATTTTCTTCTAATGACAAGATATCTCGCTCATCAATATCTGTTCAGTTTTGTTAATTATGAAATACCTCGTCGAAGCAACCACTAGGATTGTTAAGTAGGCATATGAGGATAGGTTGTGACCACCAGATTTCATTTCCAAAGGCATCTATCTAGATGCGGGCCATAAGAGTATTGTTTAAACAAACGTAGATAATCGTATGACAGTTTAGATTCAGTTATTATAAATTGCATATAAAATTTTGATATAAATTTCATAGTAAATCAGGATGTACTCCCGTGCAACTCAGAAAATTCTCATTTCAATCAAGCAGACAATAGTATTATGTTTGACGCATCGTAATGTGACTTGTAGTACTGATTCATATCCCTACTGGGTTCTAAGTCTACACATCATCCAATTACTTATTCCTTGAAATATACTTTAGCCATAATACTAAGTGGCAAGTCTTGTCTACTTCTGCAGAACATGTATTGTGATCGTAATTTTTATGCATCCTAAATCTACACCAGTCAAGAATACAAAAAGTTTCAAATTAAAAACTGTACAACGAAAGAGAGCAGGTCAAACATTCATTTCACAATCCAATGAAATTGAAATATGTCTTTCATTTTTTTTCTCATCTATGGTCTCAACAATGGCTTTTAGTGTGCCGTCATGTTATTAAAAAGGAAATCAAAATTCTTACGATTGTGAAATGACAGCCAATAATCGTCTTTGGGAAGTAAATCTCTTCTTTGCATTTCTTATTAACCTAAGAATACGCTTTCTTGTTTCCAAATAGTATATATGTCAAGCATTTCACTTTCACAGAAAATAAATACTTTTCTGATGATAAACAAACACGGCTTTCTGTGAAAACAAAAGGATTAAAAAATTTTTATACCACTTAAGCTTCCAAGAGTTCTTATTTACCACATTCTCGTATTGCAGGAATCGTGGATCCGCTTAATTTTTACTATACATAATTATATTTCAATGCATTACATCGCTTTCTCGGACTGCAATACCATCATAACTAAAAAAAATTCTTGTTTTCTGTGCAGGGGACTAGCTGTTTCTGTTTGCTGAAAAACTGCAACAGCTTCCCTCTGTTAGGATCTAATCGCGGCAGTTTTGAAGTATGCAGAAGCCAATTGTATCTACACATAAACTAGAAATTCATGTTTTGTTATGGCGCTATTGTAGCTGGAATGTGAAATATTTATCAAGTTGTATTTTTCAAGTTATTTAGTGTTTTATTACTTTTCATTTAGAGGGATTTCTACACTTTCTGCAAATTGTAAAGTATATTCCCTTCGAAAGTTTTTATGTCCGTAACAGTCATTATGTCATGTATTTGTGAAATGTCAGTCATGTATTTGTGAAATGTCAGTCATGTATTTGTGAAACGTCATGTATTGTAATAGTCATGTATTTTTGAAATGTCAGTGCTCAAAACACCCAACATACGATCCTTTTGGTGTCTCTTGGTGTTGCAGGTACTTGAGAGTCAATAGAGACGAAAATAAAGCACCGGATGGATTTGCGAATCCCTAACGTGTGTGTAAAACTCACTGTCGTGAGTACACTACTAAAGAATCGCACGTTCACTCTAAAAACGGAAAGACCATTCCTTGCTGGTTTTCGGCAAGTAATCACGTAATATTACTGTGCGGTCTGTACTGACCACCTAGTATACTAAACAGTTGGAGCTAATTTAATAGTTCAAATTATAATATTGAAAGCAATCGTATCATTTTAGCTTTTAATTAATCATGAATGTAGTGAAAACCTTATCATACAAAGATTAAATACATGATGTTCAGCATATACAATAATGGAAAAAAATTATGAAAACCTCTTGGAAAAAGTGTATTTCTGAGGTTTGATAGCTCATATCACAACTTTGTTTTAGTGGTACCATAAAATTACATATCTATGGAAAGATAATTTAATCAAAAATGTAATGTAATAAAGTTTGTTCAATTATCTGTATTCTATCAAAACAGTTCTAGCTATTGATATCTTGTATTGGAGCTGAGAGGACATTAGTTAGTGCTTTAAGTTATTGCTATCAAGGTGGTTGATTTTGTGTGTATGTTTTTTCATTTAGTGAGCTTGTAAAACGTAATAAAATTAAAGAAATGGTGAAGAATTGACTGACAACCCATAAAGCTATGTAAAATATTGCTATTAAATGAACAAGGCTACAGTTATGCAGGAATTAGAAAAACTGGTGAAACAAGGTAGCATTTAAAAAAATTTCAAGAGGTATAAGGAGACTCAGTTCCTACATAACCAAACTGGTAAAGGCAGGAATAGGTGCTCAGCAGCAAGTGATAATAGAATAATTAAGAGACTATACCTAGGCGACAGAAGATAAAAAGCTGGGTGTATACAAACTAAAATGGCACAATGCAATGTGAAGTTGAGTGCAAGGACTATTCGGTGCAGACTGCAGTAATTTGGTTTTAATGCCATAATTCCACGAAAAAAGCCATTTTTATCTCTAAAACAAAGGTTTACAAGATTAAACTTGGCTAAAACCCATATTAACTGGACATCGGAACAATGGGATAGTGTTATTTGGAATGATGGAGAGCAAAATCTCTCTGTTTGGTAGTGATGGCGTAAAATAAGTAAGGGGAAGAATCGAAGATTTACACCCTGATTGTATTACACCTACCATGAAATACCCAGTTAGTGTTATGATATATGAAATCAAAAGTCGTGAGCGAAATTTGCGGAATTAATAGAAGTTTAAAAACTCAAAAATACATAAATGAAGTACTTGAGCCCAAACTGAAGACTTCCAAACGGGATCTTTTCCAAGACAATAAAGCATTTATAATTTAACAGTATTCAGCTCCATGTCATGTTGCTACTGTGTGTAAAAAAAGGGTTTCAAGGTAATCATATTCTACTGCTGGAATGGCCTGATAATATCCTAGACCTTAACCCAAAAGGCAATCTATAGAGCCGACTAAAGAAACTTGTAAGTCAGAAGCAACCCAGCAATAAAAAAGCCAGTTAATAGAAGCAATATTCAATCTTGTATTCACATTACAACAGCATCAGAGCTAAAAAATATTGGTTGGAACTCCATGGAAAGGCGTTGTAAGGCCGTAATTAACGCTAAAAGTTTCCTCACTAAGTATTAACATACATTGTGAGAATTTTTGTATCAACTTTTTTCTGTGTTTCACTTTACTTCTTTATAACTGCTGTTCTTATAAAAAATCCTTCATAAAAGTTATTGCAATACATTATTGATTAAAGTATATTTCCAATGATGCATACTTTTGTTATATCCCTCCAAAAAAAGTTGTGATATAAGTCATCAAACATCTGAAATACACTTTTTCCAAAAGGTCTCCATATTTTTCGCCACTACTGAAAATTGATATTAAATAAGTTACTGAAGTATTATAATTCGACTACTTTTTTAAGGACACATATGCGAGTGATTATCCACTTGAATGATCCTCCTAGTTGTCCGACACTTTAACGTCCAAATGGTTTCGACGTGCATTAAGATCAGACCAATTTTACCAATGACGAGATATCTCGCCCATCAAGATCTGGTCAGTTTGCTAATGACGAGATAATTCGCCGAGACATCCACCAGGAGGGTTAAGGACGCGTCGAGTGATGCTCGAGAATGAATCCCACACAGATTAGTGTTTTACCTTCACATCAAAATCCCATTTCGAGTTCAACTGTGCAATGCCCTTGAACTAAAATCTAATCGTCAATATTTTAATTGGATTCAAACAGCTTTCAGACAGGAAACACATCAAAACCACCATCCTATGCAAATTCAGCTGACCGTTCCAGTGAGGCCGCGATTGCCACCTCTCGACTTTCGATCCCCAACCGGTTTGAATTTAATTTCCCTGAAACCACTCAAAGAAAAGGGGAAAAGGCCGGAATAAGCGAACAATCCGTCGCCGCTTACTCCGTCAGGAATCCGTCGATTGTCATTCAGTCCATCCGTCCAGAAGGTCGACAGTAAAACCCGCTTTCCAGAAGGTGAAGAGGGTCAACGGGAAAGGGAAGCAACTGGTGGTCAAGAGATTCCTCCTTCCCTGTGCAGGGTGGGCCTCAAGGATGTCAAATCAGATGAGGATGAGCAGTAAGAGAAAGAAGGGAAGACAAAAAAAGAAGACACGTTATATGTGTCACTCGTGTTTTGAAGATTCGATGGGAAACCGGTAAGAAAAGTCGGTCGCCCCCATCACGGGGAAATGAAGTGAAAGGATTTTCTTTGAAGTCAGTTGTGCCCTTTGTAATTTGTTTTGGGGGATTCCATCCAACTCTGCCTACTTTCTATAGGAGTGTAATTTGGAATAATTAACTAGGCACGTCCGTCGAGTAAACTGGTATTGAAGTAGGAAGTGCCAATTCATGGTCAGTGGAAATGACTAGGAAGGACTGTGCTATTTCCCGTGCATAATTACTGTGTAAAGAAGCAACATTATTTGGAAACTAAAAGGGCTACTCCCCTTACTCTCCAAGTGAGCTATGAAATCTTCGTTGGTCCGCTCTGCGCATCATGCTATGCATCCTAGCAATCAAAATATGAGTTATTTTGCAACATAAAAAATTTCTAAGTACTTCATTTCCTCCCCGGATGTATTTCTCTCTTTTGTGCCAGTAAATCGGGCATATGTCCATTTACTTGAAGTTGATTGGCGTTGCTTAGCCATTATGGCCATTGCGCCATGAAAAGAACGCAACCCTTGTATGTGTATACCTATTACTTAACGTTGCCTAAATGCGTTTGATGCAGGTTGGTCAAATGCAACCTTTGCAAAATAAAAAAAGCCCCAACCACCTATCGATATACTTGAAGACTTCTTTTTCCTTGTAGAAATTATTTATGCATAAATAATATGATCCGTTTCTAGGAGGAACTTGCGGAGGTAAAGACATTCTCCTTCATGATTCTTAATATTGCTGATTTTGTAATAAATCTTTTCATCTGCTAAATAAAATTCATTAAAATATCGCGACAATCCAGTTATTTCGGAAGTATTTTCCCCATCATGATATATTTCCATGCAGTTTTATATTATTTGTTTTTGAATCCAGCAGAGACTTCCAAAACATTCACACAAATAATGCGATATTCAAACATCTAATCGCGTCGTATTCATGATTTGACTTCTAACTTCGCTTCAGTTCTCTCTTTTCGCCCCACACATTCTGCTTCTAAGAATCCATTTTCAAATTCATCACTACGAAATTTTATTACTAAAAGTAGTATTTAAAATAAGAATTTGAAATTACTAATTGCATTTGCTCTGATTTCAATTTTGAGTTCATTTTCCGTCGGCTGATTCATTCAATGCAAGAGAAATTGTGTAAGGCAAATACTCCCTGGGGTATCTGTACTAAAATGGCTAAGAATAAACATAGGTCAATATTTACCAAGTTTGGTCTTATTGCCACACTATTACTATCAAACAATCACAAACTGTATTGTCTATTCCGTTACTAATTGTCTGTATAGCAATTAGTAATTGAACTAACGTAAACTGGAGAAACACAACAGATCTTCATCAGTATTATAAAGGTAAATTTAAAAAATATTGTTACAATTACTCTGAGTGTATAAATGCCAAAATAAGGGTTTCAATACCCCTTTCAGTTGTAAAAGGCATGCGTTCCAATATTAACTGCATTTCTATCATTAACTTCTTATACCAATTAACGCTATTCTTGTATTGAATTTACTTTTTAACTAGTCTTTAACTGTCTTAGGACAAACTCTTTGGTCTTAAAATATACGAAAGGAGCAAGATGTTGCAAACAGTTACGGAAATGACGTAAGTTGTTCGTTGTATATAGTCAATGAAAGAATTCAATTTCCATTTCACATAGTAGTAGCTATTTTACTTAAGAGCACCCAGTTGATCTGGTTAATTAATGCACGAAAACCGTACTTAATTAAAGAGTTGGTAAATTAATTGCATGCACCCAAGTGTGCCTACGGATATATGTCAAAATCCATTCATAAGAAGTACTTAAATTAAGCTTTGAGAACTTCTATCGTGCTTCTATCGTATCTAGGTCACGGTAAAATATCTAGAATCAAGTACACTGAAAGTTTTCCATTTCGACACATAAAAAGCTTTGAAATCACATTGCTTTTCAAGTAACAGTACCATGTATAGAGGGGAAAATTATTATTAGATAAACAAGTTGAATTGTATCATTTTATTATCAGTGTTCATCTTAGTAGTAAGGTTGACAGCTTACACAACCAACATGCCTAAAATGAACCATTACACTAGACGTGTTTGCATAAAATTTTCAGGGGAATTTTTCATGGTTCATTTTTAGAATTGGTGGAACGAGTAACACTGTACAATAATCAAAATATTAATTTACTGTATGAATTCCACATGGTTTTTCTGTGCATAATGATTTGGAAGATGCACTTGTTACATTATAGGTCGATACTAATGCTAATAGGGGTCATCATGTGTTTAAATATTCTTTTTTACGTTTAATAACGAATATGCCTATCTGAAATATACACTTCTAATCCACACCCTGTGAATTAAAATTTAAAAAGAATAATTCTCTTTCCTCGTCATTCTTTTGAAAAGAAAACGAATTACGTTTCCTGTTACGACAATCACGTGAAACCCTCGAACAAAAGAAACCTTCAAGAGAACATTTCGAAAATAAACCGTAACACTCGAACATGACTCAAACCTAAGTCTCCAATCCGTCAGGGTGGATCTATCTGTGCAAGTAATCCAAGACACCCCACGGATTTACCTCTCACTTCTTACTCATTTTATCCGTAGGTAGAACAAAACACGACCCTAGAAACCGAAATCGGAACACTTTCTCCTCCCTTTCTTCAGTAAGAACAAAAAGAAAAGATGTCAACCCACATTTCTGTAAGAATTCATTTTGCTCGTTTTTTCTTATTAAACACACACAAGCACGCGCGTGTTGCTAACCCTCGTTTGACCTATGGAAAATTTTAATTTCTTTTAGATGGGTTTGGCAACAAGCCGTTTTGCAAACGATCTAAAGACGCGTTCTTCCTACCGTGAAGCTCATTTCATCAAACAATAGCCGAGTAAACAGAGTTTTTGTACACGGAGAATCGCCTTTAATTCTCGATTATATAGTAATCTGTTACATTCAAAAACAGACTTCAATAGCGACGCACGAAAATTGACCACTTATTAAGTAAGAATACCGGGATTATATGCCGGTAACATTTGATTTTACTTAAATACTGTTTGGAAATTCTTATTTTATTTAGAAGATGGGTTTGGCAACGAGGTACTTTCGCAAACGTTCAAAAGCGCGATCTCTCTACCATGAAGACTTGTACTGAAAAATTACAATGCATAGAATTTTTTTTGAACGTCAAATAGAATGGGTGCTTTATTTTAAAAATACATATTGTGTCCCCAGAAAAGGCATTCATTAAAATAAATGCTACATAACACTTGCCATTAAGTAATACCCGCCATGTTAAATCAGTGTTGCCAGTAGCATCTCCATTCAGGCTTTCTGATAGTGCTTTTGCTTAAATCAAACATCTCAAACGGAGTGGACTCGGGAAATAATGGATGATCCAATTCTGCGGCTGGTGCTTTTACAATTAATTATTTGATTCTTCGCAATCATTAAATCAGTCTTTCTTACAATACCATTGTGTTTGTTTTGTTTGAAACATCCCATCAATAAAATTAAAAGAGATACTTGGTACTTCTTACAAACCACAATGAAAAAAAGTAAAAGCTACTATACAAACACAAACTATGAAACTCAAAGCTCTGGTAATTGCATTCCGATTGAACAGTGCGGGGCTGTTGAGAACTCTTTCAAGTTCAGTTCTGACAGGCTTTCCTAACGATGGTAATGGTAATTTTAGTTAACGTAGTACTAGAGCAACACAACGAGCTATTGACGACGATCCGGGTAAATTTGGTAAATTTTTTTAGTTAACGTAGTACTAGAGCAACACAACGGGCTATTGACGACGATCCGGGATCAGTCCCTTAAGGAAAAGATTCGAGGACAACACCTCGTAATTTTGAACCACGGTCAGATGACGAAGTAACACCTGAGCTGGCACCCCACTCTCCAAACTTCCACGCCAACCCAACGTGAGGACTTTCGGCCACGACAGATTTAAGGTGCACCAGCCGCCTCTACACCATACGCTTACAAACATCCATGCCCGGACCCGGATTCGACCCAGGAACCTTCTGATCTAGAGGCTAACACCTTAAACATTATACCAGTTGATCGGACGGTGTTGTCCTCGAATCTTTCCCATTGGGGATTGATCCCGGAACGTCATCAATAGCCCGTTGTGTTGCTCTAGTACGACGTTAATTAAAAATTATCAATTACCTCTACGTGATGTGCGATTTCATGACTTCAATCACGTAAGTGAGCTAAAAACAAACGTATAAAATAGACTTATCTAAAGATTTTTCGAAGACCTAAAGAAATAATTCTAAATTGGGACAAGTACGTATAGTTAAACAGACAGAAATGGTACTGTGAATTGCAATGTAATAGGTACGAAAATTAAAATAAAATCAAGAATTGGCAGAACATAATAATTCGCATTTAGGCAAGAACCCTAAACCAATTCTTAAATGTCAGTTACCACAACACAATTAACTTGTTGCAGAGATCTCAAAACAATTATAACAAGCATTAACTGAAACTTTGACGAATGTAACAAAAATTATTCGG
This sequence comes from Metellina segmentata, assembly GCA_947359465.1. NCBI lineage: Eukaryota > Metazoa > Arthropoda > Arachnida > Araneae > Tetragnathidae > Metellina > Metellina segmentata. Next base: position 29,408,042 of record OX375876.1, on the reverse strand, counting down.
ATCAATTGAGTCGCATTTACCATTTATCCGGATCGTGTTTAATAAATACTCTAAACCAAGGAGACAAAAAAAATCTAACATTAGCACTCACTTTCATAATTATATGCATACTCTGAATCGAAATAAGTAATATTATAAACCCATTACCGCATGCAAAAAGTTATTACTTTCTTTCAATCCATATATTTCTTTTTCGGAATCCAGTAATGTGTGTAATTATTCAGTTAATGCCACAGCTCTACGAGAAATGGATCCGTTACAGTAATGATACACCTAACCACGTGGTGGTTAGTTAATCATCCCACCGTAGTGTCCCAGGCACTGTTTGAGAAACGAGTTGGAACGGTTCTGGGAGAGAGGATCATTCTAGTGCTTGAAATTTACACTACCTGCCGGAATTCAGCGATCAAACGAGGCGTGAATATGGTGCGACTCTTTTATTTCTCCTTTTCAACTAACTCTCCGTGAGCGGTTCGTCAGGGTTTGTTGTTATTGAATGTGATGGGTTTCGTTTGTATCCGTAGTTGCTGAAGATCGCATGAAATTGTATCCGCTCTATCGGATTCGAGTCCGTTGGGTTGATCCAAAAGTGCGTCCCGTTTTCGCACTCGATGGTAATGCATCGCAAAAATGAAGTGTTTATGTTCTTCACACGTGTAAAGTTTTGATGTTGTTGAAAAGAAGGAATTTCTGCTAGTACTTGGGTTGAATTGCGTTATTGGGTTGTGTTTCTTAAATTATTTTAAGCATTAAGAATGGCAGAAAGTAAGGAGCATTTTCGATCTAGTATGCCTTTTTATTTCCGAAAAGGCAAGAATGCTTCGCAGAGGCAAAAGAAGATTATGAGTTGATAGTGCGAGGGTACCGTTGACGATTCCACATGCCTTAAGTGGTTCAGAAAGTTTCGTCACCTGGATTCATTTTCAGGACTTCTACGAGCGCGGAATGATTCAGCTACCGGAGAGATGGGAAAAGTAAACCGCACAAACGACACATACTATATTAATTCAATGTCATTTTTAGTGAATAAAATAGTTTTTCTTCAATGATGAACTTTTGCATCGACCTAATGAATGGCAGAAAGGTGGGTTTCAGGAGCTATCTGACGTAAATGTGAAATCACGGGCAAAGTGGTAAATCAATAAAAAAAGCTAGTCTTGTTGACGTTATTTTCTCTAAGGATTGTACCAAGAATGAAATGTCATCTCGCCGCTTGGTTGTATTTTATGGCGCAAGGGTTACATTTGACCATGTTGCGCCAAACACGACAATGTCGTGTACTGTACATACACACTAAGAAAGTTTTACTGTCGTAGAAGAGTGAAATACAATCGGAGAAATTGAACCTGCGCAACCTACAATTCGCAGGTTGATAACACAGTGGACAAATCCCTTAATCCAAGACGGCCCCATCAACTCGCCAGAGCCGTACTATGCTTTTCCAGAATTTTGGTAAGAAAACAAGTTCATGTATTGAAAGAGTTTAAAAACCTTTATTGTACTTTCCTAAGACTAGAATTGCTCTTTTTTACTTAATTGGAATTTTAAAAAGTGACTTTTATAAAAGAAAAAACACCAAGATCAAAGTGACAAAATGAGTGGAGTATATATGGTAAGGCGTTGAAGATTTAATCCAAAGTTTCAGTTTTGCCAAAAAGTTATTTTATTCGATGGTCGTGCAGAAATCTGCTTTTGGGATGAAGAATGAAATGTGGGAAATTTCAAATAGAAATTAAACATAATTGTTCCTAATAAGTTTTATTTTAACCAAATTTGTAGATTGAACATAGGCTAAGCAATTGAATACTTACTGGAAGGAAACCACTCTATTATCCACCCCCTTTGTAAACTATTATATCTTCCAAAGAACAGCGATGGAAGCTCTAAAAATTATGACAAAACAGTCTTTTTTGAACTTTAGTTTAACAGTTCCCTTTCACTCACATAAAAGCGAAAGTGGATTAATTTCAATTCGTCAAGTTGAGCCGAATGACATAACGGGATGGATATTTAGCTTAGCAAGGCGTTGAACTTATAATCTAAGCTTTGCGTTTGGCCAGAAAAGGCGGATTCTGTTCGCTAGTCATGACAGTAATCTATTCCTGAGGTAAAACAAATGAAATGTGAGTTTTTTCTAAGTGAAAGTATGAAGCACAACTGACAGGAAGCATAATAGCTTTTTAATGTTTTTTACATCAAATCTGTGGATTGAACTCGGGTTTAGCAGTTGGATACTTCCTGGTCGGAAACCACTCTGGGATTCTTAACCTTTGCAGACTACTCTATCTCGACGAAAAGAGACTGAGATTACGGCGAAACAATCTAATCGGAACGGTGCGATAATAATTGCTCGGTTTGACAGTTCCCCTTCTCTTAAAGAAAGAAACCGTGGATTAGTTTTAATCGTATTCAAGTTTTATTTCATAAAAACCCGAAGCCGATTCGGGTGTAATGACTTCCGGTACACGAGACGATTGTTTCCTTCCTTTCTTGGTGTCGATGGCTGCGGACAAGTTCTGCTTCATCAGCGGACAATCTGCAACAAGTTCTGGTTGGGGGCCGCTGATGACGACTGTTGCAAAACGGTTTTCGGATCCAGACAATGCAACCGACAAAGAGTTACAAGCTCGGATGCAACGGCACTTTGACAGGTTTTGAAAGAAAAACGGAAAGTTAACAAGAGATTTCTGGTTCTTCCATTCTCTCGGACTGGATGCATCGCTAGCCGTGGACAATGCGAGTCAAGCGATAGGTGCGCCACGCGTTGGGTAACAAACACTTTGAAGGGTTAAAATCCTTTGATGGATTGTTGGGTCTTGAACGGCAAGTGGAGCCTAAATGACAATCAGTGCTTAGGATGTACACAATGTGGTTCGAAAGAGAGGAGATTATTGTTTTGGGAGAACAACGACGATGATCGATTTAGGGCGGCGAACACTGGAGAGAGTTTTCAATCGATATTTGCATCACAGTTACCATTTTCAATTTGTTTTGTGCTATGATTTTATCTTGGAACATACTCTTTCTATATCTGTTTGAATTCTTTTGTAATGTAATTTAATAGTCTTTTTTTTTTGGGGGGGGGGATTAATTAATCGTCTGAACGTCGCGAAAATTCCGTGTACTGTCTTGCTTCTAATTCACTACACACTTAATGACTAAACTTTTCGGAAGAATCCGAGTATTCTTTCAATCATTAGAATGATTCTATTCATCATTTCTTTAGAAGCTATTTTTTTTTTACCCTTTAGGTTAGAATTGGAATATAATTATTTGGAATTGGCCCATTCTGTAGAATAAAAGGTAGGTAGGTATTTCAATTAACGTCAAACTGGAGCAACACAACGGGCTATTGACGACGGTTTGGGATCAAACCCGAAGGGGAAAATCTGAGGACAACGCCTCGTAATTTTGAACCATGTCAATGACGACGAGGTCAGATGACGAGGCAATACCTGACCTACCACCCCACTCTCCACACATCCACACCAACCCAACGTGAGGACATATGAGGCCACAATTGATTTGATGTCCACCAGCCCCTTGTACACGACGGTCTTTAGTTGGATTCAAACTCGCAATGTGTGGAATGAAAATCCCTTGAGAATATTCTGTTGTTCTAATCTGTAGAATAGAATCCCTCGGAGAGATTCTATCTCTCCTTTACAGTAGAATTTTTGGAAAGATTATATAGCTCATTTGCTTAGAATACAATCCTTTGGAAAGACAGGATAGCTCATTTGCGAATAATACAATCCTTTTGGAAAAGTTCTACTGGTAAAGGTTAAAGTTAGAAGTCATGCACAGAATACTGCAGGTTGGAAGGTAGAATAATGCGCGTTATCCCATCAGTGAGTTAATATTTGTTTTACATTTTCGTTTCAAATACTTGTTAAATTATTTTTGTGTTTCTCCAAAACATGTAAAGTTGGAATTATGGTTCATTTATCTAAGAAATTTTCGCTAATTTCAATTCTTATCTAAGATTGTAATATTCTACTCAACGATGTTTAGAAAATGGTTATAGATCTAAAAGTAGCTAAATACATTGATATATCTTACACTTTTCGATTTAAGTTTCAAGAACTTTAAAAAAAAATTTTAATGATATCATTATAATAGATATTAATGTCTTTTTCAAAAAATTTCTGAACAATTTATTTTATCTGGTAAATATTTTATGTTTTAAATATGAAACTTTTAGTGTTTTACTAACAATGTAAGAAAAGATAATATAAAGAATAATTCTCCATACAAATTACATCTCTCTAAATGGCATCATATTTAAATCACCATGATTCAATTGCATACTTCTTATCTTTTACCGGTGTGTTTCTAGCAATTTCACATTTTTTGTAAAAATGAAATGTCAAAATATCAAAAACGAACAGCACGTAATTCAAAGACATTATTTATAACCTCCTTTTTGAAATAATGAGCAACGGACAATATTGTCTAGATTTCAAAATCGGATACTTTCCAATAAAACACATCTTCAGTTACGAAAACTTACAGAGCCATAAAAAAAGAACAAAAGGACAGCGAAGATTACCGAAAGTAGGTAAGGCCATAAGGAGAGAGATGCGTGTTTCGGCATTCGAATTCATTGTTGCTGAAACGGTGAATTCCAAAATACAGAAAATACATACGACATGCGGGTATTGACACTCATTTTATAAAACTGCAAGTCGGAAACTGGTTCATTTCGAAACCTCACGTTACTTTCATGTCATATTCCTCAGATACAATTTTTTAACTTCGAATCTTTTTTCCTTGCCCAACTTAACTTACGGAAGAAAGGCTGAGTCAAAAATATGTTACCACTTATATAGGCAAGACAACATCACGACTTTGTTTAGAAGTAAGATTGCGCATAACATACGGTATTACTGAAAGATTTCAAAAAGCTATGGATTCTGGTGGTCGGTTGGATCTTATGACGCAAGAGTCATATTTGACCATGCTGCACCATGCACAATATACAACGTCACGGATAGGACGCGAACACACACAAAAAAAAATTTTACTGACGCAGTAGAGTAATACATCCAGAAAATAATCGAAACAGCCCGCCTACGACTCTTAAGCGCAGTGGACATATCCACTGAGCCTTGAGGACCACGGACATTTTTGTGAAACGACTGTATTGAGAACCAAGGATCGAAAGTTTAAGGACTGCACTTGTTTTATTTACAACTTATGTTATCATCAGGACATGTTATTGAATAAATAAGAACACACGAGCTCTGATAGGAGATATCTTTTGTGTTGAAATCGGTCTCAACCTCTTTAAAGTACATTAGTTTTACATGATGTATGGTGGATGTGAACCATGAAACTTGTTCTAAGTTAATCTTGTGTAAGCTTCCAACAGTATTTTAAACGATTGTAAATGCCTATAGAGGAGTTTATATAAAGGACAGACATCTTGATTTTAGAGTCTTGGTGTGTAAATAAGTTCTACTTGTAAATAAATGTTATCAATTAATAAACGTATTTTATTTATGTCTCGTTAACCTGATTGTCCCTCGGTCCCAATCATTGTCAAAAGCGAATATTTTTCATCATATCAGACTCATCCTGTATCTAAGGGTTGATTTTCAAATGGAAAGTAGATGTCCGTCATCATGGATTCCGTATGCATAAGAGATACTGGTGAATCATTGTGTGTGTGTGTGCGCGTGTGTGCGTGTGTGTGTGTGCGTGTGTGCGTGAGCAGGTTTTCGTTTTGTATCCAGACTGGTTGAAATAGTCCGTTGTGTTGCTCTAGTGTGGTGTTAATTAAAATATCAAAATACCAGACATGTAGAATGATGGACGAGGTACCTTGTCCATGATTCTGTTGCGCTAGTGACGATATATCTCCTCAAGATACATACGATTTTTTTAATGAAGAGTTCAATAGTTATGGTCAGTTTTCTCTCTTCTAATGAGAAGATATCTCGTCTATCAAGATCTGATCAGTTTTCTTCTAATGACGTGACATCTCGTCCATCAAGATCTGATCGGTTTTTCTAAAGACGAGACACCTCGTCAAGACAACCACCGGGAGAATTAGATTATGAGTACTACCTATCTCATTTTATTTCTTAAAAGAATAGATATCTTAAACCACTTGTGCTCTGTAGGATGCATAACGTTATGGGGTTGTTTTCAGAACGCTACCACAACCACGTCACACTAAAAAGGTTGAAACACCCAAACCTCTCCTGGCATCAGGTCGACAACCGGTAAAAAAAGGTTACTTGACACTTCACGAAAATCTATGTCACTCTGACGACTCCTTTTACCACGACCAGAAAAAATGATACAAAATATGACATGTTTTTGTGACATCTCGGAGGCATTGCCTTTTTTACCATCCATCCACTTGAGGAAAAAAGTTGGTGTGAAAAAGAAATCAGGATTGACGCAAAGTTCCGTATCAGGCTACACCATGTTTTCCCCCCTTCTTATATCGGAATCGTTTCGCATTCTTCCAGCATCAACAGGTTTGCCATGACACACCCGGAGCACCTACCTATCCCTTACCATCCGATGAACGAATTCAATCTCAGCTCCTGCTCAAGGAAATTCTTCCGAGTTGCCTTGATTGATATGCAAGCCATCGGCTGTTTGCGGTGCCAGCGTTATACGGGCGTGTTATATTTACATTGGTGTGGATTCGGGCGAAACAAGTGGTTGAGGGGTGAGATCTCGTTATAGTGACGATGCTGGGAATAACCCACGGCCTTCGTGAAGCTTTCTCATGATCAAGACATTGCAAATATTTGAGTTTCGAACTGCTTTCTGTTTTTATTATGAGGATTGATCCCATTGTTCTTTCACAGGGTTGAGTGGTTTGGTGGATAAGTAGTTATCTAATTAACGTCGTCCCCCTGGAGCTATTGGCGACGGTCCGAGATCAATCCCGAGGGAAAAGATCATATGACAACTATAATTGAACTACGGTCAGATGATGAAGTTACCCCACTCTCTAAACTTCCGTACCACGACAACGTGAAGACATTTGAAGCCACGATGGATTTAACGAGCACCAGCACCCGATGCACACGATTGCACTAGCCTCGATTACACACTATGGTCTTTGGCTGGATTTGAACTCGCAACCCTCCGGTTTCTAATCCGCCACTCTTCCAATATGGCTATTGCGGCACCAGCTGGTTTGGGTTTTATGGAATGGAATGGAATGGTTTAGTTAACGTCATACTAGAGCAACACAACGGACTCTTGAAGACGGTCCGGGTCCCTTAAGGGAAAGATCCGAGGACAACACCTCGTAATTTTGAACCACGGTCAGAGTTGGGTTTTATGGTGAAATGTTCAAATACGGACCAGCTGAGCCAAACGCAAGACAGTACAAACCAGTAAAAATAAATAAAATATTATGATAGTCTAACTGACGGTTAAAAGTGTATTTTAAATCATGTTTACTGTACAGATGATATTGTAAAAATGACGTAAAGAGGTAGGTAGATATTTTTATTAACGTCATACTGCAGCAACACAACGGGCTATAGACGATAATCCGGGATCAGACCACAAGGAAAAGAATAGAGGACAACACCTCGTAATTTTGAACCACAGTCAGATGACGGATAAAATGTGTAGGATAAGTCGTAATGTATAAATGCAAGTACGTCCCCTACAAATGGTTGAGAGCCGACCAACCGGTATAGTGGTTAAGGTGTTAGCCTCTAGATCAGAAGGTTCCCGGTTCGAATCCGGGTCCGGGCATGGATGTTTGTAAACGTATGGTGTAGAGGCGGCTGGTGCACCTTAAATCTCGTGGCCGAAAGTCCTCACGTTGGGTTGGCGTGGAAGTTTGGAGAGTGGGGTGCCAGCGCAGGTGTTGCTTCGTCACCTGACCGTGGTTCAAAATTACGAGGTGTTGTCCTCGGATCTTTCCCTTAAGGGACTGATCCCGGACCGTCGTCAATAGCCCGTTGTGTTGCTCTAGTACGACGTTAACTAAAATTACCATTACCATTACCCCTACAAATGGTTGAGAGAGAGCATTGTAATTAGAATTTGCTCTTCAAAAACTAGGCATCAAAGTAACTGTTTAACAAGGATGCTCAAGGTTTATCAATTAAATGTCAAATCATCAATCCAAGTAGTTTAAATAAAATTCTAAACATGCGATAAAGTTACGTTTATTGCGTTAAATGTGCGAGCTGTAGGTTCGATTTCTTCCAGGTTTGTATTTATTTTTTCTGTGACATTAAAGTTTTCCTTGTGTGTGCATGTCCATTTCATTGACGTTGTTTGCTGCAGCTCGGCAAATTTGGCCCTTGTGCCACAAAAACCCAGTCAACCTAATATTGGGACCTCTTATCAAACTCGCTGCGTGTATAGTGTAGATATATCTGGATTTCACTGCGTGTTGGCTGACTTGTAGTACTGATTGGAGGTCTATTTGAGTCAGAAGGTTTGCGGTGGAAGCAAATATTGCGATACGATGCAAAAAATTATTCCCAATTGTTTCGAAATTGCAATATTGTTGGCTTACAAGTGAGACAAACAAAAACGTAGTTCTGACAAAATGAGGGCAAGCGATTGTCCTCTCAAATTGTGTTTCTCATGACATATAATATTCACCCAAAGAAAATGTGGCTTGATGGACATCACCAGACTAGACATCGCCAAATTATGGTTTGGGAGAGCTAAAACCTCATCTGGAAATTGATGATTCCGTCAAAAGTGCATTAAATGGTTAATGTCTTATATATATATATATATATATATATATATATATATATATATATATATATATATATATATATATATATATATATATATATATATATATATATATATATATATAACTCAAACTCCTAAGTCAAAAACATGGAATTACAATATCAATGTATATCTAGCCATCGATATAGCAAGAGTCTTTGTAACCAGTAAACTATAACGCAATTACAGTTACCCACACGAAGCATTTCCATTTCAGCTAAATCATCCCAATCAGAACTGTATAGGATCGAGCAAATTGCTTCAATGCCTTTCGAATATCCGAAAAAATAAATAGAACACATCGAACGAAAGCAAAAATACACTCTCGAGCTTTCAAACCCACACGCAGCATGACACTTCTCCGATCATTAATCTTCTTCCAAAAGCAAAACAATGCCTTCCATGGGCAATGCACCCTTTTTAAGAACGGCGGCAGTTATACAAACAATCGTATAATAGGTCATTCCTACACACATCTCTTTTCCAGTTGTTCGGACCAACTTTCGAAAAAGGGAGATACCGCAAGGACGAATGCGTCGGGGAGGAAGAGACAATGGCATCTGGAAACGGAACAGAGGAAGGAAGATATCCTCGATTTCGCTCAAATCGAATGAGTCGAAAAAGTGTTGATATACGGAGGACCGAACAAATGGCCATTTCGCATTCGCCCTGACATCTCCAGGTGCCAAAAACGAATGATTTGTTCGCAAGAGTCCAGGTTTCTGTTACAGCTAATACGGTAATTGTGTAGCCACTTGGAGACCAATTGGGTTACAAATCAATTTCCTCGCTTCTCGCATTTCATGCCAATTGGATTGAAGAGAGAAAAAACTGTTTTCGTCACAGTTCGGTGGACAGTTATGTTACGTGTGTGGCGACTGGAGTTCGGCTTTTAAAGATAGGTGACTGTTACGAAATGCGAATTGAAAAAGTCTATAGAACGCTGACGTCTGAAAGAGAAAATAATAGTATTTCCCTAATAAAAAAACTGTGCCAAAAACTCATTGGTAAAATTTGGCACTCTTAACAGCAAATAATTTAAGTATTTTAAACAAATTTGTTTAATTCTTTAAAATTAAAATTATTATTAAGTTGGTTTGCTGTGGATAATAAAACAGTGAACTCGACATATTCGTCAACTTAGAGCAGAAACGCATTAGCTGACAAACAGAATATTTTCGTAAATAGCTGCTTAGAGATTATTACATTTTAAATTTAAATTATTAGAAGCATTTTAAAAATGTGTAACACTAAAGAAGGTTACTTTTTTTTTATACACACACAGATTTTAATATGACTATGTATTTATTTCTGATCGTCAGGAAAATAAGAATTAACACGTTCACTGCCAAAGCTGATAAGGTGCGTTAATAGTTATTGCCCCGCCGTAGAAGGGTTTTTCCCAGTAGCCAATACCATAATAGATTGACGAAAGGTCAGAAAACAAATTTTCAATTCTATCATCTGTTAGAGGCTTATAAGATTGCATTTTCTTTTTTTTGAGCGGGGGGGGGGGGTGAAGGCCTGCATAACTATCGTCTCTACAACTCATAATACAATATTTTTTAATAACTCATTAAGCTATAAATCCGAAACCACATACCTTTGCAACTAGTTTCTAACCTTTACTCCACGACAATACCACCCCAACACCTAACATAATGCCGATTGAAACAGAAAATAAATGTTGAGGCGCAGTTCTTCCCGCGCGAAAGCGTGACTGGCTACTGAGACATCACGCGTTGGCACGTGATTGGCTCTTTAGCGTTGACGCCCCATCACGCACCGGCATGAGATCGGCAGCAAAGGTGTTAAGTGTCTCAAGAAAAATGTTAGTTAATGGATTTCTGATCCAAGTCAACGATATGATTCAGTGTCAAATTTTAAATTAGTCAAAAGGTGGCAAAATAATAAGTCTTATCCTTCTTGTGCAGTTGTAGAAAGGGGTGGAGGATCAAATTGGACAACGTAACTTTCTAATAAATTTTATATTCTTGTTTTTGACATACTTTCATAATAAAGAGCAGTATATAGTTCAATATTTACTATCATACCTACTTAATCACTCTACAGTCTGGCAATAAATGTTGGTTGGATTGTTACGTTTTTATGGAGTAAGGGCCATATTTGGACAAGCTGCAGACAATTTCAAGCAATAGACATACACAACATATAGAAGGAAAGCTTTATTAATTCAGAAGATAGAAATTGAACCAAGGATAAATCGCTACTGTGCCAACAGGAAAGGATTTGCATCTGAAAAATAACTTATCAGTGTGGGCTTAATTATTCTTATACATTCCTCTAAAATTCATAACACAACCTGATTTAATTTTTCATCGTTTAGCTATATTTGCGTAGGTAGTTGCCCTGGTAGAGGCCACAGATGCAGATATTTTTAATGAGAATCGTATCAGGTCATCCCAAGTCTTTTTGTAGCACAGCTGTACTTCGTCCGGAATTTAAATTTTGTAATGGGTATTATTCTATGCAAGGTAAGATTTAATGAGAGCGTAAAATTTTTAATTTACATCAAACTTTTATGCTTAACCTTCAAATTGTAAACAAATTTTGAAAACGTAAACGTAGTCTACAGAAAATAAATCAAAACTTAATTCTAATGTATATATGTAAGTTTTTTATAAAACCATTTGACCCAGAAATTAAAAACGTTTTAAAAATTTTGAACGGATGTGTGTGAATGCTTGTATTAGAGAATGTCAAATACCTACGTGTGACGATAACAATGACAACACATGTATGTAAACTATTTTGTTATAAATTTAAATTATTTCCATGAAATTCAGTTACTTGACATTATTTGTCTTGTGTTTGGTGCAGTTTGGCCAAAAATGGCTTTAATGCCATAAAACCCAACCATGCATCTATATGCTCTCCATTAGAATAAGACGGATGCTATTTTGATTGTTTCTGAATACTTGTCTGCAAGTAATTGGTAACAAGTGAATTAGAGGAATTTCTTAGGACTAGTTTTTTATTTATTAACTCGTATAATGAAAATCACAGAGCAGCATGAAACTTGGAGGAAGGACTTTCAATTCGAGACACCCCTTTTTTGCAAGACTTCTTTCAAGTCCTGGATCATCATGTGGCTCTTGCCAATCGTCTCACCTTCCAGAGTGTGATGTTGACCTTTGAGGTAATTAGAGAACCTCTTCCACCCTCTGACCTGCTCCATTTTGTGGAAAATATCCTTCTCTTTCTGTGGACTCGACCTGTGCTCGTGGATGATGGTTTCGATACCATCCTCAATGTCGTCACCTTTAAGACACCTCTCTTTCCTCAACCTGCACATCCTGTCCGTACACAAATCCCCTGCTTCAGGAAATTGTGGATGGTTATGGGACCGATATGAATTACAGTTTTCTCTGGTCATAGTCCTCTTAGAGTCGACGCGTCGATCACTGGATAAATCAACGAGATCATCTTCTGGAGATATTCTGAGGTTTTCCTTTATTCTGGCGATGGTCGATTCCTCTATGCTTTGGCTTTGAAGAAACGACACTATCTGGCTGAACTCATCAGGAGTGCTGGAGGATTCACGAGTCCCTTCGCATTCCTCAATCCATCTTGAGATCCTGTAAGCCCTTTCCTCCAAGTGGCCTACGTAGTTGACATCGTGCTTCTGCCATGTGGGCACAGACCACAGAGTCATGACCTTGGCGAAAGCATTCCTCGATGGTTCTGAGATCTGACTTCTATTGGAACCCAAGCTTCTGGTAGATCGGCAATCGTCGTTGGAGCATTGACATTCGACGTCGGGTCCATTCTCCGTCTGCACGCATTGATTCCGATGGATCTGATGGCAAATAATCTTTGGAATTAGATTCGCTTGAGTTGTAGCATGTTTCTCGGTGTCATCAGTTTGGACAAACGCTTCCAGATAAGTTAATTGCACCAAATTCTCAATGACTTGGGTGTCCTGGTTCGACTCTGTCTCGACACTTGAATCTGTTGTCCCACCGATTTCCTCCTTCGAGGAGATGGAATCTTTCACGGAACTATGTTCGAAATGAAAAGATTCTCCTCGTTTATTTCTTACTGATTGGGTTTTTGAAGAATTGAAAGTTCTTTCAGGAGATACTTCTAATGCAATGTAATCTTTCTTTGGTGTTTCTCCTGGGTAATGTAACTTATGTTGACTATTGCCGTTGTTTAAAAGATTTCTGTGCTGTTTTCTATTTCTGAAACATTAAATGTGGTGTTTCTAATCTTTACGGTAACAATTTACAGATGATTGTAAACTAAAAATTCAGAACTTGATAATTGCGAAAACTGTTTGATTATTTGAGCTAATTGATAGTTATAACTTGTATGACTTTATGTACTAACGGCTGAGACAAACAACTAAATAAAGGTAAATGGGTCCTATCAAATTCTGTTCATGGTAAAAGCAGGGTACTAAGGACGTGACTCAGTAAAATAGAAAAGTCAAATTTTTCCTCGTCAAATCAGTTCAGAATAAAGCGGTACAATAGCACTATTTTTGTTTTACTATGTTTCATAACATGTTAATTCTGCATTTCAAGTTATTAAGATACATTTGATACATTTAAATTAAAAAGTAATTTAAAAAGAAAATAATTTAAAAAATATGATTTTTGAAGTTTATTGAAAAAAAATTTTATGTACTACACTGAGAAAAAGCTCTATATTATGACCTTGGTTCGTCGGTTTATCCTTTATAATACATTTTGCCAAAATGAAACAAATTCAAATTTTGCAAAAAAATTTCTAATCGATTTTGTTGAACTAGATTGTACCGATACTCAATACCACTCAGAACCAAACTGGATAAACTTAGAGTAGATTCAAAAATTGCATTGTGGCCAGTGCTAATTGGGAGTTTTCTAATACCATCTCGAATAGATATACTCAAAGCTGTGTTCAAACTGGAAACCTATGCGGCCAATTAACATGGGACAATAAGGTCATATATACTTCACAGGGCGAAAAAGCCATTTAAATAAAAATTCATATTTTATTTATCAATCTGATTTCGTAATCTACGCCAAGTTTTACTTACCGGCTATTGGAGCAAAATCTGTACATGACTATACCTGTCACAAAAACTAATGGCATCCAAATATATTTCACTATTGCGATATCCATTTTTTGTAGTATACGGAGCTATGGAGTTAGCATAAATATTAAGGGTGTGCAAAGGAATAAATGTCAAAAAGTTACGAGAAACAGTGCAATTTTTTTATGTTATAACAATGCAGCTTTTCAAATAAGAACATTCACGTTTTCACATTGCGCAACAGGTATTCAACAATACGGAAATAAGAGCGATGTGCAACAATAGAATTTCTCTATTTATAACGCATAACAAAAACATATCATTTAAATTTCTTCGATATTTTAATTGACTATAACTATGTTATATTAAAAGCATAAATATCTGAAATTATAGGGAACGCACTGCCTAGAAATTTCAAGACCTTTAAATTTCCTGCATATGTTATAAAATATTTTGTTCTAAGTATGCAATTACAAAAATACCAATGCTATCACGTAATTTCGACGTTTTCTATACGTTTCTGTGTCTATAGTTAGTATTTGAGGCATTATTTCTAAGTTAGGCCACACATTGGCTCAACATCAGTCCTGCGCACCGAACTGTTTTCTGAATTGAAACGGAGTACGCCTGCGCAAGTCAAATGTTCTTGTTGCATATCCTGTCAATGTGTAGTTTCCCTAAGGTTAAGTCAAAACTAACGCCTATTGCGCAAAGAATTTCAATTTTATCGAGCTAGTGCCAAAGGTTAAACACACATTCAAGTTTTTCCCTTTTCAAAAAATAAGCAGAAGCACCAATAAATCACCTCGGGCACCTACTTTCCCTATATTCCAAAACGACTTTCACCTCTTAAGTACTTTAACTATCACCACTTTTCGTTCTATCGACCCAAGATACATTGAAAAGGATGGTTAGTTACACAAATTAAATACGTGATGAAAATGCCAAACACATCATCGTTGACCCATTGACCGTAATTCTTACTAGGCGAAATAAAAACACATTCCATTGATATACGCACCGATCACATCAAATTGAAAAAAACCGGGTTCCTCTTAATAACGTTTCCCCACTCCCATATACTTTTCACCATCTCTCTAATCAAATTCTCTATTTTCTCTCTAGTAGAAGTTCCCTCCATTATGAATTCGGAAGACAAAATTACCCACTCTGGATTGAAGTGGAAAGTTCTTTTTGAAACATTAGAGAGAAGACATTAGAGGGACAGACACTTAATCGTAAATAAAGTTGGATTGCTGAATTTAGAGGCTTTAAGGGCGTAAAAAGTAAAAATGGTTTCGTGAACTGGGCTCAATCTTGGTTACTGGTGCATTTGCAAAACTTCGTCAAGCTGCCATCCTATCAGTAATACTAACCATTATCATTCGGCACAGCCTTGCGGTCAAAAAAACTTAAATCACGCAAAGGTCGCAATCGTCAACTAGGATTCTGTCCTGAACATTTTAATGTATTTAAGAGCTTTAACTCGTTGCTCTCGATCTTGAATGTCAGCAACATAATTCTTTTTAACCTTTCGAACGGCACCCAGCGGGAAAAAAATCTAAGTAGTACGTGTGGTGAAGACCAACCACTTTACGTATATGTAATACGTATTTTGTGTTTTGTCCAAAACAAAGATTTAGTAAGTACTTTTACATTTTTGAGGGAGGGTGTAGTAGAATATACCGTTGTTTTGGACCAACACAACGAGCTATTGGTGACGGTCCGGATCCATCCCAAAGGGAAAGATATAAGGACATCATTTTGAAAGGGGAAGATCCAATGACATCATTTTAAAAGGGAAAGATCTAAGGACATAATTTTTTACATGATTTTCAACCAAGGCCACCGGATGCCAATTCGCTATCCTTCCAACCTGGCTACCACGACCCATATTTTTATGGGGAGTTAATCCCTTATGTCCCAACGTATATCTAATGCACTCCTGAACATCAGGATGTCAAATGAAAGAATATGCCTAATACTTAGTTTACACCATCTAGAATACGCCTACTTCTCTATACCTATTTTCAAAGTTTTCAAGTGCAATGGTATGCGACAACATTTTTAATTTTTCAATATTATCTTATAAGGGATGAAAACCATTTCATAACAAGAGCTTTGCTGGTGTTACTTATTTACTCTGAAAGGTAAGGAAGAAAGCGGGAACTGGTGACATTAATTTTAAGAAAACGGAATTAAAACAAGGAAATATCGCAAAACTATTTTTACCGTAAAAAAGCAAGTTATATTCGCTTATATATTTTTGTACGAAATTGAGTCGGTTTTGAATGAATGATAGGGAAGCGACATTTTCGAAAATTCATATTCAATACAAACAATGAAACTAAGGGAAACAAAAAAGAAGCAAGTGATATTATCTCTCAAACCAACGGTATTCTTAACCGAATCTTAACCTTTAGACTACGGCTGGTACAGTAATTGTACCATGATAGCGCCAAGGAAATAATTTAGACAGCTGCCAGTACATCAGTTGTATCTTGAAAGTTATAAGAATCGCGCCAAAAAAAAGAATTTAGACTATGGTCGTTACAGCAATTGTACCTTGAAAATTATTAAAATAGCGACTATAAAGAATCGCGCTTGTTATATATATAACCGTAGTCAAAAGGTTAAATATTTCATCAAAGAATAAATAATCTACTATATCCAAAGAGAATAGTTAAAGTAAAATAAATCAGATTGAAATATACAGATTGCATTTTTACTGTAAACATATATAACTAATAATCACTATTGAAAATATGAATACTAAGTAATCCAGGACATTGAAACAAACACTTTTGTTATAAAAGTGACCAAAGAAATGTTATTACAGAAATCTAAGACAGATCGTTGAAGAATAAAAAACAAATGTCTAGAGATAAAATTAACTCGTTAAAATGTATTGTTTTGTTAAATTCAAGCTTAAGATTTCTTTAAAATAAGAAAATTCTAATTTTTTCCATGAAATACTTTGAGCAAGACTTTGCAGAGTTTCCGAACTTTTTTAGAATCTCGTAAAAATAAATTTATGACCGAAAAATTTGGAACTTATTTTATCTTCTTATCTTGAAATTTAAAGTATAAAAGCGAGGCATGTTCAGAAGATTATAAATTGTGCAGAGTTCGAATATTATTTGTCGTTTAATACACAATATTGGATAAATATTATCGGTCGTGGTTATCTGAGGTAACATTTTATTCATTGGAGGGGAAAGCAAGAGCAAATAACGTAATATAGCCCATTTGGACCCTGTGGTAAGGAGTAATTTTATTCATCTTAAGAAAGGTGTGAAACCACGTCAAAATATTTGTACCAAAAGTAATAGAGAACGTTTGGAAGAGAATTTTTTAATCAAAAAGCTAAAAAAAGAGATGAGATTCTGCAGAATTATTTTGTTTTGTAAAGCATTGTGTTTTACGTTCTTTAAATTTTACATCGTCCAAAATTTTTTAGTCCAATAAATATTTTATTTAAAAATTCTACACTTTTTTACGCTTGTAAATTTTGGAAATAATCTCTTGAATTCTATTATAATTCATATAATTAAATTTTTTTGTGTTTAAAGATTAAATGAGCTGGTGTCCAACGATATGAAATTATTTCAAAAATAATATTCTTCTACGAAAAGCAATATTCCAAATATCTTACCTTGTTCTAAGATCTTTTATTCTTTTTTGTACGTAGTCCACAGAGGCAGAACAATAAAAGAAAAGCTGTCGCCGAATTCTAGTAGAATATTCTAACTCCTCGGAGAAAAACGAGAAATGCTTCTCATAAGAACTCGGTGAAGAAGCGATATGGGACAGTTATTCACCTGGACGTCTTGATCATGATGCAGCTGCCCTCCGTTTAAGATTAAAGAGCGCGAATCAAGTTCGGTTTCTTCTCTTCATTTATTTCGCTTCTCTTTCTTCTTTCGCTTGGCCTAGTATCGCTTGCGCATGCGCAGCAGTGAACCATTCCTCATCTTTTATTCTAATGTGTGAATTACAAACAAGTGAAGAGAATTGAGCGAAGAGAATGGTGTATTCGGAAACCATCGGCAGAATGGCAATTCGGAGACAAGGGGAAAACCACGAGAAACATGAATTGATGGTGAGGTGACGCATATAAGTGCCCTGCTAAGAAGTGTTGATTTTTTGTGTGTGTCTCGTTGCTATTTCCTGAATGATTTATTAATATACGAATATGCGAGTGAAAGAATCTGTATCATGGTTTCCCCAATCTGATGGCATTGAATATGAAAATCAATTGCCCCAGCGATTGGGCAACTTGTTCTTGACTAACAATATGAATTGTCTCGAAAGAGATACTGACACATATTGCGGTTTTTTGAACTCCATGTTTTAATTTTATCTACTACATGAAACGAAGTTCAATTTGCCTTTTCAATCATTTCTAATTCTTTCATTTACCGAGCGTTATCCAAGTTTTATGTTAGTTTTACAAAATCGAGTCCTCATAGCTCTTGGGCCCCGGGGCCTTTGTATCGGTGACCCCTTTTTTGTGGGAACCTGCATATATGTATGGAAAGAAGGGCTGTCCCCACCTCATTGGTACTCCAGACCCATGGATCAGTTAAGATGACGGATCCCTTACGAAATTTCAATATAGTTAGCTCAGTTTTATGGTGCAAGGACCATATTTCGCTAAACTGTGTCAAACACAAGACATGCAACGTTAAATAATAAATAATTGACATAAACACACAGTTTTACTAACGCAGAAGAGAGAAATGTACCGACGGGGTAAGTTACAGGAATTGTTCCAGTGCCGCCTATAATTATCAGGTTTCTGGCGCAATGTATGCCGTTTTATTACTTTGACAGCATATTACACTGTTTTATTATTACAAATACAGTGAAGATTTAATTTTTAAAACAGGATGTGACGAAGTCTGTGGCGAGGGCAAAAACAAGCATTCGGATGAGAAACTGCCGAGAGGTCAAGCCAGACGCTGAGAGTTCACGCCGCGTATGAACTCAGACCGCTAGACCGCGACAGTTAACGAGCTGGCGGTGGGTCGAGGTATTGAGTTTCAACCGAGATTGAGCGAAGGGTCTTTGTCGCGATGCCGACCAGACAGGGGCAGGAGTTCATTACCGCTGCATCCACATGATCACAAGAACCCGCGGATGCTTTTTGTTCGTGCCGCCGTCCGCTAATGAAGCTATCGGCGAAAGGGGTAAATTAACATACTATGGACAGCCGATATTGAACCAGCCAACAGCGAGACACAAGTGTGTCGAATGAAAGAGAGGGGGGCCAACAACCCCCTGGAACTTTCGGAGTCGAGAGAGGAGAGGAGGTTTTGAAGAAGAGAGGAAGGGACCGAATCCGGCTGAAGTGAAACCGTTGTCGGTTTTTTTTCCGATATCCCGTGTCTGGAGACGTGCTGAGTCGCGACAGCTGTTCGTGGACTCAGAACGGATTGCCCAAACAGGGATTCCGTCTATCAGACGCGAGGAAAGCTCAAGCCTGAGCTGTTACTGTGCTGATTTACACGGCATATCGGACCAATTGCCCAAACTGGGATTCCATCTATCAGACGTGAGGATAGCTCAAACCTGAGCTTTCGTTTTTCTGACTTGCGTACACGCGTGCGAGAACTTTTGTAGAAGCTCACCCGAGCTAGAAACATTTACTCACCCGAGTAAAGTCTGGAGAAGGGCTCATCCGAGCCGGATAGTCCAAACCCGAGAATTTTTGTAGAAGCTCACCCGAGCTAGAAACATTTACTCACCCGAGTAAAGTCTGGATAAGGGCTCACCCGAACCGGATAGTCAAAACCTGAGAACTTTTGGAGAAGCACACCCGAGCTAGAAACATTCACTCGCCCGAGTAAAGTCTGGAGAAAGGCTCACCCGAGCCGGATAGTCCAAATCGAAGTCCTGCAGAAAAGGACAATTCACCATATTCGGTAAAGATCTACCACCTAGACTCTACCATTCTGTAAACGCCACCTACCAAATTCCGTCAAGGTTATTCTTTGATTGTAAATAAAATACGTTAATCGAGACCACTGCGAACATTCTTATATAGTAGATTACGCTTCCATCCCTAAGACGTCACAATCAAATGGACTACATAAACTCTACACATTTCTCAGACCCACTGTAGACTTTGGACCCCGGCACCATGATACTATCGACGCATAAAAGGACAGAAAACATACACAACACTTATTTACGCAAGTATTTGGAAAACGTTAAAGGTAAATGTTGTCATTATTGGTTACAAGTTACTGATTTACACAAGTATTTAGAAAACGCTGGACGTAAATGTTGTCATTATTGGATACACTGGCGAACCAGAATATTGCATCTAGAATTTACACGCGCGCATCATTCTGCAGATATATATTTTGTATAGAATGTCATCAAGTACTTGTTAGGATTCAGATCAGGTGTAAAAACGTCAGATCTAAGCAGTTAGCATTAGTCTAGCATTGTAATTCTTAAAATTAAAAATAAATGAACTGGGAAAACGCATTTTTTAACGATTATATCAATGTTCATGTACCGACACCAATTACTAAATTGGTGACCCAGACGTGATTCAGATATTCTGACTTCGGAGAAAACTTCATCGTTGCTTACTTCATCAGAATTCCGTTCCATGATGCAGTTTCTATAAACCCTCCCACCATAAGTAAACACTGCAGAGATTATATTTATGTTCATTTATATTCAGAAACATACTGTATTGTGTTTTTACGGATAGATAAAGATACTGACACTGATCCGGACAGTGGTTCCCAGGATAAATAAAAACTATTATTTCCGGGAATGGGAAAAAGAGTACAGTGACAGTTAAGACCGTGTCAAACCGGCATTTCTTTCGTCACATTCACTTGAAACTCCAAGTGTAACGAACCTTTCGAAGAACTAGTGAAAAAGAACGTTGTTGAGAAACTGAACAATCTTGACGCTTCCAATTCTCTACCTGGTAATCAAAGTTATTATTAGATCAGTAAGACGTGTTCGATTTACTGAACACATAGTTGCTTTGCATGTTTATAAAAAATTATATACCATTTAAGTTACTTTATTTTATTAAGTGATCACATTGAGTAATTGTATAATTGTTCAAAAACTTCCATTTAACCCTTCTTTGCATGATGGTGGAAATTTCCATCATAACAATGAATACCCAAAAATTATATAAAAGAACAAGTTCACTTTAAGTTGATCGTGTCTGGATACCTTTTTACTGTCCATTGCATAAAAAAAAATCTTAGCTGTCAAAAATAAGCAAGTGTCACTATCAGTAAAACGAGCTTGAAGTTGTCATTCCGCTGTTTGTTGTAGTTGCAATAAACGTATGATTTCGTTTTTAATTTTGTTTTATTATATTTGAGTTTCTATTGCTAAAAAAGTGAAAATGAGTGGAAGAAAGGTTTGTAACATGTGTTTCTGTTATTTTTAGAGCAATTTCTGAAAAAGTTTGCGTTTAATTTAAAAAATACCACATGATACCGTCATATTGTTTTTTGCTAAATTTATACTATAAATATATAGTAAGATTTTTTTAACCATTTTTCCTTTAATTTTGAACATGAATTATATCACCTTGATTTATTTCACCAATAAAGAAAAAATCATGCAAAGAAGGGTTAAATATAAAACGCTCATAAATGCTGTTTGTATTTCAATGTTAAACGGTTGTCATATTTTTTATCAAGTGCATATTTTTTTTTTCTAAATTAATGTCAACTATCCTCGTCATACCATCGAACGAGTGGACACCTGTTGTTGTGCATGTGTGTTACGGTTTGTACTTCATCAAAAACCCTAGCTCAATTGGGATGTGTTGCATATGTTGTGTCAGCGCGTATAATTCGACGTTGTCTACAGCAGCGGGGAATAGCGACTGCTTGTGACTCTACACCACCAGTTCCTGCGCAAATGGTGCTAACTATTGGGTTGATGCAAAAATTCGTCCCTTTTTATTTTACAAAAATTGAGTAGAATTTATTTTATGTACTAAAAATGACATTTGATGTATAGTATGTACCGGTCTGTTCGATGATATTTCTCCCTTTCTCTTGTAGCTGCGTCATCATTCAAGTTCCGAGGTTTCTGGCTCAAGAACGGATCCAGGTGACGAAACTACCAGAACCCCCTACAATAATGGACCGGACAGCAAGCTGTGATGGTATAAAGGAAATAATACATGTTTTAATAGGGGGGTGGTCCCCCACATGCTGCAATTACATTAGCAACCCTTCTGGGCATACTTTCAACAATATTTTGGTGCACAGGTATGGGTATTTGTGTCCATTCCTGCTGCAAAAATGTCGCCAGTTCAGCTCTAGATTTCGGACGTGGTTCCCTGGTCCGTATGCGTCGCTCTAACGCGTCCCACAAATATTCTATGGGGTTTAGGTCGAGACTCTGAGCAGGCCAGGGAAGACGTTTTACATCCATATCTTGATACCACTGCTTGACATAGGCTGTAACATTACATGAAGCGTTGTCAGCCTGGAAGTAACATTCGTCCATTCCATAAAATTGCCAGATCATAGGAAGAACCTGATTGTCCAAAATGTTCATGTAGGCGTCGGCGTTCAATTGACCAGTAACAACATGCAAAGGTCCCAGGCAATACCACTTAAAACACCCCCAAACAAGTAGTTGGATTTTATACAAATTCGCTGGCGTCCGGTCCATTATTTTAGGGCAAAATGTATCTTCTTTTCTGTCTGCAAAGCATTCTGGTCTTTTCGGAAATAAAAAATTTAAAAAACACAACCTAATAACAGAATATTTTTCTAAATACTCGCCTAAATTCCTTCTTTCAAACAACATCAACACTTAACACGTGTGAAGCAGATAACGTTTCGGTTTTGCAATGTCATCTAGCGCCACAAACGGGACGAACTTATGCTCAACCCAATAGTTTTACAACTTCAGCGTCTTGCGCTGTTTCCTTGTTGTCAATCGATATGATAATTGTTCACAGATAATACTTTTGTCTCACCAGAAAACTCCCAAACGCGTTCCCACGGATCCTAGGGAAAGGGTGTACCGGACGAATTAAGTTGCTTTTGAGATTACCGCGTATCATGCTTTACACTTCCCTAATCGCATAAAACAAAGTTTCGACAATCACGATTAAGATTTAAGAACTTCCTTTTAAACATCGTCGTCAGTCATTGAATCGACGGGAAAACTTTCTCTAGTATATTTACATACTTTTGTCGTTAGAAATATAAATATCCTAACTGGGTTCTAAGTCTTTACTTTGGCCCCATTTTTCATGCTAGTAATTGAAATCATAACATTCCGTGGAACAGATATTTTGAGTTCATCAGTTTGATTTTGAGATTTGAAAACATTAATCGGTCTACGCCGATTTGAGCTCGTTTTTACAGGATGATTCGGAACTCGTGGAATAAACTTCGTGTGCCAATCGCGTGTTAAAGCACACACTCTTAAAGAATCATTTTTTGTGTTCCAATATATGGGTGCATGTGACGCGTTTAGGCGTAAATACAAGATTTGCGCAGGAAATGAAAAAAACTTGCGGTGCCTTGAACAGTGCCACCATTTTCAACGGGCTTGCTGGGGAGAATCGCGAATTACAGCTTCAGTTTTCACTCCCTTTAGTTTCACTTCTCACTTAAACCGTTCCTATTGGTTACTTTTAGTTTCAGTTCGCATTTGTATATAACGCTTACTTCTTTGTATGCCAGTAGTGTGCTTTTGTCTCTCTGTCGTTGTAACGTGTATGTGCTGTGATGTTAGTAAAATAAAAACCTTCCAATTATGTCACCATCAAACGTTTATTTAAAAAAATTTTACAATTGTTTACTTACTATGTTTTTTACAACGACTGCTCAAACTTTCCACCACACTCCTCACATCTAACACTCTTTGAAGTTTGTTCTAGCCTAGTAGTAAAACTAAATCAAAATTCGCTGATTCAAACTCACTCTTTCATTCTAGAAATTTCCTCAAATTCATTATAATGTAAGGAACAGGGATGGTTCTACCAATATGGTGACTCTAGGAGCTTCTTTGCCCAGATGAAAAACTACTTATGATTATTCGAAAAGGCATAAGCAGAATTAAAATATAGATTGCTTGTCATACATTTAATTCATCAATAAAATAATTAATTCTTCAGGACAATATAAAATAGAGTTCAATAAATTCCTCATTAGTTCTTAAGTAATAGAGGAACGACTCCCATTTAAATCATATAATAATTGCATTTCACCCTTTAGGTGGTTGCAACGAGATATCTCGTCTATCAAGATTTGACTAATCTTGCTAATGGCAAGATGTCATCATGAAGATAATGCCTTTATTTTTATGAATACGAGATTAAAATATGGTGAGTGTTTTTCTTGTAATGACGATATATCTCGTCCATCACCATGTAGTCAATTTTGTTAACGACGAGGTATCTCGTCGATACAAGCACCAGGGGGGTTAATTTAGAAGGAGGGCCCTCCAATGTTAATGACAAGCTTTACGAAAGGCAAGGATTTTACTTTCGGCTACCGGTAGAAAAAGAAGATACGTTCCACCACAAAAACACTAACGCCATCTATGTACATTTAGGCTGGTACGTAGCTCAACTCTACTGAGGATCGGAAATCGCGATCGTGTTCTCTAAATAAATTAAAAATATGATTGTTCTTAACCCTTCTTTGCATGATTTTTTCTTTATTGGTGAAATAAATCAAGGTGATATAATTCATGTTCAAAATTAAAGGAAAAATGGTTAAAAAAATCTTACTATATATTTATAGTATAAATTTAGCAAAAAACAATAGGATGGTATCATGTGGTATTTTTTAAATTAAACGCAAACTTTTTCAGAAATTGCTCTAAAAATAACAGAAACACATGTTACAAACCTTTCTTCCACTCATTTTCACTTTTTTAGCAATAGAAACTCAAATATAATAAAACAAAATTAAAAACGAAATCATACGTTTATTGCAACTACAACAAACAGCGGAATGACAACTTCAAGCTCGTTTTACTGATAGTGACACTTGCTTATTTTTGACAGCTATGTTTTTTTATGCAATGGACATTAAAACGGTATCCAGACACGATCAACTTAAAGTGAACTTGTTCTTTTATATAATTTTTGGGCATTCGATGTTATGATGGAAATTTCCACCACTATGCAAAGAAGGGTTAAATACGTTTTTCCGCGGTAGTTATGCTCAAGGTGTTGTGATGTCTGCGTATTTAATGTACTGTAAATCGAAAAGTATGTTTAGTAAATTCTGAATAAAATCTCGGATCAGAAGGATTTGTGTGTAGCGTCCTGCCTCCTCTATTTAATTCCAACATGGTATGAGTTTCGCAGTAAACTTATTTTACCTTGAATGAATAATTCAGTCATGATCTTCTCAATAACAATTGTTACCTCTCTTGTATGTAAATATTCCTCACTTCGCAAAACGACATCGTACTCTATATTTTCATTTATGAAACGATTCGTATCAAGAAATCCAAACTTTTCACGACAAACATTGTTGCCCAAATTACTTCCATAATGCAAATTCACGATCTGTTCCTTTTATATTTGATAGTAATCCAGTGTCCACTTCATTTACTTTCGGCACGGAAGGTTACGGTCAGTGTATTCTTGACCCTCAAAGATCTATTTTTACCCCTATCAGAGCCGGTATCTCCCCATTATCCGCCTACCTACCTGCCTCATCAAGTGAACTCGAAAGTGAACTTCTGTTGCCATTCACTCTAGAAGAAAAGTTCTCGAAGCAAAAGTGTAACAAGATGGCTCAGAGAAAACAGAACACGCGTTCTTTGTTGTACAGGTTCATTGGCCAAACGCTGATCCATCTTGACCTTAAGGGCTAGGGAGAGTAACTTATTTTTCTTATTTTAAAGGCTCTTCAGCAGATTAAGGGTGTTATTTTTAAAAAAGACAAATTATATATATTTGAAAATAAGAACACTGTTTCATACAAACGTTGTCATGGTAATGAGATGACAGAACAGAAACGCCTTGTTTTGTTCTGTGAGATAATGCAGAATGAGAACCAGAGGTATACTTATTTTAACTCTTACTTTATTTCTAGTTCTTGTAATAAGTAATTCGATTCCATTCATTCTTGAAATTGTTCGCAATTCTGTCAGTGTTTGGAAAGCTATTTTATAAAATGTTGCAAATTTAAAACTGATAAACAAACCCTCCATTTTTAAGAAAATAGGTAAGTAGTTAATTAAAGTCGCACTGGAGCGCAGTGGCTATTGGCGACTGTCCGGGATCTTTCCGGAAGGGAAAATTCCAACTATTTTCTCCGACCAACCGGTTTTGTGGTTAAGGTGTTAGCCTCTAGATCGGAAGGTTCCTGGTTCGAATCCGGGTCAGTGCATGGATTTTTGTAAGCGTATGGTGTAAGGTTCATGGTGTAAGGTGTGGTTCAAAATTACGAGGTATTGTCCTGGGATCTTTCTCTTAAGGGACTGATCCCGGACCGTCGTCAATAGCCCGTTGTGTTGCTCTAGTACGACGTTAACTAAAATTACCATTACCAACTATTTCCAAGACGTAAAGCCGACCAACCGGTATAGTGGTTAAGGTGTTAGCCTCTAGATCGGAAGGTTCCCGGTTCGAATCCGGGTCCGGGCATGGATGTTTGTAAACGTATGGTGTAGAGGCGGCTGGTGCACCTTAAATCTGTCGTGGCCGAAAGTCCTCACGTTGGGTTGGCGTGGAAGTTTGGAAAGTGGGGTGCCAGCTCAGGTGTTGTTTCATCACCTGACCGTGGTTCAAAATTACGAGGTGTTGTCCTCGGATCTTTCCCTTAAGGGACTGATCCCGGACCGTCGTCAATAGCCCGTTGTGTTGCTCTAGTACGACGTTAACTAAAATTACCATTACCATTACCATCAAGACGTAAAATAGCCTTAAACATCGAGTCACAAAAAATTGAATCTAAAAATATGTAGTGTGGCTCACCCAATACATGTAATTGACATTAAAGTTTAAAGAAGTAAAACAAAATTTAAAAAAAACAGCGAACCTAATAAACAATTGAACTTTTCTCAATCCCATTCAAATCTACCAAAGCAAATGTGAATCAGCATCATCGATAGTTGTTAATGCATTTATGTTTGATATGCGTTATACAGAGAATCGTTACAAGACGAATAACACCAATTAAGGATATGCTAATACTGTCTAGATTAAAAGACTCGTTCATATCAAGTAGACAATGGTCATGCCAAAAGAAACGTTTTAATCAATGTGTAATAACATTTCTTTCTATCGTTAGCATGGTAAGCGATGACTCAAGTAGGACAGCCTTATAAAAAAGCACTCAAACTACAGCATTAAAGGTCACTGTTTTTGGTCTTCCATGGGCTCTCGTTTCTTTTCGGCGTCGATTTTAATTGTGTGACTTGTATCACTCATAAGTTCCTCGATGCATAGCAACAAAAGGTTTTAATCATATAACCTCAAACATAACAATAACTTCAAATTAACAAACAAACATAAACCCTCCCGTACGAGAGTTCTAATTTGTGATGAACTTGGAGGGGTTGGGTTTAAAATACACAGTATTATTTATCGGCAATGGCCAGTTTTATTGCAAGGTAAAGAGGTAGGAATCAGACTATTGGTAGGTAGGTATTGAATTAACGTCGCACTGGAGCAACACAACGGGCAACGGTCTGGGATCAAACCTGGTGAGGACATTTGTGGCCACAACAGATTTAACATGCAACAGCCCCTTTGCACACAACGGTCTTTGGTTAATATTCAAACTCGCAACCTTCAGGTTGTTAATCCGTCACTCTTCCGAGCAGGCTACCGCGGCCATTGCTATAGTTAAAATAGATTTCTATGTATTAACGTCATTATATTTTTAATACTCCTTCACATCATAATATGAGTTAAAAGTAACGGTGACAGCAAATTCAATATATTTGATGTAACCCCCTCGGAGGCATCATATTTGTGTGTGCGGGTTTCAAGATCCCGGGATATCCTAGTGATCCTTTCTTTTCCTTTGGGGTTTACTGTCTCTGGTAAACATGGATGTCGCAATCCCAGAGTAACCAAACGATCTTTTCTACTTTCTCTTCTCCATTCTTTCTTGCCCGACCAACCGGTCAGGTGGTTAAGGTGTCAGTCTAGATCGGATGGTTGGTTCCTCGTTTGAATCCGGGTCATCGCATAAATGTTTGTAAGCATATGGTGTAGAGACGGCTGGTACACGTTAAATATAGTGTTGCCTCAAATGTCCTTACGTTGACGTGGTGTGGAAGTTTGGAGAGTGGGGTTCCAGTTCAGGTGCTGCCTCGTCATCTGACCGTGGTTCAAAATGACGCGTTGTCCTCGGATCTTTCCCTTAGGGGATTGATCCTGGACTGTCGTCCATAGCCCGTTGTGTTGCTCTAGTACGACATTAATTAAAATTACCTTACCTTACCCATAGGATAATAATTTGGTAATTTTTAGTTAACGTCGTACTAGAGCAACACAACGGGCTATTGACGACGGTCCGGGATCAGTCCCTTAAGCGAAAGATCCGAGGACAACACCTCGTAATTTTGAACCACGGTCAGATGACGAAGCAACACCTGAGCTGGCACCCCACTCTCCAAACTTCCACGCCAACCCAACGTGAGGACTTTCGGCCACGACAGATTTAAGGTGCACCAGCCGCCTCTACACCATACGTTCACAAACATCCATGCCCGAACCCGGATTCGAACCAGGAACCTTCCGATCTAGAGGCTAACACCTTAACCACTATACCGTTTGGTCGGCTGTATTTATGAGGAATGTATGTTATCACATGGAGCAAATATTAGAAACTTCACCTTGGAAGGATATTTTAGGAATTTGATTACCTTAGAAGAATTAGAAGAATCCTACAATTGCTTTTCCTGGAATACGGTTTAAACATTTTGAACCTTCTCTTGCATAGAATAACGAGTCTTTTCAATCGAAATTCAAATTAAATCCTAACGATACGATTTGATAACGTATTTCAACTGATCCTATCACCCACATCTGAAGATCAGTACTATCAAGTTCATCTGTACAGACGAAGAAATGGGTACGAAGCAGAAAAAAATTTCCTTGTAGGAGCAGGTTCCTGAATTTGAAAATAAAGAAACACTAAGATGAACTGCACTTTCATCTAGAAGAAAGACTAAACTGGAAAAACAATCAAGCAGATCGAGGAAATAAAAGAGCAGAACAGTCTGAAACTTTAATCTTAGATTATCGTTTGAATGAATCACCGATCGTTTTTTGTGCCTTTTCATTCCAGTTCGCGTGTCGACTTCAACTTGAAATGAAGGTTTAAAAGAATAGATTTTCATCCGATCCACATAAATCAAACAACTTTCGTTTTTTATTATAAGTAGGCAAAATGCTCTATTTTTTTTTCTCTTCGATTGCAGTCTTAGTAGCACTGTCCTACATTGAACCGAATCTTAATGAACACTTTTCCATCCCTGGGCTATCGGCGCTGGAAGGCATACGAACGTCGTTAGGTATTCAAAGACCTGTGTAGGTATTAAAGTCACACTGGAGCAGCTGCACAATGGGCTATTGGCAACAATCCAAGATCAATCCCCAATAGAAATTAGGGATGCGACATCGATGTCGATGTTTTTTAAAAAAACATCGATGGTTTGGTGTCGATGTTTTGGTAACATCGATGTTTATACTTGTCGATGTTTTTACTTTATCGATGTTTTATTTTTAAATGAAAAAAGTACCGTTATAAAAATTTTTAAAATAACTAAATAGCATAAATTTTATAATGAGCAAATTGAACCTACTTTTAGACCAAAGTGACCAAGGATGAAGGGTCTGAGAAGTAGGGATGCGACTTTGGGGACGATGTATTATCAACATCGATGTTTTAATTTTCAACATCGATGTTTTGCAGTCGATGTCGCATCAATAGATGGTAAACCAATTTTAAGAAATGAGGAAAAGTTTAAATACACTGAATTTTAAAAATATCAATGTCTTTGGGTCGATGTATTATCAACATCGATGTTTTGCTATCGATGTCGCATCCCTAATAGAAATATCCAAGGACACCATGTAAATTGAATTTGTTACTCTTCCAATAGAGCAAAAGCGGTCCCTTCAAAGACCTGGGTAATTGGGCCGACCAACCGGTACAGTGGGTAAGGTGTTAGCCTGTAGATCGAAAGGTTCCTGGTTCGAATCCGGGTCCGGGCATGGATGTTTGTAAGCGTATGGTGTAGAGGCGGCTGGTGCACTTTAAATCTGTCGTGACCGAAAGTCCTCACGTTGGGTTGGTACAAAAGTTTGGAGAATGGGGTGTGTCCGGATCTTTCCCTTTAGGGACTGATCCCGGACCTACGACAATAGCCCGTTGTGTTGCTCTATTACGACATTAACTAAAATTACCAATTACCCATTGACCGCTCATGTCATTAAATGAGAAGGGGCCGCGGTAGACAGATAGGAAGACCAATGGACTACCAACCGGAGGGTTGCGAGTTCGAATTCAACCAAAGACTGTCGTGCACAAATGGGGCTGGTGCACATTAAATCTGTCGTGGCCTCAAATACCCTCACGTTGCCGTGGTGTGGAAATTTGGAGAGTAAGTTGCCAGCTCAGGTTTTGACCTCGTTTTCTAACCGTGGTTTAAAATTGCGAAGAGTTGTCCCCGAACCCTCCCTTAGGGGGGAATTCACACCAGACCCTTACCAATAGCCCGTTGTGTTGTAGAGTGACGTTAATTTGACTACTTACCTACCTAAAACTCGTAAATTACACACATATTGCTCGGTTTACATCAATGTATTTACTTTTTCGTTAATACTATCTTTCGATTCTCAAAGTTACATTTTGAAAGATTGACGCATAACATTTACCTCAAATATAAAAATGTGTCCCCAACGAAGGCTGCATTCGTATTGAACATTCTTCAACTCTTTCAGAACATTTTTCCTGTGACATTTTCTTCATTGATAGTCCTAAGGACTTCTAACAATGCTTTACGCCTACAGGCTACTTGACTATCGCTTCAAGGAGGTCATCCAAAAAGCTTTTGTGGTTTCTTTGTCTCAAAATTATCTGTAAGATCAGGAGATGGCAGGTCGAGTATTCGCAGGCATTGAAGAAACCGTTGTTTTGAAGAGTGTCGTCGGTGTTGCGAAGTCTTAACGAGTCATTTTAGACGGAGAAAAACGTGTCAGCCATTTTCTGTGGAAATGAAACATGGCGGAACGACCTTGAAACTTGGACCAATGGCGTAACATACATAATTGATTGACGCATAACAATTCCCGTAGAGTTAGTCACCAGGGTGGGTCACTAAACAAGAGAAAGAAATAAGAAAATTATATTTTTACAGTGCCCGTCTCAAATGTTCTACAGGGAAAACATTCGACATGCTCGTGTTTATATGCTAAAAACATGGCGCCACGCATACGTATTTCAGCCTAGTGGCAATTCATATTATGAAGGTAGGTATGTTGTTAATTAACGTTGCATTGAAGCCAGACAACTGACTATTGGCAAAGGTCCAGGTAATTGGTAATTTTTAATTAACGTCGTACTAGATATACACAACGGGGTATTAACTACGGCCGGGATCAATTCCTTGAGGGAAAGATCCGAGGACAACACCTCGTAATTTTGAACCACGGTCAGATGACGAAGCAACTTCTGAGCTGGCACAACACTCTCCAAACTTCCACACCAACCCGACGTGAGGTTTTCGGCCACGACATATTTCAGGTGCACCAGCCGCCTCTACACCGTGAGCTTACAAACATCCATGCCCGGACCCGGATTCGAACCAGGAACCTTCCGATCTAGAGGCTAACACCTTAACCACTATACCGGTTGGTCGGCGGCGAAGGTCCAGGATCAACCCCCAAGGAAAACACCTCGTTATTTTGACCCACGGTCAGATGATGGTAATTGGTACGTTTTTA
This sequence comes from Metellina segmentata, assembly GCA_947359465.1. Classification (NCBI taxonomy): domain Eukaryota; kingdom Metazoa; phylum Arthropoda; class Arachnida; order Araneae; family Tetragnathidae; genus Metellina; species Metellina segmentata. The sequence goes on along the minus strand of OX375876.1, from coordinate 29,376,309 downwards.
ATTAACGTCGTTCTTGAGCAATACAACGGGCTATTGACAACGGTCCGGGATGAATTCCCTAGGTAATTGGTAATTTTTAGTTAACGTCGTACTAGAGCAACACAACGGGCTATTGACGACGGTCCGGGATCAGTCCCTTAAGGGAAAGATCCGAGAACAATACCTCGTAATTTTGAACCACGGTCAGATGACGAAGCAACACCTGAGCTGGCACCCCACTCACCAAACTTCCACGCCAACCCAACGTGAGATGAATTCCCTAAAAGAAAATTCCGAGGACAACACCGCCGACCAACCGGTATAGTGGTTAAGGTGTTAGCCTCTAGATCGGAAAGTTCCTTGTTCGAATCCGGGTCCGGGCATGGATGTTTGTAAACGTATGGTGGAGAGGCGGCTGGTGCACCTTAAATCTGGCGTGGTCGAAAGTCCTCACGTTGGGTTGGCGTGGAAGTTTGGAGAGTGGGGTGCCAGCTCAGGTGTTGCTTCGTCATCTGACCGTGGTTCAAAATTACGAGGTGTTGTCCTCGAATATTTCCCTTAAGGGACTGATTCCGGACCGTCGTCAATAGCCCGTTGTGTTAAACTAGTACGACGTTAACTAAAATTACCATTACCATTACCGAGGACAACACCACGTCATTTTGAACCACAGTCAGATGACGAGACAACACCTGAGCTGGTACCCCTCTCTGGATATAAAAAAAAAAGGATTTCCGGTTCCTTTTCTGAAATCAAGGATTTTTTAACCAAGGAAAGCAAGCTGCTCTCTAATTTTTATGAAGACTATCCTCTCAAATTACAATGCTTGAAGATCTGAATTTTCTATTTCGGATCTTTCCCTTGCGGGATTGGTCCCGGACAGTCGCCAATAGCCCGCTGTGTTACTCCAGTACAACGTTAATTAAAATACCTTACCTACAGAATTTTCTATTCAATCTTGGAAAGTAAATTTCCCTACATCGACAGAAATACATAAATTACATCCTATTTTTTACTGACAAAACATTTCTCGCAAAAAATACTCGAGCTCTCATGTCCTGTCAACAACCACAGACGCCTTTAAAACTATATTATTATCGCCAAAATTGGGAAATTGCTAACCAAGCGCAATTCAAGGACCATCGTCTGAGCATATTGAATAGTTGGTCATAGCTTCCAAATATACACATCGAAATCTTCTGTTGACTGCCAATTTTCCTTTCATTATATTCACAAATACCTCGTCATTGTTATGATAGCTCTCTTCTAAACAGGGAACTCTCTCCGTCCAATTACTCGTTCCATTGCAACGGATAATCAGGTAGATGGTTTCTGGCCACGAATTTGGGTTAACAGACGAGTTAAAAATGGTAATAAGAATATTATTTTGTAAGAGGAATCCATCCCCTCTTGGTGTGTTAAACAAAAACGCAAGTTATGCGGTGATATAAGAGGAAATGTATGATAAATAACTATCAAGATGGGTTTTTATCTTCGCGAGAAGAGGTTGTGTTTTAAGGAAAGGTACATTCTCCTACATAACTTTCACACAAAATACGTATTCTATAAACATTCCAGATAAGCATAATGTTATCTCGTCAGATTACCATAATCTTATCTCTGTAGTTCTTACCGCATAGTAAAGAGTTACGAGTAAATTTCTTTCTCGAGTATAATTTTAGCTTGAAATACACTGGTTTCAGTAAATTAAAAATCAAATCGGGTAATAGGTAATTTTAGTTAACGTCGTACTAGAGCAACACAACGGGCTATTGACGACGGTCCGGGATCAGTCCCTTAAGGGAAAGATCCGAGGACAACACCTCGTAATTTTGAACCACGGTCAGATGACGAAGCAACACCTGAGCTGGCACCACACTCTCCAAACTTCCACGCCAACCCAACGTGAGGACTTTCGGCCACGATAGATTTAAGGTGCACCAGCCGCCTCTACACCATACGTTTACAAACATCCATGCCCGAACCCGGATTCGAACCGGGAACCTTCCGATCTAGAGGCTAACACCTTAACCACTATACCGGTTGGTCGGCGGAGAGTTGAAAGGATAAACACGCCTAATTCCATATTTACAATTGGCAGCAGGTAAGTAGATGCTTAACGTTACACTGAAGCAACACACCGGGCTATTGGTGACGGTCCGAGATCAATCACGAAAAAGATCCATGGATAACACCGCGTCGCTTTGAGACATTTTTTGACATTTGATGGTAAGGTAATTTTAATTAACGTCGTACTAGAGCAACACAACAGGCTATTGACGACGGTCCGGGATCAATCCTCTAAGTGATAGAACAGAGGACAACACCACGTAATTTTGAATCATGGTAAGATGACGAGGCAACACCTGAGCTGGCACCCCACTCTCCAAACTTCCACACCAACCCAACGTGAGGACTTTCAGCCACGACAGATTTAAGGTGCACCAGCCGCCTCTCCGCCATACGCTTACAAACATCAATACACTCACCCGGATTCGAACCAGGAACCTTCCGATCTAGAGGCTAACACCTTAATCACTATATCGGTTGATCGGCGAGCTGTCAATGGGATACGAAAGTAAAAGAAAGGGCTTGGAAGTTTTGGGCTCCCAGGTCTTTGAAGGGATTGATCCCGGACTGTCGTCAATAGCCCGTTCTGTTGCTCTAGTACGACGTTAACTAATAATTACCAATTACTAATTAAGGAACCAATTCTTTGAAGGGACTGCTTTTGCTCTATTGGAGGAGTAACAAATTCAATTTACATGGTGTGCTCGGATCTTTCTATTGGGGATGGATCCTGGACCGTTGCCAATAGCCCATTGTGTAGCAGCTCCAGTGCGACTTTAATATCTTCACAGGTCTTTGAATACCAAAAGTGTCTCTGGGATAGATCTCTTAACCACCAGACCGGTTGGTCGACTTTTTGACATTTGAAAACACTCCAGATTTAACGTGCACCAGCCAATGATCTTTTGTTGGGTACAATGGTCTTTGGTACACGACTATCTCTGGTGGGATTGAGTTTCGAACTCGCAACCTTACAGTTGCTAATTCGATAATCCTCTGAAGGAACAAATGGGAAAATCAGTATAGCTCAAAAGCTATTCGGAAGATTGTAAAATTCGATGAAAATCTTTATCAAATTTCAAACTACAAGAAAACAACAAAAACATAACGTAAGGCATTTTGTACAAGTCATACAAAAAACTTAATTCATAAACGCACATACAAATTAAATTTGGAATAGATAATTAATTAACGTCGCAACTGAAGCAACACAACGGGTTATCGGTGACGGTCCGTGATGAATCCCCATGGAAAAGATCCGAGGATAGCATAATTTATTTTTACTATGGGGCTCGGCCCCCTGCTCGCTTACGCTCGCCAACCCCCGGGGATTGCTACGCAATCCCATTTGGTTTGCTTCGCAAATCAACACTCCTTTTACATATGCCATTCGGTTTGCTTCGCAAACCAACATTCCTTTCGCAGAGTGAAACTATCTGAATAATTCGTATTATCCTAATTTCACTTTCCGGTCAATCACGTCACAGCGAGGGCTTCGCAACCTGCTCGCTTACGCTCGCCGACCCCCCGGAAATCGCTACGCAATCCCGTTTGGTTTGCTTCGCAAACCAATACCTCTTTGGCAAATGATTTCACTTTTTTTTACTTTAACACTTAATGCACCCTAAACTAATAGCCGCATCAGTAAAAAATCTTCTGCATCTTGCTCTCTGTACAATTTTAAGTAAACGATGTTAATCTCCAAACTTTACGATCTGTACTTTGTACTTTCTCGGTAAACCGTCTGAGAACAGAGAGAAAAAAAGCGAGCCTTTTTCCTCGCCAAATAAAAAGAAATCGTTTTCATGGCAATTGTTGCTACGATAAATTTGATATCTGGCAAACCCGATAGTAAGAAATACAACCCACATCAGCTCCGCAAATTTGCTCCGCGAAATAAAAAATACGAAATTTGTATCACCAACTTTTGATTGCAATGAATTTATTTATGAACCAATTTTAAAAATAATTGTACGGTAAGAAAGAGTATATTCTGAGGTATACTGCGATATTTTCAAAATTAAAAATTAATAGTAATACGATATAGATATGACAATTTTAGTTTTGTATCGGAAATTACGATCTGAAAGTTCCGAAAATTGTATGACCCACTTTTAATTGCATCGATTTTATTTATTAACCAATTTAAAAAATAATTGTACCATAAGAAAGAGTGTAATATAATGTATTCAGTGATGTTCTCAATTTTAAAAAATAATGTTTTTTGCTGTAGATATAATGATTTTAGCAGAAAGTAGCGAAAATATCCAAAGATTCCGAATTTTGTATGACCAACTTTTAATCGCATCCAATTTAATTTTTAACCGATTTCAAAAATAATAGTACCGTAAGAAAGAGTACATTCTAAGGTATACTGCGATATTTAAAAAATTAAAAACTAATAGTAATAAGATATAGATACGGCAGTTTTAAAAAAAAGTAACAAAAATGTCCCGATTTTTCCCGAATTTCAAAAAAATATTATCACGAACCAAATTGAAATTTAAAAAAACTCGACGAGCTGCAAAAATTTACGTTGAGAGGTACTCTTAAAAAAAAAACTCACGACTCAAAACTGAAAATTTGTATGTGTTTTGCTCACTCGCGGAAGAAATTTCGCTTCTTCAGTTTTGACACTTAATAAACCCTAAACTAATAGCCGCATCGGAAAAAAATCTTAATAATTGTCCAGGGAATACGATGAAGAACAAACCATGTTAATTTCATTTTTTTCCGATCAGTACTTTCTCGGGAAACCGTCTAAGAATCGAGCTAAACAACAGTTTTCAATCCTGCGGCGGCGGTAACTTTTTTTTACCCTCGCTTCATCTTATGTATGGGCGGAACTTGGGAATTCCCGCTGGATTGGTGAGAGTCGAGGCGAAAAGGGGTCCTTGTCCTAAAGAGAAGGGGTGCTTCGTCCTCTTTCTGTCTTGCCAAAAAGGAGAGGATGCGACGAGAGGACGGAACTGATCTCTTCCTGAGAAGAACGAGTGACCCGGACGCTAACCACCGCAAATACCTAGATCCATCCACTGATGAGATGACTGTAGATTCCCGACGAATCCATTCCCTCTTCATCTGTCGGGAAGCATCGGTCTCTTGCCATGATCCAGCGGCTACTCGGGTAAAGTTAATTTTGCCAATAAAACTCTGGACCCCAATAAAGAAGAGTTTCGGAGCACTAGTAACTTTTATTTATGAAACTGAATCACAACGTAACAGTATTAGTACAAGTTGCGCCAAACACAAGACAACGTCAAACAAAAAATGTCGTGGAAGAGTGAAATAAGAAAGATTGGGGAAGAGATTTAGTGGGATAAAAGTAGAAAAAGATCGCTTGGGTATCCTGTGACATTTAACCCCATTGGAAATCAATGCAGCGCCGCCATAAGACGAAGAGCGGACACATCACTGAGGTTCCACAGAGTCCGGTCGGTATTCGATACTCTCTTAGGGTTAAATTTACTTCCCTTTTATATCGGGACAGATGAAGTTAAAATTATTTCAGTAGATTAGATGAGGCATTATACTGTTATCGGAGCGGATGAAATGGCATTATAAATGTCACCATTCTTCTTTAAGATTGGGTAGGTAATTGAATTAATGTCGCTCTGGAACAATCCAACAGGCTGTTGGTGACGGTCCGGGATCCATCTCGAAGAGAAAGATTCGAGGACAACATCTCGTCACTTCGAACCACGTCAGATGGCGAGGTTAAGACTTGAGCTGGCACCCCACTCTCCGAACTTCCAACAAAAAGGATACTAGAATAAAGGATTCAGAAGGATACAACCAGAAGGATATTTGAGGCCACGACATATTTAACCTCCACGTACACGCCGGTATTTAGTTGGACCGATTTTCTCACCCGCAACCTTCCTTCTCGCTAATCCGTAACTCTTCCAACCGGACTACCTCGGTCCTGCTTTACGCTTAGCTCTTATTCTCAGTGATTCGGATCTATTCATAGTCACTAGGGATGCGACATCGATGTCGTTGTTTTATAAGAAACATCGATGTATTAAAGCCGATGTTTTTTAACATTGGTGTTTATACTAGTTGATGTTTATACTAGTCGATGTTCTTACGTTGTCGATGTTTTATTTTGAAATGAAAAAAGTACCATTATAAAAATTAAAAAAATAACCAAGTAGCATAAATTTCATAATCAGTGAATTGAACATACTTTTAGACCAAAGTGGCCAAGGGTGAAGGGTCTGAAAAGGACGACGATAAAAGGGGGAACGGTGCCCCTACAAAGGAGACAGTAAGGATGCGACATCAATGTCGATATTTTATAAAAAAGACATCGATTTATCGGAGCCGATGTATACTTAACATCGATGTTTTTACATTGTCGATGTTTTTACGTAGTCGATGTTTTATTTCTGAACCAGTTTTAAAAAAATTGAGAAAAATAATTTAAATACATCGATGTTTGAATATTGAACATCGATGTTTTGTTGTCGATGTCGCATCCAACCCCTCCAGGTCGTTAGGCCTTGTGACTAAATTTAACTGCCGTCCTCCCGACATTCTCCTTGCCACCATCGGGACACTTGGGCGACAGTGGCATTTCACACTTCCTCCTCACCGAATTCCAGAACAAAGTGTCCGCGGGGCTTCCTCCTCGCGGGCCCACCTGACACGCCTCGGTCGTTTTATGTTTTTTTTTTTTTTTTCCTTTTTTCTCCACAACGCGAAGAAAGAAAGACCAGATGAAAACAAAAGAAACCAAGAGAGATAATTGTCCCTTTTCTCTTTCGAGAGACGGTATGGCTTCACTTTCTTCCTCGCCCTGCCCGTCTTTTGGGAAGATGGTTTCGAGGTCGAGCAATAAAACTTTCCCAGAAAAGAAAAGGGACAGCGTTTATATAACCAGAGGCTCATTGGTTGGTTGGATTGGGTTTATGTCGCACAGGCCATGCTTTGCACGGTATGGCCATATTTGGCTATGACGTGCAAAACATAACTAACCAGAGGCGTAACTTGATGTTTGGAAACGTGGTATAGATCCACCCAACCAAAAATTTAAGCATTTAACACACAAGTTAACTCTAATCAATCAAGAACTCAATTTTGATAATGATGAAATATCTCGTCCATCAAGACTTATTCAATTTTGGTAATATCTCCTCCATCAAGACCTGCTCAATTTTGGTAATGGTTAGGTATATATCTCGTCCATCAAGACCTGATCAGTTTTGATAATGATGAGATATCTCGTCCATCAAGACCTGCTCAATTTTGCTAATGGTTAAGTATCTCGTCCATCATGACCTGATCAATTTTGGTAATGATGAGATATTTCGTCCATCAAGACCTGCTCAATTTTGCTAATGGTTAAGTATCTCGTCCATCATGACCTGATCAATTTTGGTAATGATGAGATATCTCGTCCATCAAGACCTGCTCAATTTTGCTAAGGTTAAGTATGTCGTCCATCAAGACCTGCTCAATTTTGGTAATGGTTAGGTATATATCTCGTCCATCAAGACCTGATCAATTTTGATAATGATGAGATATCTCGTTCATCAAGGCCTGCTCAATTTTGCTAATGGTGAAGTATCTCGTCCATCATGACCTGATCAATTTTGGTAATGATGAGATATCTCGTCCATCAAGACCTGCTCAATTTTGCTAATGGTTAAGTATCTCGTCCATCATGACCTGATCAATTTTGGTAATGATGAGATATCTCGTCCATCAAGACCTGCTCAATTTTGGTAATGGTTAGGTACATATCTCGTACATAAAGATCTGATCAGTTTTGGGAATTATGAGATATCACGTCCATCAAGACCTGCTCAGTTTTGCTAATGGTTGAGTATCTCGTCCATCATGACCTGATCAGTTTCGGTAATGATGAGATATCTAGTCCATCAAGACCTGCTCAATTTTGCTAATGAAGAAGTATCTCGTCCGTCATGACCTGATCAATTTTGGTAATGATGAGATATCTCGTCCATCAAGACCTGCTCAATTTTGGTGATGGTTAGGTATATATCTCGTCCATCAAGACCTGATCAGTTTTGATAATGATGAGATATCACCTCCATCAAGACCTGCTCCATTTTTCTAAGGTTAAGTATCTCGTATATCATGACCTGATCAATTTTGGTAATGGTTAGGTATATATCTCGTCCATCAAGACCTGATCAGTTTTGATAATGATAAGATATCTCGTCCATCAAGACCTGCTCAATTTTGGTAATGGTTAGGTATTGCGTGATGATATAGATAACTTTAGGTACATGGTATATATCCGAATTCGTATCGTTTCAGAAAACTACTCAAAGGTGGGAGTATGTTGAATATGCAAAGCAGTCTTGAACAGCAATTACGTGTTGGTTCAAAAAGAAGCGCATGCGCCAATTTAATCACACCACTAATGTTGAATCTTCTCAATTAAGATGTCCGGGGTAGAAATAAAACACTGAGGATAAAACAAATCTAACGTTTATTACCAGAAACATAACGAGGGAAATTAGATACAGTCGGCCGGCGAGAGAAAACATAACGTAATCGCCACTGCGTACAATATTTAGTTCTCAATCTGAGAGCTCTGCAGAAATTCGGAAGTACCAGACATTAAATACAAAATTGGCGCATGCGCTTCTTTTTGAACCAACACGTAATTGCTGTTCAAGACTGCTTTGCATATTCAACATACTCCCACCTTTGAGTAGTTTTCTGAAACGATACTCAAAAAACATAATATTAATTAATAGAACTATAAATGTAAAAACAGGATCAACACTTAAAACACCATGATTACACATTAAATTCAAAAGATAGACTTCTGTCTAGGCAAATGTCAAACGTTCAGGAGCAACCACCTTTCTTCCTGCTCTAGTACGAACGGCTTTGTTCCCGTCGGAGTCTTCAGGACGGAATGGTTCTTGAACTTCCAAATTGTACAGTCTCTGGATTGGTCTCATCAGTTCTCCGCCTTCTGTTGTTATGCGGGCGACACGCGGATGACCATCTTTTCCTGGAATCAGTTCCTTAACTCGAGCCAAGGACCAAAGAGTTCTTTTCTTGTTTTCATTCTCGAGAAGAACTACATCACCTTGAGTCAGAGGTTTGTTTCTCCTAAGGCGAGTGGTTTGCTGGCGTAACTGTCCCAAGTATTCAATACGAAAACGTTGTCGTAGAACATCACGCAATTTTTGTCGATATCGTGACCTTTTATTTAACTCGCTATGATCTATAGCATCAATATCAGGTACATTTGATGATCCCAACTCTTGGAGGAACATAGAGGGTGACAAGGGTGCTAGATCATCAACGTCTTCCGTAACGTACGTTAAGGGTCTTGCATTGATTATTTGCTCACAGTCGCATAGTAAAGTGTTAAGTTCTTCGTAAGATAAAGAGGCTCTGCCTAGAACTTTCCTTAACATTCGCTTAACCATTTGAATTAATCTCTCCCACCATCCGCCCCACCATGCGGCGGAAGGGGGATTGAATCTCCATCGTATTTTCTGGACAGCGACTTTAGCAGAAATACCCTTCCAATCAACTCTGGATAAGGCTTTGTTTGTACCCACAAAATTTGTTCCATTGTCTGAATAGATTACGGATGGCCTACCCCTTCTAGCTATGAAGCGCCGGAGGGTCTGCAAGAAGGCCTCAGTCGACAATGATGTCACACACTCCAAATGTACTGCACGGTACACGGCACATGTGTAAAGTACAATCCACGCTTTTTGACCTACCTTAAGATAAAGAGGGCCGGCTAGATCAATCCCTATTATTTGAAAAATAGCTGCATCTTTCACTCGATCCTCGGGTAATGATACAGGAATCGATTCCGTCTTCTTTGCACTGAATCGTTTACATAGAACGCAACGAATAATTACAGAACGTATGGTTTTTCTAGCCTTTAAAATCCAATAATCCTCTCTCAATTTTGTCATTAATAGAGATACCCCTGCATGTAGAAATTCCCTGTGTTTCCAAGAAATTAACAATTTAACAACAGGGTGACCTGAAGGCAAAATAATTGGGTACCTAAAGTTATCTACATCATGTCGATAAACAACCATAGATTTTACTCGTAAAATACCATATTTATCGATAACTGGTCTTAACCCGCGTATTCTATGATCAGAGGGCCCATCGAAAACTTCTCTCTGAATTAAAACCATAAGAGTTCGTTCAGCTTTTTCAATTTCCGAATATGAAAGATCACATGTTTTAACACTACTAATTTTCTTAGAATTGTTGATGAAACGAAGAATCCATCCAATCATACGTACAATTTTTTGGTATGACGAAAAATACCTATAATACCAATCAGAAGTTTCTGGAGTTTTAATGAGAGCCGTTATAATTGTTTTTCGTCTCTCGGAATTAACCAAATCCTCGTTTGGGCTTTCCTCCAAATTTGGCCAATTTTCCTTACCTTCATACAACCACTCTGGCCCAGACTTCTAGTTCGAACAAAGCCGTTCGTACTAGAGCAGGAAGAAAGGTGGTTGCTCCTGAACGTTTGACATTTGTCTAGACAGAAGTCTATCTTTTGAATTTAATGTAATCATGGTGTTTTAAGTGTTGATCCTGTTTTTACATTTATAGTTCTATTAATTAATATTATGTTTTTTGAGTATCGTTTCAGAAAACTACTCAAAGGTGGGAGTATGTTGAATATGCAAAGCAGTCTTGAACAGCAATTACGTGTTGGTTCAAAAAGAAGCGCATGCGCCAATTTTGTATTTAATGTCTGGTACTTCCGAATTTCTGCAGAGCTCTCAGATTGAGAACTAAATATTGTACGCGGTGGCGATTACGTTATGCTTTCTCTCGCCGGCCGACTGTATCTAATTTCCCTCGTTATGTTTCTGGTAATAAACGTTAGATTTGTTTTATCCTCAGCGTTTTATTTCTACCCCGGACATCTTAATTGAGAAGATTCAACATTAGTGGCATCCCTACCGGGACAATTATGGAGAGTTATAGTTCTATTATCTAGCGATAGCGTTTCTATTATCTTACGTTAGTTCTAAGTAGTTCTATTATCTTACGTTAGGATCGGGTAATGAATTCCTTTTATTTCCGGGTGAAAAATACGCTATACAACCACTCTGGTTCCAGACTTCATACAACCACTCATACAACCCACAACCAATGTTGTATCTTCTCAATTAAGATGTCCGGGGTAGAAATAAAACGCTGAGGATAAAACAAATCTAACGTTTATTACCAGAAACATAACGAGGGAAATTAGATACAGTCGGCCGGCGAGAGAAAACATAACGTAATCGCCACTGCGTACAATATTTAGTTCTCAATCTGAGAGCTCTGCAGAAATTCGGAAGTACCAGACATTAAATACAAAATTGGCGCATGCGCTTCTTTTTGAACCAACACGTAATTGCTGTTCAAGACTGCTTTGCATATTCAACATACTCCCACCTTTGAGTAGTTTCTGAAACGATACTCAAAAAACATAATATTAATTAATAGAACTATAAATGTAAAAACAGGATCAACACTTAAAACACCATGATTACACATTAAATTCAAAAGATAGACTTCTGTCTAGGCAAATGTCAAACGTTCAGGAGCAACCACCTTTCTTCCTGCTCTAGTACGAACGGCTTTGTTCCCGTCGGAGTCTTCCGGACGGAATGGTTCTTGAACTTCCAAATTGTACAGTCTCTGGATTGGTCTCATCAGTTCTCCGCCTTCTGTTGTTATGCGGGCGACACGCGGATGACCATCTTTTCCTGGAATCAGTTCCTTAACTCGAGCCAAGGACCAAAGAGTTCTTTTCTTGTTTTCATTCTCGAGAAGAACTACATCACCTTGAGTCAGAGGTTTGTTTCTCCTAAGGCGAGTGGTTTGCTGGCGTAACTGTCCCAAGTATTCAATACGAAAACGTTGTCGTAGAACATCACGCAATTTTTGTCGATATCGTGACCTTTTATTTAACTCGCTATGATCTATAGCATCAATATCAGGTACATTTGATGATCCCAACTCTTGGAGGAACATAGAGGGTGACAAGGGTGCTAGATCATCAACGTCTTCCGTAACGTACGTTAAGGGTCTTGCATTGATTATTTGCTCACAGTCACATATTAAAGTGTTAAGTTCTTCGTAAGATAAAGAGGCTCTGCCTAGAACTTTCCTTAACATTCGCTTAACCATTTGAATTAATCTCTCCCACCATCCGCCCCACCATGCGGCGGAAGGGGGATTGAATCTCCATCGTATTTTCTGGACAGCGACTTTAGCAGAAATACCCTTCCAATCAACTCTGGATAAGGCTTTGTTTGTACCCACAAAATTTGTTCCATTGTCTGAATAGATTACGGATGGCCTACCCCTTCTAGCTATGAAGCGCCGGAGGGTCTGCAAGAAGGCCTCAGTCGACAATGATGTCACACACTCCAAATGTACTGCACGGTACACGGCACATGTGTAAAGTACAATCCACGCTTTTTGACCTCCCTTAAGATAAAGAGGGCCGGCTAGATCAATCCCTATTATTTGAAAAATAGCTGCATCTTTCACTCGATCCTCGGGTAATGATACAGGAATCGATTCCGTCTTCTTTGCACTGAATCGTTTACATAGAACGCAACGAATAATTACAGAACGTATGGTTTTTCTAGCCTTTAAAATCCAATAATCCTCTCTCAATTTTGTCATTAATAGAGATACCCCTGCATGTAGAAATTCCCTGTGTTTCCAAGAAATTAACAATTTAACAACAGGGTGATCTGAAGGCAAAATAATTGGGTACCTAAAGTTATCTACATCATGTCGATAAACAACCATAGATTTTACTCGTAAAATACCATATTCATCGATAACTGGTCTCAACCCGCGTATTCTATGATCAGAGTGCCCATCGAAAACTTCTCTCTGAATTAAAACCATAAGAGTTCGTTCAGCTTTTTCAATTTCCGAATATGAAAGATCACATGTTTTAACACTACTAATTTTCTTAGAATTGTTGATGAAACGAAGAATCCATCCAATCATACGTACAATTTTTTGGTATGACGAAAAATACCTATAATACCAATCAGAAGTTTCTGGAGTTTTAATGAGAGCCGTTATAATTGTTTTTCGTCTCTCGGAATTAACCAAATCCTCGTTTGGGCTTTCCTCCAAATTTGGCCAATTTTCCTTACCTTCATACAACCACTCTGGCCCCTCCCACCAACGCCTATGAATCAATTGTGCAGCAGAACACCCTCTAGAAGCAACATCCGCAGGATTTAATGCTCCTGGGACGTGATGCCACTGCGTGGGAGAAGTCACGAATCTTATTTCTTTCACGCGGTTATGTACAAAAATGCCCCAATTTTGGTTATTGCGTATCCAACATAATGCGGTGGATGAATCAGTCCAGCAGTAAATACTTAAATGAGCCAGATCCAAATCTTTCAAAAGAGATGACAAAAGTCTAGCCCCAATACAACAAGCAAGAATTTCAAGACGAGGAATCGTCATAAGTTTCAATGGTGCTACTCTACTTCTTGCATGTATCAAGTTAACAAAAATACTGTCATTGTGCTCAACCCGTATATAGACACATGTAGCATATGCCACTTGACTGGCATCACAAAAGAGGTGCAAGCTAATACAATCACTAGTTGATCTAAGATTAAACCATCTGGGTATCTGCACTTCGGAAAACAAATGAAGTTGTTTATACCACGATTCAAACTTTTTCAAAAGGTTATCTGGAAGTATATCATCCCACTTAAGTTTTAGATTCCAGGTTTCCTGCAAAATCAGTTTAGGTATTAGCATTACAGGTGCTGTAAAACCTATTGTATCAAAAACCTGATGGGCTATAGCCAAAACTAGTCTCTTCGTAACTTATTCACCTGGATTAATTATTCCATCTAATTTGCATGATAATGTATCACTTTCCGTATTCCATAAAAGACCTAAAACAGGTACAGTTTTGTTTTCATGGGAGACCTCCTCGACCATTCGGTTTGGTAAATTGGATTGCCATCCTCGTAAATTGAAGTGACCCGAAGACATTATCATTTGAGATTTAACTATAAATTCTTCAATTTCTTCGACAGAATTTAAACTTGTTACACAATTGTCCACGTAAAATGATCTCAGGAGAATCTCAGCAGTCTCACTTAAATTCTTAGGCACATGTCTTAAATGAAACCTCAGGGTTGCAGCCAGTAAAAAGGGACTCGACGTAATCCCAAACACTACCCTTCGATGTCGGTAAATTTTAATTTCCTCCGAATCCTCATTGCTGCACCATAGAAACCTCAAAAAATCTCTGTCCTTATCTCTGATAGAAATTTGTAGGAAAGCCTTTTCTATATCCGCTATTAAACCTACATAATGTTTACGAAATCTGTTGAGGACAGACGGTATAATTTCGATTAGATTTGGACCGGTAGCTAAACAATCATTTAAAGATGGGGATCCCGTTATATGTGCTGATGCGTTAAACACTGGTCTAATTTGTGTTGTACTATTTTCTTTTATTACTGGCCTGTGAGGCAAATAGTGGACGCCCTTATGTTTATCACTATCAACATGTTCAATTATTCCCAAGCGTATCCAGTCTTTAAAAACATCACAATAAGCTTTAGAATTTCCTGCCGAAGCTAACTTCCGTTTTGTACTCCGAAGACATTTTTCTGCTAAACTCCTATTGTCTGGCAAGAGCGAATTATCCACGACCCAAGGCAAAATCACTTCGTACCTCCCTTCAGCATCGACACTTATTGTTTCATGAAAATGGTTTACAGTTTCGGTTTCCAATTCTGTTTTGGTTTGACTCAGAGTAGGGTCACCAATCCCCAAAACATCTAATTTCCAGAGTTCAGAAATGCAACGTTCTTTACCAATAAAGACGAAACAAATAAAGAGGCAAGGGATTCATTCGGTCTTGTACCAGACATTTTTCCCATAAGCGTCCAACCCAATAAAGTCTCGACGGCCACAGGTCCTGATTGCACATGCTTAATTTTACCAGTAAACAATTTTCCCGTAATATCAGCTCCAATTAACAATTTAATTTCATCCCCTACCTTAAATAAATTACCTTCAAAATCACTAATCTTAATACCGTGAGTTTTGAGCTCTTTAATCCAAGGGCCAGAAGGGACCCGATCTATTTTAGAGCAAATTTGCTTTTGACTTAGTGCTTCAAATTTACACCTATAACTTTTATCAATATCACTTAATTCTACAAGATACTTTCTATGAACACTTTCACTAGTTTCTATACAACCAAAAAGTGATTGCTTGAGTTTAACTTCACTTAGACTAGTGTACCTCATGTAGTCTGCTACATCATTACAAATATAAGATTGCATACTGCCCGTATCGACTACAGCACGTACTAATAGTTCCTGGTTCTTATTCTCTAATCGTACTACCAGTGTTTGCAATAACACACTTGAAAAGCTTATTTGGTTATTTAACGTACTAGTTTTGATTTCATCAGTTTGCACCTGTGCCTTTGAAAAAGGTAAATCAGGACATAAAACTGCAAAATGTCGGTTCTGACAAATAATACACTTATGTTTAGATCTACAGGTATTTGCTCGATGTCCTCTTTTTAAGCAAACAAAGCATGCATTTTTGGTTTTAACTATATTCTTTTTAGTATCCAAAGTCATATCAACAATTTCGTTGCAATTTTCGGATAAATGTGATCGATTGCAAAAAATGCATTGATCCAACTTCTTAATTTTTTCCGTATTTTCATTATGTACTTTTTTATCAGCGTTAAACAATTCAGTAGCAGTGGGAACTGAAGATGATTTAAACTGAGAATTCTTAACGTACTTATTTGGTTTCTCAGAAACAAAAGAATTTCTAACAAGCTTAATGCGCTGATCGCTTTCAACCTCAATTCTCAAAAATTCTATTATTGAATCCAAATCAGTCTTACCTGAAATCTCAGGTTTCAGTCCACTGTTTCTTTCCCACGCACGTAACAAATCCGTTGGAAGACACGATTCCACCAGTGGGAATAACATTTCAGCGTATTTATCCTGAGTCAGTCCTAAGGATTCTAACGCCCGTAGTTGTGTCTGCAGTCTATCGTACAACGAAGATAACTCAATGTCCTTCTTATCACGTATAACTAACTGTAGCAGGTCTCTGACGTACACTTGTATCAAGACATTTTCTTTTCCAAACCTTTGCTTCAAATAGTCCACGGCTTTCGGGTAGTTAGTAGACGTAGCTGGAAAGCCTTCCACGATCTCTCTTGGTTTCGAATTGGGCTTCGTAGCTTGAATCAGGTACTGGAACTTGTCTCGATCATCGATCTTGGGATCTTCGTGTATTTTCTCGAATTGGGTCCACCACCCAATCCATTCCCTGGGATCTCCGCCAAACTTTCTCAGTTCAATTTCTGGTAGTTTGTAGTGTGAAGTCTGTTGAAAGGGGGACGTACCGCTGAAGAAACTAGAATCCCCTTCACCACACAAACCTGTAAGTTTTCTTCTGACTTTCGTTTTCAGCGTAATAAATTTATCTTGATACTCCTCGGCCGCCAGGAATTCTACATCGTAATCCTTCTGTGTGCAACCTTTCTCTTGGAATAGATTCAAAAATAACTCATCAATTCTTCGTAATTGGTTACACTTTTCGGTCAACTGTTCGTACGTAACTTCTATTTCAGTCAAATCCGATCCGGCAGAGTTCAGATAGGTCTCCAAGAGGTTGGCACTTTTCGTAAAAGTTCCTCTCATAGAACTTCGTTTCTGTTTCATCGACTCCAAATCCATTGTAAGATTCTTCCACGGAACTCAAGCGTAGCTTACTCAGCGTTTAGAAAACCTTCTGATTTTCCATCCCGGCAGGGATGCCACTAATGTTGTATCTTCTCAATTAAGATGTCCGGGGTAGAAATAAAACGCTGAGGATAAAACAAATCTAACGTTTATTACCAGAAACATAACGAGGGAAATTAGATACAGTCGGCCGGCGAGAGAAAACATAACGTAATCGCCACTGCGTACAATATTTAGTTCTCAATCTGAGAGCTCTGCAGAAATTCGGAAGTACCAGACATTAAATACAAAATTGGCGCATGCGCTTCTTTTTGAACCAACACGTAATTGCTGTTCAAGACTGCTTTGCATATTCAACAGGTATATATCTCGTCCATCAAGACCTGATCAGTTTTGATAATGATGAGATATCTCGTTCATCAAGACCTGCTCAATTTTGCTAATGGTGAAGTATCTCGTCCATCATGACCTGATCAATTTTGGTAATGATGAGATATCTCGTCCATCAAGACCTGCTCAATTTTGCTAATGGTTAAGTATCTCCTCCATCATGACCTGATCAATTTTGGTAATGATGAGATATCTCGTCCATCAAGACCTGCTCAATTTTGCTAATGGTTAAGTATCTCGTCCATCATGACCTGATCAATTTTGGTAATGATGAGATATCTCGTCCATCAAGACCTGCTCAATTTTGGTAATGGTTAGGTACATATTTCGTACATAAAGATCTGATCAGTTTTGGGAATTATGAGATATCACGTCCATCAAGACCTGCTCAGTTTTGCTAATGGTTGAGTATCTCGTCCATCATGACCTGATCAGTTTCGGTAATGATGACATATATCTCGTCCATCAAGACCTGCTCAATTTTGGTAATGAGAAATCTCGTCCATCAAGACCTAATAAATTTTGGTAATAATAGCCTCTAGATTGGAAGGTTCCTGGTTCGAATCTGGGACAGTGCATGGATGTTTGTAAGCGTATGGTGTAAGGGCGACTGGTGCATCGATATAACATCTATCAAGACCTGCTCAATTTTGGTAATTATGTGATATCTCCTCCATCAGGACCTTATCAATTTTGGTAACGAGGAACCTCGTGCATGAAGACCTGATCAATTTTGTTATAATGATGAGATATCTCATCAATCGTGATCTGCTAATTTTGGTAATGAGAAATCTTGCCATCAATACCTGATGAATTTCGGTAATGATGAGGATTTTGGTAATGATGTTCGGGACTTTTCCTGGATAGCCGTTAATTACCCGTCTTGTTGTTTCAGTATTACGTAAATTCAACAATCTATCTTAAAGAATTATAGTCCGGCTCCGGCCACTCGAGTTACTTGGCTTGAAATAGTTATTTTCGTTAAGTTAGGGATCGGGTTAAACATATAAAACATGTTCCCTCAGTTGCCGTCTTTATCGTGGTTTCTGGCTTCGATTTTATCTTTTGGTACACAAGAAAAATTAGCGTTCAACAACCGGTCGGGTGGTTAAAGTATTAGCCTCTAGATCGGAAGGTTCCTGGTTCGAGTCCGGGTCAGTGCATGGATGTTTGCAAGCGTATGGTGAACCTTAAATCTGTCGTGGGCGAAAGTCCTCACGTTCGGATGGTGTGGAATTTTGGAGAGAGGGGTCCCAGCTCATGTGTTGCTTCGTCATCTGACTGTGATGTTGTCCTCGAATCTTTCCCTTACGAGAGTGATCCACCA
Source organism: Metellina segmentata (assembly GCA_947359465.1). NCBI lineage: Eukaryota > Metazoa > Arthropoda > Arachnida > Araneae > Tetragnathidae > Metellina > Metellina segmentata. The sequence goes on along the minus strand of OX375876.1, from coordinate 29,357,787 downwards.
CAGTCGTCAATTGCCCGTTTTGTTGCTCTAGTACGACGTTCACCCCTAAAAATTAACAAAATTACTAAATTACCATGTGTGCACTGCTCAATTGGATCGAATGTATCTCAGACCGCACTTTCGTTGGGGCAGCGGCGCCGCACGTTGAAAAACCGGATGTGTGCACCGGGCCTAAAAAGACTCACAGTTCAAATTACCGCAAAACGTTTCGAGTTAAGTGCTTTCCAGAAACGCTAAATTAACAGTATCCACCCTCTGAAATAACCACCCATATGTTTTCCAGAGTACCTGCCGTCCTCTATTCTCAGAAAAACACCAGTTTTGGCAAACGTTCGTTTAGAATTGTATTTATTTTCGCATCCAACCACAACCACCCCTGGTTAGTGTTCTTTTCTGTGTTGACGCCCGAGGAAAAGTTTTATTTCGGACGAGTGTGCAGCCGAGAACAAGAACGAATGTCGCGACGGGGATGAAACAAAACTCTAAAAAATGGCTTTTTGCAGCCGAGCGGGAGGAAAGGTCAGTGGGACTTTGGGTCAGGAGCGGTACAACGACCCCTGGGAAGTGTCCAGTATGTGGGCCGCAGTTTCTTTGAACTATTTCCCTGGCATTTCTGGCAGCGAGTATCGGGACCGGATCATGGGCTGCTGCTAATCGGATGCTGTCACGAGCAATTGTGTCCAACACGGTTTCGATTTTTAGCAGGACGCCGATGTTGTGCGACAAGTGAGACATGATTTTTACTTTTACCTGAGGTGGTAATCTTGACACCGCCGATTGTCACTTCTGTTGGTCGCTCTGATGTACTGAACGAGAACTAATCGGACAGAAGTCAGCAAATGGCTGAAAACCACCTTGCTTTGTCTGAACGTATTTCAAAACGACGTGGTGTAATCTTCAGATCTTTCACTTGTGTATTAATCCCGGACCCGTCTGATGGACAAATTCTATCTCTAAACAGCCGACTAATCGGTCTGGTGGTGAGGGTGTTGGCCTCTGGATCGGAAGGTTCCTGGTTCGAATCTGGGTCCGGGCATGGATGTTTGTAAGCGTATGATGTAGAGGCGGCTGGTGCACCTTAAATCTGTCGTGGTCGAAAGTCCTCACGTTGGGTTGGTGTGGAAGTTTGGAGAGTGGGGTGCCAGTTCAGGTGTTGCCTCGTCTTCTGACCCTGATTCAAAATTACGTGGTGCTGTCCTCGGATCTTTCCCTTAAGGGATTGATCCCGGACCGTCGTCAATAGCCAGTTTTGTTGCTCTATAGTACGATGTTAAATAAAAAAATTAACAAATTACCCGGACCGTCTGATGGACAAATTCCATCTCTAAACAGCCGACCAATCGGTCTGATGGTGAAGGTGTTAGCCTCTGGATCGGAAGGTTCCTGGTTCGAATCCGGATCCCGGAATGGATGTTTGTAAGCGTATGGTGTAGAGGCGGCTGGTGCACCTTAAATCTGTCGTTGCCGAAAGGTCTCACGTTGGGTTGGTATGGAAGTGTGGAGAGTGGGGTGCCAGCTCAAGTGTCGCCTCGTCATCTGACCATGATTCAAAATTACGTGGTGTTGTTCTCGGATCTTTCCCTTGGGGAACTGATTCCGGACCGCTATAATACTATGTGTTGCTATAATACGACGTTAATTAAAAATTACCATTATCATCTCTAAACAGACCACTTATGTTGTACAATATAGATAGATAGTAGACACTTAATTAACATCGCACTAAAGCAACACAGAGGGTTATTGGCGATGTTCTGGGATCAAACCCGAAGAGAAAGACCTGAGGGCATCACCACGTAATTTTAAACCACGGTGAGATGAAGAGGCAGCACCTGAGCTGGCACCCCCACTCTCTTTACATCCCCACCGCGCCAGCTTGAGGATTTTTTCGAACACAAGAATGAACTTCACCAACCCCCTTTGTACACGATGGTCTTTGGCTGGATTCGAACTCACAACCCTCTTCTTGCTAGTCCGTTGCTCTTCCAATTGGTCCCTTCTACAATATAGACAAAGATCCTAGAGAGAACCAGTTGGAAGATCAACGGACAGGCAAGAAGAGGATTGCGAGTTTGAATCCAACCAAAGACCATCGTGTATAAAGGGGCTGGTGCACGTTGAATCTTTTTGCCTCCAATGTTTTGACGTTGACGTGGTGTGGAAGTTTGAAGAGAGGGGTGCCAGCTCAGATGTTGCCTCGTCATCTGAACGTGGTTCAAAATGACAAGGTTGTGTTGCTTCAGTGTGACGTTAATTAAATGCCTACTTACAGACCCTAGTCAGATGAAACACGTCATTGTCGTCGAAGTGAAATCTTTTAATAAATAATATTACTGACGTTTGAGCTTCTTGGTAGACATACATTTAAATAAGTGAATATTTTTATATATTAAAACGAGACTAACATTGGACGGTTTACTTGTAGACGCCTATACTTTCAAGAACTTCCTCCGAACCCATTGACACTCAACATGTGATGTCGGGATCTTCCTTGTAAACCCATCTCTCGATCTTTCTTCCTGTTGACGTTTCTATAATTTTTCTGGTGTGTATATTATGTATATATTTGGACATTTTGAAATATTTGAAATATCTAAACAAGTATTAAATAAGAAGGTTGTATTTCTTTTATTTTTTACTAAGCGCACAAAGAGACGAAACAAATGACACCTAAAACGTCAGGCTCGCACAAAGGAGGCCGGAGCTAGACTAAAGTAATGTGAGCGGCAGTGCGCATTTTTGTGCCTCAACTTTGCGCTGCGATTGCATCAGCGCAAGATCAATGAGCGTTTAATCATTCTTTCTTTAATGCTCTTTAGAAGGCGATATCGTTCATTTATGTATCATTTTTTAAAGTAATTACACTTTTCGCATTTATGCTTTTTTGTGACAATCAAAAATTGAGCGTGGTACACCGGTTTCGAAAGGTAAGACGTATTATACGTCAAAAACTTCTTTCACTGAATAAGATAATTTTTTATTTTAATTGAGAAACGTAATAAATATTAATTTTAAACAAATTCTAATATGTGTGAAAAGAGCTCCCATGCTGCTCGGAAGAATATTTAAAAGCAACATATTCTCTGTTGAGTTTATTCAATTTAAGAACAATGATGCAATAGTGGGCTTCATAATCAGACGTTTAATATTACCGACATTTTTAACATGCCTTACAATTATTGTATTTTACTGGTTGTGTGCTCTATATCATTTATTTTTCTTCTGTTATTTATTAATAATACTAATACTGTGTAGTTTTAAGAAATCGTGTTAAAAAGTGACAAGTAGATCATTTACTGTACATTTTTCATTGCTGCCGTCTATTGCTCTCGAACTGAAAACATCTCTGTTTAGAAATATGGGATTAAATTCAATTGTCTGAATTGAGAAAGAGAAATTGATTTAATCTGAGATTAATAGATGGCAGCACCATACATTATGAACTTTATAGATTGGGGTTTCGTTTCCTGAGGGCCATGAGTTCCTACTCCCTATTCGGGGGCGTGTTCGGAAACAACTTCTCGACAACTTTCCGAGGGAAAGGGTTAGATGTCAGAAAAAAAAGGGGATTGAGAGATACAGGGAGAAAGGGATCGTTTTGTATTGAAACATTGTTTTAAAGGTCCCATTTCGTACATATTTGCAGGTCGTTTATATTAGCAGTTGTAAAAACAGATATAGTATATCTATATAAATAAGAATGGAGATTTTGTTTGTACATTCAATATTTTCGACCCATTTCAAGTTTTCTATCCGTTTTGGACCCTTCTGATGCCAAATCCGCCTTTTTATCGTTTGATGTCTGTCTGTCTGTCCGTCCGTCTATCTGTATGTTGTGCCCTATACACGTCCACGTGGTTTAAGATATTTTCATGGAAATTTGCATACAGTGAGAGTACTTATCTTCATTTAGTGAGTGGAATTAGTTGCGAAAGTCTATCTGTCCGTCTTTCCGTTCTATGTTCGATTTTGTGTTTGTGTGTGTGTGTGCAGGCATCACATAAATTGTATTCCAGATACTTGATTGAAATCTGTTTTATTTCATACATTATCTTATCTATTAGTTTAGTGAATGCAATATTAAACATTTCTTTATTGTTATATTTAGTTGAGTTTCATGCTAAAGCACTTGAGTAAATATCCTTAAATCAATCAAAATTTGGTATTTTGGAAAATTGGAATGTATATTGAGAATTACGATTCTTTGATTTGCTTTACCAGTACTGCTGAAAAACCAATTATTTTTCAAAAAAAATGTATGTTGGAATATCAGCTCTGATACTTCATTTATTTCGAGTCTTATTTTTGTTCTTTGCGCAATGAAAACTATTTCGGAATATTTGAGACAGACGATATTTTTCAACGAAACGAGAATGAACAAGATCGCGTGAGCAGTGATATTTTCTGTTCTTTCGCTCTGAATTAATTTCACATTTCTAAATTTTGTGCACTTTTAGTTGTAAGTTGTGGTAACTGTGCGAGATCAAGAGATAAAAATGAATCAAAAATTAATATCTTTAGAACAATTTTTTCCGACATCTTTTATTTTGTTATATTTCACTGTTTTCTGTTTTAAATATTTATTATTTTAATAAATGTGTTTTCCTTCTCATCACACGCAACATCACCACAAAGTATGAGACTTAGAAATGTTAGGTAAGTCAGTATAAATTTTCAGTAAATTTTAAGTGTAGTTATGCCATTATTTAAAGAATAATGCCGTTATTGAAAGAATAATGCCGTTATTGAAAAAATAATACCGTTATTGAAAGAATAATAATGTTTAAAAATCCGAACTAGAACTTTTCAAACATTAAAAAATACGTTGTAATAATGACAGGAGAAGTTTGTAAAATTTCACAATGTCCAATACCGGATGCAAGAGTGCCACAAGTAAAAAAATATTGTTTTGTTGACTATGAGTGCGAGAGCACTCGCCGTAAATCGTAATTTTAATTAATTGAGTTGTGAACATGAAAAGAACTTAAGAAAGGGAATTCCAAATCTCCCTCAAAATCGTCTTTTATAGTAATAACCTTAGTATCACCTTTCGTCATTTTGTAGCTTTGTCATACAGTAATTGTGCGATGTATGTGAAATGTATTACATGAATGGATATGCATGTGTAGGATTTGTGTCCAAAGTAAGTTGTAGAAAATATAAAGATGGCAAAAGGTGTTAAAATAAATTTTTATTCTACAAAAAACGTAAGTCAGTATATATTTTGATTATCTCTTCAATCTAGAGAAACCAATTCAAACCGGGTAAGGTCGGGTATTTTGCTAGTGTATATATATATATATATATTATACAATTTCCGATCTTGGTGAGAAAAAAAATGTTTTCTTAAGCAAGATTCAAAGAAAAGGGACTGCTCTAATTGGGTCAGATGGTCTTTGTCTGGATCAACTTTCAAACTCGCTTCCCTCCGGTTACTAATTCTATGCTTTTCCAACTGGCCTACCTCAGGCCCTAGATTTTTAACTACGAACTATCTAGAATATGAATTTAAATTTGTGCTTTTCTAAAAATATTTAATTTTAAGGTTTTGTAATTTTTTCTTTATATTGCACAAAAAAAAAAAAACTTGTGAATGAAAATATGTTGTTTCTACTATTCGGGTACAGAAATATGCATCTAGAAGTATCCCCGATTCCATTTTACCCCTCAGAGGGTAAATGGGTATAGCATATGTGGGAGGCGGAAAAGGTAGAATGGGTATACAATGTTTTACATAGAAACCTAAATTAAAGGCTTCTCAAGAATTGGCATATTGGGAATAAAACCAGTCAAAAATTTGTTGCATTAAAAATTAGCTTTTAGTCTAAAATTTAAATTAATACGTCAATGGGAAGATGAACAACGTATCCACATCAAGTAATCAAAAGTTTTCGATCTAGTTTCAGCTTCGTTCGATTTCATTTCCTTCTGGGCTTATAACTTTTATAGTGTTCCAGTCATCATATTTATTTTCAACCTTCTCTTCATTCGTTAGAATTTCACAAAATTTCGCTGGGACAAGCTTGCATTTCAAGTATGAATTTTCAATATATATATTTTAAGGTATCGATTCAGAAATATATACCTAGTAAATCTTGGTGTTGTTTTTAAATACGTATAATCAGTAATCACTGTGTTCGGAAATAAACTTTTCTTCGATTATTTTAGGTGTTATGGCAATGCTCCGTTGAATAGCTTATTGCATCGATACAATTACTCATTGATCCATGGGATTGCTCATTGAATCGATTTATTTGAGATATGGTTAGTAAATATTTATTTGCATTGTCTCAACAATTATCTGTTTATAATCAAAGAGTTAATTAAACAGAAACCCTTGAATTAAAGAGAATTAAGAACAACTATGAACATCCATAGCTTGGCCAAGATTCGAACCCTGAGCCTGTTGAACCGAAAGCCTGAGTGCTAACTATACGACTATCGGGTGAAATAGGTATAGTAACACTAGGCACGCTAGACAGGCTGAAACTTTAATAGCATTCTTCGGTGGCGTATTTTGAGTGAAACCGCTTCCCCATTATGAAGATAAACATTATTTCCTCAGTCGTGAACGACTTGTGTACAGTTAACAAAAGCGGAAAGAAATAGCAGCGTTAGTGACACTTTAAAGATGACTTCCTATGGATAGCTGCATATAAAGGCTGAACAGTAACTATTTAAAGTGACTGTTCAGCAAGGTAAGCCAATTTCTATTGAAAAAAAGACACTTAGTAACATGGTTTTTTAATTATTATTTTAATTCATAATACCTAATACATATATTTTATAGAATGAAAAAGCATGCATGTAAGACGTCAGTAACTATGTATATTACTTGACCTTCAGATATTTCCGTTCACGGCATTGAGCTTAACTTATACAATTGGAATTGCAGCTACTGACACTTGAGAAACTAATACAGCCATCACCCCTGTACCACTTACAAGTTAATTCTGATAGTAATGCAATTGAATGAGTTGCCAGCAGGGATGTATTTTACGCGAACTAATGAAATAAAAAAAAGTTACTCCAAAGTGGCGACTACAAGACATCAAGCAGAATACGCAACGTATACTTGTACCTTCAGTTTTACCAATTTCTTGCAATTTATAAGAGCTTAACTAATATAATATAAGTTTAGATCAATGATATTTATACAACATTTGCGAAGATATATCGTCTGAATAATATTCTTCAAATTTAGGTAATTGTGAAACTCAAAATTATATTGGCTTGATGGTTAACATCAGCAAATCGCACCCTAAGATATAACAGTTTGTGTATGAATATTTAATTGAACTTAAAAATTGTTTCAGAATTTATTTTAGAATCTTACGCACCAATGTGGTATGTGGTAAAGTGTCATCGTTCCTGCAAAGAAGTAGTTTTGAATGTTTTTAAAGCGATATACATGCATTCTTGTACCTTAAGTGACAAACTAAAAGATGTTATTCAACCAGTCATTCAACAAAATGCATACTTCCAACACCCCGAGAGTATGCTCCTTACAATGATCAGTGTCGAACATCATCATATTCTCAAATTAGTACTAAGGAGAACTCTGAGTGCTAAGAGAGATTAAAACTAAAGTAAAAAGTTAATTTTTTAAATTTCAAGCAAACTTCGATACGATCAATTTTACCAAACTGAAAAATTGGCAAGACTGATGTAGTAGTTCACCCATATTTTAGCAAGTGTTTCAAACGAGGACTCGAGTCTTGTGTAAGTTCCTCAGCTGAACAAATTTTTTTCAGTTTCTTCGCTACCCTTGTAATACAGGAGGATGAAAGATGCGTAAAATTAGACTCAGAGGGATAAATGTCATTGAACTAGAAGCACGTGATAGTTTCATCAGAGCTAAGATGAATTCATCACGAATTATGCGACAAATGTAATTGTTAGAAACAGTATCAACTTGGCTGTGTTTAGTTTATCTTGCCTTTTGTGTATTTAACTTCCAAGGTACAAACTGAATTTCCTATTTCTGAATTTTAAGTACTCAGATCAGATTATCTGAGTGCCTAATGATCTGATTACACTGTTACGCCCACCAGAAGATGTAAATAAATTTTCAGAAGTCATTAAGCACTTTTGGGATGTAGAATAGACTGATATACATGGGTTAGGCTGCAATCACCACATCCACTAAATTGACTAATACTAAGTGAAATTTTTGGTAACTGATTTTTTATCCATAACTTCCACCCGAGATTATTGATGTATGCATTTGTTTAAAAGATGAAAAGAATGGTTTATAATATACTTTATTGATTGTTGATAGCTCTTGTTACTACTTTCTCACACTTGCCGAAGAACAGACAGAGTATGGAAATTTCAGGTAAACAGACCACCATCTAGAGCTATTTTGCAAACTCTTCAAAATGCCCTGGACAATAAGCATGTAATGACAGCAGTTGTTGATTTGATGTCAGTTTACGAAGTAGTAAAGAGGGTATTGTTAAAACTCGTCAATTGGTGTAAAATCGTACGTGTTCAATTGGATAAGAGGTTTTATTAACCAGTCAGGTATAATACACTCATTGCCATAAAAATTTGCGCACCAAGAAAAAGTCGTCAAAAAGAAACGAAATTTTACACATGTAAGTACTATTTTGATATCAGTAAGTGATCAGAAAATCAAAGAAAAAGGATCATTTATTGCAGAAAAAAGTACAAACGAACGGAAGTTTTAGTGCTCTGTTGGACCCCCTCTAGTGCGAATGCACGATGCGATACGAGCGGGCATTGAGGCATACAAGTTCCGTATGATGTCCTGAGACATCTCGCTCCACAGTTGCTGTAAATGCGCCTCTAGTTCGACCAAACTAGTAGGGTGTCCAACTTGCCGTCCCAAATGATTCGAGATATGCTCGATTGGTGACAAATCTAGTGATCGAGCAGGCCATGGAAGGGTGGTAATGTGTCGGAGGCAGTCTTGTGACATCCTTACTGTGTGTGGCCGAACATTGGCTTGTTGAAAAATGGCTCCTGTGAGCCCTGCCATGATTGGCGTCACATGTGGCTGAAGGATGTCATGGACGTACCGCTGGGCTGTCATTGTGCCATGGATCAATATTAGGGGTGACCGTGTATCGTAAGCAATGGCACCCCATACCATCACACCAGCTGTGGGAGCGGCGTGTCGCTGTAAAGCGAGGGCAGGATTGAGGCGTTCATCACGGGGCATCCACACACGAACACGAGTGTCATCACTGCTCAAATTGAATCTCGATTCGTCGCTGAAGACGACCTGGTTCCATTCCGTTGCAGTCCAATCCCGTCGTGCGTGACACCACTCCAAACGGAGGCGTCGGTGGGTGTGTTTCATTGGCAGCACACGTAATGGGCGCCGCGATACCAGATGTCCTTCAGCCAGGCGCCTTGCGATGGTTCGGGAAGACACAGGAGCCCGTAGTGAAGGTGCTGTCTGTGTCTGGATAGCGGCCAATGAGGGAGTTGGCTCTACGCGTGCGTTTCGTATGATGTGACGTTCTTCTCGACGGCTGGTCTGCCGAGTGCGTTCTGAGCTTCGTCACCATGTAAATGACTTCTCTTTTGTCCACTGGTCCCAACATCTCCTCACAGTAAAATCAGAACGGCCTTCTTGACGAGCTACTCGCCGAACTGGCCACCCAGCTTCCATCATCCCGATGATTCTTCCCCTCTCGAACTCTGATAGCTGCTCATATTGTCTTTGATGACGGCGTAACGGCATGTCTACCTCAGCGTTTCCTTTACAAAAGATTATCTACACTCAAACAAGCTCTGCTTACCTGTTTTATACTCCAAGGAGAACGAATTTCAACGCCCTCTAGTGGCATTACGCAATGCGCAATCACGCTGCATTTCTAATCATTTGCATATCTGGCCGACATGTACCTCATGCCAAGTTTCGTTACGATCCCACAATTATTTCTTGGTGAGCAAATTTTTATGGCAATGAGTGTAGTTGGTCCTCAAAATTTTAGTCTTTTTCAGACTTCTCTACAATAAAATGTGGTTTTGAGCTATGCTGTATTCTCTGTTTAAAACTTATATGAATGACCTCGTTTTAAAACTAAAATATGTCCCTGTTATTTATAGTCTTTATACCGACAACTGACTTATGTGGACTAAAACCCAAAAGTGAAGGGAAGTGCTAAAGTTCTGACTACAAGAATGCTAAATCAGGCTATCTCGTGTTTCAATGAATAGTGTAATATGAGTGTTTATGCTAGACTTTAAAGTTGGGACGTATACGAAGATGGGACTTACGACTTACGTGGATTGTCTCCGTACATGTGAAACATGTACCCCGCTCTATCACAACCTATCCTGATAAAATCATTTGTCTGCCATCAGTAAGTCCCGGGCTCAAATCACTGTTTGTAAGTACAAGGATGTTTGTGATTGTTCCTGTTACGAGTAGCAGGGAACTGTGTGTTCCTTCACAAGTAACTTTCAAATCATATCTTGTGGTGCCGAAGAAAAAGAGGTCAGTGGTTAGGTATTCGGAAAAAAGGACACATAATCCCTCCCCATCAAGGGAACCATTCATGAAACTGTTTGGGGGAGGGGTGAAAGATGTACAACGCAATTTGTTAAATTTTTCCAAATTTTTAAAGCTGTCCCTTTTGTAAATATTTTAATTTTAAAATTCGATACATTAAAAAGACTTAATAAAATTAAAATGCACTGCAATTTATATTAAATTGAAGAAATTAAATCACAGTAAAATAGCTTTAAAATGAGAGATTACCAAGTCGGTATCTTCCCGAAAAATGAATTAGCTACCCTAAAGATTCATTCATTTAATTTAATTCATTTCATTTAAGCTTTAAATAACTAAAGCTTAATAACCTTTTGAAAAGAGGACAAAACTTTCTTTATAATTATTATTTTCATTCAGAGCTATATAATGTTATTTGCTATACCAAGTTTCAATAAAATTTGATGGGTCTCGGACAAATCAGTGCTTTGGATTTGGGACGGAATTCCTCAAGTTTTGAAAATTTCAGTAACTTGGATAGCGATATTCGAAATTAAAAATTGTTTGATTTATAAAAATAATTGCATGATCCTAAGGTGTGCCATACACAAAATTTCCACTTTACAGCAATTTATTTTTAACCAAGGGAAAAAATTCCGTCCACTATGTAATTGGCTTGGCGATGTTCATATTTCGACTAGCTTTCCTTAAAATTCCTATGTGTGTCTGAAGTTACGAAAAGAAGTAAAATAAATATTAGAAAAAAGAAGTACTCCAGACATTTTAAAACAAGTGATTGGGTAAAGATTTTTCAATTTTGAGTAGGTATCTCTTACAATACGGTTATATCGCTTAAACTTTAATATTTATTTTTAATTTAATAATTTTGTTTTTTATTAATAAATGAACAGATTGAACATATGATCAAGTCACGTTATGATTATGAAGAGATGCGTAATTTTCGTTCAGAAATTGATAATTTCTCACCTGAAAATGAGTGCTGTTAGAATCAACTCTGTGCACATCGAATGAGATATAGCATTGGTTATAAAAGTTTTATAGAAAAATGCACCACTATCTCAAAAGAATATAAATATAGTATTTACATTAAAAAAAATAATGTTTTGTCGCAATGACAGAAAGTTGTCGATATTACTAGATGAAACGAAACTTGTTTTACAATAGTTTCGTTTAATCTTCAGTTATCCGTCAATATATATAATTAAAGACATTTTTTTTACAAAAACGACAGATTGATTATTTATTTGTGAAAAAAAGAAAGACCATTTTAATCCAAGCCTTTTTCATTTTGTGTATCACTACTTGAAATTTTCAAGTAAAAATATTTAATCATAATACATGAATATCGTATCGAATTATTTGTCATCTGCCTCAATGAAAACAATGATGTAATTCAAAATTACATGGGTAATTGACAAAATTGAGACATAGCATAATAATTTTTTGCCTATAAATTGAGACAGCTGATAACTTTTTGCCTACAAATTAAATTTTAGAAATTCTAAAAATGTAAGTGGCGTTATTAAAATACTTAAGTGATACCTATATTTTCTCTTAAGGCAGGCCTCGAATTAGATTTTTTAATACAGGTGCACCTTGTGTACCTAAGTTTTAAAATTAGGTGCACAATTATATTTTCATGTGCACAGTGCACCTATGCACCCGGGTATTTCGAGCCCTGCTCTTAAGGGATTAAGAATTTTATTCTATGACCACTTTTCAACCTCCCCGAGTAGCAGACAGTAATTCTACTAGCAATTTAATGAAAACTAGCTATCGTAAGTGATGACTAATAGTGTGGATAGAAATAGACAAACGCATAGTAATTTTGCGAATTTCCATTCAAAGTTATGATAATCTAATTGAATGCTAAAAGAAACAACTTTATGGATTTGAAAATATTGTACTTCATCGCTACCCTAATTGCACTAAAGGAAATATGTTACAATATAAAGCATGCGCAAAGGTTTTAAGATTATTTGTCCGTGATCAAAGATGAATTGATATTGTACCGTATCGACGAAAAAGTAAAACCACTTCCAGGTTAAAATAGTTATATTGAGAATTAATAGTTACAGAATTTGTACAGCTACAGTTCTATAATTAAAGACGATATTCATCACCGATACAATACAGCATCCTTAAGCTAAAAATTCTAGTAATCGTCTGCGGCTAGAACGTGTTTTAACCTTGAGTTGTAAACGGATATAAGCTGACAATTGTGATTTTGTCGTGTTATGTTACAAGGCAGAGTAGATAACAAGCTGATTGGTTATTTGGGAAGGTTTAGTAAGTGTTTTTATCAAAATGTGTTACATCAAAACTGCAGCATTCAGATATTGGGCATAATAAAATACATTAAAATGTGTTACAGGTCTCAGATTATTTGACGTGTTCTTTTGAATCTAGAAACTGATCTGCAATTTGTTGCAAACATTAAAATTGCTTGCCAATTTTTAGATGGTGCCTGGCGTTTGGTTCAATCGAAAACCATAAAAAAACTTTATTTTTAAATTTTTAGGGGAATTTCATTTCTGAGCCTGATCTAGAAGAAAATTCACTGTGTAACTGTGTTCCTGTGTCGCAAAAATTTACAGGAAAAAAGAATTTAGGATGTGATGTTTCTTTTGTTGATTTATGCCATAAAATAACAATATGGCATAAAACAACCATACACAAAAAATCAGAACTGATGTTCTATCAGCGTCAGAATGACTTAAATGCTTGTCAGGATTGACTTAAATGCTTGTCAGGATTGACTTAAAACAAACCAAAATTTTAAACAAGATGCTTCCAAACACATTCAAGTCTGACGACATCTACAATAAAATAGAAACGGGACGTTTCAAAACTAAACAAGTCAGGTTGACTTCAAACTAAAACTTGAAACAGGATGTTTCAAAACACAGAAAAATCTAAACAAATGCATTTTCGGTATGCACCTATTCTTACAATTACAATGAAATTCTGGTAAATTGGTACTTACCATTTTGAAACAGCCACTCATCAGACGCGCTGGCAGTTGTCAATTGCAGGTTCCACACGAATCTATATATATAATTCTCTTACGTGGCACGCAAAAAAGACGTTATTTGTAATCGCGTTTTGGCAACACTGTACGATTGTTTGTTTATCGCGAAGTTTCGCGCATCGATTGAATTTATAGCGTTATCGGATGAAATTTTATTGGAAAAAAAAGGAAATTTTAATGAGCTGTTGCAGTTAGTTTATAATAGAAATCAAAGAAAGCGGAGGATCTTTTCAGGGCCATTTAAAAAACGGTCCTTTTCAGGGCCAACAATTATAGTTCAACAAGACGCTTGCACTACAACTTTCAGCAACAAACTCAATGAAAAAGTGTGGGTCGTTTGAGTGCTGGGAAAATGTACACACAAACAACATGCTGGGTATTCAATTTCCAAAGCAACGCTCACATTTCGAGTCAAAATTTGCACAAAGTTTTCATTTGAATTCTGATTTTAGAGATACTGTATATATTTTTTCTGTAATACAGCAAATTTAGATTTCAAAAACAATTTTTTTGGTAACATATTTTGTAAACAATCCCTTCTGCTAGGACACATGTCTTCATTGAGGCGAGCGAAGCGAGCATAGGTTCGCGCAGCGAACCAATGAGGATTGCGAAGCAATCCTCCGGGGGTTAGCGAGCGTTAGCGAGCAGGGGGCAGGCCCCCTAGTATTACAGAAGACGCTGGCGGTCTTATTTCTTTCAACTGTAGCTTTTTCAAAAAAACGCGGTTTTCGCATTCCACCGCTGCTACCACTCAGGCAGATCTGTACCGTATCGACGAAAACGTAAAACCACTTCCAGGTTAAAATAGTTATATTGATAATTAATATTTACGGAATTTGTACAGCTACAGCTTTATAATTAATGACGATATTCATCACTTCATTCTGAGGGTATGTTAGCCTCGTTTCGTGGCATTGCTTCTGAAAAACGACGATTGTTGATCATGTTTTCATTCCCACTTCATTTTAAGCTTTTCACTTTTTAAATTTTACTTTATCCTTCGCAGAGAGATAATAGTTCTGCTTTCGAGAATCTACGTCTCGGAGGAAAGTTTTACTTTTTACAGTTAAAAGTTCTATCTAAGGCTTGTAGATTGGTCACATTTACTGGGCTTATCATCTTAACTAATTCTCCACTGAGTTGATTGACAGTCACTGAAAATAATGAGCAGAGCCCCAAACAATTTGTCTTAACTTTTATGTGGAATACATAAAACAAGGCGCTGGAATCACATTTCTGCGTTATGTGATCCTGTCTCATATCCACCATCGAATTTATACGTTACTGTAGCCAGTTCAAAAAAACCTTGTATGATGTTTATAACAGTTTTAATGTTGTGTCATTGTCTCTGTCATCTCCTGTCATCGTTGACTTGTCGCTCCACATTCATTTTTACTAGATCTGAGACTTATAAAGTGGATTCTGAAGCACTAGGAATGTTTATGCCATGACTAGAATTTAAACCCAATGTCCCGGGAGCAAAAAGTGCTTAAAACTGCAACGTTCGTCGCAGAACAAACAGTCTTTACAGAACAATTTTTCTTTAATTTTATCAAAATTTTGGCCTATTTTTTTTTCAATCATAGGTTACAATGTTCTGCAGTGCAAAGCGCGCCTCTTACCACACCTTTTTTTTCTTTTCTAGCTACGGGACAACCTCCCTACACCGTACCAAATTACCACAAACACTTTATAAATAACGCATTTTCTATGACAATGACAAAATTTTTAACTTCAGAAAAGTTATCGACGTAATTCCAAATTCTGAAAGTATGCCTTGGTTTTAAGTTAACTAACTTATTTAATTAATTTTTTTAACAAATATGTAGTATATATTTTGCCGATAATTGTGTTTTACGTCTGTTTTTGATTTTACTGCAGTTTTCAAAATTCGGACAAAATGCCTGCAAAATAATTGCAATTGCTTGGAGTTGTGTTACAGAACACTGAATATAATTCTACACGTGGGCCCTATGCTATTATTCAGGATCAGAGCGCTTTGTTTCGAATAACAAGATTTCTCTCGAAGGCCCATAAATACATCAAGTAGTATTTTTGTTTTGCGCCTTATAAAGTTTCAAATATTACTTATACTTTTTTAAATTATTTTCAACTTCGTCAATCCATTCACGAAATCAAAAATATTTTATTTTCTCTGTTACTCTTCCCATTTGAGGGAGAAGGAAATAATGTAGTTATATATTATTCTTTCTTCAAAACAGGTCAAAGCAAATTACAAAAAAAAACCAGCATTGAAAGGCTTTAAATGTGTGTTGAATCTGAAATCGTGAAATATGTTCTGGTTGTGTTCAAAATTGGACATTCAGGTCTCATATCTCTCGCAACTTGAATTTAGAGCAGGTTGGAACATTAATAATGGTTTTCTAGTTATATTTTTTTTTATAATTGATAGATCACAACGATTGATCAGATATAACGCCAAGATGATTAGTAAAATTTTTATATCCACACACACATTCGTATAACTTCAAATAAAGGTTAATATGCTAATTTAATGATTTTATGTACTGAAACATTTTAAATTTAATTGCTATTAGCGCAACGATTAAAATAGAATGTCCAAAGTCATTAGACTTGGGAAATGCCAAAGTCGTGTAACATACAAGCCAGTAATGTCCAAAATACCTACAGGAAAGCAATGTCAAAAACCAATAACTTACGGATCTTGAAATTAAATCTTTTAATTAGTAATTTTGGAGATGAGTTCCTGTATTTGAATGATTGTATATTGTATTCTAGGTCTATAAACAATACAATAAAAAAGTTTTGATGTTACTTTTCAAGATTTTAAAAATTACTCATAGTTAATATTCAGTGTTTCCACATTTTGAGAATCTCCCACTACCAAATGAGTTTCGACGAGACTTCTACATCCATAATGGCGTTGCCCGTGGTGTTGGTTTGCTACGCAAACCAAATGGATATTCTTAGCCTATTGGAATGAATTTCCTGCGAATTCCAATTAGGTTTACTTCGCAAACCAAATTATGAATATCATGAACTATGGTTTGCTTCGCAAATTGGATAACAGCCATAGCGAAGTTTCCCGTGGTGTTAGTTTGCTTCGCAAACCAAGTAGGAATTCGGCGTGACGTCACAATCTCCTTGCAAAAAAATAAATATTTAATGGAAAAATTATTTTTGAAAGAAAATTGTTTTATTTGCTTTCTTTCGCTGAAATCGTAAGAGATCAGGAAATGTAATCAGTTTATTTTTGGAACACGAATTTTGGCGTGACGTAGCATTTTCTAGCCAAAATATAAAAGATATTTATTTATAAAAAAATATTTTATATAACGAAAATCATATTTTTAGGTATCGATCTAATGTGAAATTTTCCGTACAGATTTCAAAAACGTTGAAATTTTTACTCAATCTTTAACGGTCTAGGAGATAGAAAAAAAGAACTACTTAACTAAAGTTGTAACTTTGTTTTTTATCGTCTGTTGAAAAATCTCTCCTCCGCTCAAAATGAAAACGGGAAAAAAATTTTAGAATCTGATTTTTTATGCTGTTGTCATTCCAAAGAAATCGATAATAATTAAATTCATTTAAAAATGTTTTAGATAGAATTTTAAAATTCGGCGGGACCCAAAAATTGAAAAAATTTTGGACTGCCTGTGTACCAAATCCCATTACTGTAAGTGCCATAGATTCGTTAGGACTTTGATCACAGAAAACAGACAAACACTTCCTTTATAATAGTAGATATACTGTGATCACAGCGAGGACCAAGCAGTTCTTTCCGTCTGTACCTCAGTAGTTCGGTTGTAGTGCTGATTAAGTTTATTCAAGTGCATTCTGTAATTATGGTTACAATTTGATTTTGTTAACATGGTAATGATTTAAAAACGATACCATTATCATGAAATACCGTTTCTCGCCAAATTTCCGCCATATCATGTAATATAGAATCAATTTCTGTTACATCAGTTGCAAAACTCTCCAGTATTTTCTCCACAGCTTTTATCGTCTGCTGAAAAGTCGAGATCGGGGCTATTTTTCTTTCGTCCGGACAAAGAACCACGTAGAGAATAAAACTATTAAATTCATTCAAAAATCTTCTAGATTAAATTTTAAATCGCCGCGACCCAAAAATTGCAAATAATTCGGACTACATATGTGCCAAATCTCATTGCTGTAAGTGCCACAAAATCGTCAGGATTTTGCGGTAAACAGACAAACACTTCCTTTTATAATAGTAGAGATGAAGATAAAAATCTAATTGCAAGGTCATGTGGGTAGAAAAAGTCCTCCGCGTTTGAAGAACCAAGCAGAGAATAAAACTATTAAATTCATTTAAAAATCTGCTAGATTAAATTTTAAAATTTCGCCGCGGCCCAAAAATTGCAAAAAATTCAGACTACCTGTGTGCCAAATATCATTGCTGTAAGTGCCATAAAATCGTCAAAATTTTGCGAACGCAAAAAAAAAAAAAAAAAAAAAAAAAAAAAAAACTTCCTTTTATAATATTAGAGATAAACACCAGAAGAAATATAGAAAACGTCAACAGGAAGAGATAGATCCAGCGATGCTGAATCCAAGATTCGGACATCCAGTGCTGAGTGTCAACAAGGTAAGACGTATTCTATATCAAAATTTTGTACTCAGCATAATTTTCATTTTGTAAGGAAGTGGGTCTATTTAATGTGAAAAGGGAGAGCGATAGCAGACATGTGTTCATATCTCGGCGACATGTGCATATTTCGATCAACTTTTCATAAAAGTCTTTGATTCGATTCTGGTTAAAAGAGGAGCATAGGAAGATAGCAGAGAAGGAATTGATGAGCTAAGTAATAGTTTATCAATTGAATCTTAAGTGCTTTATCAGTTCGTGCGACTGTAATTTCAACACATTGTAGAAGCATTTCGCATCTCACTGTCACAAGTCTTTTAATTGCAGCTCTGTCTCAACGTCGGATCAGAATATCATGGATTTGGAGACGGGAAAAGAGAAAGATGGAGTTTTTCGTATTTCTTTAGAGCCTGATTTGAAGCAGGAAAAGAATACCAAGAAAACATTTTGGCATATTGACAAAGAAATGATTCGATATAAACTTCATTTCTTTTTCTTGACTGGAGGTAGGTTTTGTTTTTTGAATAATTAAATCTTCAAGCACAAAATCGGTTAATCTATTTATGGTCAATACTCAATTGATTAATGAGCTTTCTTATTTTATAATTGGTCGTACTTGTTTAAGTGGTTTTTTGATGGATATCTCGTCCTTTAATATCTGGTTAGTTTTGTTAATAAGAGATATCTCGCCCAGACAATAATCACCAAGAACCTTTAAAGATGCTAAGAGCCCTGCAATTCCAAAAGTATCTTTCATGCAACTTGAACTAATTTCTACTGCGATAAAAATATTATCTATCCATTCCTGAAATGACCGCACCAGTGTAGGTATCTGAAGGTATGTGTTTCTTTAAAAAAAAATCCTTTTTATAACTGTTAAACGGCGTATGGTACAGCTGCAGTCTACGTTTATAGCGGTGGCAAAGGCATTGGTGATTTTTTTGGCGCATTTTTAGAGTCGCCAAGGAAAGAATTATTTCAAAAATATTTTTCATTTTACAACGGAAAATTAAAGCTTCAAAACACATTTGAGAACGTTTTAAAGAAAAAAAATTTAAACTTTCACAAAAAGTAATAAGCTAAAGTAATAATAAGGAATTGTTTAAAAAATCTTTTTCATTTTATTACGGAAAATTAAAATTTCAATACACATTTGAGAAAGTTTTAAAAAATATATATTTTTTAAAAGCTTTCACAAAAAGTAATAAGCTTAAACTGAAATTTTTTTTCGAAGGAATGTTCTTTCTACAACAGAAAATGAAAGTTCCAAAACATATTTGTAAACGTTTAGAAAAATATATTTTTTAAAACATCCACCAAAAGTAATAAGCTTAAACTGAAAATTTTTTTTCAAAGGAAAGTAATTATTTTTAACGGAATGCAAGAAATAGTACAACCTTATACGTGTGATAATAATACCCAACCTATACCGTGAAAATAATTATAATAAAGGAAAATTTTACTACTGGCGAAAAACTATTTAAGACCCCGTGCACACATCCGATTTTTCAACGCGCTGCGCCACCGAAGCCAAACTATGCACACATAACCATGAAATGATGCAAGTACTCATTTCGCGTCATTTGCGATAGATATTCTATCGAAAAAAACGTGATTATTTCGCTTACTTGGTGTACAAAAAAAAGTATATTTTGAAACAAAATAGAACATTATTGGATATAACCATTTAGAAATTATTATTTATATTGCATTTATTTATGAAAACAAGGTTTTTCTGATCCGAGAAGCATGCGCGGCGATCTGCGGCTCCTTGGGGAACTGCGGAACAAATTACACGCAAGTTGGAAGTGCGTCGCCGCAGCGGTGCCGGAGGCATGTGTGCATTACTCCATTTGATCTAATGTATCTCAGACCGCACTTGCGTTGCGACAGCGGCGCCGCACGTTGAAAAACCGGATGTGTGCACCAAGCCTTAATGAACCAATGAAATCAACGAAAAAAATTTTAAAGCACCGAAGCAATCAAAGGATATTTTAAAATTAAACTAACCAATAGAATCAAAGAATATTTTAAAATTAAACTAACCAATGGAAGCAAAGAATATTTTATAATTAAAATAACCAATAGAATCAATGAAAAAATTTCAAACGAACCAATGAAATCAAACGACTTTAACGGATTTTGACAGAATTTTCTAGAATAATCAAAATGAAAATTCAAACCTTCCGTTTGCCGAGGTTGCCATTCAAACAGCAATAACCGTAAACACAAATGGGTTGCATTAACCTACCATAAATCGCTACTAGAAGTGCGCCAAAAAAATCGCCAATACGTTACCACCGCTATAAACGTAGACTGTAGCTGTACCTGGCGTATTTCTTCAGATGTTAAAAAAATTATGTGTGCAAAATATTATTTTACCCTTGGTGATTATTAAGCAATAGCAGACATATACTGATATTCAGGGGTTGGACAAAAATATGGAAACACCTCATAAAATGCATGCTTGAAAAGAAATGTTTATTCTAGTGAAATGTGTTGGTGGCGCTGGTATTTTCACCTACTGACGCCACCTAACAAATATAAATACGCAGCGCAGGTCACTCGTTGTCGGGTCTGTGAAGTTGTAATTGCATGTCAGAGCTAACAGGCTTCAAAGCGGGCCAATTGTTGGAGCTCGTCTGGTGGGTGCTTCCGAAAGCAAGGTTGCCGAAGTGTTTAGTGTTTCAAGAGTTACTGTGTTTAAGATTTATTCCGCATATTTGAAAAAAGGAAAAACATCAGCCGCTAAATCACAGCGCGGATGAAAGTGTGTGTTGAGTGATCGTGACAGACAATCATTAAAGAGGATTGTGACTAAAAAAAGATAATTCAATTTAAAAATTTTATTTATTTAAAGAAGGTTATAATTTTATGTATCGATCTAATGTGAAATTATACGCAGATTACAAATCCGTTGAAATTTTTACTCTATTTCTAGGTGATAGAAAAAAGAATTACATAACTCCAGTTGAAAGTTAATTTGTTTTTTATCGTCTGCTGGAAAATCATTCCTCCGCGCAAAATGAAAGCGGAAACGAAAAAAATACATTTTAAATCTGGGATCTTTTGTGCTGTTCCATTCTAAGAAAAACATTAATATTTTAATTTAATAAAATTCATTTCAAAATGTTCTAGATTTAATTTTAAAATTCGCCGCAACCCAAAAATTGCAACAAATTTGAACTACCTGTGTGCCAAATCCCATTACTGTAAGTGCCATAGATTCGTCAGGAATTTGCGTGCAGAAAACAAACAAGCAAGCAAGCAAACAGACAGACAAACACTTTCTTGTATAATATTAGAGATGCATTGTGTGTTCTTATTTTTTTTCTCCTTTGTATTTATGTGTTATTATGTTGTGTCTCATTCCAGACAAATTCATGAAATTATAGTTAACTGTTTCTGAAAAATCCGTGATTCTATGCATGTAAACATAATTTTGTACATCAGTGTGTAGTCAATGTATAAATTAAATAGTAATCTATTTTTCTAATAAATTCTTCTTATTTTCACATTTTAGGTTTAGGTGCAATAGGCCCATTTATACCTGCATTTGTACAAAAACATTTAAGGCTTTCGGCAACTGCTTATGGTACTTTAATAGTGATCATGCAGGTTTTTCAGACTCTATCTAAACCAGTAATAGGTTTCATCGTCGATTACTTCAACAAGTTAAAGACAGTCATTTGTGTCTTAACTGTATGTCTAGTTCTTCTGTTTTTTGCCTTCTTCTCCTTACCCACCGTTCCAACCAAGACTTCAAATGGCGTCACAAGTGAGAGAAACAACAGTAATTTCTGTGATCCAGATTCCCGCAATATCTGCAAAATATATGAAGGTTCGAAACTAGAAACGGATGATCGGATCGATAAAAATGAACCCTTTTACAAATTACAAGCTGATATCGATGCGAACGTTTATAGTGTTTTGGGCGAAAATGATTCAATATACATAATTCACAGCTTAAGTAATTTTTCATCATCCTGCTCCTTCAATGAAAGTGTTTTTAAACTAAAAGATCACAGGATTCCAGACATTCATAGGAACAGAAGAATATTTCTTAACGTATCCACGTCTTGTCGTCCTACGTGTCTTAACGAAACGAATACATGCACACTTTATGTTCCTGACTGCATTTTGTGTTGCAACAACTTTTCTTCTTGCTATATGAGCTCAGATAACTTTTCGGAACCAACTTCTTCACCAATTGTATCTGAGAAAAGCGATTTCAAGTCCCATCAATTTTGGCTCTTGGCTCTCGTTTTCGTTTCCATGTACACTTGTATAGGAAACCTCTTCGTTCTGTCCGATACTGCATGTTGCGAGAGCGTACAGAAAAGTGGTGCTGACTACGGTAGGCAGAGGCTATTTGGTCCCGTTGGTTGGGGCTTAATGTCATTGCTTGGTGGCCTACTAAGCGATTACACGCAGAGTTACATGGCCGCCTGTGCCCTACTAGCCGTCATGTTAGTCGCCATGCTCTGGAACATCTCCAAAATGAATTTCGAGAAACCGAATTTCTCGTCGACTTTCTTCAAAGATGTAGGCAATAATTTCCTTTCGAGGGAATTCATTGCATTCGAAATCGGCGCCCTGATCAACGGCATAGGAATGGGAGCTATCTGGTACTACTTGGTCTGGTTTCTGTTGACGATCGGTGGGAACAATTTTCTTTTCGGACTCGTCCACACTGTTCAGAACATCATAGGCGAACTTCCTTTCATGTTCTTCTCCGGATGGATGATACAGAAATTGGGACACTTCCATATAACCACGCTCTCTTTGCTCAGCTATTGTATCCGATTCATGTATTTAGCTTATCTTCAAAACCCCTGGTATGTTTTGCTGATAGAATGGACACATGGAATTTATTATGGGGCCTATTACGTTGCTGTGGCATCCTTTGCGAAAAAGAGCTCGAAACCTGGTACTGAAGCAACAATGCAAGCAATATTATTCATGACCTTTGATGGTTTTGGTAAGTATAACAAAATTTTCTCCATTGTTCTCTCACCACCTACACTCTGTCAAATTTCGAAATCGACGATGATGCTTATTAAGTTTTAAATTTATATTAGATTTATTTCTAAAGTCACAAAATTAATCGATTTTCATTACTTATATTGGGTTTTCAAAATTCGATTTGAACACATTGGAAAAGCAATTTTAAATTAAGATTATAACAGGTGGGTTTGTGAAGCTTTCATTGTGTGCATATCAATTTACGTTTTGTTATTAGGCCGAAAATTACCCTAACGCCCTAACCGAATGTAATTTACTTTTAACCTATATTATACCGTGCAACAGAAAATATACTAAGCAATACTATAATGTATCATGGAATGTAAGCAAATCTAAATGTATTATTTCTTTATTTATTGAAAAATATAGGTCGATGAATAAGTACTAAAAGCCCAACTTAAACTATGATTGTGCCATTGAAATTTTTACTTAAGCATAGAAATCTTTTTCCATGTTGACCTTCATAGTATTAGGTAGGTATTTAGTAAACGTCATTTTGAAATAACACGTTACGATCCTGGATCAATCCTGAAAGGTCCCAGCACCCAACTTTTCAAACTTCCAGAGCACTCTAACGATCTGAACACATCGGAAAAGCAATTTTAAATTTCAGATTATAACAGGTGGACTTGTTGGGTTTGGATATAAGTAAACATCTCGGGGTACACTTAACATATATTTATTAACATTTAGGATACAAATTACAAGACTAACATTAGGACAAGAACACAGTGAAGTCGTGCGCCTGGACGGAAGCTACAGAACAACTCTTCTTAAAAGGACAAAGGTTATTAGTTCGATAACGCACTTGGGAAAGGGCCAAGAATGGGTAGAATTAGTGTCAAGAGATCTGTTTAATCATCAATTTTTTTCCACCATTTTTTTCAAAAAAAAATTTAGTCATTCAGGAGTTATATAAATAAATAAAAGATAAATAATCTCAGAAATAAGAGCATTTAAATACCATAAATAAAATAATTCACTGAGAAAAGTAAAATGTAACCTCTATATAGAGATAGCTTTTAGATATCAAAATAGAATGTCTGTAGATAACTAAGGGCCGTATTCACATTTCCGAGTTGAACCGCGGATCAATGATAATCCCCGGGTTATCGAAAATACCTTATTCACAATGCCGGAACCGTGATTCCAACTGCCGTTTCGGTGTTACATTTTGATCCTCCGAAATCGACGAATTAACTCTCGGTTGCGTGTTACGCATGCGCAGTACTATCTTTTTGCGTAAGAAGCGTGATATACTGTAAACAAAAAAAAAATGGACGGCACACTTCACATTCTGTGCTAAATTATAGTATTCTTGCGACGACGCGCGTTCAACTGATCTTATATGAATCGGAACAAGAACGTGATTACATTATATATAAAATAAATATGCTCAGATGTGTTCTGGTTTGAACAATATTCTGGCTCGCCAAAGTAGAACCCAATGAGGAGTAAATGGTAGAATATGATCATGGGAGACGCAATTTCGTCGTGGAATAAAAATTATTCGTTGATTTATTACGAAAATGAAAGAAAATTGATGATGCAAGCTTTACTTCACTTTACACCAACACACATACTGATAAGTACAAAAGTAATCGGATTACATTGATTCGTCATGACATTGTGTACATTCCGTTCATGTATTCTGACTTGCAAAATTAAGATTTCCATAAAAATTCAATTTTAAGTTAAATAAGTACCTTTGTCTTACTTTTCTGGCCTAAATTAAAATGTCGTATGCGTTCTATTAAAATAACAATTTGGAATCAATTATGATGGCGAAGTACGTGTTTGATCAATATAAATGCAGATTCGAGCGTCATTACAAATGTAAACAATGTCACGTGATCGTGCGGGTACGGTATTAGCCAATCACAATGAGTGTATGATTTTAATCCGTGGATCACTTAACCTGAATTTGAGAATACGGTTCTTGATGATTAGCGATTTAACTCTGACCCGCGGATCAATTGATCCTCAGGTTAACTTCAGACTTGGGTATATGGCCATTAAAATAAATTTTTTTTGTTCTACGACTGCAGTAAAACAAAAAATATTACTATAACATTCTAGAGAATTAGAATTCGTTTTCCCCTAAGAAATATTTATGGAATTCCGTGAAACGCTATAAAATTTTTTGTAGGGAAGAGCGATGCCCGATCAACACACACAGCTTCTACATCCACGTCCTCATGCTGTTTGGTGATGTCGAAGAAATGAGAAGTCAATGGTTGTGGCTCCGAGTCAGCATGAGTTGATTTTGCAGCCGCCAGCGCCTACTTCTCCTAGGCACACTGAACACGCTTTTGTCTGACCTATGTAAAGTTTTGTGTTTTTCGGATCCCAAATTTATCAGCGGTATACTTTCTAAATGCTGACGTATATCGCAATAGTACTTGGTGTCATGTTTCTTGGGCATCTTTGAATTATTTAAGTAGACGATCTACCTTCGGGTCCCGTATCTCAGAGGGTCGTGGTATCCCGAGTGGAGGAGTTGTGGATAGCTACTGGAGGGTTTGAAACTCGATCCAACCAAACACCGCCGAGTGCGTGGGGGGCTGATGTCGCGGCCCCACATATCCTCAGATTAGATGCCAGTTTTCCCTTGTGATTGATCATGGACCTTTACTAATTGCCCGTTTAGATGCTCCAGTGCAACGTTATTCAAATACCTATCAACCTCTTACCTGTCAAAATTTTGTAAATAAATGCTAGACTGAGGCAACTAACTGAGGTGTGACATCAAAGCTATAGCCTGTGGCTCAAGCTTGGTGACATCCTAAAAGACGCATGTAAACTCGACGACTATCAAATTGTGTGATATGTTTCGGAACATTACCAGTTCTGTGAATGCTCAGCAGAAAGCAGCTATTTTTATTTAGTTTCATACAGTTTTTTTCCTATAATTCGGTTATATGTATTTCTTTGGAAAGTCCTTCCATTTGCAAGCAGTAATGGTGAGGTTGGTTTGTATATTTTTGTGACACTCGATTCTTCCATTTTGAGAAGATGCAGTTCTACGTTAAATTGTTTAAGTGATAATAAATTCATATATCTTAAAATCATCATAAAAGCTTAAACACATAAGACACGAATACAGGTTTTTAATTGAAAATTTTATTTGAGAAATTAGTTTTGCAATTGATGGTCAAACAATACAATATGAGGTTTACTCTCAGGTACAGCAGGTAGCTTGTCTAGGTCATGGCCACATAAAAGCCCAATTTTACAATATGTCTAGTGGCTGAAGTTATTTCGAACGTTTCTGTGTTTTGGATTTGTTAAACAGTCGGGAATATTTGATAGTAATAGGTATGTTAATTAACCCTCCAAAGGACTTTGATGATATATCTCGCTCATCAAGGTCAGACCCATTTTGATTTTGATGAGATATCTCGTCACCGAAATATTGACGATTTTTTTATGCGATCCAAACACCGTTAACATGGAACTATATAAACACAACAGGCTATTATAATTGACAACGGAATGATAATTTATGCTTCAATGCAGTATTCAAATAAGAGGATTTAAGCTATGTGAGAACGGAAACGAAAGGCGAAAATTCTACAGGATTTTAACTGTAGTAAATGGAGATACTTTCAATAGAATTGTAAATTTAATTGAAAAATAACTATATCTTTTGTGAGCATTGAAAATTCATTAGAACAGGTATATAAATACTTAATTAACGTCATCATATACACTACCCTACAATAATGGACGGAAGCCAGCGGATTTGCAAAAAATCTAACTACTTTTGGAGGTGTTTTTCGTGGTATGGCCTGGAACCTTTGTATGTTTTTCCTGGTCAATTGAACTCCGACGCCTACATGAACATTTTGGACAATAATTTTCTTTCTACGCTCTGGCAATTTTATGCAATGGATGAATGTTACTTCCAAGACAACAACGCTCCATGTCATGTTGCAGCCTCTGTCAAGCAGTGGTATCAAGAGATGGATGTAAAACGTCTTCCTTGGCCTGCTCAGAGTTCCGACTTCATCCCCATAGAACATTTGTGGGAAGAGTTAGAGCGACGCTTACGGACCAGGGAACCACGTCCGAAATCTACAGCTGAGTTAGCGACGTTCTTGCAGCAGGAATGAACACAAATAACCACAGCTGTCTATCAAAACCTAAATGAAAGTATGCCCAGAAGGATTGCTAGTGTAACTGCAGCACGTGGGGACCATCCCTCTATTAAAGCATGTATTATTTCCCTTATACCATCACATCTTGCTGTTCGGTCCATTATTGTAGGGTAGTGTATGTATACATATTTAGACATTTCAGGACTTCAACCGTCAAATCCCTTGTGGTTGGTTTGTTTGGGTTTTATGGCACAAGGTCGAAAAACGGACATGCTACAAGATCTCGTCAAAACAATTTTAATTTCAAAATTAAAAAATTAAAGATTTTTAAAGATTTTCACGACAATTCAAAACAGATTCCGATGTTTTTCTTTCATGGTTACCATATCTTGACACCACAACTTAACACATTGGTGTTCTTCCTCGCAAAATGTTCTCTCTTGAAAAACATCCTAAAAATATTTTTTCTGTTTGCTACCAATTAAGAATAAACTAAATTTTTGTTGACCACAATGAACTTAAAAAAAGTCGGTAAAACTTTGATGATAGGAGCTTTTGAGAAGATTTTACTTAAAAGGATAGTTGCCAAGGTTGAATTAAAGTAGTAAAGCTATTTAGTCGCCTGTGGCAAACACACAGTCTATAAAACAAATATACCTATTTTTATAGGTATATTTGTTAAAAAAATTTGACTATCCATGTTATACTGTGATCAGTGTGTAAAATATGTCCAATCCTTTCTAGGAACAGCAATTGGGAATATCTTAACTGGCGTAAGTATCGACTATTTCGGAGCCCATCAAACATTTTTCTTCGGTGGCATATTTTTCGGATGCTTCTCTGTGATGAGTTTCATCTACTCTCAATTTTGTCGTAGGACGTCAGAAACATAAGTTGTAAGGCATAAACAGTTTTCATGTCTATAAACAAGTATGACGTTTTTAAAAATTCTTTGATTTTTAATTTTTAACTAAAATGTTTAGTTTTTTTTCACAGTACGAACTTTGTTGATTTGCATTGTATAGTGACGGGTAAAAAATGAACCACTTCTCTTCATGCGTGCAATTTTAACAGTACAGAAAATTCAAGGATGGCGTTTGACTGGAACCACAGTCTTCTATAAATTTAAATTCAGCAGAAACTTTATAATTTCCAATATTTCGACACAATTTCGAATCTTATCAAAATTTAACTGTTAAACAACCCGTACAAAATCTACCTAAAATTTTATTTAAAAAATAGTTTTTAGTATGCAATCTATATAAATAAGAATGGAGTGTTTTTTTGTACATTCAATATTTTCGACCCATTTCAAGTTTTCTATCCGTTTTGGACCCTTCTGATGCCAAATCCGCCTTTATCGCGTTTGGTGTATGTCTGTCTGTCCATCTGTCTGTCCGTCTGTCTGTCTGTATAAAATTCATGTGATGCCTGCACAAACACACAAACACAAAATCGAACATAGAACGGAAAGACGGATAGAAAGACTTTCGCAACCAATTCCACTCACTAAATGAAGATAAGTATGCAAATTTCCATGAAAATATATTAAACCGCGTGGACGTGTATAGGGCACATACATACAGACAGATGGACAGACAGACAGACACCAAACGCGATAAAGGCGGATTTGGCATCAGAAGGGTCCAAAACGGATAAAAAACTTGAAATGGGTCAAAAATATTCAATGTACAAACAAACACTCCATTCTTATTTATATAAATACTCGGATAATGATTCTCGTATTGTTCGCACTATATTGTAAATACTAGCAAAATACCCGACCTTACTCGGTTTGAATTGGTTTACTGTAGATTGAAGAGATAATCAAAATGCATAATGATTTACGTTTTTTGTAGAATAAAAATTTATTGGAACACCTTTCGCCATCTTTATAATTTCTACAACTTACTTTGGACACAAATACTACATATGCCTATCCATTAGGGTGGAGCGAAAAACACGAATTTCGGAAATTGAAAACGCCTATGGTGGGAATAGTTGGGGATTACCATGCTTATTAATAATACAAAATATGAGCTAAATCAATTAATATCTTCAGGTGCCAAAATCCCATTGAAATTTCGAAATTCTGCCATTTCTTTCACAAAAATAATAATAACGCATTTAAAAAATTTTAATACATCTTATTTAAAGCCTGGGTGGGTGAAATGACCATCCCTGCGTGTAAAAAAAAAAAGTTTTACACCTAACATTATCCCGGAAAATAAAAAATTTCTCCTTTTTTTAGAGCGCCATCACGCACGTCTTCACTGCTCTCAATAGACTCATCAGTGTTACCACTCGTTTACACGGGCGCTTCCCCTTGCTGCTCTTCGCTGTTTTTTCCATTATGAAAACAACCCAGAACTCAGCACGAGGAGGTGGCTGCATATCGAGTCCCCCCCCCCCTAAAAATTTCAATTTAAGTTGCTAGCTTACCCTAAAAAATTAAGTTGAAGTTACTGGCAAGTGGTTTAGTTTAAAAATGGTTGATATTGGCTTTTGGTTTCAAATCTGGGTAAAGCACGTCTAGAAGCAATTCTTGACCGAATAAATCCATCTCGTGCCTCTGTACCACATACTGCACTATATGCTTCAGTTACTAATTTAACGCAACGTTCTACTGCTTGTGAATGGCATGGAAAATTTAACCATGTTACTATTGGTTGGAACGTCTAGAATCATAGACTTGAGTTGATCATCAGAAAGAGATACTGTAAATGGTGGATATGCAATGGAATCTGATTGCCATTCAATTAGATTTTTGTAATCGTCTGCTTCGAAGTTTAACTTGGGAATTTTGAACTCTAATATTCTTTTCAACTTTATTTTTTTTTGTCTTAATTTTAAATTCTTCTAAGGCTCAATTCTCTGACGTGTTTTCGATCATCAGCTAACATTGCCAAAATAATATTTTCTGTGTGGGCATAATAAGCATTTCTTTGCAAAGTTATATCTACTACAATTTTTATATCCTCAGGCAAAAATCTCGATTTTTTAAAATGTGGTAAAAATGAAGACTTCCGTATCAACATGATGAGTGACTTTTAATTTTAAATCACACATATGAGTGTACCTTCACAACATACTCTGTTAATATTTTCAAGTTATGTGTTGGATCTTCTGCTGAAAAATATAACCTTAAAATTATATTTGTCGTCGTCAACCATCTGGAATGATTCAATTTTCCTGGATCTTTTTGTGACAAGCTTAATGCAATATATTTATTTGATATCCCTGTGCACAATTCGTAAAGCTATCGTTGAACAGTGGTAAGATCCTCTAGGGCAGTGGTCCCCAACCCCCGGGCCGCGGACCGGTACCGGTCCGTGGATCAAATGGTACCGGGCCGCCCTATGAAAATTATTATTTGAATTCTGTTGTATGGCAACACCAATCTATACAACGTATCTGGCAACAGCTATGTTCTGTTATGTTTGTTGATCTTGCTCATGTAGCTGTGTCCATGTGAACGGCGTGTGTCGCCAAGTCCCATCCATTTCCATCTATTTAATAAACACTATTTTCTAATTGAAGTCTTGATAGGTTATGGGCCCAGATCTACGCGCCGATAACTAGCGGAAGCATTTATTGCTAAAAAGAAAACACTGTCTGAAAAAATCTGCGAACTCAAACCTAACGGCAACTTGAAAATGGCTGGTGTAGATGTTTCGTCCATAAACAAGTTCAATGGACAGAACTACTCACAATGGAGATTCCAAATCACATGCGCGCTGAAAGCAAAAGGAGTTTTCTCCACCGCGAACGGAACCAGGGAGCGACCTGCCACTGACGGAGCCGAGCGTGAGAAATGGGAACGAGATGACGCCGTGGCGATGTTCACCATCTCGTCGGCCATGGATTTCCGGCAGATCACGCTTATCGAAAGCTGTGATTCATCTCGCGATATGTTTTCAAAGCTGGACTCGGTGTACAAAATGAAGTCGGACTACAACAAAATGCTGTTGCTTGATAAATTTCACCAGTTAAAAATGGAGTCCAACGAGAGTGTTATGCAGTATATCTCTAGGGTTGAAAACCTAGCCAACCAAATTCTGGACTGTGGGGAAAGAATTGGCGACAACATGATCATCGCCAAAATACTCGGAACTCTCCCGACGAAGTACCGAAACTTCCGCCAAGCATGGCTATCACTCGATGAGAAGAGACAAACGATGGACAACCTCGCAGCAAGATTGATTGATGAGGAGATGTCGTTAACGCAGAATGAGGAAGCTGACATAGCCCTTCTCACTTCTAGAACTCGTAAACCTGCTGCTTATCAAGAACCCCCGGCACAAAGAAAAAGGGAATGACAAGTCAAGAATAACTTGTTACAACTGTCACAAGAAAGGACACTATGCCCGTGAGTGCAGGTCCAAGCCTAGAGGGCAAGGTGCATTTAACAGATCCAGTTACAGTGCTTTTACAGCAGAGGAGAACCAAATGCCAGACAGCTCTGAAGGGCAATGGATTCTTGATAGTGGGGCATCTGCCCACATGTGCCATGACATTAAGATGTTTGAAACCATAACAGTGTGATGCCAAAGAGAGCATTCGTCTTGGAAACAACCAAGAGTTACCAATCAAGGGCAAGGGTAACATTCATATAGAAAAGTTCATTGCTGGAAAATGGCAAAAAGGGGCCATTCATAATGTCCTCTATGTTCCTGACCTCAAAAGAAATCTTCTTTCTGAGGGTGTGATCGCCAGCAAAGGAATGGAAATCACGAAATCCCTTGATAGTGCAAAAATCCATGAGGGCAACGAGTTGGTTGGAACAGCTGTACGCTCTAGCAACAACCTCTACATCATGCTGTTCAGATGTGTTGGATCCTATGAGGCTCATGCTGCTGCCAAAGACAGCTTAAAGCTGTGGCACGAAAGGACTGGTCATCTTAACATCAAATCTCTCTATGAGTTAAGTAAAAAGGGTGTAATTGAAAAGATTGACTTTTCATCTAAAGACGAGTTTTTCTGTGAAGGATGCCAATATGGCAAACAGCACAGGTTTCCCTTCCAGCAGAGGGATCACAAGGCTACCAAACCTGGAGAGCTCATTTACAGTGATGTGTGTGGACCTATGTCAACACAATCTCTTGGAGGTGCAAGGTACTTTGTACTCTTTAAAGATGATTACAGTGGTTTCCGAGTAGTGAGATTTATAAAACACAAGAGTGATACTCTAAAAATGTTTAAGGAATTTGTACAGCTGTGTCACAACAAATTTGGACATGATGTAAAGGGTCTAAGGGTGGATAACGGTACAGAATACACCAACCTGAACTTCAGTGACTATCTCAAAAGTAAAGGCATTGAATTTGAGACAACAGCACCCTACACCCCTCAGCAAAATGGTAGATCTGAGAGGGATCTTCGAACCATAGTAGAGAGTGCCAGATCCATGCTGCACTCCAGAGACCTGCCCTTGTATCTCTGGGCAGAAGCTGTGAACACTGCTGTGTACATCCTCAACAGGACCCCTACTACTCAAGCACCAGACTCCACTCCTTTCCAACTATGGACAGGAAAGATGTTCAAGCTAAATCATCTTCGAGTCTTTGGATGTGAAGCCTACATGCACATTCCTGATGCCCTTCGAAGAAAACTAGCTCCAAAGAGCAGGAAAATGATCTTTGTGGGTTACGAGAAAGACTCCACAAACTATAGACTGTTTGATCCCAACACAAGGACTGTTAAGGTGTCCAGAGATGTAACCTTCAATGAAGACATCTCTTATTCACCCATTCCATCGCCAACATCTCGTGTTGAGATCACTACTGAGAGTGAACAGGAGGTGACAGACACTCAAGGGGCAACTGATATTCCAACACCTGAAACAGATGAATATGGTCTTCGCCCAAGGAACCTACTGAGAAAGCCAGCTCGGTATGAAGTCAACATTGCTGACCTTGTGACTCCTTCAACCTACGAAGAAGCAGTCACATCTCCCGAGGCCGAGCTCTGGAAATCTGCAATAACAGATGAGCTAAATTCCCTTGACAGAAACCGCACCTGGGATCTAGTGACTCCTCCAGAAAATGCCAACATCATTGGTTCAAAGTGGGTATTCAGAGTCAAACAACTCCCTGATGGAAGCATTGAACGCTTCAAAGCAAGGCTGTGTGCCAAGGGATTTGCACAAGTGGAGGGAGTCGACTTTCAAGAGACTTTCTCACCCACAACAAGATTCGACACCATTCGAGTAGTACTTGCCCTAGCTGTGCAGAGAAAATGGTCCATCTTACAAATTGATATCAAAACAGCTTTTCTTTATGGAGAGGTAAAGGAGGAGATTTTCATGGAACCTCCTCTGGGCCTGGATATTGAAGCTAACCTAGTGTGTCGTCTGAACAAGTCTCTGTATGGACTTAAACAAGCGTCAAGATGCTGGAATCGCACCTTTTCCGATTTCCTCACAAGCTTCGGCTTTCAGCAGAGTGCTGCAGACTCGTGTGCCTATGCTGGAAATTTTCGTGGGAAAAGAGTCATTCTAGTGCTATATGTGGATGATGCATTATTGCTTTCTGAAGAAGAAGAAATACTCCACGAAATAGTCTCTGACCTGGGAAAGAGATTCGAGGCAACCATTTGCAACAGCGGGTGCTTCGTAGGAATACAGATCGAACACAACCCCAGCGGTTCAATCTTCATCCACTCAGAAGGATACATTGAACGCCTCCTAAAGAGGTTTCACCTGGAAGATGCCCATCCCAACAGCATACCTGCTGATCCTGGTACTATCCTGTCATCAGAATCTATTCCTGTTCCAGAAGGGACCCCCTATCGGCAAGCCATTGGGTCACTGATGTTTCTAACCAGCACTACTCGACCAGACATAGCTTTTGCTGTGAACCTGGTCAGCAGATTTCAATCAAATCCTGGTCAGATCCACTGGAATGCCGTGAAACGCATCTTCAGATACCTGAAAGCTACCAAGAAATATGGTATTGAGTATCTTTGTGATCCTGAGGCTGCTTTGCAGCCAATAGGATACTCCGATGCAGACTTTGCCAACGACATTGATACCAGAAAATCTACATCTGGTTATGTATTCATGCTTTCCAGAGGACCCGTGACCTGGTGCAGCCAGAAACAGGCAACCGTGTCAACCTCAACCACCGAGGCTGAATACATTGCAGCGGCAACTGCCGTCAAGGAAATAGTGTGGCTTCGACAATTACTTCAAGACCTGGGTGAGCACACAATGATTAAGAATGCAATTCCCCTCCTAGTGGACAATCAAAGTGCCATCAAGCTCATCAAAAACCCAGTGTATCACAAAAGGACCAAACACATTGATGTTCGTCATCATTTCATTCGTGAGAAACTTGAGGACGACACTGTAAGTGTCAAATATGTGGAATCGAAGAAGCAACTGGCAGATATTTTAACCAAAACACTGCCTAAAATGGCCTTTGAGAACTGTCGTGACCTTTTGAACATTAAAGGACCAAACTGAACTTTATATTTATCATTTGTGAATAACCCAGATTTCTTTTTCACCTATATGCTATTGCTTATTTTATGTTATAATCTGACAATATTATTTAGCTACTATTAATGTAAACTGTAATTTCATGTATATGAAATAATGTGTAAAACCTAGGGACAACAGAATTGGAGGGAGTATGAAAATTATTATTTGAATTCTGTTGTATGGCAACACCAATCTATACAACGTATCTGGCAACAGCTATGTTCTGTTATGTTTGTTGATCTTGCTCATGTAGCTGTGTCCATGTGAACGGCGTGTGTCGCCAAGTCCCATCCATTTCCATCTATTTAATAAACACTATTTTCTAATTGAAGTCTTGATACGCCCAAAGAAAATTAAATTATTTCCATTTTATTTACTGTGGTGTATTTCTCTCGAGTTTGTGCGACTTTGCATGGAGGAGAGGTTAACAGGAAGATGAGAGACGTCATCTAAAGCCGCACCAATACCGCGCCTGCTCAAAATATTGTGATATCGGGTCGGTTTTAGGTGACTTCTGCAAGCGGCAGTGGCGTTGTATCTTTGGTAAAGATAACATGTGTCGCTCTTTTCTCTCTGTTCACAGGAACTTTAGCATCTTTAACAGTGCTAGGTGTACGTGTATATTGTGTTTGCTAAAATTTATCCCACAAATTAGCAAAAATGAGAACGATAGACGTCATTAGGAAGTGTTCTTGGGAAAAAGAAAAGGCCCAGTGAAGAGACAGAAGAAGAGCCTGTAACATCAAAGAAACATGTAACTTTTAACAGACAGTACCATGAGTTCTAATTGAAATATGGATATATCGGGACAAATGATTCCGACACACCAAAACCGCTCTGCATAGTTTGCGGCGACCAGCTCTTTAATGAGGCAATGAAACCTTCAAAACTGCTTCGCCACTTGAACGCCAAGCATCCTGGATTAAAAGACAAGCCCCTGGAGTATTTTGAGAGCAAAAAACGGGAACACGAAGGACAGAAGAAATTTATGAGGGCCACCACATCAATTAAGGAGAATGCACTGAGACCATCATGTTTGGTGACTAACCGTATTGCTAAGGCTAAAAAGCCATTCACTGTCGGTGAAGAATTGATCTTGCTCTCCACTAAAGACATATGCAGTGAACTTCTAGGAGAGGCTGCTGTGGAAAAGATAGCACATATGCCTTTGTCGGCTAGCACTGTGACTAGACGCATTGAGGAAATAGCCGAAGAGATTGAGACACAATTGTTGGAGAGGATTAATACATCACCGTGGTACGCACTACAGGTTGACGAATCTACAGATATTGACAACAAGGCAATACTTATTTTTTTATGTGCGATATCTATATCAGGAGGATGTACATGAGGATTTGTTATGTGCACTATCTTTGCCAATCAACACCATAAGAGCAGAACTGTTCAAGTCACTAGAGGATTATATATCAGGACAACTAAAATGGTCCTTTTATGTCAACATATGCACAGACGGAACTGCTGCCATGACCGGACGATTGTCTGGTTTAACAGCTCGGATTAAGGAGGTTACACCTGTGAGTGAATCTACGCATTGTCTCATTCACAGGGAAATGCTGGCAAGCCGAAAAATGTCACTAGAATTTAACAACGTATTGAGAGATGTCGTTAAAGTTATTAACCACATCAAAGCACACGCCTTTAACTCGCGACTGTTTGAGCAGCTTTGTGAGGAGATGGACGCAGAGTACATATGCCTTCTCTTACACACAGAAATAAGATGGTTATCCAGAGGAAAATCGCTAATCAGAGTATTTGAATTACGAGAGCCATTGCAAAGATTTCTCTAGAAAAGACGTCACCGCTGGCATCACATTTCAGTGAAAAAGTATGGGTCACAAAAACTGTCTTACCTGTGCGACATATTCAGCCTGTTCAATGAACTCAATATGTGCCCCCTTCAGGGGAAAATGACAACTGTTTTCAAGTTCTCAGACAAAGTAGCTGCATTTAAAGTCAAACTGGAGTTAAGGGGACGACGCGTGAACAAAGGCATTTTGGACATGTTTCAGACGTTAGCGGGGATTTTAGACGAGAATGAGCCTGAACATTCATTCTCCCAGTTGGTGCACGATCACCTGTCTTTGCTTTTAAAAGAGTTCGAACCCTACTTTCCCAACCACAAAAGACCCACGAACTGGTAAGGAATGGATCCGCGACCCTTTTTTCAACAAATCAGGCGAATCTAGCATGTCTGTGCAAGAAGAAGATCAACTGCTGGAGATTACAAATAACGCCGGCCTTACAACTACGTTCGAGACAACAACTCTGCCGGTGTTCTGGATTAAAGTCATGGCGAAATACCCTGAGATTGCCACCATAGCATTTAAATCCCTACTGTCACTTCCGACAACCTATCTGTGTGAAGCGGGGTTTTCTGCAGTAACATCAAAAGCAAAACAAAACAACGGAATAAACTGGACATAAGCAACACACTTCGGGTGTCGTATCCTATTACCCTCAGATGGAACCGTCTCGTTGCAAAGAATCAAGCTCAGGGTTTTCATTGATTTAGCGTTCTAATGAGTTAAAATGCTAAATCACTTTATATTCATTTTTTGGTGTAACTGTATTTTGTTTTGAAGGCATGTTTAAATACAATTAAATTAAAATTATTGAATGAAAACAATCTAAAATATAAACAATCAACGTCCCCCCCAATACGATCAACTATGTTTGAAGAATCATCCTTGGAAATTTTTCCCATATCCTTGAAAGCAGCATTTATTACAATTGCTGCCGATCTATCGGAAACACCAGCCTGAGCTACATTTGGAAGTTTAATTAAAACTCAAAGTAGCTTCCATAATAGAGGACGAGAGTATTTTGGTTTGTTTTCCTTTACAATCTTTGAGCTGAACGTTTTGGCTCTCTGCTTCTCTTTCTTTGCGCTGCAATCTTTTCTTCAATCATTCTGCTGGTTTTAATGTCAACATTTCCAATGACCATTTTTCGGAATGCCCTTTGAACTGTTAAAAAATCTCTTTCAGTAATAGGTACTTTCATTTTGAAAGTACAACTGAGAAAGTTCTTACATTTCATATGCTAATATCAAATAGATTTTTTTCTGCTGATTCCCTGAAGGACACAACCTTCTTTTTGGAAATATAGTTTGCAAGTATTTTTTAATAGTTTCTTAATTTTTCTATATGCTTTAAGGTATTTTTTCATCATATATATTATTTGTTGGTTTGTTACAGTTGGAATCGAACTTTTTCCCCATAATCCTTTAAGCTCTTTAATTAAAATTGAACATACATCAGCCACATACTAGCATCTCTTTTATAATATTTCTGTATGTAAAGGTAATACTTCATAACATCTTCATATGTTGAAAGCATGTTAGGCTTCATTATTTTGGCCATTCCAAACACGGGACATACATCTACTGATCGTGTCCTAGTTATTTCGACTAATTCACAGAACCGTGTATCCTTAACAAACAAAACAAACCAAATCCAAACAAAACTGAACTTAAAGATTAAATTCTATAAAAAAAATATTTAAAATAAGTAAAAATTAACAGTAGAATGCGCACCAAGAAACGAAAGCGAATCAATTTGAACAAATGACTTAGTTTTCCTCGATAGACTAGATCGGTAGGTCATTTGCAGGAGCATACACCTACTAGATATTTACACAAAATGGCGGGTATTTAATTATGGGAGGGTATTTAAAGAAACCCAGACACCTCCACTCCATGTGGTGAAATACGAGTTATTTACCCCTTATAAACAAGCGAAGAAAGGGAAGCGTAAGTGCACCCTAGTAGCGAGGAACGCAATAATGAGTCTATTGAGAGGAGTGGAGACGTGCGTGATATAGAGCTCTAAAAAAAGGGGGAAATTTTTAAATTTCCGGGATAATGTTTTTTTTACTAGCAGGGAAGTTCATTTCACCCATCCATGACTTTAAATAAGATGCATTAAATTTTTTAAATGCGTTATTATTGTTTTTGTGAAGAAATTGGCAAATTTTCGAAATTTCGAAGTGATTTTGGCACTTGAAGATATTAATTGATTTAGCTCATATTTTGTATTATTAATAAGCATGGTAGCCCCCAACTATTCCCACCATAGGCGTTTTCAATTTTCGAAATTCGTGTTTTTCGCTCCACCCTAATATCCATTCATGTAATACATTTCACATACATTGCACCTTTGCTCTAAGACAAAGCTACAAAATGACGAAAGGTGACACTAAGGTTACTACTATAAAAGACGATTTTGAGGGAGATTTGGAATTCCTTTTCTTAAGTTATTTTCATGTTCAACTCAATTAATTAAAATGACGATTTACGGCAAGTGCTCTCGCACTCATAGTCAACAAAACAATATTTTTTTACTTGTGGTATTCTTGCATCCGTTAAGCGACATTGTGAAATTTTGCAATCTTCTCCTGTCATTATTACAACGAATTTTTTAATGTTTGAAAAGTTCTAGTTCGGATTTTTTAAACATTATTATTCTTTCAATAACGGCATTTATCTTTCTATAACGGCATTATTCTTTCAATAACGGCATTATTCTTTAAATAATGGCATTATTCTGTCAATAATGGCATAACTACGCTTAAAATTTACTGAAAATTTATTCTGACTTACATGCCATTTTTAAGTCGAATACTTTGTGGTGCTGTTGCGTGTGATGAGAAGGAAAACACATTTATTAAAATAATAAATATTTAAAACAGAAAAAAAGAGAAATAAAACAAAATAAAATATGTCGGAAAAAATTGTTCTAAAGATATTAATTTGTGATTCGTTTTTATCTCTTGATCTCGCACAGTTGCCACAACTTACAACTAAAAGTACACAAAATGTAGAAATCTGAAATTAATTCAGAGCGAAATAAACAGAAAATATCACTGCTCGCGCGATCTTATTCATTCTCGTTTCGTCGAAAAATATCGTCTGTCCCAAACATTCGGAAATTGTTTTCATTGCGCAAAGAACAAAATTAAAACTCGAAATAAATAAAGTATCAGAGCTGAAATTCCATTTAAAAATTTTTTTTAAGAATAATTACTTTTTTAGCAGTACTGGTAAAGCAATCGAAGTAATAGTAATATTCTATAGACATTACATTTTTCCAAAACTACCAAATTATGGTTGATTTAAGTATATTTACTCAGGTGTTTTAGCATGAAACTCAACTAAATATAACAATAAAGAAATGTTTAATATTGCATTCACTAAACTAATAGATAATAATAAAATGAAACACATTGCAATCAAATATCTGGAATAAAGTTCATGTGATGCCTGCACAAACACACAAACAAAAAATCGAACATAGAACAGAAAGACGGACAGACAGACTTTCGCAACCATTTCCACTCACTAAATGAAGATAAGTACTCACTGTATGCAAATTTCCATAAAAATATATTAAACCGTGTGGACGTGTATAGGGCACAACATACAGACAGACAGATGGACAGACAGACACCAAACGCGAAAATGGCGGATTTGGCCTCAGAAGGGTCCAAAACGGATAGAAAATTTGAAATGGGTCGAAAATATTGAATGTACAAACAAACACTCCATTCTTATTTATATAGATAATGTAATTCTCAAATCGTTTGCACTTGCGCAATAAATATAATTCTCGGGTCTGTGAAAAATAAGTTTGAAATTGTGTTCAAATTTGAAATTCGGATAGCTATAACGACAATTTTTCTCGGTCTTTGACTAGCGACTTTCTAAGACGAGGTGATCCCTGAAATTAACACGAATTTTAGGATTGAATATCACGGTATAAAAAGGTAGTAAAGTCATGAAATTTCATATTTAGATTAATTTAATGATACAGAATGTGGTTATGGTATCAAAACATTGTGTTTCCATGAGAAATGTCGTTGTTTGTGCTAAATTTGAAATGAAAACATACGCTTATGCAACTTTTTTAGGATTTGAATTTGTAGAAGACGTTATTCTCTTTTGAATGATACCTTTGAATTTGCTCTAGTGTGGATAGTGTTCGATATAAAGGAGGTGGTTCTGTTTGCTTTTCCGTGACTAAATCCATCGTATGAAAATGCATATACATCTGTTTCGGTTAAGAAAATGTCTTCAGGGAAAACATTTTACGGTTGTGTGGTACTTACTTTTTACCTTATGTAGGAATAAATGGGTGTAGTAACAAGAAGTATGGATATTAAAAAAAACCAAAAAAAAAACTTCAAAACTTTTCACATTATAATAGTATGGTAAAACAATATAGTTAGTCAGTTTCTAAAAATATTTTTTTATTCTAAATTGAGAAGTGAATACACAGATAAGAAAATTGTGGAGTGGTTAAAGCTTAGAAATGCAAACATGCTTCCCTACTTTAGTTAGACCAATTCTCCTTATATGTTTAAATTTTTTTGGTGTTTCAGTTTCTTATATCCATTTTCAGCCTTATCACTACGTCATTTATTTGTATTTCAGCAGCTTTTACCCGTAATTATGTTTTCGTTTTAATTACTTTTGTTAACAATTTTGAAAGCTTTGAAGATATGGCTTATAAAATCGCAAATCTTCACCTTTTTACTAGGAGAACCACTACTTTTAGTAGGGGGAAATGACTATGTCTGAGAAAACTTTTTCTTTAATTGTACGTGATACAATGCCCCTCTGAGATGTATGACAAAGATTTATTTCGGACAGCAACAACAACACCAAGAAATATACTGTGGGTAAATTACCGACCTAAGACAGAATCTATTGGTGATATTTTTGAGTATTCGCTTCATGATTAAGATGATCCATTCCTTTTTAAACCTTTGAAAAATTTAACAATAGACATGTCTTCTAAATGGGTTACTTACGGCGAAAGGATAACAGCTGTGATCATACTTCGAAGACGAATCTCTCCAAACCACTGCTTCATAACTTCTTCAAGTGATGAAAATGAAACAGCACTCTACGATACTCGTGTTGTTCTTTTTTGGCAAAAGGAAGAGAGCAATTCAAACTCAACAAAACGTCTATTGGATTAACGTTAAACAGACAAATAACACAGCAAATGACTTATTGGTCTCAAAGTATACCATCGGTCTGCACTACCCAACTTTCTTCTTACCTCTCTCGTTCCCTGTCCTTAGAATATTACACTACAACCACTAGAAAAGACTGAAAAGCATGGCATGTTTAGAGGTAAACACATGGTGATAATTTGTTTCTCCAATCCATGTCAAATGTTCTCAATGACTTGCTTAACCATCAAAGTGGGTGTAAAAACTTTATACATCAGTCCATACAAAAGTTTTTAAGATACATTTTAGAAAAAATGTTAAACATAGAATTTTGACAAGTCATTTTACTTTACCTAACGCAAACTTTTTTATTGAAATAGATTCAGGTAAAACGTTTCCAAAATTTTCATGTATACCTACAACTGTATCTAAACGACAAGAAAATTCGTGTACCTAAAATCTACCCACTACCATACAAAAGGAGAATTTGTTTGCACATTTTTACAAATTCTACGGTTGGTAGATAAAGTATACCAAGTTTATTTGGACACTAATGAGATAGTATTTTGTATCCTAAGTTAATATTTTCACCGAAAATTTCTAACTAATACTGCATTTGTTGTTAGCTAGTCAACAATCAATGTGCGTAACCTTCAAAATTATTTGTTTTAATTATATTCTCTGAATAAGACACTTATGTACGATTGTACTGTAGTATTACATTTGCTTTTGAAGAATCATAAAGTAAGCGAGGAAATAAAACGCATAGAAAGTATGTATATTGATTTATTCTGTTAATTTTGACATAAATCCTTCGATATTAAATACATTTTTAACACATTTTTCCAAAAATACAATATGTAGGTAACGGGAGCAACTTGTCCTCAACACAGCGCCATTGAGAAATATAAGCTATTAAAGTCAATATCTCAGTCGAAAATATAAAATTAAATTATTGAAAGAGAGCAGTGATGCATAGGTAGTAAATATTATCATGCATTGAGTTTATTTTGATGAAAATTGTGATATTCTAATAAAGTTGAAATTGTGAAATTCAAATGAAAGATACGAAATTAAATTATTAAAGAGAGCTGAGATGAAAAGCTAGTGAATATTTTAAAGCATTTAGTTTTTTTAGTTCAATTTATTGAGGAAAATGATGATATTCTAATAAAGTTTATATGAAATTTATGTTAGATACGAAATAAAATTATTGAAGAGAGCCAGTAAATATGTTATGCATTGAGTTTAATGAATTTTAAATGTACAGATTAAAATTATGACATTATAACAAAATTAAGTTGGGATATGAAAATCAATATTTTAATTAAAATTAAGATGCTATTGAGAACAAAGACGTGAAAACATGAGAATTAGTAAGTTAAATTAAACAGTTCAAGAGATTAGAGTGACGAGGAGAGTAAATATTATAATGCATTAAATTTATCGATGAAATATCATAATATGACAAAGTAAAGCTGAAGATATGAAATTTAATCTATATAAATAAGAATGGAGTGTTTGTTTGTACATTGAATATTTTCGACCCATTACAAGTTTTCTATCCGTTTTGGACCCTTCTGAGGCCAAATCCGCCATTTTCACGTTTGGTGTCTGTCTGTCCATCTGTCTGTCTGTATGTTGTGCCCTATACACGTCCACACGGTTTAATATATTTTCATGGAAATTTGCATACAGTGAGTACTTATCTTCATTTAGTGAGTGGAATTGGTTTCGAGAGTCTGTCTGTCCGTCTTTCTGTTCTATGTTCGATTTTATGTTTGTGCAGGCATCACACATGAATTTTATTCCAGATATTTGATTTCAATGTGTTTTATTTTATACATTATTTATTAGTTTAGTGAATGCAATATTAAACGTTTCTTTATTGTTATATTTAGTTGAGTTTCATGCTAAAACACCTGAGTAAGTATACTTAAATCAACCATAATTTAGTAGTTTTGGAAAAATTGGAATGTATATTGAATATTACGATTACTTCGATTGCTTTACCAGTACTGCTGAAAAAGTAATTATTCTTCAAATAATTATTTTTTTATGGAATTTCAGTTATAATATTTCATTTATTTCGAGTCTTATTTTGTTCTTTGCGCAATGAAAACGATTTCCGAATATTTGGGACAGACGATATTTTTCAACGAACGGGAATGAACAAG
Organism: Metellina segmentata; assembly: GCA_947359465.1. NCBI lineage: Eukaryota > Metazoa > Arthropoda > Arachnida > Araneae > Tetragnathidae > Metellina > Metellina segmentata. The sequence continues at coordinate 29,313,904 of OX375876.1, read as the reverse complement.
ATTCGTGCGAGCAGTGATATTTTCTGTTTCTTTCGCTCTGAATTAATTGCACATTTCTAAATTTTGTGCACTTTTAGTTGTAAGTTGTGGCAACTGTGCGAGATCAAGAGATAAAAATGAATAACAAATTAATGTCTTTAGAACAATTTTTTCCGACAGCTTTTATTTTGTTTTATTTCGCTGTTTTCTGTTTTAAATATTTATTATTTTAATAAATGTGTTTTCCGTCTCATCACACGCAAAACCACCACAAAGTATTCGACTTAAAAGTGGCAGGTAAGTCATAATATATTTTCAGTAAATTTTAAGTGTAGTTATGCCATTATTAAAAGAATAATGCCGTTATTTTAAGAATAATGCCGTTGTTGAAAAAATAATGCCGTTATTGAAATAATATTGCTGTTATTGAAAGAATAATGCCGTTATTGAAAGAATAATAATGTTTAAAAAATCCGAACTAAAAGTTTTCAAACATTAAAAAATTCGTTGTCCTAATGACAGGAGAAGATTGCAAAATTTCACAATGTCGCATGCAAGAGTGCTACAGGTAAAAAAAAATATTGTTTTGTTGATTATGAGTGCGAGAGCATTCGCCGTAAATCGTAATTTTTATTAATTGATTTGAACATGAAAAGAACTTGAGAAAGGGAATTCCAAATCTCCCTCAAAATCTTCTTTTATAGTAGTAACCTCAGCGTCATTTTGTAGCTTTGTCATACAGCAAGGGTACGATGTGTGTGAAATGTATTACATGAATGGATATGCATGTGTAGAATTTGTGTCCAAAGTAAGTCGTAGAAATTATAAGGTTGGCGAAAGGTGTTTAAATACATTTTTATTCTACAAAAAACGTATGTCTATATATATTTTGATTATCTCTTCAATCTAGAGTAAACCAATTCAAACCGAGCAAGGTCGGGTATTTTGCTAGTGTTTCAAATAAAATGCAGGTGCTATTTAAAGGCCTGAAATCATGATAATTTTTAATTTAAATAAAATAATTTAAGAGAGCCGTGATGAAGAGATGGTAAATATTATAATATATATTGAGTTTATATATTTGAATGAATTGTTAAAATTTATGACATTTGAATATATATAAGTAGAATATATGAAATTTAATTATTTAAAAAATATTAAGATGCTGTATTGAGAAAGGCCTGAAAGTTTAACATTTTGAAATTAAAGAATTTTGAAGAAAATATGTTAAATTTGTAACAATTCAACCTAGAAGAATAAAGATTTTCAAAATTATAATACTCCTTAGAGATTTTTCTATTGATATAAACTATTAAGAGCATTTAAAGAAGTGTAAGAGGAATATAAAATATTAAAACTTGTTATTAAGGTAAAGTAAAAATTGGCGTGTAAATATAATATTGTGGTAAAGTTATTGTCAATTAAATTAAAGATTAAGATAATATATAAAAAAGAGTAAATATTGAGTGCAATATTTATTTTTTATAACATTGTTATGGAGTAATTTTTAAAATATAAACTTGAATACGGCATTTTATTAATTGCAAGCAGCTATAAATCAGAGTATTTAATGGAAACATTGGAAAATATCTTATTTGAAAAGTTAGACCATTAGTACAAAAATTAAATTATAAAAGACACATTTTTATCTGATAAATTATCAAGATAGCATTATATAAGATTTCAATGGTTAGATACATTTATTTAATCGAAAAGTGTATAAGAGAAATTAATTAAGAAGTTGTAATTTGCAACTGTCATTGTGGAGAATTGTTTTAAACCATATCAGACGGATCTTTTTAGATTAAAGCACCTATTTTACAGGATATTAAATTGCAAAATCCCTATTGAGATAAATCACTATTAAGCACTATTAAAATCACTATAAAGATTGTAAAATCACTATTAAGAAAAAAATTTAAAAATATATTGTATTGGCGGTGAAGCAGCACATAATGTTTTGGAACTTAATTAGAAATTATTGGCAAATTTTATTATGAATTGAAAAAATTAGAAACTATTAACAAATTGCTTTATAGATTGAAATTATTAAAAAGAAAATTGTATGATAGATTTAAATTATTAGAAAATTATGTAAGTAATAAAAGTTATTAGAAAGTATAAGAAAATTATACTATGGATTGAAATTACGATTAAATTAAAATGAATTAAGGCGTTTTAATCAACCGAAGCAGATTTGGAGGCGTTGTTATATAATTAATGCAAAATTGTTTTGTTTGACATTACATTAAAAGAAAATATTTCTGCGCAATTTCAAATGATTTTTCAAATTATAACAAATCCGTTTATAACAAATCCGTTTTCCCCATCATAGGTTGAACTGAGGAGTGGAGGAATAATTTCATAACCATAAAGAGCAGGCTGAGAGCAAAGACATCAACAATTGACAATTACGGCAATCAACATCGAGCAGAGAAGAAGATAAACATGTGGCGATATCGACACTTAAAAATATTCCATAAATGGTGGAAGAGCAACGTACGAATACGTTTACTAATACGTTACAAAACGTACGAACATTGTCGAATATCTATCCGCCTCATGTTCCTCCACAATAATACTAAAACAAATAAACTGATGATGTCAAAACCTCAAACTTGCTCTTCATGGCTCTGAAAATGATACCCGACTTCAATCAGCAGTCAATGGATATGGCATAGATGTGGTGAGAAACACGAGGTAATCTGATTAGTGCTTGAAAACGCTCCAATGAATGTCGAAACAACTTACTAATACGTTAATTAGTACTTTAAAAACGTACGAACATTATCAAGCATCAATCAGTGCACTTCATGTTTCCAATCACATCTGTGCTGTACCCATCTTGCTGATGTCTAAGCTCTACCTTGGTCTACGTGGTTTTGAAATTAATCTTCTACCTTTTCAACAGCTGTAACAAAAATTTGGAATACATTTTAGGTGTTAAAATTTTAGTTCTTGAAGAAAAATATATAAAGGATATTGAGGTAATTATTTTATAACTATTGAGGCAAGAATTGTTAATAATTTAATATTGTATTCCTATTTAGATTGATAATTTGTGTTTGAAATATTTAGAATAATAGGGTTTACAGAGCTGCTCCGATGTTCATTTCTGTTTATCGTTTGACATATTTTATTTACATGTAAGTATATAAGAATAAAAATTAAGTCAAATAAATTCGGTACATGAAATTCAAAATGTTATTGAGTTGTTTTAAATATAAAATAGCTGCTTTAGATAGTATGACACTCGGGATATTGATTCAAATGCTTTGTTTATGTACAAGTGAAATAAATGGAAAATAATAAAAATTTAATTAAATAGTAAAATATCTTAAAAGTAGCTTTTTTTTTTTAAATATTTAATTCATATAGTTGGTTGTAAGAAGTGAATATTTATAATTCGATTTGTATGAAACGGAGCTATAGCTACTTGCATTAAATGAATAAAGTAAACTAGGGGGCCCGCCCCCAGCTCGCGAACGCTCGCCAACCCCCGGAGGATTGCTCATTGGTTCGCTGCGCGAACTTATGCTCGCTTCGCTCGTATCAATGAAGACATGTGTCCTAGCAGAAGGGATTGTTTACAAAATGTGATATTCCAAAAAATATTTTTAAAATCTAAATTTTTTTGCTATTTTTCAGAAAAGATATATACAGTACCGATAGAATCTGAATTCAGATGAAAACTTTGAGAAAATTTTGACTCGAAATGTGACGGCTGATTTGGAAATTAACTACCCAGAATGATGTTTGAGTGTATATATTTACCCTTGCACTCGAGCCACCCACGCATTTTCATTGATTTAGTAGTCGAAAGTTGTAGTGCAAGCGTCTTGTTGAACTATAGTTGTTGGCCCTGAAAAGGACCTTTTTTTCAATGGCCCTGAAAAGATCCTCCGCTTTCTTTGATTTCTATTATTAACTGCAGTAGCTCGATTAAAATTCATGTTTTTTTCAATAAAATTTCATCCGATAACGCTATAAATTCAATTCAAGCGCGAGGCTTCGTGAAAAACAAATAATCGTACAATGTTGCCAAAACGCGGTAACAAATAACGTCTTTTTTGCGTGCCACGTAAGGGAATTATATATATAGATTACTAAAACTAAGAGCAAACAAATTATTGAGAAAAACGAAATTCTCCTCTACTTTTAGGTTGAATTGGTAGGAAAAATTTTTATGTAAATTAAATTGAACTTAAATAGATGCTAATATTCTAAGTTATTTCTTTTTTCTATTTCAATATTATTACTTTTTTTGCTACTGTAATTGACGATATATTTTTAATTAACGGTAATTTATTAATTAGTACTTTATTGTTGTTTAAAGTTGATACTATGAGAGAGAGAGAGAGAAAATAACTATTGCTTTACGACCTACTATCGCTTATAAAAATAGTTTGGAACTCTACAAGTGTTACTTTGGCGCTGGTTGGGCTTGTGGATTCTCTCCTTTTTAATGAAATCGGTTTCTTAATTTTTTGCATTGTTTTTTTATTTTGTTCCAAGCTCCCTTTTTCTTTGTGTTTTTATCTGTTCTTCTCGAGGAGGCGAATCTAGAGAAATAGGTATTCGGGTAGCTAAAGAAGATGGAGATGAATTTAGATTGGAATGTTGTTCTTCGGAATCTTCAAGGGTTTTGTACTCAAGGATGGATGAAGATGTTGCAGGTGATGTAGAGCTATTTTTAGAAGAAACGGCAAAATTATGGGTATGTATTGTTCTGGTAGTTTCTTGTAGTGCTGTTGAGTCTGGATAAAATGATGGAGATGAATTTAGATTGGATAGTTGTTCTTCGGAATCTTCAAGAGTTTTATAGTAAAGGATGGATGAAGATGTTTCAGGTGATGTAAAGCTATTTTCAGGAGAAACGGCAAAATTATAGGTGTCTATTGTTTCGGTAGTTTCTTGTAGTGCGGGTGAGTGTGGAGGAACAGGTTCAGAAGCCAAAGATGATGTAAATGAAACTTGCTGTGATGGTTCTACTTCGGAATCTTCAAGGTTGATGTAATTGAGGATGGAAGATGATGTGTCAGATGTTGTCATGCTATCTTCAGACGTGATAATATTTATGGCCTCTTCTATTGTTCCGGTAATAACTACTGCCATGGTTTTTTTTATTGTTTTCAATGCAGATTGTGTGGGTTTGTGAATTTATAGTAAGTACAGGCTCAGTTGAAGTTTCTTTATCTTTTTTTGATCTTGGTTCTTGAGCATGTTGAGAGTTGATTAGATTTATGATTAAATAAGCAATTACGGAAAGGTTTATGAGACTAGGAAGGTGATTATAGAATAGAATGGCTATTCTATTGTGGAAAATAATTATTAAAATTAAGGTGATCATTATGTCTTTGAATCCAGCCATGTTTCACAAGAAGTTCTACAGAAAAGAAAAATATCTAGAATTAGAAATCAGTGAGGGTTAACGAGTATAAAAGTATGGGAGCTCTTAAATTTAATGTGCCATAAGTCTTAAATTGAATTTATAAAAATACAATGAAATGATTTCCCTTTTCCAATTGTATGACTCTAGAAGGTTTTTAAATTACACTTTAACTACAACCAAGTAAAATATTAAGAAAATTAAGGTATAGTTAATCGTGAGACCCACTAATATGACTCTTTACATCCATGCAGAAAATCGTTACCTAACATGAGAAATTGAACTTTTCATCACGAGAGAAAGACATTTATCCTCAACGACAGTCTTAAGTTTAACCTGAGAGATATTAGCGAAAGATTCAAATTTTAAAAGCTCAGCATTTCAAAATGTTAGGAAGTGTTTCAATGTGTTAGGAAGCATCTTCAAAATGAGAAAGTGATATACCTTCAAATCATAATTGATAACTTCTTCCCTTTCCTTTTCGTCTTCTTTTTTTTTTCTTCCAGTTGTTGAGCCATTTGTCTCTGAGCATGTGGTTGAATGGTGCTCACCTGATATGGCACATCATCCACCTTCATCTTTTCTAGAAGTGTAGCAGTTCCATTCCCCAACAAATGTATTTCTTTGTCAGAGGGATTACAGGCAATACGACTTTGGTTACTACATGCCCGAACATTCCTTATAGCTCCACCTCTGCTAAAGGTAAACAGATTGGAGTGTTGTCAATGGCTTCTCTTTCGTCTTGTTTTTTCTTTCTAACCCCTTCTCCTTCTGCATTTCAACGAACGTTTGGGAATCAATTTTTAGAAGTTTCAAGTCCTTCACAAGATTCCATCTCATTTGGCGGGAAAGAAAACAAATCGCCTTCGTCGATATCTATCTCAGCTTCAAACTCTGGAACTGAAATTACTTCTTCCCTTTTTTTTTCTTCCTCTTGTTTTTTTTCTTTCTAACCTCGTTTCCTTCTGCATTGCAAATTCCTGTAATTTGGTTCCATACTCACATTTTCTCTTTTCTGCCTCTTCGCGTGCAGTTTTCAGTCTCTCTTCAACTAGTTTCCACTCCTCCTCTTTCCAAGATCCTTTCATTCCTCTACTCTTCCCTTCGGCTTCTATATGAGCCCATCTCAGTCGTCTAAATTCCCACACCCTTTCAGCACTTTCCTGCCTCCAAACAGCTTCTTTCAACATTCGTCCAGCTTCCTCTCGTTCCTTTCTTTCATTAATAAGAGATATCATTAAATCTTCCACACGTTTTGCATCGTATAATTTAGAACCCTCTATTATTTTTTTCAAGTGAATCATTTTAGCATCTGGAGGAACCTCTTCTCCTAATTCAATTGCCAAAAATTTCACCTCCTCCTTTCTAGCTCTCCCAAGAAATGACATAGTGATCCCAGTGTAAATACAATTAAATAATCCCTACGTCATACAATTATTTAACAACTCTTTAAGATACACAATTCTAAAATAACCTAGAATCCACACTATCAAAGCACACAAAATAGACTACACAAAACACTGAAAATCAGTTATTAAAATAATACTATTATGTTATCAAATACTATCGATTAACTCAGATAAAACAAATCAATTCTACTTTTGATTTGAATCAGAATAAGGAACCAAATGTATTTCATTAAATTTTCACAGAAATTTGTTATATATTCTTTTAAAGGAAGTAATTAAATTCTATACTTGCTCAAATAAATTACCAAATGATAATAACTCATTCAAATGATAATTAAACATAAAACTTGATAATATCGTATTTTAAAAACACTTTCGTATTCATATGTAACGACAACTGTTCAATGCAATACCCCTACACTAAAGCAAAACTAGAATTTTTCCAAAATGATTGACAAAAATTTCACACTAAATAAATCAAAATTGATTTCACCAATATAACAGTTTAAAAAATGATTCTTGTACTAGAAACATAAACCTTTTAAGTATAATTCACACAATTTGTTATCTAAATATCCTTCTAATATGATCATTACACAATGATATGTCAATTTTTCTCAAATAACAATATGGCCTAAAACAACCACACACACACAAAAAAAATCAGAAGTGATATTATATCTACGTCAGAATGACTTAAATGCTAGTCAGGATTGACTTAACACAAACCAAAATTTGAAACAAGATGCTTCAAAATACACTCAAGTCTGGCAACTTCTACAGTGAAAATGAAACGAGACGTTTCAAAACTAAACAAGTCAGGTTGACTTAAACTAAAACTTGAAACAGGTTGTTTCAAAACAACTTCTACAATGAAAATAGAAACAGGACGTTTCAAAACAAGTCAGGTTGACTTAAACTAAAACTTGAAACAAATTGTTTCAAAACATAGAAAAATCTATAGCAAATGCATTTTCGGTGTGCACCAATTCTTACAATTACAATGAAATTCTGGTAAGTTGGCATTTACCCTTTTAAAATAACCACTTATCAAACGCGCTAGCGGTCGTCAATATTCAGGTTCCACACGAACATTCCAAAAGACGCTGGCGGTCTTATCACCTTCAACTGTAGCTAAAAAATATAACGCGGATTTCGCATTCCATAAGCTGCCACCACTCAGGCAGGTCTGTACCATATCGACGAAAAAGTAAAACCACTTCCTGGTTAAAATACTTATATTGAGAGTTAATATTTACAGAATTGTACAGCTACAGTTTTATAATTAAAGACGATGTCCATCACCGATACAATACAGCCTCCTAAAAAGATAAAGTTCTACAAATCGTCTGCTGCTAGAAAAAGACTCCGATCCAAAGTGTCTCTTCTCAGCCCGCTTCCTCCAGTCATCACTTCCGCAGTCGGACCAGGGGGTGGACTTGGGGAACGATTCCCGTTGTGAGCTCCCACATTCTCGATAATGATTCTGGATGCTCTCAAGACGTTACACTACAATGCTGGCCACCGTAAATGCAACACCCTGAAGGAAGCATGCAAATAATATGAAATTTACAACATGCATTAGCGGAGGTGAGATATGCAAATGATTAGAATTTCAGCGCAGACGCACATCACGCGCGCCTGTGGCACCACTTCAAAGCGCTATTTAAGGCTTGTAGATTTCGACGAGTTCAAGTACGGCAATTGTGTTTTTCTTGTGGTTTTTTTTTCAAAAAAAAAACGATCAATTATGCCTCGTAGAAAACAGCGATCATCTTTTGATCAAGTATCCGAGTTCGACAGAGGAAGGATATTGGCCTACCGAGATTGTGGATTATCTTTCAGGGAAATTGGTAGTCGTGTTGGACGAAACCAAACAACTTTAATGCGGATATGTGATCGTTGGATGTAGGAGGGTACGACGAACCGACGTGTTCGATCGCATCCACCTCAGTGCAACCACTTCACGTGATGACAGGCATATTGTGCGTATGGCAGTGACGGATCGCTCAGCCACATCACGAACCATAGCACAGCACATTCAGTCTGTAACACATCATCCAGTGTCTGCGCATACCATTCGACGCCGTTTACAGCAGAGTGGTCTGCCCGCAAGACGTCCATTGCTTCGTCTATCCTTGACGCAGAACCACAGACGTCTCCGCCACCAATGGTGCGATGAAAGAAGGATGTGGACGGCTAAATGGAATGAAATGTCTTTACTGACGAGTCACGCTTCTGTCCGCAACACCACGATGGTCGGATTCGAGTCTGGAGACACCGTGGAGAGGATGCTGAACAGCTGCGTTATGCACCGCCACACTGGTCCTGCACCAGGTATTATCGTATGAGGTGGTATTGGATATCACTCTCGCACTCCTGTAGTACGCATTGCCGGTACTTTAAACAGCCAGCGCTACATCTCCGAGGTGTTGGAGCCAGTTGTCCTTCCTTACCTTCAGGGCTTGCCCACAGCCATATTTCAACAGAATAATGCGCGTACCCACACGTGGCACGCATTGTCCAAGGGTTCTTCCGTCAATCGCCAGATTGAATTGCTTCCCCTGCCCAGCTCGCTCTCCGGATCTTTCGCCGATAGAAAACATGTGGTCTATGGTTGCTCAACGATTGACCCAGATTACATCCCCAGCTGCCACACCATATCAACTTTGGCAACGTGTGGAAGCTGCTTGGGTCTGCTGTACCCCAAGAACACATTCAAGTCTCTTTGAATCAATGCCGAGGGCGTGTGGCAGCGGTGATCTCCAACAATGGCGGCTACTCTGGCTACTGATTTTGGCAGGAACCACACTTCACAGAAGTCTATAAATTTAATCATTTGATACTTGATCAACATGTTATCTACAAAATAAATTTTGTTGTGATATCTCTTGTCTTTCTTTGGTGTTGCAATTTGGGTGGCCAGTAGTGTACATCTTACCTGTCAGAATTTCGTAAATAAGTGCCAGACTGATGCAACTAACTAGGGTGTGACATTAAAGATATAGCATGTTGTTCAAGCCTTGGTGACATCCTTAGGGACGCATGCAATCTCGACGACGATCCAATTGTGGGATATGTTTCGGAACATTACCAGTTCTGTGACGCTCAACAGAAAGCAGCTATTTTATTTAGTTTTTGTACCTTATTTTCTCCTATATTTCAGTATATGTACTTCTAGAAGTCTTTCCATTTGCGAGCACTAATTGTGAGGGTGTGTTGCATATTTTCGTGACTCTCAAGTCTCTCATGATGAGAAGAAGCAGTTCTATGTTAAATTGTTAAGTTATAATAAATGCATATCTTAAGAGCATTATAAAAGCTTAAACACATCAGACATAAATACAGGTTTTTAATTAAGAAATTAGTTTCGCAATTGTTAGTCAAACAATAGAATATAAGGTTTCACTCACCCGGTACAACAGGTAGCTTGTCTCGGTCATGGCCACTTAAACCCCATTTTTACAATATGCCTAGTGGCTGAAGTTATTGGGAACGTTCTGTCTAATGGACCTCATTCTGATTACGACGAGATATCTCGTTCATCAAGGTCATACCCATTTGATTATGATTAGATATCTCGTCATCTAAATATTGCCGATTTTTTTACATGATCCAAAAACCGTTAAAGTGGAACTGGAACAACACGACGGGCTATTATAATTGACAACGGAATGATAATTTATGTTTTAATGCAGTATTCATATGAGAAGATAAAGCCATGTAAGAACAGAAATGAAAGGCGAAATAGTACAGGATTTTAACTGAATTAAATGGGGACACAATCAATAGAATTGTAAGTTTGATTGAAAAGTAACTTTATCTTATGTGAGCATTTAAAGTTGATTAGAAGAGGTATATAAAAACGTCGTCATATATATTTATATATATATATATATATATATATATATATAAATATATATATATATATATATATATATATATATATATATATATATATATATATAGCATAAAATATACAAAATAACAGTTACATAACACACACACAAAATAACAAACAAACCGAAACTCGAAACTACCCATGCAAGCGCGTTGAAGCTGCAGACATAGCATGGTAAGCAATATAATTTCAAGAACACAAGAATTTCCAAAAAAATTCCAATAAAAGTCTTAAAAAATGATAAAAAAATGAAGAAATGTTGGTGGATCAGGGCGTCATCAGGGAGGAGCCTGACCCAAACAACATAAAATGGTGTTTTCCTACATATGAGCAGCATTAGGCTGAAAAAATTGCTCATACACTCCCCCAAACACCACCAAAAGCAAGTAAAACAAAACAAAATACCAAAGCAGAGCAGGAACAAAACGAAATGAAACCCGAAGCCGCAGCCGGGATATCAACAACAACAAGCCTAAAAATTACCACCAAATGCCATCAATTGACAATCTAACTTATATGCTAACTACATACTTTCGATGCAACGAGTCCAAAAAAAAGCAGAAAAATAAAAATATAAACAATATGAAAATCCCCAGCCCCTATTCAAAAATATATTCATAAATAGTAAAAAAATAAAAATTGAAAAGAAATTCCCATGGCTCTGAGGAAATTACGAAAAATAATTATTCATTGGGTTGTGTGTAGGTGTTGATATTAAAAAAATCTTTCAAAAATATTATTAAAGAATGAATACGAGTATTTGTTTTTGAGAAGTGTGTTTTTAGATATTTGCATTGTAATAAAAAGTTTGAATCAGAATTACAAATTTTTTTGAAACGTAACCAATTGACCAGCTATGTGTTGTAGTATATTCTTTTAGAGATATTGGAGTCCCAAAATATTAATTTAATGGCTGTAAATTTAAAATAGCTGCGTTTATCATTTACAATAATGTAAACTTTGCCGGATGAAACAGAAATTTTATGTCTAGAAAATCAGTATTATTGTTATCCTGATTGGTTTTAATTAAAGAAAGTCGTCTGGATAGATGGATTTTCCAAATATTAGAAAAGTTGCTATTGTTAAAAACAATTAAATCATCAATAAATCTAAAAGCAGTATTTATCTGAAGGCAAAAGTTTTTTTCAAAATAACGAAGAAATAAATTAGCAAGAATGGAAGAAAAATTAGAACCTTGGGGTATACCCTTAACTTGAGTGTAAATAATGCTCACCATTAAAAATAAAATTATTAAAAATACAATAATTAACCAAAAATTCCCATTCCTCAAAATCCAGATCAGTTAAGTTTTTAAAATCATGATAGTAATAGTTCAAAACATCTCTCAATTTGTCCAGGGGTATGCTGGGGTGGAGTGGTCGTTCACGGTAAGAGAAGGCGATTTGTCGCCAAATATGGTAACCTTCACCTTTTGCAGATTTTCTTCACATATGCCGTATTTGTTATGACAACCCTATCTGCTGTTACGGAATTCGGCCGCCATCTTGATTTGGCGACAAACGTCTTACCGTGAACGACCACTCCACCACGGAATTTAATAGGATTTTTATGAAATTTAGGAATACGGTAATATAAGGTAAAATTATGTGTTGATTGGAAATTTTAAATCTTTTATTTGAAGAAATGATTTTTTTAATAATGGTATTATAAGTAGATTTACAGAATTTATATGTATCTGAATTCTTAAGTTCGGCATCAAGTAAATTTAAATAAAGTTTTTTTACAAATGAAAGCATAGTTACCTGTGGGTTTATCTTTTGGGGTAATAATAAATTTATTTTGAATATCCTTAATGGCTGTGTTTATTGTCTTGTAATTACCGGTATTATCAAAAATAGATTGAATATTATTATTAATAAAATCTTTAAAATGATCATATAATTTCCATTTCCATTCTGTAAACAAACATAAAGGGACTTTAAATTTAGAGAGGTCATAAAACAGAAGTTATCAATGTATTCCAGAAAGCTTTTAAGTATACTATTTCTTTTAAAAATTATAAATAGGCCTAAATTTAGTACCTTTAGACATAACATCCCTTAAATTGATCATTTTCCACAATACCCAGATCACCAGTCACAATGTGTCCTAAGTCTTCATTTAAATAGGGTCTGAAATCTATGTTGTCGCACAAGCAAACAACTTTATCTCTATATAAATCAATCTTACTGCAAAAACGATTGTAATTAAAAAATTTTATACCAAAGGTAAATCATATTTAAAGCATTTTTTTATATTAAGAAATTTAACAGGAAAAATATTTTGTAAGTTATACACAATTCTGTTAAAGTGGAATTTTATCGAAAATAGGATGTTCAAAACTTATCTTCATATAAATTGGATTATCTTTACTACTAGTTTTTTTGTTATTTTAATTTTAGAAAGTCTAGCCTTAAATAGATCATGTAGTAAAAGTAGAAATGAAGATTGAGAGAGTCAATGTTTGTGAGTAAATTTTTAAACTTAACAACACGTACCATCATTCAAGAAAAAATGAAGTTTTTTGAGGGTTTAAAATTAAAATTTTCAATAAAGTGTTTTTTCAAGAAATTTCAGGTTTTTTATAAAATTATTAAACTGGTGAATATTATCAGAGGTGTTTAGTTTCTTATTTTCCCCGCTTCCTCTACATCCTCTCTTCGTTTTCTCTTTTGACGTATGGAATAAAGCAAAAGTATTGCAGTTATCAACATTACCTGAGTATTTTGAAATAAATCATTAAAACCATAAGAAGCAAGTGTTTTAAATTTTAAAATGTTAATATTTTCTTTGACCAGTCCTAATTTTGTATCTTTAACAATATCAAGTATAGTAATTTATGCATTGATAAAACCATGTAAAGAAAAATGATGGAATTCCAGGTTAAAAGTGGAGTTGGAGTTATAATTTTTAATATTAGAACGGTGAAGGTTAATGCGCAAGTTCAACGAGTTACTGGTTTGACCAATATAACCCATACCACAGAGGCTGCATCTTAAAAGGTAAATGACATTAGAGGCTTTACAGGCCTGGCGAAGTAGAGTTGTCGATAATGTTAGACTCATCCCAACTGAGGGCAAGTCTTACAACGTTTATCGCTGCATTTGGCAAATTTAAACTCATAGAGACAAAATTATCAACGTTAGGGTAACAGGATTTCGATCCAAGGGGGTCCCCCAAAATCCCCATGTACCGAGCACAGGACTTACCATTTGAAAGTAAGTCCTTTTTGCCAGGAGCTAAAATCAAATTTGAACTATCCATGTAAAAATCATAAAAAATCACAATGTCAGAGGAGTGCGCTAAAGCTGCAACGAACTCTGACTGGTAAAAACAAATATCATTCAAATACGTAATTTAATGAAAGATCAAAATAAAAAGCATGTGTGTTTAACCAAAAAACGAAAGTGAAAACGAAAGTTAGAAGAAAAGTTAAAACTAACCATGCAAGCGCGCTGAAAGCTGCAAACATAGCATGGTAAGGAATATATTTTTCTAAAACAAGAGAAAATTCAAATAATAAAAACCAAAAGGAATTTATTGAAAACGAAAGTGTTGGTGGATCAGGGCGTCATCAGGGAGGAGCCTGACCCAAACAACACAAAATGGTGTTTTCTACGAAAATGAGCCGCAAAAAGCTAAGAAATTGCTCATATACTCCCCCAAACACCATTAAATCGAATATACAAAACAAAAGATTGAAATAAGAAAATTTAAATCAAACCAGCAGCAGCAGTCGGGAGACCAGCAACATCAAGCCAGAAGATCGCATCAAAGGTACAGCTACACTCTACGTTTATGAGTGATGGCAACGGCTTGGCGATTTTTTTTTGGCGCGCTTCTAGTAGCGAGTTACGATAAATTAAGGCAAACCATCTTTCGTTACGTTTGTTGTGGTTTTCATGGCAACCTCGGCAAACGGAAACTTTCAATTTTCATTTTGAATATTCTAGAAAGTTCTTCCAAAATCCGTTAAAGTCGTTTGATTTCATTGATTCGTTTGAAATTTTTTCTTTCCTCCCATTGGTTATTTTGTTTTTAAAAGTTTCCTTTGATTGCATTGGTCCTTTTAAATCGTTTTCGGTGATACCATTGGTCCATTTATTTGTATTTTGACAGTTGTGGAATTTTTATTTTATTATAATAGTTTTTTCTTGAAAGGATTAAGAGTTTTTTTTTTTTTACCATTTTCGTATTCAATATTTCGTCAATATTTGTATTTGTATTATTTTTTTACGGAAGAATTCTGACGTTATCAGGTTGTATTATTTCTTGCTTTTGTTTTCTTTTGTAAATCTTTTTCTTTTTCAACATGCCCACTGTTTTTGGTGTAATTGATAATTTTCACGGTATTCTTACCCAACATTTGTAGCTTAGTTTCTCTGCTGGTTCACAAATATGTTTTGATATGTGCTTAAACTTACTACTTTTTGTGAAAGTTTTTAAAAAATATACTTTTTAAAACGTTCTGAAATGTATTTAAAAAGTGTGTTGTAAAAAGAAAAAAATTTGCGACAGAAAAAGAGTTAAGAAATAATTCTTTCTTGGCGACTTTAGAAATGCGCCAAAAAAAATCGCCAAGGCCGTTGCCATCGCTCATAAACGTAGAGTGTAGCTGTACCGCATCAAATATATATATATATATATATATATATATATATATATATATATATATATATATATATATATATATATATATATATATATATATATATATATATATATATATATATAATTCAAGAACTACAAGACCTAGGAAGCTGAAATTTTACAGGGTGATTCTTCTGGGTGTACTAAGAAAGGATTTTAAAAATTCGAATCCTAAGAGGCCTAAAATTGACCTAAGGTCTAAGCCAAAAACAATTTGAAATCGCCATAGTTAAAACATTGAGTATAAAACTATTGCTATACGCATCTCAGATTGCTATACCAGCGTTGATCGAAAAAAAAATTTTAAACAAATTAAATTTAAAAATTTATGTTTGAACTGACTTTTTATTACTTTCTATGATGTAATTAATTTATAAATATTTAATTGATGAAGAGAGAGAGAAAGAGAATATTTAGAGCAGTTAATATTACTTTTGCTTAAATTTTGTAATAGAGCGCGAAAAACCCAAACGATAAATTTATTGATCATAAAAGCGTAATTTTGCTACTCGATATCTGGCAACCTCAGAATTTATGTTTAATTTTTTAATTTGATTTATAATTCTTTTTTGGGGGGTATTTGAGTTGACAACGAGATAGTTGCGGTCATATATGAGGATTCCCAAGTTTTTTAAATATGTGTCCTTTTTTGCTTATAAATCATTGTCTTTATCAATATTGTTCATGTTTTTTGTCGAATTGTTTGACTTCAGAATATATTCAGGAAGTCGAAATTCAACACGCCAGAACATATTTTTTTTTTCAGAATTCTGCCTTTTCTAGGATTGGAATTTTGTTTCTGTTTGCATTACGAGTTCCGGTACATTACCTATTCCAGAAATACTATTTAGGAGTTGGATTTTATTTATTTATTTTCTGCAAAATATCACTTTCGTGGTGGTATATGTATATTTCCTCCAACTTTCTTTAAATCTTTGGTTCAATACGTAATAGTGTGTAGATTATAAAAAATAAATAAAGTTTACAAATCTAAATATTTTTAAAGTGGCAAGAGAAATTTTAAAAATAACTTTAAAATAAGATGGGTTACGTTAAATTAAAACGGGTAGTCACACGTTGTAGTTTAAATATATTTCAAAATTTTGATATAGCTTTTCATTGGAAAGACGATTAAAATAAATTAAATTTCATTTGTTTTTCGTGTTTCATGGGTGTTATTGAAAGCTGTACTTCATAGTCAAGTAACTACATCTATCATTCTAAATAGATACGTGCTTTCCATTTAGAAACCAAATTTCTGATCTCATAAAGTTCCATTAGGGTTCTATTTTGGGGGGTATTTGAGTTGACAACGAGATAGTTGCGGTCATATATGAGGAAATATTAGAATTTATAATTTGTTTAGGGCTTTTCATTGGAAGACTTTAGAATTTGTATAGGGCTTTTCATTGGAAAGACGATTAAAATAAATTAAATTTCATTTGTTTTTCGTGTTTCATGGGTGTTATTGAAAGCTGTACTTCATAGTCAAGTAACTACATCTATCATTCTAAATAGATACGTGCTTTCCATTTAGAAACCAAATTTCTGATCTCATAAAGTTCCATTAGGGTTCTATTTGAAACTGTATGTGTGTTGGAGAAAAGGGAATTTTTAACAAGACTTTGTCGATCTTGGAATAATATCACACTAAGTAATTTTGAAAAATTGAAATTTTATGTCCTAAGAGACAGAAAGTCGAGATTGCTTACTATATTTATTGAAGCTGTTCTTACGTAACTTAGATACATGTGAATCGTTCGTTGAAAGCAATGATTTTCTTTTTGTGAAAGCGCTGTAAAATCAACGTTCTGTTTATTAAAAAATTGTAATAGATTGAGTTTAATTTGTCTACTCTGATGACATGTATTTCTAACAAAAGCTATGTTATTCCACATCCCACTGAATGGAATTTTCGGGAAAAAGTGCGTTTGCTTCAAACTAACGTAGTCACGAATGCCGTAAATTTTCAGGCCCGTTGGACAAACAGAACGCGGATTAATATGTAGCCTATCATATCCACAGGGTTCTAAAATATAAGTGTACCATATGTGTGGATTGGTCAAAAAGTGTAGATTTGTATAGGGAACAGAGTAAACGCATACTCTGCTTTATATATCTAACAGAAGTTCCGTTTTTCTACCTGCCGTTGAATGGAATTGTCAAGAAAAATTGCGTTTGCTTCAGAAGAAGCGGTGCATACGTGACTTGCTGTGCAATCAAAAACCTTTTTTTTTTCGCGGGTATCGGAAAACTTGTGCAACGGTTTGCAAGTGCAAACCGTTGAAAAATATTACCACTAAAAACTCTGTACTCTTGTTGTAATAAATAATAAAAATTGATTGCAGATACTTATTGACTTACCCTTGTATATATTTAGTCTTTACTAGCCACTGCGTGACCAACACGGCATTGCCCGTGAGAGTTCTTTTCGTGGGGTCAGGTGTGACCGCTCGCTACCCCCGGTGATTGCTACGAATTCCCTTTTGGTTTGCGATGCAAACCAAATGTAAATTCGTAGCCTATTGGATAACAGCCACCAAGGGCAACTCTCACTGTCAAATGCGGTCAAATTCGAATTGAGAAGAGATCCAATCGACGTGACGTCACAATCTCTTGCGAAAATATAAATATTTAATTGAAAAAATGTTTATTAAAAGAAAATCAAATGTATAAGTATCTATCTGGTGTAAAATTTTTCGCAGATTTCAAATCCGTTATTATTTACTCGTCTTAAACGATCTACGAGATAGAAAAAGAACTACCAAACTCCAGTTGAAACTTTTTATTTGTTTTGTTATTCGGCTGAAAGCGTTCAAACGGATACACGGAAAAAAAAATAGTATCGGCCATCCCCTTGTGGTGTTACCATTCTAATAATAAAAAAAAATTATTCAATTCATTTTAAAATGTTCTAGATTGAATTTTAAAATTCGGCGCGATCCAAAATTTGCAAAAAAATTTGGACTACATGTGTGTTAAATCCCATTGTTGTAAGTGCCATAGATTCGTCAGGACTTTGATCACAGAAAACAAACACTTTTTATAATAGTATAGATACTGTGATCACAGCGGTATGCAGTTCTTTCCGTCTGTGCCTCAGTAGTTCGGTTTTAGTGCTGATTATGTTCATTCAAGCGCATTCTGTAACTCTGTTTATATATTGCTTTTGTTGATATGGTAACGATTTAAAATCGATACCATTATCAATAGATACCGTTTCTCGACGAATTTCCGCCAAATCACGTAATATAGAATCAGTTCTGTTACATCGATTAGAAAACTCTCCTGTATTTTCTCTGCAGCTTGACGAAACTACTGACATTACTAAACTGTCTCAATTAATTGTTTATGTGAGATACGTTTTTGAAGAAGACATCAGATTATTTTTTATGTTGTAAAAAATTTTAAGGAAAAACAAATGGAGAGAAAATATTTTAAATTATTAACAGATATTTTGAAACAAATGACCTTACCTGGACACACTGTGTCACGGTTTGCACGGATGGTGCTGCCGCGTAGATAAAGAACTAAGAGGGTTAATAAAGAAAATTAAGGTAATTAATCTGTAAATGAGACGGGTTCTGTGTATGTGACATTACTACACACCGAAGTTAGATGGCTCTCCCGTGGCAATATACTGCGACGTATTTTCGGTTTAAGAAACGAAGTTTACATTTTTTTTGGTTACTAAGGAGCTACGCCTCCTGCTTGCCATCCCCCGGTGATTGCTACACAATCCCTTTGCAAACCAACACTCCATTCGCAAGCGTCTTGGTGAGGGTCAGGTGCAAAAGTGTTTTAGTAGCCGCATCGGAAAAAAATAATTCTCCATCTTGTTCCCTATATAATTTTGAACAAGCCATATTAATTTCGTAATTTTCTGATGCGTACTTTCTCGGGAAACAGTTTGAAAATCGAGCGGGAAAAAAATCCGAGTTTTCAATCCTGCGACCGCGAAATTACCTTAAATAATTCGTATCTTCTGGTGAACTCACAGCAAGTTTCACCAAGGCCAGCTAGAACGATCTAATGTTTCATCTCCGCAATGAACAATTTAAAGACTAACGCGAAATTATACCTGTCATCGCATCGAATTTATATAGAAACCAATTTTACAGATAATTATTCCATAAAAAAGAGTGCATTCCAAGCTTTCACATGGTACTTTCAAATTTAAAACAAATTATATTAAGCTATAGATATGAGAGTTTTAGTTTTGCATCGAAAGTTACTGTCTAAGAATTCTGAAATTTGTATGACCAACTTTTAATCGCATCGAATTTATTT